>JAJQKJ010002097.1:6210000-6800000 GCA_029574335.1 Rana kukunoris
CTACATACATACACTGACACCACCTACCTACACTTATGGTAGCGACATACATACACTGACAGTAGTGACATACATAAACTGACCTACCTACCTGACCTACATACACTGACCTACCTCCACTGACGGTAGTGACATACATACACTGACCTACCTACACTACATACATACACTGACCTACCTACACTACATACATACACTGACCTACCTACCTGACATACATACACTGACAGTAGTGACATACATAAACTGACCTACCTACCTGACCTACATACACTGACCTACCTCCACTGACGGTAGTGACATACATACACTGACCTACCTACACTACATACATACACTGACCTACATACACTTATGGTAGCGACATACATACACTGACCTACCTACCTGACATACATACACTGACAGTAGTGACATACATACACTGACCCCACCTACCTGACCTACATACACTGACCTACCTCCACTGACGGTACTGACATACATACACTGATCTACCTACATGACATACAGACACTGACCTACCTACCTGACATACATACACTGACCTAGCTACACTACATACATACATACACTGACCTACCTACCTGACATACATACACTGACAGTAGTGACATACATACACTGACCCCACCTACCTGACCTACACACACTGACCTACCTACACTGACGGTAGTGATATACATACACTGATCTACCTACACTACATACACTGACCTACCTACATGACATACACACACTGACCTACCTACCTGACATACATACACTGACCTACCTACACTGACGGTAGTGATATACATACACTGACCTACCTACACTACACACACTGACCTACCTACATGACATACATACACTGACCTACCTACACTGACGGTAGTGATATACATACACTGACCTACCTACACTACACACACTGACCTACCTACCTGACATACATACACTGACCTACCTACACTACATACATACACTGACCTACCTGACATACATACACTGACAGTAGTGACATACATACACTGACAGTAGTGACATACATACACTGACCTACCTACCTGACATACACACACTGACCTACCTACACTGACGGTAGTGATATACATACACTGACCTACCTACCTGACATACATACGACAGTAGTGACATACATACGACGGTAGGGACAGTCATACACTGACCTACCTGACCAGGAGGAGACAGACCTCTTCATGTGTCCTGCAGCAGTTTAGCTGTGGTGTGGTGTGCGGTGTGCCCAATGCCCATCATCACAGCAGGCAGCCAGTCACCGGAGGAGGAGGAGAGCCGCCCACCCGAGCGGGGATCTGGCGCGGCGGCCATATTGCAATTCCCGCCTTCTGGAGCCTGCAGCGCCTATGATGGACGTCACACGTCCCCAGAGCAGTGGGACAGCCATCATAGGCGCTGCAGGCTCCAGAAGGCGGGACCTGCTATGTCACTCGGCGGCGCTCAGGATCAGATCGGTCCCCGCGGCGCGCATTACACAGAAGTTAAAATTGACCCGCTTAGACACTCGGGGGGTATTGAGCCACACATTCGGGGCTCCTGCCTGCTGCCATTCCTGAGCAAGCTCTGCACTGACGGTGCCCCCCGCGCTCACGGAGCTGAACCGCAGGAGACGGTCCTGTCGCTTGCTGGACTTTCTTGGGCGCCCTGAAGGCTTCTTCACCAATGCAGTGGAGATGTTCACTTGCATTAGAGCTGCACGATTCTGGGAAAAAATTGGAATCACGATTTATTTATTTTTGCTTTAGAATAAAGATGACGATTCTGAAGAACTTTTTTATTTGAAAGATTCACAACTCCTGAACATTAGGATATCAAACAAGATGGCAATAAAAATAAGACGTACAGCGGAACCTCGGAATACGAGCATAACCCGTTCCAGGAGAATTCTCGTAATCCAAAGCACTCGCATATCAAAGCGACTTTCCCCATAGAAGTCAATGGAAACTAAAATAATCTCTTCCGCATTGACTGCAACACCACACGTGGCCAGAGGTGAGGGGGGCGCCAGAGAGCCTTAAAAAATGATTGGGGACAGCTCGGAAACAACCGGCAACAGAGTATTTCAGAACGGCTCCGCACCTCTGGGCCAAATGCGGTACTGCACGCCCCATTAGCTTTACAACACTCGCAAACCGAGTCAGAATTTTTTTTTTTTGTTTAAAGATGCTCGTCTTTCAAAATTAACCACGTTACTCGTAAATAGAGGTTCCACTGTAATACTCTTTGCTTCAATTAAATTTAAAGTAATGCAATAATAATAATAATAATAATAATAATAAAAAAAAGTGTAAATAAATAATAAAAATACAAAAAAAAAATACCATTAAGTTATATTAGTGTCCTTTTTTTTTTACTATTTTTTCACACATTACATCGTTAATATTGTTAATAAAAATGTGTAAAGAAATAATTAAAAAAAATGAAAAAAAATTACCATCAAGTTATATTATTTTCTTACAATGTTATTTTTTTATTAACAATGTAATGTGTAAAGAAATATATATTTTTTTATTTCTTTACAGTGTTATTTTTTTTAATAACAATGTAAAGAAATAACAAAAATATATAGATTTCTTTACACATTACATTGTTAATAAAAAAATAACACTGTAATGTGTAAAGAAAAAATAATAATAATAAAAAAGAAGACACTAATATAACTGAATGGTAATTTTTTTGTATTATTCCTTTACACATTACATTGTTAATATTGTTAATAAAAAAAAATAACAATGTAATGTGCAAATAAATAATTAAAAAAAAATGAAAACAAATTACCATCAAGTTATATTAGTTTCTTCTTTTATTATTATTATTATTTCTTTACACATTACATTGTTATTTTATTTTTATTAACAATGTAATGTGTAAAGAAATAATAAAAAAAATGAAAAAAAAAATGACCATCAAGTTATATTAGTTTCTTCTTTTATTATTAAAATGAAAAAAATTATCATTAAGTTATATTAGTGTCTTCTTTTTTATTATTATTTTTTCTTCACACATTACAATGTTATTTTTTTTATTAACAATCTATTGTGTAAAGAAATATATATTTTTGTATTTCTTTACATTGTTAATTAAAAAAATAACAATGTAAAGAAATAAAAAAATATATATTTCTTTACACATTACATAAAACATAAAAAAAAAACATTAAAAAAAAATAACATTGTAAGAAACTAATATAACTTAATGGTAATTTTTTTTCATTTTTTTATTATTTATTTACACATTACATTGTTAATAATAATAATAAAATAATAATAATAAAAAAAAAAATGAAAACAAATTACCATTAAGTTATATTTGTTTCTCACAATGTTATTTTTTTTATTAACAATGTAATGTGTAAAGCATTTTTTTTTTATTTCTTTACATTGTTATTTTTTTTATTAATGTAAAGAAATAAAAAAAAAAAACTATATATATATATATATATATATATATATATATATATATATATATATATATATATATATTTACACATTCCATTGATAATAAAAAAACAGCATTGTAATGTGTAAAGAAAAAATAATAATAAAAAAGAAGACACTAATTTAACTTAATGGTCATTTTTTTTCATTTTTTTTATTATTACTTTACACATTACATTGTTAATATAAAAAAAATGTAATGTGTAAAGAAATAATAATAATAATAATAATAATAATAATATTAGTAAAAGAAGAAACTAATATAACTAGATGGTAATTTTTTTCATTTTTTTTTTATTATTTCTTTACACATTACATTGTTATTTTTATTTTTATTAACAATGTAATGTGTAAAGAAATAATAAATAAACGAAAACAGAAAACACTAATATAACTTAATGGTAAATTTTTTTTTTTTTTACCATTGTTATATTAGTGTCTTTTTTTTTAGTACTCGCCGATACCAATTACCGAAACTTACGGCAACTTTTTTGTTTAGACTTCAGCTGTCAGCAAATGGTACAAATCACTGAAAAGTTATTTTTTACAAACAAAATACATTTTTAATTATTTTTTTGCGCTTTTTTTTTTCAATGTGAAACGTGTAAATATAGATTTTAAAAGGTGTAAAAGATTATGAACAATTATTTTTTACAAATAAAATCAATTTTTTTTTGCGCTTTTTTTTTTTTTACATGTATTGTACATATAGGCCCAGATTCAGAGAGAATTGGATTCTCGTAGCGTATCAGAAATACACGACGCCGCCGTTTCTTACCTGGCTCTACGTGGAATCCCGGTAGATTTTGTCCAGTAAACGACGGCGGCGTAGTGTATTTCTCCCGTCGCAATCCATATAGACGAGTAGGGGGCGTGAAGGATTTAAAATAGGCGCGTTCCCGCGGCGATCGAACTGCGCATGCTCCGTTCGCAAATTTCCCGCCGTGCATTGCGCCAAATCACGTCGTTACGTCATTCGTTGTTTGAGTAGCGTCGTTTACGGACATTTCTATTCCCGAACGAGTTACGCAAAAAAAAAAAAAAAAATTTAAATTAGACGCGGGAACGACGGCCGTACTTAACATGGGCTACGCACCGTTAGGCCAGCAAAAAGCTGGTCTAACAGTACGTAAAAAAAAAAAAACAGACGTAAGCGATTGCGAAGACCGCTCGTATCTTCGTGGATCGCCGTAAAAACTCATTTGCACATCCCGACGCATCAAAACGACGCAAACTCCTCCCAGCGGCCGCAAAAATATCGCAGCGTAGATCCGAAGGCTTACGAAGACGTAAGCCTCTCGGATCGAAGCCCGAAGCCGCCGTATCATGGTTTGAGGATTCAAACTAGTGATACGGCGCGCAAAATTTGAAATTACTCCTGTCTAACACCAGTTACACCAGGCGTAATCGCTCTCTGAATCTGGGCCATAGATTTTAAAAGGTGTATAAATAATAATAAACAAAGTGAACTAAATTGTGAATTTGTTTTCTATAATGACAATAAACCTTATCTTCATTAAAACATTTTTTTTTTTTAAGCAATAGTTTATAAAATTGTGTATTGTAATTAAACCAAAAAAAAATAAAAAAATAAATCAGCAGGAAAATATTAAATTAAAAAATAAATAAATAAAGTGCTTTTTTTTTTTTTATGTAGAACGTTTAAATATAGACGTTAAAAGGTGTATAAATACTAATCGACAAAGTGAACAAAATTGTGAATTTGTTTTCTACAATGACAATAAACCTTATCTTCATTAAAACATTTTTTTTTTTTTTTTTTTTAATCAATAGTTTATAAAATGGTGTATTGTAAATAAACAAAAAAATAAAAAAAAATCAGCAGGAAAATATTAAATGGGGAAGGAGAACAAGAAATTAATAAGGCTGATTAGAGTAAATTAAGGGTTAAAACAGAGAAACAATTTAACAAAATCTCCCAATTCGTTTTTTTTTTTTTTCTTCTTACACTTGCTTTAACCCCTTCAGCCCTGGAAGGTTTTACCCCCTTAAAGTCCAGGCCATTTTTTGCGACGCCGCACTGCTTTATTTTAACCGATAATTGCGCGGTCGTTGCGACGCTGTACCCAAATAAAAAATTATTCCCCACAAATAGAGCTTTCTTTTCGTGGGAATTTAATCACTTCTGCGTTATATAAAAAAAAAAAATATATATATATAACGTATATATATTATATATTTACACACACACACATATATGTATTATGGCCCGGATTCAGGTAGAGCGGCGCATCTTTGTGCGGGCGCAGCGTATCTACGCTATGCCGGCGCAACGTTGAGAGGCAAGCATGGTATTCACGAAGAATATGCGCTCAACGTTGCGCCGGCGTAGCGCTTAGTTGTCGGCGTAAGCCGACGCAAGTCAAAGTAGGTGGAAGTGGGCGTGATTTATTATAATGAAGCGTGACCCCATGCAAACGATGGGCCGAGCTTCAAAAAAAACGAACGGCGCATGCGTCGTCTCTTGGGCGCATCCCAGTGCGCATGCTCACAGTCACGTCGAAATAGCTGCCTAAGATACGCCGAACACTGCCTACGACGTGAACGTAACCTACGCACAGCCCTATTCACGTAGTGCTACGTAAACGGCGTACGCGCCGTAAAATTCGACGGCGTCCGTTCCCTGGCCCATACCTTTGCATCACCTGCGCCTCCTATATGAGGGGTAACTTTACGCCGGACGTAAGCCTTACGCAAAGTGCGTATACGAAGCAGACGGGCGCATCTACGTTCGCGAATCGGCGTATCTTACTCACTTGCATATTTTAAATGGGAACGCCGAATGAGTCCAGCGTAAATATGCGCCCACGATACGCAATTTACGTCGGGCGGCTGAAGCCTATTTTTACGGCGTATCTAGCTTCGCGAATCGGCGTAACAATACGACGGCGCACATTTGTACTTACGCCGGCGTAAAACGTTCGTGAATCTGGGCCAAAATATATTTTTTCTGCTATAAAAAAACCCCAATAATTGTATATCGATTGGTTTGCGCAAAAGTTATAACGTCTACAAACTATGGCATAGATTTATGGCATTTTTATTTATTTTTCTAGTAATGGTGGCGATCGGCGATTTCTAGCGGGACTGCGACATTGCGGCGGATAATCTGACACTTTTTGGGGGAACGGTGACACCAATACAGTGATCAGTGCTAAAAAAAAATAGGCACTGTCACTGTACTAATGAGACTGGCTGGTAAGGGAGTTAACAACAGGGGCGATCAAAGGGTTAAAGGTGTGCCTAGGAGGGGCTTGCTAACTATGCGGGGGAGGGGGGGGATGGTCTGACTGGGAGAACTCAGAGAACGTCTATCTTCTTCCCTATTAGGCAGATTGCCGTTCTGCCTCTCTGGGGGGAACGAAAGCAGGTGGTCTGCCGGACCTACTGATTTGATTGGCTCCTACTCTGTCCAATCGGCGCATGCAAACTCCTCCGGGGTGGGACGGGTTCACGTCCCCAGTATCTATAGCACAAAATGGCATACGGGTGTTTAACCCCTTGCCAACCAGCCGCCGTCATTATACGGTGGCAGGTCAGCTTGTTCCTTGTGAAAAGCCGCAGCCGTACGCGGCCCCTTTATCAGCTACAGCGGGCACGGCGAGGGCGGCGATGCGCATGGCCGGCGGCCGCCATCGCTCCACAGAGAGCTGGATCGGGGATCTGTCAATGTATACAAACAGATCCCCATTCTGTCAGGGGAGTGGGGAGAGATCTGCTGTTCCTAGGAAACAGGAGCAGCGATCTCTCTACTCCCTGTCAATCCCCCCCCCCCCCACAGTTAGAAACACCTCCCAGGGAACACATTAACCCTGGAAGAAATAGCAGGGCAGAAATTGGATAGCCGCACTCCAACGAACTTCCAAAGAAGTGGTCTTTATTGAATAAAAATCAGCAAAAATGCATACAAACACAGCCACAGACTGTACAACCCACGCGTTTCACACTATACCTATTAGTGCTTAATCATGGTTGAACACATTAACCCCTTGATCGCCCGTCCAAAGCGCGGTGACGTACACCACGTACGACGGCACTATAAAGGGAAAGTTCTAAAGGGCGCCACCCTTGGGGCTGCTTTTGCTGATCCTTGTGTTAGTAGAAGTTTGGTGAGAGACGATTCGCGCTTTTCCGTCTTCGTGCTTTTCCGTCCGTTACAGCGCGATGAATGTGCTATCTCCATTACGAATGCTAGTTTTACCAGAACGAGCGCTCCCGTCTCATAACTTGCTTCTGAGCATGCACGTTTTTTTTCCACCTCGAAAAAGCGTATACACGACCGCTATTCCCCACGGGAAAAAGTGCGCCGGGAAAAAGGAAAGCCTGTTCTATTTTTCCTTGCCAGTTTTCTCTTCGGGGAAAACTGCGATGGAGCATACATATACCTCCCAACCCGCACGAAATGTGCGGGAACTTCCCGCACAGACTGCATGCTCCCGCAGTCCCGCCAAGGGGTTAATTTTTCCGCACAGCTCGGAGGGTAGACATGCTGACCGCAGTGCACAGGTGATTGAGACAACCACCCCTCGCTCAACAACTTAGATCCGACCGAGGCCTCCCCGCTCAACAACTTCGACCCGATTGGCACCCCCCCGCTCAATCCGCGGCACCCCCCCGCTGAACAACTTCGATCCGATCGGCACCCCCCCCCCCCCCGCTGCTCAACAACTTCAATCTGATCCGTGGCCCCCCGCTCAACAACTTCGATCCGATCGGCGCCCCCCCGCTGAACTTCGATCCGATCGGCACCCCCCCGCTGAACAACTTCGAACCGATCGGCACTCCCCCGCTCAACAACTTCGATCTGATCCGCGGCACCCCCCCTCAACAACTAAGGTCCGATGCCCCCCCGCTCAACAAAAATGTCGCGCAGGGAAGATTTAAAATGGTTGGGAGGTATGCATACACACGGCCGGTTCTCCCGCCCAAAAGCTCTAATGGCAGTTTTCCCGACGGGAAAACCGGTCGTGAGTACGAAGCATAAGTGTGAGGTCTCCGTGTTCCGGAGGCTTTGTAGGGAGTTCCCCAGCTGTCCGGTTCTGAAAGTCCCCAATGGGAGGGGGGGGGGGGAGGTGTTGAATCGAGATCACAATCTTTTAAGGATTAATCACGCAGCTCTAACTTGCATCCAGCTGACCTCAGTTATGAAGGACGAACTCGACATCACAAATGTACTGACTTAACAAGAAGATCTTATTTTTCTATTCTTCAGTCCACACCCCCCCCCCTCTCTCTCCACCACACACACACTCTATCTTTCCCTTCTTGTTGTTTTCTACCCATCTGGATTGATCTGGAGATTTTTTCCGATAAACAAGGTCTAACTTGTGCACAGTGGCATCGGGGGGTCGGATTACATTTTTTTGGGGGGGTGGCAAACTAACTCCACCCCCAACCCCCCCCCGTGGTAGACTGACAGGATGGCAGCGACCCCTACAGGAGTCCTAAGACTCCTTGGCCCGTCAGGTCTCAGGACCCACTTCCTGATTCTTCAGGAGGAGAATCAGGAAGACAATAGCAAATATTACATTTGCTATTTTCACACAAATGGGTGGGCTCAGGGCGTAGTGCTCTGCGCCCCGAGCCCACCCCTTTTTTAAGCCAATTAGAGCCTTAGGCTGTAATCATGTGCTTCAAAAAACAAACCCCCCCCATTGGATTTCATGCGTCCAGTACCCTGCATATACAATTAGGGGGCCGCCGCGGCTTCCCCCGTGTGAGATATTTGATGTCTAACAAGGTGCGATTTATGCGTATAACATTTTCCGCACTCTGGACAGGCATAAGGTTTCTCACCAGTGTGAGATCTCCGATGTCTAGAAAGAATGGACTGCTTTGAAAAACATTTCCCGCACTCAGGGCACGAATACGGCTTTTCCCTTGTGTGAGACCTCTGATGTCTAACAAGGTCTGATTTTTTTGAACAGCATTTCCCGCACTCAGGGCAGATATACGGCTTATCTCCCATGTGAGATAATTGATGTCTATCAAGGTCCGATTTATGCATATAACATTTCCCGCACTCTGGACAGGGATAAGGTTTCTCACCAGTGTGAGATCTCAGATGTCTGGAAAGAATGGACTGCTGTGAAAAACATTTCCCGCACTCAGGGCACGAATACGGCTTTTCCCCCGTGTGAGACCTCTGATGCCTAACAAGGTCTGATTTTTTGGAACAGCATTTCCCGCACTCAGGGCAGACATACGGCTTATCCCCCGTGTGAGATCTTTGATGTACAACAAGTACTGATTTGCGTGTATAACATTTTCCACACTCAGCGCAGGAATGCGGCTTTTCTCCTGTGTGAGACTTCTGATGTATGGCTAGATTGGACTTCTTTAAAAAACATTTCCCGCACTCGGGGCAGGAATGCGGCTTCTCCCCGGTGTGAGCGCTCCGATGTTTAACAAGATCGTTTTTCCGTGTATAACATTTGCCGCACTCGGGGCAGGAAAACGGCCTCTCCCCTGTGTGAGACCTCTGATGTATAACAAGTTCTGTTTTCCGTGTATAAGACTTTCCGCACATAAGGCAGGAAAATGGCCTCTCCCCTGTGTGAGATCTCTGATGTATAACAAGTGCTGTTTTATAGGTATAAAATTTTCCGCACTCAAGGCAGGAATATGGCTGTTCCCCCGTGTGAGATCTTTGATGGACGTCAAAATGGTACTTCAGTGAAAAACACTCCCCGCATTCAGTGCAGGAATACGGCTTCTCCCCCGTGTGAGATCTCTGATGTCTTACAAGTTCCGATTTCTGTATGTAACATTTTCCGCACTCAGGGCAAGAATACGGCTTCACCCCTGTGTGAAAACTTTTGTGTCTTACAAGTTCAGATTTCTGTGTAAAGCGCTTCCCGCACTCAGGGCAGGAATACGGCTTCTCGCCCGTGTGAGTTCTGCGATGTAAGGAAAGACTGGACGTCTCTGCAAAAGATTTCCCGCACTCAGAGCAGGAATACGGCTTCTCACCTGTGTGATATCTCATATGTATAGCAAGATGGGCCTTCTGTGAAAAACATTTCTCGCACTCAGAGCAGGAATAGGGTTTCTCACCCGTGTGTAGCCTCTGATGTTGGGAAAGATTGAACTTCCTTGAAAAGAATTTCCCACACACAGGACAGGAAAAAAGCTTCCCACCCGTGTGCAGACTCTGATGTTCAGTAAGTCCTAATTCTGAGTGAAAACTTTTCCCACAATTAGGAAAGGAACATTTCTGTTCTCCTTGAATGCCGGACCCATCCCCCACATGAATACCGTCCCCTTCCCCCACAGTACGAGGTTGCTCAGAGTCAGAGGGATCCCGTGGTCTATCCACACTGTGAAGTCCTCCATCCATAGTGGAGCTCATTGTCTTTTCTCCTCCACAATCTCCTGTGATGTCCTCATCTACCATTCTACAACCTGGAGATAAAGTGAGACGATCCTTTGAGGGTTTCTCCATGGCGTGTCCTGGAAAAATAGAAAAACATCATCAATAGATTTGAGAGGGTTGATTCACTTCCATCAAGATCCCATCTGGATCAGGTAGATATGAGTGAGGAGATGTTCTCTGTGGAGGTCCCAACCAGCTGGGACTCTTCCCCCCATCAAAGAACCTTTGGTCCTCCTCCCAGATCACTTCTACATTTACACAGCCTTGTCAGAAGAGCAGGAACCAATGGGGACTGGGAGGTCCATGCTCACTGGGACAGGGCGCGGCCCTGAGCTCAGTATAGAGCTGATGACGCAGCTCTTTACCCATTTGATCAGCTGTGTCCAATCACAACTGGTCACATTTAAACAAGGAAATGCCGGTTATGAGCTCTCCTCGCCTCATACTGACAAAGCGTGAGGAGAGGGGAGCCGATCAGCAGCATTTTCTCACAGGGAGATCTGCACCAAAAATCAGTGACCATTAGTGGAGTCTCAACGGTGACCATTAGTGGAGTCTCAACGGTGACCATTAGTGGAGTCTCAACGGTGACCATTAGTGGAGTCTCAAGCGAACCGAAAAGACCTCATCAGCAGTCACTTCCTGTTCACGTGTATATATTCTGGGAGTGTCTGATGCAGAAGTCACATCTGGTGTACAGTGTTGAGCAGCAGAATGGTAAGCGGGGTTCGGGCTGAATAGGAGCAACTAGCAGACAGCCCACGTGCTGCGCCATTCGGGAAAGCCGTAGCAGAAGGTAAGCAGGGACCGGAGTGGGAAGACTGAGTGGAGGAGGATTAGCAGAGCTAAGGGACCAGAGCACGAGAAAACAAGCAGATGACGTGGTGAGCAGCGTGGAAGTAATATAGCGGGATGTGGGCAGGGACTGGAGGGAGAGAGGACCGAGCAGCAGAGGATCAGCAGAGCTGAGGGACCAGAGTAGGAAAAACTAGCAGATGTCACACATGGCGAGCAGCATGGGAGCAATATAGGCGAGTGGGGACTGGAGGGGGAGAGGACCGAGTGGCTGAGGTTCAGCAGAGTTGAGGGACCATAGCAGGAGAAACTAGCAGATGTTGCACAGGTTGAGCATTATGCAAGCAATATAGTGGGGACTGAAGGACGAGAAGACTAAGCGGCAAAGGATCAGCAGAGCTGAGGGACCGGAGCAATCGAAACTAGCAGATGTGGCACATGGTGAGCAGCATAGAAGCTATATAGCGGGAGGTGAGCGGGGACTGGAGGGAGAGAGCACTGAGTGGGGGAGTTTCAGCAGAGCTGAGGGACCAGACCAGGAGAAACGAACAGTTGTCGCACAGGGTGAGCATTATGGGAGTAATATAGCAGGAGGTGAGCAGGGACTAAAGGGAGATAAGACTGAGCAGCGGAGAGACCAGGAGTAGGAGAAACCAACAGATGGCACACGTGATGCACAGCAAGGAGGGAAATATAGCCGGAGGCTATCGGGGACTGGAGCGAGAGAGGACTGAGTGGCAGAGGATCAGCAGAGCTGAAGGACCAGAGTAGGAGATGTCACACATGGCAGGCAGCATGGGAGACATATAGCAGGAGGTGAGCAGGGGCTGGGAGGGAGAGAGGACTGGGTGGCGGAGGTTCAGCAGAGCTGAGGGACCGGAGCAGGAGAAACTAACATATGTCGCACAGGGTGAGCATTATGGGGGCAAAAGTGCGGGGACTGAAGGGCGAGAAAACTGAGCAGCGGTGGTACCGGAGTAGGAGAAACCAACAGATGGCACGCGCGATGCACAGCATGGGAGCAATATAGCCGGAGGCTAGCGGGGACCGGAGCGAGAGAGGACTAAGTGGCAGAGGATCAGCAGAGCTAAAGGACCGGAGTAGGAGAAACAAGGAGATGTCACACATGGCGAGCAGCATGGGAGACATATAGCGGAAGGTGAGCGGGGACTGGGAGGGTGTTAGGACTTTAGCAGAGGTTGAGCAGAGCTGAGGGACCAGAGCAGGAGAAACTAACAGTTGTCGCACAGGGTGAGCATTATGGGGGCGATATATCTGCTAGTTTCTCCTACACTCGTCCCTCAGCTCTGCTGAACCTCCGCCACTCAGTCCTCTCTCCCTCACCTATATTGTGCCCATAATAGACTAAGCGCCAGAGAATGAGCAGAGCTGAGGGACTGGAGCAGGAGAAACTAGCAGATGCCGCACATGGTGAGCAGCATAGGAGCAATATAGTGGGATGTGAACAGGGACTGAGAAGCAGGGGGATTGGAGCAGGAGAAAGATGTCGCCAAGCCTTGACAAAATCCAGGCACCAGGTCGCAATTGCGACAAGAAATTGTGACCTGGCGCCTGGGGTAGCTTAAGCCTGCAGAAGGCTGCAAAGCCACAGCCTCAATTTCTGGCCGTCATGGGGCACAATTGCGGCGGGCCCGCGCCCTCTGGTAATTGAGGTCGCGGCTTTGATGCCTTCACAGAAGTAAACTGAGGCCTGCAGAAGGCCGCAAAGCCGCGGCCTCAATTACCAGCCGATGCAAATGCGGCGGGTCCACGCCCTCTGCCAATTGAGGCCGCGGCTTTGCTGGCTTCACAGAAGGAAGCTGAGGCCTGCAGAAGGCCGCAAAGCCGCGGCCTCAATTACCAGCCGATGCAAATGCGGCTGGTCCACGCCCTCTGCCAATTGAGGCCGCGGCTTTGCTGGCTTCACAGAAGGAAGCTGAGGTCTGCAGAAGGCCGCAAAGCTACGGCCTTAATTACCGGCCGGCGCAGTAATTGAGGCCACGGCTTTCCATTCTTCTGCAGGCCTTCCTTCTGTGATCTGGCGCCATTTTGTGGTGGGCCCACTGGCATTACAGGTTACATTACAAGTCGCAAAACAGCAGTTCTAATGTTTTTCACTGAGGGACTGGAGAAAACAGCAGATGTCACTCCAAGTGTGCAGCACAGGAGCTATGTAGCAGGAGGTGAACGGGCACTGGAGGGCGAGAGGATTGAGCAGCAGAGGATCAGCAGAGCTGAGGGACCAGAGTAGGATAAACTAACATATCACACGTGGTGCACAGCATGGGAGCAATATAGCGGGAGGTGTGCGGGGACTGGAGGGAGAGAGGAACGAGAGGGACCGGAGCAGGAGAAACTAGCAGTTACCACATGGTGAGCAGCATAGAAGCTATATAGCGGGAGGTTAGCAGGGACCGGAAAAAGGAGGATCAGCAAACCAAAAGATCAGCAGAGGTGGGGGTTAGTATTAAGTGGGGGATCAGCAGAGCTGTGGTACTACTGAGCAGGGGGGTAATAACAATTTGGGGATTTGTTAAATCGAGGTACTAAGGGTCTGGTATGGAGTTTGGGTATGAACTACACCCTTTTTTTGGGGCAAGGATTCCACCTTAAAATCCTTACCAGGCCCGAATTTCAGGAAAATCCCCCCACACCGGGTTTGTGGTCCCCCTATTACCATTTACAGTAGACCCTCATCTAGGATAAAGGTTCGACATAGATGAAGGGAATCCTTGGCTACTTTCCCCCGACTTGTTAATTCCCTGACTTAGTTGGGGTAGGAGGTACACTTTGGTGGAGGTGGGTCAGCCACGCCCCCATGACCTCCAGGAACCCGCCTTCTGACCTTTGACCTCTGGGGGAGGTCCTTAGTCTAAATCAGTCGTAGCCATATTCTTCAATGGGAAACCTGAACCCTAACCCTGTACGTATTTTGCCGGAAACTTTCTTGGGTTTGCTTTATTTTATGTTGGACTTTAACCACTTACCCACCGGGTACTTAAACCCCCCTCCTGCCCAGACCAAAATTTCCAGCTTTCGGCGCTCTCGCCACTTTGAATGACAATTACTCAGTCATGCAACACTGCACCCATATGAATTTGTTTTCTTTCATACAAATAGAGCTTTCTTTTTTCATGGTATTTAACCACTTGCTTACCGGGCACTTAAACCCCCCTCCTGCCCAGACCAAAATGTTCAGCTTTTGGCGCTCTCGCCACTTTGAATGACAATTACTCAGTCATGCAACACTGCACCCATATGAATTTTTTTTTCCATACAAATAGAGCTTTCTTTTTTCGTGGTATTTAACCACTTGCTTACCGGGCACTTAAACCCCCCCTTCTGCCCAGACCAAATTTTCAGCTTTCAGCGCTGACGCACTTTGAATGAGAATTGCGCGGTCGTACAAACACTGTACCCAAATTTTTGCAAAAATAAAAAATTATATATTTTTATATTTTGTTATAACATTTTGCAAACGGGTAATTTTTCTCCTTCATTGATGTACGCTGATGGGCTGCACTGACGGGCACCGATAAGGTGGCACAGAGGTGGCACTGAAGGGCATTGATAGGTGGCACTGATGGGTGGCAGTGATGGGCACTGATTGGCAATAATGGGCACTGATGGGTGGCAATAATGGGCACTGATCGGCTCTGGGAGGTTACACTGATAGGCAGCACTGCTAGTTGGCACTGATTGGATTCGCACCAATGGTGGGCATTAATAGGTGGAAATTGTGGGCATTTATAGGTGGCACTGCGAATACTGACAGGTGGCACTGGCAGGGGGGTACAGATTGGCACACATGAGGCAAATGTACCTCTTTCCTCTTCGGGACCGATGTCCCTTGCACCTTAGCCAGTGATCGTTTAGCGCAGGGGTGCCCAACCTTTTGAAGAGCGAGGGCCACTTAAGTAACTTGGCAACCAGTCGAGGGCCACAATGAGCGGAGCGGGCAGGTGACAGGTCACGGCTACGCTATGGGCCTCCGATCCGCCCAGACGAACTCCCTTCTGTTGTTCAGATTGGAGGTAGGTGGGCGTAAACAGACATGTCGCTCTATACAGGTGAATTGAGGATCCCATTTGGTCGGGCTGATCTTGTGAAAAGGGCCTAAGACTGCTTTCACACTGATGTTCTGTGGTTTGCTCGCAGCGTAGTGCACCTGTGTCTATCCTGCGGGTTAGCTGAACTTTGCTATAGACTCCGCCTCTGGCAAAAGCCGGCGCTGTAGACGAAGCATCGGCTTATGGGGCTCTGCTTCACAGACGCTTTCTTCCTCTACCACCAGCTTCATTTACAACACTGATGCTGTGGTATGGCAGGTCGGCAACCTGCGATCTGGGCTTTCCAACCCACCATTCCAGAGCAGGAGGTCGCGGGCCACATCAGAGGGCTCCACGGGCCACATGTGGCCCCCGGGCCACTGGTTGGCCACCCCTGGTTTAGCGTGAGAAAAAATAAAATAAAAGATTACCAAGATTTGTTTACATCACGTGATCAACTGTCATTGGCTGGCAGCTGATCATGTGGTAAGGGGCTGGGATCGGCCACTTACTTGGATCTGTGATTACCCGAGTCTCAGTGACTCAGGTGATCACAGCGCGCTCCCTGTCATCAACAGGTTATTTCTCACATTGCATATGCACACTTGGAACTACACCCCAAAACACATTCTTCTACTCCTGAGTATGGAGATACCACATGTGTGGGACTTTTCCACAGCCTGGCCACATAGAGAGGCCCAACATCCAAGGAGCACCTTCAGGCATTCTAGGAGCATAAATCACACATCTCATTTCTCAACCACCTATTAGACTTTTGAAGGCCCTGGAGCACCAGAACAATGGAAACACCCACAGAACGACCCGATTTTGGAAAGCATACACCCCAACGTATAATTTATTAAGCATAATGAGTCTTGAAATTGTAATTTTTTACCACAAGTTTGTGGAATACGTGGAAAGAAAATGAAAACCTAATTTTTTTTTTACACAAAGTTGTCAATTTATAAGATATTTCCAACACATAGCATGTCAATATCAAAAATGACACCCCAAAATACACTCTGCTACTCCCCCTGAGTATGGAGATACCACATGTGTGAGACTTTTCCACAGCCTGGCCACATTCAGAGGCCCAACATCCAAGGAGCACCGTCAGGTCTCTCAAATGGACCATAAAGGTCAAATAGGAAACTCGATTATTCAACTGTGGACAAGGTTATCCAATCCCTTCACCAAGTGAGCACGCCGCCACCACCACATTAGACTCTTACCAGAGAGACTGGATCCTTTATTACGAAGAGTCAAACAGGCTTGATGAACATGTCCCGGTAGGGGGTTATCAGCAGGGGATGTACAAAGGAACCACGTCAGGAACAGCTCCAGAGCATCCAGGGGACTACACCCAAATGATGATTGTGTTGTACAGGCAGCAGGACAGGGATACGGTCCATGGGCAGTACAGGCGGCAGCCAGGGATACTGTCCATGGGCAGTACAGGCAGCAGCCAGGGATACTGTCCATGGACAGTACAAACAGCAGCCAGGGATACTGTCCATGGGCAGTACAGGCAGCAGCCAGGGATACTGTCCATGGGCAGTACAGGCAACAGCCAGGGATACTGTCCATGGGCAGTACAGGCAACAGCCAGGGATACTGTCCATGGGCAGTACAGGCAACAGCCAGGGATACTGTCCATGGGCGGCAGCCAGGGATACTGTCCATGGGCAGTACAGGCAGCAGCCATGGATACAGTCCATGGGCAGTACAGGCAACAGCCAGGGATACAGTCCATGGGCAGTACAGGCAACAGCCAGGGATACAGTCAATGGGCAGTACAGGCAACAGCCTGGAATACTGTCCATGGGCAGTACAGGCGGCAGCCAGGGATACTGTCCATGGGCAGTACAGGCGGCAGCCAGGGATACTGTCCATGGGCAGTACAGGCGGCAGCCAGGGATACTGTCCATGGGCAGTACAGGCGGCAGCCAGGGATACTGTCCATGGGCAGTACAGGCGGCAGCCAGGGATACTGTCCATGGGCAGTACATGCAACAGCCAGGGATACTGTCCATGGGCAGTACATGCAACAGCCAGGGATACTGTCCATGGGCAGTACATGCAACAGCCGGGGATACTGTCCATGGGCAGTACAGGCGGCAGCCAGGGATACTGTCCATGGGCAGTACAGGCGGCAGCCAGGGATACTGTCCATGGGCAGTACAAGCGGCAGCCAGGGATACTGTCCATGGGCAGTACAGGCAGCAGCCAGGGATACTGTCCATGGACAGTACAGACAGCAGCCAGGGATACTGTCCATGGGCAGTACAGGCAGCAGCCAGGGATACTGTCCATGGGCAGTACAGGCAACAGCCAGGGATACTGTCCATGGGCGGCAGCCAGGGATACTTATGTCCATGGGCAGTACAGGCAACAGCCAGGGGTACTGTCCATGGGCAGTACAGGCAACAGCCAGGGATACTGTCCATGGGCAGTACAGGCAACAGCCAGGGATACTGTCCATGGGCGGCAGCCAGGGATACTGTCCATGGGCAGTACAGGCAGCAGCCATGGATACAGTCCATGGGCAGTACAGGCAACAGCCAGGGATACAGTCCATGGGCAGTACAGGCAACAGCCAGGGATACAGTCCATGGGCAGTACAGGCAACAGCCAGGGATACTGTCCATGGGCAGTACAGGCAACAGCCAGGGATACAGTCCATGGGCAGTACAGGCAACAGCCAGGGATACTGTCCATGGGCAGAACAGGCAACAGCCAGGGATACTGTCCATTGGGCAGTACAGGCAACAGCCAGGGATACTGTCCATGGGCAGTACAGGCAACAGCCAGGGATACTGTCCATGGGCAGTACAGGCAACAGCCAGGGATACTGTCCATGGGCAGTACAGGCAACAGCCAGGGATACTGTCCATGGGCAGTACCAGGCATCAGCCAGCGATACTGTCCATGGGCAGTACAGGCGGCAGCCAGGGATACTGTCCATGGGCAGGACAGGCGGCAGCCAGGGATACTGTCCATGGGCAGTACAGGCGGCAGCCAGGGATACTGTCCATGGGCAGTACAGGCGGCAGCCAGGGATACTGTCCATGGGCAGTACAGGCGGCAGCCAGGGACACTGTCCATGGGCAGTACAGGCGGCAGCCAGGGATACTGTCCATGGGCAGTACAGGCGGCAGCCAGGGATACTGTCCATGGGCAGTACAGGCGGCAGCCAGGGATACTGTCCATGGGCAGTACAGGCGGCAGCCAGGGATACTGTCCTTGGGCAGTACAGGCAGCAGCCAGGGATACTGTCCATGGACAGTACAGGCGGCAGCCAGGGATACTGTCCATGGGCAGTACAGGCGGCAGCCAGGGATACTGTCCATGGGCAGTACAGGCGGCAGCCAGGGATACTGTCCATGGGCAGTACAGGCGGCAGCCAGGGATACTGTCCTTGGGCAGTACAGGCAGCAGCCAGGGATACTGTCCATATACAGTCCAGGGTCAGTGCAGGCAGAGATATAGCAGTGCCAAAATATTGGTCCTGGTAGTAGGCAGGAACATGGGCCATAGTACAGGTAGCAGACAGGAGGTGCAATCAGTTCATGTGGGAGACATGATGGCATTATGGTCCTACAGACAGAAGTAGGACCTTGATCGGGACAGAATGGGGGCGGGGGTAGAGGCTTCTCCCACCCAAATCTCTTTGAAGCCTCTGGTCTCCAGACCCTAATCCGGGAATGACAAAACCCCCAGAATTCGGTTTTCTTCATCCAGGAAAACTATTCTGGTGCCCCTCACATGTGTGAGGACCCCTGTGTTATGAACTTCTCTACTCCAGTAGCAGGGTAAAAGATCAGTGCAAGAAGGCAGGCAAAAAACATGGTCAAGCAGTCCAGGGCCAGTACTAGATCAGGCAGAGGTATGTACAGAAGCGGTAGGCAGAAACGTGGCCAAATAACAAGGAAGGGTCAGTTCCGGAGGAGGCAGAGGTACTGTATGTAGATGTAGCACTACCCCGAGAAGTGCTGCTTAAGTAGGTTTGGTTCCGTACTCAGCTTCTCAACCCCAAGGAGGGTTGCTACTTTTTCATCAAGCCAAACCCGAACATTTCAGACCTGCACAGTAATTATTTTTATGTATACACCAGGGTTTGACAAATTTGCTTGGAATCTAGGAGCCAGCTAAAAATGTTAGGAGCCAGAAACCGCGCCCTGTATCGACGAGCTTGCGCGGAGAAGCGAACGTATTCAAACCACACACGTGAGGTATCACCGTGATTGGTAGAGCGAGAGCAATAATTCTAGCCCTCTTCTGTAACTCAAAACATGCAACCTGTAGAATTTTTTTAACGTCGCCTATGGAGATTTTAAAGGGTAAAAGTTTGTCGCCATTCCACGAGCGGACGCAATTTTGAAGCGTGACATGTTGGGTATCAATTTACACGGCGTAACATTATCTTTTACAATATAACAAAAATTTGGGATAACTTTACTGTTGTCTTATTTTTTTTAATTAAAAAAGTGTACTTTTTCCCCAAAAAGGTGCTCTTGTAAGACCGCTGCGCAAATACGGCGTGACAGAAAGCATTGCAATGATCGCCATTTTATTCTCTAGGGTGTTAGAATAAAAAATACCGTATTTATCTGCCTATTGCACGCACCGGCGTATAGGGCGCACCCCCTAACCTGGATGGGAAATTCCTAATTTTTTTTTTTATTATCACTTACAATTTTGGTGTCTTGCCCGGTCTCCATCGGCGGCCTTGTCCGGTCCGGCGTGGGATCTTCCCCGCTTCTCCTGCGCTGTTTCTGAGCCGATCCCCGCACTGTGTTTGAACGCTGCTGCCGCCGCCGACATGTACCGAGCGCATTACACTCGGGCATGCTCGGCTCCTCTCGCATTACCGCGAGGGGAGCCGAGCCTGGCCGAGTGTACACGAGTGTCGGCGGCTCAGTTCAAACACAGCGCGGGAAGCGAGTATCGGCCTATATCACGCACCCATGATTTTGCCCTGATTTTAAGGGCAAAAAAGTGCGCAGTATATATAATGTTTGGGGGTTCTAATTAGAGGGAAAGAGATGCCAGTGAAAAATTACACATTACAACTGCCGTTTTACTTGTAATGCCAACGGCCACCACCAGATGGCGCCAGGTCATAGAAGGAAGCTTGGGCCTTCACAAGGCCGCGGCCTCAATTACCGGCCGTCGCGGGCCCGCCGGGATCGCACAGCTGGGGGAGGTAGGGGCACACGGAGACACAGGAGCGCCCCCGTGCGCCCCCACCTCCCCTGCAGCGCCCGTGATGGCCTCAATTACCGGCGGGTGCAAATTTCTTATCGCTATTACGACCAGGCGCCCAGATTTTGTCCTGGTATACGCTATAGGATTGTAACAGACCCAGGACGCTTTTGGGCACTCCAAAGAGGAGAGTAACGCGGAGCTTGTCAGGCCGTGTTCCAAGCCACAATCCTGTCTGAATGTGTCCGAGTTTTAGGTGGACCAAAACCCGGACACCGGGACACGATTCAAAACCCAGACTGTGCAGATGAATCCCGGACAGGTGGCAACCCCAACGCCAAGATTAGTATTAGTGTAAAAACACAGCGGTAGAAAAGAAAACACAAACTGTGGTAAAGAAGAAAACATGTTTACTGATATGAGGAAGGCGTTCAAAAAAGTGTACAACATGAACTGACCCTTAATGAAAATACCTCGGGTGAAACCCTACTGGTGGTAAAAGCAACAACGGCAGTAAACAATATAAAATACTATGGTAATAAACAAACAAATAACAATGAAATGTTAGCAACCCTTGTTTTAGTTGTGTAGCCTATGCAGAGAGGCAAAGGGAGGGCGGGGGGATTACTTTTTAGCCATGTCAAACCACTCCCCTCCTGTCCCTCAACTCACAGGAGCAAATGAAAGGAAGTTCAGTCTCTAAGTGTGGTAAAAAAAAAAATCTTTATGGAAAGGGGGGGGGGTGTTGTTAGGTTAGTAGTCTCTTGTTAAAAAGATGAAATCCTTTGGTCTTGAGCTAGCGCTTAGGAGAATTGTAGTTGGAGAAATTCTGAGCGGCAGAGCAAAGCAATTCGACTGGCACGGATCTTCCTGTCTTATTGGAGTAGTGATCACTGGGGTAGTTTGCTTAAAAGGTGTTGTATTCAGTGGCACTACAGGTATCAGCAAGGTGAATAAGAGCAATGGTGTCTGTATACAGTGTCTCTGTATCTGGGTGGCCTTGTGTCCTGTGGTACTCCAGGTATCAGCAAGGTGAATAAGAGCAATGGTGTCTGTATACAGTGTCTCTGTATCTGGGTGGCCTTGTGTCCTGTGGTACTCCAGGTATCAGCAAGGTGAATAAAAGCAATGGTGTATGTATACAGTGTCTCTGTGTATCTGGGTGGCCTTGTGTCCTGTGGTACTACAGGTATCAGCAAGGTGAATAAGGACAATGGTGTCTGTATACAGTGTCTCTGTATATGGGTGGCCTTGTGTCCTGTGGTACTACAGGTATCAGCAAGGTGAATAAGGACAATGGTGTCTGTATACAGTGTCTCTGTATCTGGGTGGCCTTGGGTCCTGTGGTATTCCAGGTATCAGCAAGGTGAAGAAGAGCAATGGTGTATGTATACAGTGTCTCTGTATCTGGATGGCCTTATGTCCTGTGGTACTACAGGTATCAGCAAGGTGAATAAGAAGGACAATGGTGTCTGTATACAGTGTCTCTGTATCTGGGTGGCCTTGTGGCACTACAGGTGTCAGGAAGGAGAAGGACAATGGTGTCTGTATACAGTGCCTCTGTATCTGGGTGGCCTTGGGTCCTGTGGTACTCCAGGTATCAGCAAGGTGAAGAAGAGCAATGGTGTCTGTATACAGTGTCTCTGTATCTGGATGGCCTTGTGTCCTGTGGCACTACAGGTATCAGCAAGGAGAATAAGGACAATGGTGTCTGTCTACAGTGTCTCTGTATCTAAATTGGCCTTATGTCCTGTGGTACTCCAGGTATCAGCAAGGTGAATAAGAAGGACAATGGTGTCTGTATACAGTGTCTCTGTATCTGGATGGCCTTGTGTCCTGTGACACTACAGGTGTCAGCAAGAAGAATAAGAAGGACGATGGTGTCTGTATACAGTGTCTCTGTATCTGGATGGCCTTGTGGCACTACAGGTGTCAGGAAGGAGAAGAAGGACAATGGTGTCTGTATACAGTGCCTCTGTATCTGGATGGCCTTGTGTCCTTGTGGCACTACAGGGATCTGCAAAGTAAATAAGGACAATGGTGTCTGTATACAGTGTCTCTGTATCTGGATGGCCTTGTGTCCTGTGACACTACGGGTGTCAGCAAGGTAAATAAGAGCAACGATGTCTGTATACAGTCTTCATTAAGCTGGGTGGGCAGGTGCCCGCTCACCGATACTGTAATAGATGATGCCGATTATGAAGATGGTGGCTTACAGGATCTCCTTCAGAGCCCTGGGATTGGCTGTAACCGCAATGAAGATGGAGCAGAAACGGCCTCCAGGCTGCCGCTGAACAGTAGAGCGTAAGCCCCTAGGATACACATGCGATTCTTCCTTGCACAGGCCGTGACTCGGCCACAGAACATAGAGATACACAGAGTCCCTGTTTGCAGATTCAGGCCAGGGTCCCAAGAGAGCGTTCCAGGCCTAGCACAGCCTTTTTATGACCTCTCCCAGAAGTTTGTTCTTCTCTACCAGCTGGCTGGTAGTTGTAGTTTCAAGCAGTTCAACTATAATGTAAGAGCCGGTTCACACTGGGGCGGCACGACTTCGGGGGCGACTCGGCAAGGCGTCCTGAAGACGACTTCAGGAGGCGACTTGCAAAATGACTTCTGTATAGAAGTCAATGCAAGTCGTCCGAGTCGCCCCCGAAGTCGTACAAGAATCTTTTTCTTGCGTCTCTCCTATTAGACCGGTTCTATTGACTAGAATGGGACGCGACTTGTCAGGCGGCAGAGTCGCCTGACCTGTCGCCCCAGTGTGAACCGGTGAAATGCCAATATGGTTCTGGCTATCGAGATGGTTCCTGTAAGGACTGCGCAATCCTTGCCGACGGAAATCTCCAAACTTCGCGCCCGCATCCAGGGCGACGTAGAATTTGAGGAAAGTGGCCAGTCGGCCTCACGTCCTCGCTCCGTTCGCTCGGCCTCCTGGCTCTTTTTTTAACATCCTCCAATCCACAGAGATGTTAAGGAATGAGCCTGGATGCCGGCCGAGGTTTGAAGATTTCCCGCGGCAAGGATTGCACCTGCGCAGTCCTTCCAGGAATCATCTGGATAGGGGGAACTATACCGACAAGTCACCGGCTCTTAAACTTGAGTCCTCGGACTACAATTCCCAGTATGCTTTGCTTCCTAGTGGTAATCGCTCTGCTGGCAGGTTGTGATGACACAGAGTCTTAGCTGGCACTAGAGGGAAATAGTCTCACTGCAGCAAAGTTACAGAGGGTCTTCCGATACTCCAGGTAAGGTAGCCGACACCTTGCTACATACAAAAGCGGAAGTCAAAGGCGTGGTCAGGCCAGGGTCAGTTTAGGAGCTAGTAGGGGCATGATAATTACGTTTACCATACTAAAAATGTACAGAAGTATGGTAACGGCGGAAACATTCGCCTATGCAGAGGCCTGGCTGGGAAGGACACTGGGGACAATAATAAGAGCTGTCTCTACGAACTCCTCCTCTGGTACACATCCTACATTTTTTCTGACACCTTTTCCCCGATTGCCTGGGAGGGAGTTTCTCGGGAAAGTGGCGCTCGTGGAGTCTGCTTATCACATCCGATCGAAGGTTTTCTTGAGGGCCGTTTGGGTATATAAGGGCGGTGATGATTTCCTCCTGATAGCCGAGGAAGGATAAGGGCCTCTGGGTGGACGTGCGGTAAATTACAAAAGTATTGTATATGGCCAAGTTGAAGAGGTAAATTGAGACCTTTTTATACCAATGGCGGGATCTTCTCGTGGCAAGGAAGGGTTGGAGCATTTGGTCATTAAAGTCCACTGCCCCCATGAACAAATTATATTCGTGGATACACATCGGCTTTTGGATTGGGCCGTTCCTTCTGGAGATTTCCGCGTAGGTGTTATTGTGGATCGTAGACAGCATGTAGACATCCCTGCTGCCCCTCCACTTCACAGCCAGAACTTCCTCGTTCCGCAAACTCGCTGCATCTCCTTTACTTAGCTTCGTGTTAACAAGTTTTTGGGGGAAGCCCTTCCTGTTTTTTCTCACGGTGCCACACGCTGGAGTCTTCCTCCGGTGAAGGTTGCGGAAAAGGGGCAAACTGGTGTAAAAGTTGTCTACATACAGGTGATAGCCTTTTTCCAGGAGCGGGTGTATGAGGTCCCAAACGACTTTCCCACTTGATCCTATGTACTCTGGGCATTCGGGGGGATGCAGCTCGGTGTCCTTCCCTTTGTACACCATGAAGGCGTAGGTGTACCCTGTTGCTCGGTCGCATAATTTGTAAAGTTTAACTCCATAACGGGACCTTCTGTTGGGGTTGAATTGCTTGAAGCCCAGCCGGTCGTTAAAGTGGACGAGCGACTCGGCCACAGAGATATTTTGGTCCGGGGTAAATAACTGGGGGAATTTTTCTGAAAAATAATTTAGAAGCGGCCGAATTTTATAGAACTTGTCATAGGTTGGGTCGTTGCGGGGAGGGCACTCAGTGTTGTCGTTATAATGGAGGAACCTCATTATCATCCAATATCGGGTTCTGCTCATTACCGCCGAGTAGATCGGCATGTGGTGGATGGGGTTGGTTGACCAGTATGAACGTAGGTCGTTTTTTTTGGTGAGTCCCATATTGAATGTAAGGCCCAAAAAAACCCTGAACTCCTCCACCGTTAGGTATTTCCACTCAAAGGGACGGGAATAGGAGGACGTTGGGTTAGTCGCTATAAATTGTTGTGCGTACAGGTTGCACTGGAACACAATTGATGATAACAGGTCCTCTGTAAAAACTAAATTAAAGAAATCTACAGGCGCAAAATTCTGCGTGTTCACCTGGACTCCTGGCTGGGCGGTAAAAGGGGGGACTTTTGCTTCTCCTGAATCAGGGGGAAGCCACAGAGGGTTCTCAAGGGCATACGGAAGGCTGGCATTAGTCCTAACCCTTTGGGGCCGAGGTGCTGCGGTACCGGTGGATGCCACTGTCTTCTTCTCACCAGAACGCCTCCGTTTAGCGGGCAGACCATCTTCCTCCTCTGAGTCTGTCAGTGTCCCACTGCTTAGGGCTGGGTCGTAAGATGCATCAGAGTCCCAATCCAGATCCGAATCCGAAGAGGAATACGAAGCAGAGAGCTCCCCGTTGTTCTCGTTGGCAGGACAAAGAATATTGTACGCCTCCTCAGCTGAAAATAATGTTTTAGACATGGTTGGTGGTGATGAGCCTGCACAGATGGGCGCTAATAAGCTTGCACTGATGGGCACTGATGAGTCTACACTGATGAGCCTGCACTTATGGGTGCTGATAAGCCTGAACTAAAGGGGTGCCGATAAGCCTTAACTGATAAGTCTGCACTGATGGGCGCTGATGAGGTTCCACTAATGAGGCAGCACTGATATGCAGCACTGTATGACACTATGGCATGGTGATACTTTGGCACGGATGGCAAGGTGGCACTGTTTGAACCGATTGCTGTAACAAAATGTATCGTTCTCACAGGAGCTCTCCTTCCCTCTTAGGCGGTCTGTGTAAGAGAAGGAGAGCCGCCAATGAGAGATGAGGTCATATGTTTACATTTGAGATCAACTTTCATTGGGGCACGGCGATCACATGGTAAATGGCCGCTGTGATTGGCCATTCACCACAATCTCCCTTGGGCCATCACAGTTTTTCTCTGATACGCACCGGGAGGCAAGTTCCCGAGAGGACACCATTTGTGGCCCACGCTGCAGCTGCTATAGCGTGCCGGGGGGGCACTAGAAAAATGGCCAGAACTATTTTTTTTATATTCGGCTCCCATGGACTTCCCAGGTGTGTTTAGCTCATCACTCCTCAGGACCAATCAGTGAGCAGTAACAGAGCAGAGATAAGATTATATTGTGGCTCACCTGTGCTGATCTCTGTAGGAGTGTCCTCCTCTATGGATGTCCTCATCATTCCATCCTCCTCCATAGACTGCTGATCATCCCTCACATACGTCTCTTCTACTTCTTCACCCTCAACTTTCATGTTCATCAGATCTTCACCCTAAACCAACAGAATGGGAAGAAAATAACATCTGGAATGCATATAAACGCGAAGGAGAAGGCCTTCAAAAAAATACAAGGGGTCATCATCAGCATTCCAACTTTACAAGGAATGCAACAAAAAATGTAAGGGTGCAATCAGAGGCACATAGCAGAGGAGAGTAACATAGAAGTATTTATGATGTGAGATCACATAGAAAATATCATCTTGTAGAGTCCACACATCGTCTCCACATGTCAGAGTGTTCAATCACTTTATGTTCCCGACCCTCAACTCCACCTACCTGATGATGGTGGGGGATGGTGTGACCTTCCTGTGCGGAATCCCCGGAATACAGAGGAGGGGGAGAGCTCTCTGGTGGGTTCCTGGTATTAGATGACTCCATCACATCCTTGGGTCCTTCTGAAACCTCCTTCATCACTCCATACTCCTCATCCTCCTCTTTATACTCTTCTTTAACGTCAAGTTTAGAATCCCCAAGGTTTCCACTCTGAATATGTAATAAAACATTCATTGTAACAAACAAGCTGGTGTATAAATCAGAACTACCAATAATTGCTATTTATTTACCTGATCATGGTGTGCGTAGTTATGATCTTCCGGTATGGAATCTCGGGAATACAGAGGACGGGGACATCTCTCTGGTGGGTTCCCATTACTGGATCCATCTGTAGGAAACACACACACTGACTGAATACATTGTTTCTATGTGTTTATCAGATGATGGGGGATCTAGGTGGAGCCTCCGTACTGCTCTCTCCTTTACAATAAAGTCTCCTCTTACCCGGTGATGTGAGGGGCGGCTGATTCTCCATCATGACGTCCTTGTAGAGATCCTTGTGTCCTTCTAAATACTCCCACTCCTCCATGGAGAAATAGACAGTGACATCCTGACACCTTATAGGAACCTGACACACACAATGATACAGTCACCATCCAGACACACCCCTTGTCTGTTACTGGATAATGTCCCAGAATCCTCCTCACCTCTCCTGTCAGCAGCTCCATCATCTTCTTGGTGACTTCTAGAATCTTCTCCATGTCGTGTCTCTCAGGTTTTAGGGAGTCACATGGAGGCACTGTGATGGTCATATGATCACCTGACTTCACAAGAGGAAATCTCTGTATTGGAGAACCAATAGGAACATCATGTTAGAATCCCAGAATCCTCCTCACCTCTCCAGTCAGGTCTGTGTATTATTATGAGAGATAAAAGTGATGTCATGTGACCTCCCAGAATCCTCCTCACCTCTCCGGTCAGGTCTGTGTATTATTAATAGAGATAAGAGTGATGTCATGTGACCTCCCAGAATCCTCCTCACCTCTCTGGTCAGGTCTGTATTATTAATAGAGATAAGAGTGATGTCATGTGACCTCTAAGGCCGCGTACAGACGAGGAGACATGTCCGCTCAAACATATCCGACGGTGATTAAGGGGGGTGCTCACGGCGACACCGGGAGCCATTGTTCAGGGCCACCCCCCTCCCCTCTGCACTCCTGTACTCTTATGTTTCAAAGCTTGGGTGGGTTGGATGGGTGAGGTTTGCTGGGACTCGATAGATTGTCATCCTCTCCGAGTGAGAATGTGCCTGGGGTTATCCCCTTGGCCGGATAGCTACTCGTGCTCCTGATACTGGACTTGTACTTCGATGTATTTACTGTATCCTCCTTACCCCTCCGGCCAGGTCTGTATTATTAATAGAGATAAGAGTGATGTCATGTGACCTCCCAGAATCCCCCTCACCTCTCCGGTCAGGTCTGTATTATTAATAGAGACAAGAGTGATGTCATGCGACCTCCCAGAATCCTCCTCACCTCTCCGGTCAGGTCTGTATTATTAATAGAGATAAGAGTGATGTCATGTGACCTCCCAGAATCCTCCTCACCTCTCCGGTCAGGTCTGTATTATTAATAGAGATAAGAGTGATGTCATGTGACCTCCCAGAATCCCCCTCACCTCTCCGGTCAGGTCTGTGTATTATTAATAGAGATAAGAGTGATGTCATGTGACCTCCCAGAATCCTCCTCACCTCTCCGGTCAGGTCTGTATTATTAATAGAGATAAGAGTGATGTCATGTGACCTCCCAGAATCCCCCTCACCTCTCCGGTCAGGTCTGTGTTTTATTAATAGAGATAAGAGTGATGTCATGTGACCTCCCAGAATCCTCCTCACCTCTCCGGTCAGCAGGTAGATGATCTCCAGCGTGAGGTTTAGTATCCTCTCAATCATGTTAGTCCGGTACTCTTCCATTCTGATTTGTTCCTGTAGACCAATAATTGATAAGAGAGAATTATCTGGACTGTACTGTAGGGTGACCAGACATCCCCAGTTTCAGGGGACAGTCCCCTGATTGAGGACACTGTCCCCGGACCAAGTCTGTCCCTGGTTTTTTCCCCAGATTGGATTTAATAGGGGGCAGGGGCAATTTCAGACAATCAGTGATGAACTAAAATAAGAAAATTAGAATTACACACCCCCGCTCCGCCGTGCCTACTACCATAGGGGGGGGGGGGGTTGGATTTTCTCATTATCTGTGCCCCTTTCTGATGATCATGTGCTGGTCGGAGCGGAGGGAATATTTCTTCAGTTTCGGGCGCATGCCCATTCAGCTTCACTCGTATGTTCTTCTGCCTTGGCTCAAATCCTGGCCAGCCTATCTCCTTGCCTTCCCTGGTGGAGTGGTCTTCCTCCGCTCCCCATCCAGTAGTAGCCGGGGGCCCGAAGAGTAAGACTTGACAGGCTGTGAGGCGGGCGGCGACGGGCAGAGAGTCGCTGATTGCCGCCATTACTAGTAAAGAAAAAATATGTCCCCGGATTTCATTTTAAAAATCTGGTCACCTTACTGTACTGGTTGTACGATATTAGGATGGGGGATAACATGAGGGTTTTTATCATAGCGGAACGGCCCTCGGTGGGATTACGCACAGTTTAGTGTTTTCGGGGGGGCCGGGATCCTCTTACCCTTTGGTCATTATGCCTAAAAATATCCCCTATCCTCCTAACATCTCTAAAATAAAGGAAATGTTCGGGCCCGGTTAGTGGGGAAAATGTTCTGCCCCTGAAGAGGTGTAATTTAGGTTTATATATGTGTGTGTATCATCATCTGCTGGAGATAAAAGACGTCACAGTGACTATAGAGGAAGAGGACGGACATGACGGGGTTACTGGGTGTAAATAGACAATAAGCTCTTATTACCTCATCTACCGCCACTTCCAGCAACGTCTCCTCACTACTTCCTCCCGACTCACCTCTCACCCGGAACTCCTATCTATTCCTGGCATCACTTCCTGTCTGTATCTGACATCACTTCCGGTCTTCCATAGAGACTTCCTTGGTTTAGGTAGAAGTGAGATCACCACCTTGTGGAGCTCAGAGGAACTGCAGCCCCAAGAAACGTCTCGTAGTGTGAACACGGCCTTGTGCTGTGTGTGTATGTACTGTATATCCTTATACAGTAGGGTGACCAGACATCCCCAGTTTCAGGGGACAGTCCCCTGATTGAGGACACTGTCCCCTGACCAAGTCTGTCCCCGGCTTTGTCCCCAGAATGGATTTAATAGGGGGCAGGGGCAATTTCAAAGACAATCAGTGCAGAATTAAAATAAAACATTTTGAATTACACCCCCCCGCTCCGCCGTGCCTACTAGCATAGGGGGGTTGTATTTTTCCCATTATCTGTGCCCCTTTCTGATGATCATGTGCTGGTCGAAGCGGAGGGAATATTTCTTCAGTTTCGGGCGCATGCCCATTCAGCTTCGCTCGCATGTTCTTCTGCCTTGGCTCAAGTCCCGGCCAGCCACCTGCCTATCTCCTTGCCTTCCCTGGTGGAGTGATCTTCCTCCGCTCCCCACCCAGTAGTAGCCAGGGCTGAAGAGTAAGGCTTGAGAGGCTGTGAAGCAGGCGGTGACGGGCAGAGAGTCGCTGATTGTTGCCACTACTAGTAAAGAAAAAATATGTCCCCGGATTTCATTTAAAAAATCTGGTCAACTTATTATACAGAGCTTTTTTTCTCAGAAAATAGGTGCAGGAACTCAACCACGACCCCGTTCAGATTTCACAAACAGTAGAAGGGTCTTAAAGGGGCATTAAATACCAGAATTGCACTAATACAGAGTGCAGAGTTCAGGGGGGTTACACACAGAGTGAAGAGCTGGCACTTGTAAACACAGAAACCAGACTTCTGTGTTTACAAGTGATTGTGGTGAGCAGGCGCCAAAGGTGGTGGAACTGAGTTCCCCCAAGTTCCCCCAGAAAAAAAGCCCTGTCCTTATAGATGGGTCATCTCCACTCCCACCAAGGGGGAGAGAAATATATTATTTTGCAATGAACGGAGGGATTCCTTTAGTTTTGCAGCAAAACTGATTATGGGTTTAGTAATAATTAAAGCGGATCTCCCATGCCAATAACGTGTTTTTTTTTTAAAATGCCTCTTTAAAAGTTCAATCACCCTAAGTAGCGCTACTCACGTGTGCTGTCTCTCCCCACCGCTCAGTGGCAAATAAAAACGTATATCCCTCCATCCGTTTCCTGCTCCATTTTAACTGTGGGCATAAGCCCACAGCCCGGTGACGCGTCATATTCGGCTCCCCCATCACAGACTGCTGCGGAAGTGCTGCGGCGGCCAACTGCGCGATGCGTTCCAAACACATCTGCGATGCGTTCCAATGCATTACAACACTGCACATCAGCGAAGCCGTCATTCAGAGCGACGTGGACTTAGGGGAAAGTGGCCAGTCGGCCTCACGTCCTCGCTTCGCTCGGCCTCCTGGCTCTTTTTTTAACATCCTCCAATCCACGGGGATGTTAAGGAAAGAGCCTGGATGCCGACCAAGGTTTCGCTGGTGTGCATTGCCGTAAATGCATTGGAACGCATCGCAGATGCGTTTGGAACGCATCGCGCATGCGCAGTTGGCCGCCGCAGCACTTCCGGAGCAGTCTGTGATGGGGAGCGGAGTATGACGCGTCACCGGCACTTCTTCGTTCCGGTGGATGCTGATATCCCAGCATCCACCGCTCGATCTCACGCATGCGCACGAGCGACGGTGGAGGAGCGGCTTTGGAGTCTGTGTTGCCACGAAGTCGCGCGATGTTTGGGCTAACAGAGCAGAATATTATAATTAGGGAGCTCGAGATAGGCTCCCAGCAGGCACAGCGCGGGACAGGAAGCTGAAGAAAACCCGAGTGGCTGCAGACCGGAAGCCATTGGTTTTATCAAGGTATTCTATCATTTTCAATATGAAAATCGCCGATTATACATCATTTAGGAGCGGTAGGAACATTAAGCGAAAGTTGATTTTAGGGTGGAGCTCCGCTTTAACCTTTATTAATTTTTTACTATGTTGCACTGCGTAGGAGGAGTTCGCTTGATAAAACTTGTCTATCTTGATAAAAACCTTCCCATGTGGTTTTGCAAGCTGTTTGATGCCCCCATTCATTGAAAGAAGACTCGGGTAGAGGTTGAATAAATGATGTGGGTCACCCCCTCGCGCTCCTCATCGGCAAACAGTCCACCTCTAGTGTACAGTAGCAGAGCAGGGAGTCAGAGCAGGGAGTCAGAGCAGGCAGATCAGGGAGTCAGAGCAGGCAGATCAGGGAGTCAGAGCAGGCAGATCAGAGAGTCAGAGCAGGCAGATCAGGGAGTCAGAGCAGGCAGATCAGGGAGTCAGAGCAGGCAGATCAGGGAGTCAGAGCAGGCAGAACAGGGAGTCAGAGCAGGCAGATCAGGGAGTCAGAGCAGGCAGATCAGGGAGTCAGAGCAGGCAGATCAGGGAGTCAGAGCAGGCAGATCAGAGAGTCAGAGCAGGCAGACAGGGAGTCAGAGCAGGCAGATCAGGGAGTCAGAGCAGGCAGATCAGGGAGTCAGAGCAGGCAGATCAGGGAGTCAGAGCAGGCAGATCAGAGAGTCAGAGCAGGCAGATCAGGGAGTCAGAGCAGGCAGATCAGGGAGTCAGAGCAGGCAGATCAGGGAGTCAGAGCAGGCAGATCAGGGAGTCAGAGCAGGCAGATCAGAGAGTCAGAGCAGGCAGATCAGGGAGTCAGAGCAGGCAGATCAGGGAGTCAGAGCAGGCAGATCAGGGAGTCAGAGCAGGCAGATCAGGGAGTCAGAGCAGGCAGATCAGGGAGTCAGAGCAGGCAGATCAGGGAGTCAGAGCAGGCAGATCAGGGAGTCAGACCAGGCAGATCAGGAAGTCAGAGCAGGCAGATCAGGGAGTCAGAGCAGGCAGATCAGGGAGTCAGAGCAGGCAGATCAGGGAGTCAGAGCAGGCAGATCAGGGAGTCAGACCAGGCAGATCAGGGAGAAGGCCCCATACACCAATACAGAGATGGGACGAGGGGGGAGGGACATCCTTTTTTCAGGATGTCCCACCTCTAGCACCTCTGAATACAATGAACCCCAGCAGAAAGGAAAGGATGGAAATGGCTCCTGATCCCTGGGATGTGGTTGTGGAGGATTGGGGGGGGGGGGGGATACACTAGAGGGCCCCAGCATGGCAGTACAGAGTAGCCAAGTTGTAGGACAAGTACTGTATATGGAGATACAACTTTAAGGGCCTGCTGGGGTCACCATGTTGGTGGCAGCAATTCAAGCTATGGTTGATCTGACATCTTTTTAGGGGAAGCGAGAATTGTAGAAAATAATGTAGCATTACCCCCGGAGGAGCTGCTGGTTGTTTTTCGGGTGGCACATTTATCTCATGGCTCCCCCAAATTCCTAGGGGTGGATGATGCGTATTGCATTTGGTAGAAGTAAAGGAATGCCCACGACAGGTGCTCTTTATTACCCAGCCGGGTAAAAACAATAAACTTGTGGTGAGGAAAGTAAAGTTGAAGTAGAAAGGAGAGCAGCAGATACAGGTGTAATGATAGGAAACAGTCCTGCTCCCAAGTGTAGCACTTCTCTGCTCCACTCCTATGTGAGTGGGTGTAGTGTACCCGGACAGGCCTCTCTCACTGACCTGGCAGCCGGAGTATCACTCGGACATTTATAGGAATAAGTCTCTGCCACAAACCCTCCTAGGTGAATGTCAGGGAGACACCTCTGCCACAGGCCCTCTCTGGTTTGTAGTTACGGAGATGATCCTCCTTAGATGAATTACGCCTGGATCTCCTTCAACTTGTCGCCCAGGTACTGACTGACAGGTGATTAATCCCTCGGTGTCCGGCTACCTCGATCCCCGGTGGTTTGTCGAGGTCCTTTTGGTTTGCCAGCCTCTCAATAGCGCTCCTCAGACGGACTGCCCACCGAACAGCAATACAGCTTGGGATCTTCAAAGGTGGGAACCCAGTCACTCACTGGGTCTCCGTCGCTGTTCAGATGCTCTGGGCCAACATGGTCCCGATACCAGAAAAACCGTGTGGCATGCAAGCCCCAGCCAGGTAGGCCATAACGCTGGGGCGCCGTGATGTGGTCACCCTAAAGGTGGGTGCCACACTCAAAGAAGAAGACCCAGAACCAATGGCGTCTGTCCCAGAGGCGATTTAGTTTGCATGTTCTGCGCTATATAAGTTCTTCACTCACTCACTCATAAATACCCCTCCCAGGATGCACAGCGAGGCCAAACCCTCCTGATTGGCTGCCGGGTAAGAGCACCCAAACTTCGACTCCACTGCTGCCACCGGCAGCACCGGGGGTTGGAAGAACAACCCAGCGCAACAGAATGAGCCCACAGCACAGCCAAGCTGAGACAGAGACCCTGTTTTACACATAACAATTCGGATCAGAGTCGAACTACACCCTCATCTACCCTTAAATTTAACTAGCACCCGTACCATAAAGTACACAGGCGCTACAATAATAAAACAACATAACCAGGCATGGAATTCCAAAAGAGAAGGAGGTTTTACGGATATCAGCTGCAGGCAGGTCCAGACTTTCTCGTAGAAAGAGGGCTCTCAGGCACGTTTTTATAACAAAGCTTCACCAGAGAATTACATGTGGTACAATATGATTGATTGTCAAGTCTCTAGAAAAAATAACGATTGCTTAACCATGAAGCCTAATACAGTGGAACCTCGGTTTACGAGCATTTTGAAAGATGAGCAACTTAAAAAGAAAAAATCTGACTCGGTTTGCGAGGGTTGTCTCGCAACACGAGCAGAATTCAAGCTTATGGGGTCTGCAGTACCGCATTTGGCCAGAGGTGCGGGGGCATCAGGTGACACTCGGAACGGTTCGAAGCCATTCGGAGGTTTCACTGTATTACTTAATTATAAATTCATATTTCAATTAATGTCAATAATATGAAATATATGCGAAAATTCTACTGCAGAGTGCTCCAAGCGGCTTGGATGGCCGGGCTTCAGATGTTGTGCAGGAGCAAAGACAGAAGCAAAAGGTGGGTGGAAGACCACCCAACAGCCTTAATACGGGGCCCACCTGAAAAGGCGAGCAATACTGGAAGGCAGGAAGCTTGTGTCATTTTGGGAGGTCTCACTCATGCCCACTAAATCAGTCAGGGTGGTTCCATGTACCTCCTCCTCCACTCTGAGGGGCTTTTTCTTCAGACATGCATTTGGATGCATCTGTGCTGTTCCGTCATCCCCTTCTCCTTGCTCCATCCTGTGCCCTATTCATCTGGTTCCATCCTCCCCTCCACCTGGCTGCATCCCCTCCTCTATTTCCCTGGTTCCGCCCTCCCCCTGGCTGCATCCCCTCCTCTATTCACCTGGTTCTGCCCTCCCCTCCACCTGGCAACATCCCCTCCTCTCCTCTATGCAACTGGTTCCGCCCTCCCCTCCACCTAGCTGCATCCCCTCTTCTCCTCCATTCACCTGGTTCCGCCCTCCCCTCCACTTGGCTGCATCCCCTCCTCTGCTCTATTCACCTGGTTCCGCCCTCCCCTCCACTTGGCTGCATCCCCTCCTCTGCTCTATTCACCTGGTTCCTCCCTCCCCTCCACCTGGCTGCATCCCCTCCTCTCCTCTATTCACCTGGTTCTGCCCTCTCCTCCACCTGGCAGCATCCCCTTCTCTCCTCTGTCCACCTTTACATCGCTGTGCCCCCTTTAAACATCATCATGCATCCTTTCCTGAACAGTCCTACCAAGATAAAGGCACACAGCTGCTGGGTGTTCTCTTGGTTCTCTTGCCCGGCCGCCATTATTATCCTCACAACGGGCGGGAGGTACTGCATATCGGGATGGAGGTACTGCATATTGGGATGGAGGGTGGGAGGTACTGCATATCGGGATGGAGGGCGGGAGGTACTGCATATTGGGATGGAGGGCGGGAGCTGCCCAACTTACTACAATAACAGCTTGTTCATTTAAAAGACTCCCGCCCTCTGTCCCGATATTCAGCACCTTCTGCCCCCCTCCGCCCGCTGTGAGGATAATAGCGGCAGCCGTTTAGTAGAACCAAGACATAGAACACCCAGGTTGGTCAGTGACCCGGCCCTTGGTCCGGACAGGAATGTTGCTCAGCCCAGGTTCGGACCGCGGTCCGCCATTTTGGAATACGGGAAAAGAAATGAACATTGAGACAGAGAAATCTGGAGGCCGACTTTTATTAATCAATGTAGAAAGAAAATCATGATTTTAAAAATATAAACATCCGATCATCCCCAAAAATATGTATCAATATCCGGTAAATATCAAATGACACATGTGAAAATGTCATATTTTACCGTTTCAAGCAGCAGGTGGCGCTCTTCAAGCAAATGAAGCTGATTGGACAGTTGAAACTTCTTCTGAAGATCAGGGGAGATCAGACTACGCTGCTAGAGGGACCCAACCAGCAGTGACACCCCCTCCTTCTCTCCCCTAGAGGGACCCAACCAGCAGTGACACCCCCTCCTTCTCTCTCCTAGAGGGACCCAACCAGCAGTGACACTCCCTCCTTCTCTCACCTAGAGGGACCCAACCAGCAGTGACACCCTCTCCTTCTCACTCCTAGAGGGACCCAACCGGCAGTGACCTCCCCTCCTTCTCTCTCCTAGAGGGACCGAACCAGCAGTGACACCCCCTCCTTCTCTCTCCTAGAGGAACCCAACCAGCAGTGACACCCCCTCCTTCTCTCTCCTAGAGGGACCCAACCAGCAGTGACACCCCCTCCTTCTCTCTCCTAGAGGGACCCAACCAGCAGTGACACACCCTCCTTCTCTCTCCTAGAGGGACCCAACTGGCAGTGACACTCCCTCCTTCTCTCTCCTAGAGGAACCCAACCAGCAGTGACACCCCCTCCTTTTCTCTCCTAGAGGGACCCAACTGACAGTGACACCTCCTCCTTCTCTCTTCTAGAGGAGCCCAACCAGCAGTGACACCCTCTCCTTCTCACTCCTAGAGGGACCCAACCGGCAGTGACCTCCCCTCCTTCTCTCTCCTAGAGGGACCCAACCAGCAGTGACACCCTCTTCTTCTCTCTCCTAGAGGGACCCAACCAGCAGTGACACCCCCTCCTTCTCTCTCCTAGAGGGACCCAACCAGCAGTGACACCCCCTCCTTCTCTCTCCTAGAGGGACCCAACCAGCAGTGACACCCCCTCCTTCTCTCTCCTAGAGGAACCCAACCAGCAGTGACACCCCCTCCTTCTCTCTCCTAGAGGGACCCAACCAGCAGTGACACCCCCTCCTTCTCTCTCCTAGAGGGACCCAACCAGCAGTGACACGCCCTCCTTCTCTCTCCTAGAGGGACCCGACCAGCAGTGACACCCCCTCCTTCTCTCTCCTAGAGGGACCCAACCAGCAGTGACACCCCCTCCTTCTCTCTCCTAGAGGGACCCAACCGGAAGTGACACCCCCTCCTTCTTTCTCGTAGAGGGACCCAACCAGCAGTGACACCCCCTCCTTCTCTCTCCTAGCAGAGGAAGATGGACAGAACTTTGAAGTCTTTAGTGATCTCTGATTTTCTTCCATGATAAAGATCAGAGGAGCGCTTAGCCACGTGTTTTCTGAGGTGTATAAAGCTGGCTACTTGGTGCAAATTCCCTTTTAGGCTACATATAAAATGGCACAGCATCAAAAAATGCAATGCGTTTCGGCGTACACTGCCTCCCTCATAATATAGACGCTATAAGGAAGGCAGTGTAAGCCGAAACGCGTTGCATTTTTGATGCAGTGTTATCACAGGCACCAGCTGGGGCTCAGACAACATTTCAGAGATCGGACTCTCTAATACCTACACCCAAAGATCTAAGTCCACCACCCAAAGATCTGAGTATCTGATACCGCCACCCAAAGATCTGAGTATCTGATACCACCAGCCAGAGATCTGAGTCTCTAAAACCACCAGCCAGAGATCTGAGTCTCTAAAACCACCAGCCAGAGATCTGAGTCTCTGATACCACCACCTAGAGATGTGGGTCTCTAAAACCACCACGAGAGACATGAGTCTCTGTTACCACCACCCAGACATCAAAGACTCTGGTACCACCACCTAGTGATATGAGTCTCCAAAACCACCACCCAGAGATTTGAGTCTCTAAAACCACCACCCAGAGATCTGAGTCTATAATACCACCACCTAGAGATCTGAGTCTCTGATACCACCACCCACCAGAGACCCGAATCTCTGATACCACCACGAGACATGAGTCTGATACCACCACCTAGAGATCTGGGTCTCTAAAACCACCACGAGAGACATGAGTCTCTGATACCTACACCCAGAGACATGAGTCTCTGATACCTACACCCAGAGACATGAGTCTCTGATACCTACACCCAGAGACATGAGTCTCTGATACCTACACCCAGAGACATGAGTCTGTGATACCTACACCCAGAGACATGAGTCTCTGATACCTACACCCAGAGACATGAGTCTCTGATACCTACACCCAGAGACATGAGTCTCTGATACCTACACCCAGAAATCTGAGTCTCTGATACCTACACCCAGAGACATGAGTCTCTGATACCACCACCTTGAGATCTGAGTCTCTAATACCACCACCTAGAGATCTGAGTCTCTAATACCACCACCCAGAGATCTGAGTCTCTAATACCACCACCTAGAGATCTGAGTCTCTGATACCTACACCCAGAGATCTGAGTCTCTAATACCACCACCTAGAGATCTGAGTCTCTGATACCTACACCCAGAAATCTGAGTCTCTGATACCACCACCAAAGATCGGAGTCTCTAAAACCACCACCCACCAGAGACCCAAGTCTGATACCTCCACCCAGAGATCTGATTCTCTAATACCACCACCCAGAGATCTGAGTCTCTGATACCAACACCTATAGATCTAAATCTCTAATACCTACACCCGGACATCAAAGTTTCCGATACCACCTACAGATATGAGTCTCCAAAACCACCACCTAGAGATTGGAGTCTTTGATACCACCATCCACCAGAGACCTGAGTCTCTAATACCACCACCCACCAGAGACCTGAGTCTCCAATACCACCACCCAGAGATCTGAGTCTCTAAAACCACCACGAGAGACATGAGTCTCTGATACCACCACCTAGAGATCTGAGTCTCTGATACCACCACCCACCAGAGACCCGAGTCTCTGATACCACCAGCCAGAGACATGAGTCTGATACCACCACCTGGAGATCTGGGTCTCTAAAAGCACCACGAGAGACATTAGTCTATAATACCTACACCCAGAGATCTGAGTCTCTAATCATTACACCCAGAGATCTGAGTCTCTAATACCTACACCCAGAGATCTGAGTCTCTAACACCTACACCCAGAGATCTGAGTCTCTAACACCTACACCCAGAGATCTGAGTCTCTAATACCTACACCCAGAGATCTGAGTCTCTAACACCTACACCCAGAGATCTGAGTCTCTAATACCTACACCCAGAGATCTGAGTCTCAAATACCTACACCCAGAGATCTGAGTCTCTAATACCTACACCCAGAGATCTGAGTCTCTAACACCTACACCCAGAGATCTGAGTCTCTAACACCTACACCCAGAGATCTGAGTCTCTAACACCTACACCCAGAGATCTGAGTCTCTAACACCTACACCCAGAGATCTGAGTCTCTAACACCTACACCCAGAGATCTGAGTCTCTAACACCTACACCCAGAGATCTGAGTCTCTAACACCTACACCCAGAGATCTGAGTCTCTAACACCTACACCTAGAGATCTGAGTCTCTAATACCTACACCCACCTTTCATCTGAGTCGTCACAGATGTCGGAAAAGTCGAGTGACACAGACATACCCTGCATTATACATTTACAGATGACTACTGCAGAGACCAAAGCAGACCTGGAACTCTTTGCAGCATGCATAGTAAGATAAGAGGTCTAAACACGAAAGTTGTGCCGAAAAGCATAGAAAATGGCCGGCACAACAATTGATACAAATAAGATAGAACCCTAAAACCTTCCAGTTCCCCCCCTGTTGTATTAAATATATATAATATAAATATATACAGTACATATAGTGTGATGGCGGAGCGTAGCGTCTGCTCCCCCGATGACGTCAGATGTGACGAAACACGCAGGGAGCGGAGCTTTGGCTCATGACGTCATCATGCATTACTTTAGTGTTAATTTCTGACTCGCTTTTTACCTTGGGACAATAAACATCACTTCCATTTCTCCTTGGACCCGTTCATTTTTTCAAGTGTGCTTTAGCACTGGATTCATTTTAGGTATTGTCATTTATAATATTTTTTTCTTTCTATCTTGAAGCTTTAGGTTTATATCTTATGATCTTATGCATAGTAAGATCCAGATTAAATCGTTCTCCATAGATCAAATGTCCTCCATAGCCAGGGAACCACCTATGGACCTCTCACATTTAAGCATGTTGTTCAAAATATTGGGACACCTGCTTTTACACGCACATGAACTTTAATGGCATTCCAGTCTTAGTCCGTAGGGTTCAAAATTGAGTTGGCCCACCCGAAACTCCAAAGTAAAAACACGCATGCTAAACATAACACAACATTAGCAGAAGTTGCCCAAAGCGTGGCGCTAAAGAGCTGAAAAAAACACCTGATTTCATGTTTGTTGGCCAACAATTCTTTTGCCGTTTGTACGCAATACAAGCTCATGGCCAACGTCCTTCGGGCAAAAGTCCTACGCTTTGTCCGCGGAAAATCCGATCGTGTGTATGAGGCTTTAGTCCGTAGGGTTCAATGTTGAGTCGGCCCACCCTTTGCAGCGAAAGCAACTTCATCTCATTACTTTAATGGGATCCCAGTCTTAGGCCGTAGGGTTCAAAATTGAGTTGGCCCCGCCCTTTGCAGCTATAACAGCTTCACCTCCTCTGGGAAGGCCGTCCACAAGGTTTAGGAGGGTGTCTATGGGAATGTTTGACCATTCTTCCAGAAGAGTATTTGTGAGGTCAGGTATTGAAGTTGGACGAGAAGGCCCCCACTCTAATTCATCCCATAGGTGTTCTATCGGGTTGAGGTCAGGACTCTGTGCAGGCCAGTCACGTTCTCTCCACCCCAAACTCACTCATCCACGTCTTTATGGGCCTTGCTTTGTGAGTGAGTGACTTGTATAGCGCAACAAATGCAAACTTAATCGCCTCAAGGCGCTTTGCATCCAGTGTTGTCCTGATCCTTAGAAGAGGTGGGTCTTCAGTTTTTTCCTAAAAGCACAAATCCAAATCATTTGGTGGAGGGGGGATTATGGGGGGGGGGTTGTTTTTTAGGGGTTGGGTTTGGCCCCTTAGTTCCAGTGAAGGGAACTCTTAAGGCGTCGGCATACCAAGACATTTCGGACCATTTTATGCTTCCAACTTTGTGGGAGGAGTTTGGGGGACGGCCCCTTCCTGTTCCAACATGACTGCCCTCCAGTGCATAAAGCAAGGTCCATAAAGACAGGGATGAGCGAGTTTGGGGTGGAGAAACTTGACTGGCCTGCACAGAGTCCTGACCTCAACCTTTGGGATGAATTAGATCGGAGACTGCGAGCCGGGCCTTCTCATCCAGCATAAGTGCCTAACCCTCACAAATGCTCTTCTGGAAGAATGGTCAAACATTCCCATAGACACCCTCCTAAACCTTGTGAACGGCCTTCTCAGAAGAGTTGAAGCTGTTATAGCTGCCAAGGGTGGACCAACTCAATATTGAACCCTACGGACTAAGACTGGGATGCCATTAATCTTCATGTGCGTGTAAAGTCAGGTGTCCCAATACTTTTGACAATATAGTTTATATCTGGAATCTACAAGCCAGTCAGTCTAACATCAATAGTATGTAAACTTTTAAAGGAGTCCCAATACTTTTGACAATATAGTGTATATCTGGAATCTACAGGCCAGTCAGCCTAACATCAATAGTATGTAAACTTTTAAAGGAGTCCCAATACTTTTGACAATATAGTTTATATCTGGAATCTACAGGCCAGTCAGTCTAACATCAATAGTATGTAAACTTTTAAAGGAGTCCCAATACTTTTGACAACATAGTGTATATTTCAGCTGGTGAAGAAGACCAATATTATTTGTGGACGGAAGCCTGTGTCGTGTGAGATCTTTGATGTTTGACAAGGTCTTTTTTATGCATATAACATTTCCCACACTCTAGACAGACATGCGGCTTCTCGCCCGTGTGAGATCTCTGATGTCGGTTGAGACAGAACTTCTGTGAAAAACATTTCCCGCACTCGGGGCACAAATACGGCTTCAGCCCCATGTGAGACCTCTGATGTTTATCAAGGTCCGATTTATTCGAACAGCCCTTCCCGCACTCATTGCAGGAATACGGCATCTCCCCCGTGTGGGATCTCTGATGTATAACAAGCTTTGCTTTCTGCGTATAGCATTTCCCGCACTCGGTGCAGGAGAAAGGCTTCTCGCCCGTGTGAGACTTCTGATGGATGTCAAGATGGAACTTCAGCGAAAAACATTTCCCGCACTCGAGGCAAGAATACGGCTTCTCCCCCGTGTGAAATCTTTGATGCCTAACGAGGTCCGATTTCTGTATGTAACATTTCCCGCACTCGGAGCAGGAATACGGCCTCTCGCCCGTGTGGGTCTTCTGATGTATGTAAAGATGGAACTTCTGTAAAAAACATTTCCCGCACTCAGGGCAGGAATGCGGCTTCTCCCCCCTGTGTAATCTCAGGTGTCTGGAAAGAGTAGACTTCTGGGAAAAAAACTTCCCGCACTCGGGACACGAGTGAAGCTTTCCACCCGTGGGAGATCTCCGATGTTCTCCACGTCTTAATTCAGACGGAAAACTTTCCTCACAAACCGGATAGGAGAATATCTGTTCCCCCGGAATCCCGGCACCATCCCTCACAGTACGAGGTTCCTCCAAGTCGGAGGGATTCCATGGTCCAAGTTGATCCTTCGAGGGTTTCTCCATGGCGCGTCCTGGAAAAATATAAAACTGAAACCTTTATCTATGTGTACAACCTGGCCGACAAGGACAGGCAAGAGACAAGTGCGCTCCCTCAAACCATAACAGGCCACGTACCCTCAACCTGAGCAGGTTAGCTCCACAAGGTGGCGTCCCCTAGAAAAGGAGCATGTCCCACTGCTGATGAGGACAAAGGCCTATGCCCCACAACCCTAACCTTCACTGATAGTCACTATTGAGGCTGCACTGATGAACACTAATGAGGCTGCACCGATGAGGCTCCACTGATGGTCACTGTTGAGACTTCACAGATGGTCACTGTTGAGACTTCACTAATGGTCACTGTTGAGACTCCACTAATGGTCACTGTTGAGACTCCACTAATGGTCACTGTTGAGACTCCACTAATGGTCACTGTTGAGACTCCACTAATGGTCACTGTTGAGACTCCACTAATGGTCACTGTTGAGACTCCACTAATGGTCACTGTTGAGACTCCACTAATGGTCACTGTTGAGACTCCACTAATGGTCACTGTTGAGACTCCACTAATGGTCACCGTTGAGGCTCCACTAATGGTCACCGTTGAGGCTCCACTAATGGTCACCGTTGAGGCTCCACTAATGGTCACCGTTGAGGCTCCACTAATGGTCACCGTTGAGGCTCCACTAATGGTCACCGTTGAGGCTCCACTAATGGTCACCGTTGAGGCTCCACAAATGGTCACCGTTGAGACTCCACTAATGGTCACCGTTGAGGCTTCACTAATGGTCACCGTTGAGGCTTCACTAATGGTCACCGTTGAGGCTTCACTAATGGTCACCGTTGAGGCTCCACTAATGGTCACCGTTGAGGCTCCACTAATGGTCACTATTGAGGCTCCACTAATGGTCACTATTGAGGCTCCACTAATGGTCACTATTGAGGCTCCACTAATGGTCACTATTGAGGCTCCACTAATGGTCACTATTGAGGCTCCACTAATGGTCACTATTGAGGCTCCACTAATGGTCACTATTGAGGCTCCACTAATGGTCACTATTGAGGCTCCACTAATGGTCACTATTGAGGCTCCACTAATGGTCACTATTGAGGCTCCACTAATGGTCACTATTGAGGCTCCACTAATGGTCACTATTGAGGCTCCACTAATGGTCACTATTGAGGCTCCACTAATGGTCACTATTGAGGCTCCACTAATGGTCACTATTGAGGCTCCACTAATGGTCACTATTGAGGCTCCACTAATGGTCACTATTGAGGCTCCACTAATGGTCACTATTGAGGCTCCACTAATGGTCACTATTGAGGCTCCACTAATGGTCACTATTGAGGCTCCACTAATGGTCACTATTGAGCTTCCACTAATGGTCACTATTGAGCTTCCAGTGATGGACACTATTGAGGCTCCAGTGATGGACGCTAATGAGGCTGCAGTGATGGACGATGAGGCTGACTGATGAGGCACCACTAATGGGCACTATTGAGGCTGTGTGTTTCCCAGAAGACAGCGGGGGGGGCGGGGGCGGGAAGAGGCGTGACCCCCGGGGGAGTCTATGCCTAGGAAGTGGGTGCAAGCTGGGAAGAAGTGGAGTGGAAAGAAGCTGGAATCATTGCTTAAAAGCAGAAAGTAAGGGTTTGGAGGAGGACCAGAGGAGGGCTGGAGGTATGAGGGCCACATGATAAGGCCTGGAGGGCCGGATTTGGGCCGCAGACTTTTGTCTAGATTCACGTAGAGCGGCGTAATTTTGTGCGTAAATTTAGAGAGGCAAGTGCTGTATTCACCAAGCTAAGTTACGGCGGCACAGCGAAAATGGGCCGGCGTAAGCCCGACGAATTCAAATGTGTTTGATGTGGGCGTGTATTATTTAAATTAAGTGTGACCTCACGTAAATTACGTTTTTACTAACGGCGCATGCGCCGTCCGTGGACGTATCCCAGTGCGCATGCTCCAAATTACGCCGCTAAGACTCATTGGTTTCGACGTGAACTTAATTTACGTCCAGCCCCATTCACTGACGAGTTACGCAAACGACGAAAAATTTGACGCGGTCCCAACGTCTATACTTAACATTGGCTGCGCCATCTTGTTGCAGCTTTATCTTTACACCTGAAAACGCCTTACGTAAATGGCGTATCGTTACTGCGACGGCCGGGCGTACATTCGTGAATAGGCGTATCTCGCTGATTTACATATTCTAGGCGTAAATCAGCGTACACGCCCATAGCGGCCAACGGAAATAGGCAGCTAAGATACGACGGCGTAGGAGACTTACGCCGGTCCTACCTTAGCAACATTTAAGCGTATCTCACTTTGAGAATACGCTTAAAGATACGACGGCGCAGATTCTGAGTTACGACGGCGTATCTACTGATACGCCATCGTAAGTCTACCTGAATCTGGCCATTTGTGTTTGACACATGTGCTGTAGACCATTGTTTGCCCAACTTCAGTCCACAAGTAGCCCCCAACAGGCCATGGCAATTACTATTGTCATGTACACACGGTCAGAATTTCCGACAAGAAAAGTCTGAGTTGAGCTTTTGGTCGGAAATTCCGACCCTGTAGAGCAGGGGTGTCAAACTCAAATTCATCGGGGGCCGCATCAGCAGTTTGGTTGCCCTCAAAGGGCCGGTTGTATCTGCACTCCAGTTTTCTTGCGCTGCATAGGGAGCGCAGGGTTCAGTAGTGCGTTGCATAGGGAGCGCAGGGTTCAGGAGTGTGCCGCCTCCTCCTCTCTGGTGTCACTGGTGTCCCCCCTCCTCTCTGGTGTCACTGGTGTCCCCCCCTCCTCTCTGGTGTCACTGGTGTCCCCCCCTCCTCTCCTCTCTGGTGTCACTGGTGCCCCTCCCCTCTGGTGTCACTGGGGTCCCCCTCCTCTCCTCTCTGGTGTCACTGGGGTCCCCCTCCTCTCCTCTCTGGTGTCACTGGGGTCCCCCTCCTCTCCTCAGTGACACCAAAGAGAAGAGGAGGACACCAGAGAGGAGAGGGACCCCAGTGACACCAGAGAGGAGAGGGACCCCAGTGACACCAGAGAGGAGGTGGACCCCAGTGACACCAGAGAGGAGAGGAGGGGGACTCCAGTGACACCAGAGAGGAGAGGAGGGGGACTCCAGTGACACCAGAGAGGAGAGGAGGGGGACTCCAGTGACACCAGAGAGGAGGGGAGAGGGACTCCAGTGACACCAGAGAGGAGGGGAGGGGGACTCCAGTGACACCAGAGAGGAGGGGAGGGGGACTCCAGTGACACCAGAGAGGAGGGGAGGGGGACTCCAGTGACACCAGAGAGGAGGGGAGGGGGACTCCAGTGACACCAGAGAGGAGGGGAGGGGGACTCCAGTGACACCAGAGAGGAGAGGAGGGGGAACCCAGTGACACCAGAAAGGAGAGGAGGGGGACCCCAGTGACACTGGTCCGTTGGATCCACTGCGCGGGCCACATGGCAAGGCCTGGCGGGCCGGGTTCGGCCCGCGGGCCTTGTGTTTGCCACCCCTGCTGTAGAGGGTCTATCAGACTTTTTCTGTTGAAATTTCCACCAACAAAAGATTGAAAGCTGGTTCTGGGAAAAATCCGCTTGGCTGTAGCAATTCCGACGCATGCTTGGAGACATTAAACTTAATTTTCTCAGCTTGTCGTAGTGTTGTATGTCACCGCATTATTGATGGTCGAAAGTTCAGAGAACATTTGTGTGACCGTGTGTATGCAAGCCCAGCTTGAGCGGAATTCCGTGGGAAAAAACATCCAAGGTTTTTCTGACAGAAAATCAGATCGTGTGTGCGAGGCATTAGGCAGTGAAACTGATCAAATCACCTGCGCAAAGTAGTGTATAGCCTGAAAACATGACCTGTTGGGGGAACTGAAGGACTGGAGTTGAGACACATTGCTTTGGACCAATCAGTGAGCAGTAACAGAGCAGAGATAAGAGAAGAATATATTATGGGTCACCTGTGCTGATCTCTGTAGGAGTGTCCTCCTCTATGAATGTCCTCGTCATTCCAGCCTCCTCCATAGACTGCTGATCATCCCTCACATACGTCTCTTCTACTTCACCCTCGGCGTTTATGAAATTCAGAGAGAACGTCTATAAAATAGAAGTATTTATGATGTGAGGTCACATAGAAAATATCAACTTACGTAGTAGGTGAGGTCGAAAAAAGACACCAAGTCCATCAAGTCCCCCCTATGTGTGTGATTATATGTCAGTATTACATTGTATATCCCTGTATGTTGTGGTCGTTCAGGTGCTTATCTAATAGTTTCTTGAACCCATCGATGCTCCTCCCCCGCTGAGACCACCGCCTGTGGGAGGGAATTCCACATCCGTGCCGCTCTTACAGTAAAGAACCATCTACGTGGTTTAAACCTCTTTTCTCCTAATTTTAATGAGTGGCCACCTTTCTTGTTAAACTCCCTTCCGCGAAAAAGTTTTCGCCCTATTGTGGGGTCACCAGAATGGTATTTATAAATTGAAATCATATCCCCTCTCAAGCGTCTCTTTTCCAAAGGGAATGAGTCCAGTGCTTGCAACCTTTCCTCATTACTAAGGTCCTCCAGACCCTTTATTAGCTTTGTTGCCCTTCTTTGTACTCGCTCCATTTCCAGCACATCCTTCCTGAGGACTGGTGCGGCCGGACCAGAGTCTTGTAGAGCGGGAGAATTATTGTTTTATCTCCGGAGTTGATCCCCTTTTTAATGCCAATATTCTGTTTGCTTTGCTTGCATGCCATTGCTGAGCCTATCATCTACTAGGACCCCCAGGTTTTTTTCCATCCTAGATTCCCCCAGAGGTTCTCCCCCCAGTGTATAGATTGTATTCATATTTTTGCCACCCAAATGCATTATTTTACATTTTTCTACATTGAACCTCATTTGCCATGTAGTTGGCCACCCCAGATCTTTTTGCAAGGTTTTCACATCCTGCGGAGAAGTTATTGTCCTGCTTAGCCTAGTATCGTCCACAAATACAGAGATTGAACTGTTTATCCCCATCCTTCAGGTCATCTATAAATAAATTAAACAGGATTGGTCCCAGCACAGAACCCTGGGGGACCCCACTACCCACCCCCGACCATTCCGAGTACTCCCCATTTATCACCACCCTCTGAAATCGCCCTCGTAGCCAGTTTTCAATCCATGTACTCACCCTATGGTCCATGTACTCACCCTATGGTCCATGTACTCACCCTATGGTCCATGCCAACGGACCTTATTTTGTACAGTAAACGTTTATTGGGAACTGTGTCAAATGCTTTTGTAAAATTCAGAAACACCATGTCTACTGGCCTTTCTTTATCTAGATACACCACGTCTACGGGCCTTCCTTTATCTAGATACACCATGTCTACGGGCCTTCCTTTATCCAGATACACCACGTCTACGGGCCTTCCTTTATCTAGATACACCACGTCTACGAGCCTTCCTTTATCCAGATACACCACATCTACGAGCCTTCCTTTATCTAGATACACCACATCTACGGGCCTTCCTTTATCCAGATACACCACATCTACGAGCCTTCCTTTATCCAGATACACCACGTCTACGGGCCTTCCTTTATCTAGATACACCACGTCTACGGGCCTTCATTAATATAGACACACCACGTCTACGGGCCTTCCTTTATCTAGATACACAATGTCTACGGACCTTACTTTATCTACATACACCACGTCTACGGGCCTTCCTTTATCTAGATACACCACATCTACGGGCCTTCCTTTATCTAGATACACCACGTCTACGGGCCTTCATTAATATAGACACACCACGTCTACGGGCCTTCCTTTATCTAGATACACAATGTCTACGGACCTTACTTTATCTACATACACCACGTCTACGGGCCTTCCTTTATCTAGATACACCACATCTACGGGCCTTCCTTTATCTAGATACACCACATCTACGGACCTTCCTTTATCTAGATACACCATGTCTACGGACCTTCCTTTATCTTCATACACCACGTCTACGGGCCTTCCTTTATCCAGATACACCACGTCTACGGGCCTTCATTAATATAGACACACCACGTCTACGGGCCTTCCTTTATCTACATACATCACGTCTACAGGCCTTCCTTTATCTAGATACACCATGTCTACGGGCCTTCCTTTATCTACATACACCACGTCTACGGGCCTTCCTTTATCTAGATACACCATTGTAACGGAATGGCCCATGACAGACTGAGATATTCCTATGTCTAGGGTCACCTTATGTCCACTAGGGCCATAGGGTGACAAAGAATCATAATTCATATATTACAGAAGACATTAATAAGGGACATTAATAATAATTCATGTTTGCAGGATGTCTTCAAATATCAAAAGCTGTTAGCTATGCAATCTGGGCACACATGCTTTTGAAAGGTGTTAATTCAGGTCTACAAAACCAGAGTGAGTCATACCTTTGTATAATATGCTATTGAAATATCTTAAGGTGTTGGCTATTCACTGTAAAGACATTCCGTTGAAGGTGTGGATTGCACCCACTCTCACAAGACTCTGCCATTGTGTGATAAAGCTGTCTAGAGAACTTATTCAACTAGATGTCTGTGTTACTATTCAAGGTTAATTGAACCCTATTGATGATACAGTGCCGTCATGTCTAGCTACCAATTAAAGAATTATCCTCAGTGAGTGAATAGGGGGGTGGAGATTGCATTGTCCTGTGATAAACTGTATTATGCTTGAGACTGTATAAGAAGCTGAGAAAATACCAATACATTGTCTTATCTTTGGAAGCAAGAACAGAGCTCTGTCTCGTCTTATTCTGGGAAAGGATATGGATCGTGTATGCAATATTGTCGGAGTGTGTCAGATAAGCTTGTCGTGGTTGGATGGAAAGTCGTAAGCAGTGGTGACCGTTACAACCATGTCTACGGGCCTTCCTTTATCTACATACACCACGTCTACAGGCCTTCCTTTATCCAGATACACCACGTCTACGGGCCTTCCTTTATCCAGATACACCACGTCTACGGGCCTTCATTAATATAGACACACTACATCTACGGGCCTTTCTTTATCTAGAGGGCAACTCACCTGCTCATAGAAGGTTATCTTCATAAATCCAGGTTTGGTAAAAACGATTCTTCATGAATCCATGACGATTACTGCTAATGATACCGTTCTCATTACTAAAAGTCTTGTATATAGTCCTGTATCATCCCCTCCAAGAGCTTACATACTATTGGTGTTAGGCTGACTGGTCTGTAATTTCCAGGGATGTATTTTGGGCCCTTTTTAAATATTGGTGCTACATTGGCTTTTCTCCACTCAGCTGGTACCATTCCAGTCAGTAGACTGTCAGTAAAAATTAGGGAATAATAGTCTGGCAATTACCTGACTGATTTCCCCAAGTATCCTTGGGTGCAAGCCATCTGGTCCCGGTGATTTATTAATGTTAATTTTCTCAAGTCTAATTTTAATTATGTCCTCTGTTAACCATGGAAGTGCTTCATGTGATGTGTCATGAGGATAGACACTGCAGTTTTGGTTACTGAAGCCCCCCGAGTCCCTCGAGAAGAATAAATTCAATACCTTCTTGTGACGTCCACACACCATCTCCACGTGTCCAATCACTTTATGTTCCCGACCCTCAAATCCACCTACCTGATGATGGTGGGGGGTGGTGTGACCTTCCTGTGTGGAATCCTGGGAATACAGAGGACGGGGACATCTCTCTGGTGAGTTTCTGTAGCTGAATGACTCCTCCATGGTGTCCTGGTACAGATCTTTGTATACTTCCACCATCACCCCGTCCTCATCATCTTCCTCTTTTATCTCTTCTTTAATAACAACTTTAGGATCTCTCAGGTCTCCACTCTGAATATATAATAAAAATGACATCAATGGTAACAATGCAGATAATGTACAGATCCTAATGATACTATCAGTGATTGTTCCTCATCTACCTGATGGTGGTGGGGGATGGTGTGACCTTCCTGTGTGGAATCCCCGGAATACAGAGGACTGGGACATCTCTCTGGTGGGTTCCTGGTATTAGGTGTCTCCATCATATTCATATGTCCTTCTGAACACTCCTCCATCACTCCATACTCCTCATCCTCCTCTTTATACTCTTCTTTAACAATAATATTATAATCCCCGAGGTTCCCACTCTGAATATATAATAAAACATTCATTGTAACAAACATGCTCGTGTATAAATCATAACTACCAACACAAGCGGTCCCCCGGTTACGAACTGTGACGAACCCTTGTACAACCACACCCCAAACGTTCTCAGCAACGGAGTCCAACAGCATTAGACAACACACAATATATACAAGGTTCCAGTGCGGCTATAAAGAGAGTCCGTCTAGTACAGATCAGTGTGGGGTTCTCATTCACCCTGTGCCCCTATTAGAGGCACAGGGTGATTTACACATAAGAGGGATCGGAGTTTACAGAGCTCTCCAAGGTAAGCCGAGTTCCACGAACCCCCCACCCAAACAAGATCGAGTCTGTAGGTTTGTTCTGAAGCTGAATTTGTATATACCTGTTAGTAGTTACAGGTCAATTATTTAGGTGTAACTCCAGTCAAAAAAATAATTGTTAAGTTTTTTGGATAGCATAGAGAAGGGTTAACACCCCTGCCATGTTTGTTTTGCTGTCCCGTTCAGAAGATTCCACCTCACTTTCTTTCCCTGTGACAATTTAATTTTGAAAAACTTTGGGGTTGTGGAAATAAGAATTGGTGACAAAGCTTCAGTGGAGGTACGTTTTTCCCATGATAACTCTAATGCCCCATACACATGATCGGATTTTCCATCGGAAAAAACGTGGATGGTTTTTACGACGGAATTCCGCTCCAGCTTGGCTTGCATACACACGGTCACACCTATGTTCTTTGAACTTACGTCCGTCAAGAACGCGGTGACGTAAAAACACTACGGCGAGTCGAGAAAATTAAGTTCAATGCTTCCTAGCATGCGTCGAACTGTTTCCGGGCATGCGTTGGAATTTTGAGCGTCTGGATTGCTACCGACGATCGGATTTTCCTCGGAAAATTTGAGAACAAGCTCTCAATCTTTTGGTTGGCAGAAATTTCGACAGCAAAAGTCCGATGGAGCATACACACGGTCGTAATTTCCGTTCAAAAGCTCACATCGGACTTTTGCTGTCGGAATTTCTGAAAATGTGTACGGGGCATAATGCCGCGTACACACGCCCGTAATTTCCGACAACAAATGTTCGATGGGAACCCCCCCTGTTGGTTCTTTGGTTTGGGGACCTTTGATACAATTTCTCTATGTTCGATGGGAGCTTGTTGTCGGAAATTCCAACCGCGTGTAGGCTCCATCGGACATTTGCTGTCCGAATTTCCGACCACAAAAATTAGAGAGCTGGTTCTCAAATTTTCTGACAACAAAATACGTTCTCGTAAATTCCGACGCGCAAAAATTCCACGCAAGCTCGGAATAAGGTACGAGACGGAAGCGATCGGTCTGGTTGAAATAGTGTTCGTAATGGAAATAACCCATTCGTCACACTGCAATGGACTGAAAAGCACGAGGCTGAAAAGCGCGAAACGTCTCTCCCCAAACTTCTACTAACACAACTGGTTATTGAACTTCCATTTAATAGTGCCGTCGTACGTGTTGTACGTCACCGCGTTCTTGGCGTTTCAGAATTTCCGACAACATTTGTGCGACCGTGTGTGTGCAAGACAAGTTTGAGCCAATATCCGTTGGAAAAAAAACACGGTTTTGTTGTCGAAATGTCCGATCGTCTGTACGCGGCATAACAGGAGAGAATTTCACTTCCTAAAGGTAGATATCCTCTCACTTCCTGGTTTCTCCCTCAGTTTGTAAGTATGAGCCATTTGTAAGTCAGATCATCTACCTGATGATGGTGAGGGATGGTGTGATCTTCCTGTGTGGAATCCCAAAAGGAGTACCGAGGAAGGGGACATTCTCTATTACTTGGTGGCTCCATGATGTTCTTGTTTTTTTCAGAAAAATCCTCGATCACTCCATACTTCCCATCCTCCTCTTTATCGTCAATATTAGAGGTCGACCGATATGGGTTTTTCTCTGGTCGATGCCGATATTTATAAAACGGGGCGTCCGATATATAATGCCGATTTTTGCGGCCGATATTTTAGGCCGATTTTCGAGGCAGACCCCCCCCCCCTCAGTACAGACACCCCCCCCCCCCTGCAGTACAGACACCCCCTCAGTACAGACACCAGAGAGCGGTGTGTGTGTCCCACGAACGCAGGCCCCTCCTCCTCTATGGGTGTAAACAGAGAGGAGGGTCGCCGCGCTGGGTGTACCAATGGATGCGGCATCCGGAGCTAGGCCTTTTCTGATGCTGTGACCCCTTCAGATCACGGATCAACAGTGATCCGTTGCACCACTAGTGGCCATGTTAAATATCGGCCTAAATTGGATAAAAATCGGCCGATGCCGATATCTCCAAAACGGCCAAATATCGGCCGATATATCGGTCGACCTCTAGTCAATATTATAATCCTTCAGGTTTCCACTCTAAACACATAATAAAAAAACATTAAAAGAAACAACCATGGTGTATAAATCATAACTACCAATAATTGTCAATCACCTACCTGATGGTGGTGGGGGATGGTGTGATCCTCCTGTGTGGAATCCCGGGAATACACAGGACTGGGACATCTCTCTGGGGGGTTCCCATTACTGGATCCATCTGTAGGAAACACACACACTGATTGAATCCATTGTTTCTATGTGTTTATCAGATGATGGGGGATCTAGGTGGAGCCTCCGTACTGCTCTCTCCTTTACAATAAAGTCTCCTCTTACCCGGTGATGTGAGGGGCAGCTGATTGTCCATCATGACGTCCTTGTATAGATCCTTGTGTCCTTCCAAAAAATCACACTCCTCCATGGTACGGAATGGCCGGTACCGTTTATTCTGATGTGTCGCTTTGCCACCAATGATCTTCTCCGTCCTAACGGATTATATAACTTTTATTAGGTGCGGGGGATGGTGGGTTCACGTAGATCTAGGATATGTTCGTATTTATTATATGAAACTTGATTAGGACGAAAAACTCTATTCCACTATTTGTTATGCCCTATATACAGCCCTGTTCTATCGAGTCCTGACCTCAACCCGATAGAACACCTTTGGGATCATTTCGAGTGGAGACTACGAGCCAGGCACTCTCGTCTAATATCAGCGCCTGACCTCACCAAATGATTTGGACCAGTGCACAAAGCAAGGTCCGTAAAGACATGAATCAGCAAGTTTGGGGTGAAGGAACTTGAATGGCCTTCACAGAGTCCTGACCTCAACCCGATAGAACACTATTGGGATATTTTAGAGTGGAGACTGTGAGCCAAGCCTTCACGCCCAACTACGGTTGCCACATCATCCCTTTAATCCAGGACACACATTAATTAATCAGGTTCTGTGGCTAATTAAGGTGGTAATTAAACTTACTTGGTGCCTTACCTGCATTAAATCAGCCTCAACCTGTGTAAATAATATGTGTCCTGGATTAAAGGGATGATGTGGCAACCCTACATCCAACATCGGTGCCTGAGCTCACATTTTGGAAGAACGGTCAAACATTCTCATAGACACACTCCTAAACCTTGTGGACAGCCTTCCTAGAAGGGTTGAAGCTGTTATAGCTGCAAAGGGCGGGGTCAACTTCAATATTGAACCCTACGGACTAAGACTGGGATGTCATTAAAGTTCATGAGCGTGTAAAGGCAGGTGTCTCAATACTTTTGGTAATATAGTGTATGTGTGAATCATCATCTGCTGGAGATAAAAGACGTCACAGTGACTATGAAGGAAGAGGACAGACATGACGGGGGTTACTGGGTGTAAATATGTTAAAATAATAACTTCTTACCTCCTCTGCTGCCACTTTTAACAATGTTCCCTCGCTACTTCCTTATTACTCGCCCGCAACCTCCCATTTATACCTGTCATCACTTCCTGTTTGAACCTGACATCACTTCCTGTCTTCCATAGAGACTTCCTACCTCGGTGGAAGCGAGATCACCATCTTGTGGAGCTCAGAGGAACTGCAAGCCCGAAAAAACGTCTCGTAGTATGTACATCGGGGGTGTTCAAACTTTTTTCAAAGAGGGCCAGATTTGATGAAGTGAACATGCCTGAGGGCCGACCATTTTGCCTGATATTCTTTGAACCAATAAAATTCGGTCTAAGTGTGTTTGTCTGAACAAAAATAATACACTGCCCAACAAGAATTCTCTTGCCTTTGTGGCTGTGTGTGGTGAAGAGATGAGCTTGGGCGTGCTATTTGTATATATACCGTGTTTCCCCGAAAATAAGACACCGTCTTATATTTTTTTTTCCCTCAAGAAATCACACTATGGCTTATTTTCGGGGGGTGTCTTATTTTTATTACAGAAAATAAAGGTTGCCTACCTGAACCACACTTGCGCTTCTTAGCATTTCCTCTGTCCACCTGTAGACTGAGATTATCGTATTCTGCACGCCATTTTTGGACCATTCGGATATCCAACTTCTTCTCTTTGCATGAAAGCCGTAAGATTCTTGCCTCGGGAGTCCTCCACAATTCCTTTCTTGTACTCAACAGAATAACTCTTTCTTTTTGCACTCATCTTGTCTGGTTGTACAAAAAGATAGGCCAGCAAAGCTGATGTGGAGCACAGTGGAGCTGGGGTGATCTGTTTGTGTGGGGTGAGAGAGGGGTTTGCTGGTCAATGCTGGGAGAATCTTTTTGCTTTACAGAGTGTTCTTCTCCTCACAGCTCCTGAGCACCAGTACAGTAACATACACCTATGACGTGTTGTTTACCGCGTTTACCGTGTTTCGACACTACATCATATTTTCGGAGATTCGACACTACATCTTATTTTCGGAGATTCGACACTACATCTTATTTTCGGAGATTCGACACTACATCTTATTTTCGGAGATTCGACACTACATCTTATTTTCGGAGATTCGACACTACATCTTATTTTCGGAGATTCGACACTACATCTTATTTTCGGAGATTCGACACTACATCTTATTTTCGGAGATTCGACACTACATCGCTACGTCTTATTTTCGGAGGGGTGTCTTATATTTCTATCTTGCGTCGAAATCCCGCTACGGCTTATTTTCGGAGTGCGTCTTATTTTCGGGGAAACACGGTATATACAGGGGGCCAGATTCTCGTACAGATACGTATCTTTGTGCGGGCGTAGCGTATCTCATTTACAGTACGCCGCCGTAACTTTGAGAGGCAGGTGCCGTATTCACAAAGAAGTTGCGCCCCAAAGTTACGGCGGCGTAGTGTAAATGGGCCAGCGTAACTGCACCTAATTCAAAATAGGCAGGTAGGGGGCATGATCCATGTAAATGAATCGTGACCCCACGTAATTGACGCTCTTTCCGAATGTCGCATGCGCCGTCCGTGGACGTATCCCAGTGCGCATGCTCAAAATTACGCGGCAAATACTCATTGGTTTCGACGTGAACGTAACTTACGCAAAGCCCTATTCGCGAACGTTTTACGCAAACAACGTAAACTTTGACGCCCTCATATAGCAGGGGGAACTTTACGCCGGACTTACGCTTACGCAAACGACGTAAAAACATGCGACCGGGCGAAAGTACGTTCGTGAATCGGCGTATCTAGCTCATTTGCATATTCGACACGTAAATCGACGGAAGCGCCACCTAGCGGCCAGCGTAAATATGCAACTAAGATACGACGGTGTAAGAGACTTACGCCGGTCGGATCTAAGCAAAATTCCGGCGTATCTTGCTTTCTGAATACAGAAAGTAGATACGCCGGCGCATCCTAGAAGTTACGCGGCGAATCTCGAGATACACCGACGTAACTTCTTTGGGAATCTGGCCCAGGGCTTTTTTTCAGCAGGGACGCAGGGGAAGGCAGTCCCGGCACCTCCAGCTCTGAATGTATGTAATGGCAAGGGGTGCTGGGGTGTACTGGAGGGTCTATTAATGCTGGCTGCTGGGGGATCTATTGTTGCTCGGGGATCTATTGTTGCTGGGGAGGTCAGTTGTTGCTGGTAGAAGATCTATTGTTGTTGGAGGGCTCTTATGCTACTGGGAGACAATCGTTGCTGGGAGACATCAACTGTTGAAGGAGGGGTCTATTGTTAGCTGGTCAGAGTCTATTGTTGCTGGCTACATATGATCTTTTTTACTTTCTGTCACATACAAATTACTTAGTACCACAACTTGATACTTGGTTCTGAATCCATTACTGAGAGGTGGGTAGGGGGTGGAACCAAGGAATGGTGCCCGGAAGTTGGTAGGAAGTGGAACCAAGGAATGGTTCTCATGGGTAGGTAGGGGGTGGAACCAGGGAATGGTGCTCAGAGGTGGGTAGGGAGTGAAACTAAGGAATGGTGCTCATAGGTGGGTAGGGAGTGGAACCAAAGAATTGAGCTCAGAGGTGGGTAGGGAGTGGAACCAAAGTATGGTGCTCAGAGGTGGAACCAAAGAATGGTGTTTAGAGGTGGGTAGGGGGTGGAACCAAGGAATGGTGCTCAGAAGTGGGTGGGGAGTGGAACTAAGGAATGGTGCTCATAGGTGGGTAGGGGGTGGAACCAAGCAATGGTGTTTAGAGGTGGGTAGGGGGTGGAACCAAGGAATGGTGCTCAGAGGTGGGTAGGGAGTGGAACCAAGGAATGGTGCTTAGAGGTGGGTAGGGGGTGGAACCAAGGAATGGTGCTCAGAAGTTGGTAGGGAGTGGAACCAAGGAATGGTGCTCAGAGGTGGGTAGGGAGTGGAACCAAAGAATGGTGCTCAGAGGTGGGTAGGGGGTGGAACCAAGGAATGATGCTCAGAGGTAGGTAGGGGGTGGAACCAAGGAATGGTGCTCAGAATTTGGTAGGGAGTGGAACCAAGGAATGGTGCTCAGAGGTGGGTAGGGAGTGGAAACAAAAATTGGTGCTCAGAAGTTGGTAGGGAGTGGAACCAAGGAATGGTGCTTAGAGGTGGGTAGGGGGTGGAACCAAGGAATGGTGCTCATAAGTTGGTAGGGAGTGGAACCAAGGAATGGTGCGCATAGGTGGGTAGGGGGTGGAACCAAGGAATGGTGCTCAGAAGTTGGTAGGGAGTGGAACCAAGGAATGGTGCTCAGAGGTGGGTAGGGAGTGGAACCAAAGAATGGTGCTCAGAGGTGGCTAGGGGGTGGAACCAAGGAATGATGCTCAGAGGTAGGTAGGGGGTGGAACCAAGGAATGGTGCTCAGAATTTGGTAGGGAGTGGAACCAAGGAATGGTGCTCAGAGGTGGGTAGGGAGTGGAACCAAAGAATGGTGCTCAGAGGTGGGTAGGGAGTGGAAACAAAAATTGGTGCTCAGAAGTTGGTAGGGAGTGGAACCAAGGAATGGTGCTTAGATGTGGGTAGGGGGTGGAACCAAGGAATGGTGCTCATAAGTTGGTAGGGAGTGGAACCAAGGAATGGTGCGCATAGGTGGGTAGGGGGTGGAACCAAAGAATGGTGCTCAGAGGTGGGTAGGGGGTGGAACCAAGGAATGGTGCTCAGAGGTGGGTAGGGGGTGGAACCAAGGAATGGTGCTCAGAGGTGGGTAGGGAGTGGAACCAAAGAATGGTGCTCAGAGGTGGGTAGGGGGTGGAACCAAGGAATGGTGCTCAGAGGTGGGTAGGGGGTGGAACCAAGGAATGGTGCGCATAGGTGGGTAGGGAGTGGAACCAAGGAATGGTGCTCAGAGGTGGGTAGGGAGTGGAACCCATGAATGGTGCTCAGAAGTTGGTAGGGAGTGGAACCAAGGAATGGTGCTCAGAGGTGGGTAGGGAGTGGAACCAAAGAATGGTGCTCAGAGGTGGGTAGGGGGTGGAACCAAGTAATGGTGCTCAGAAGTTGGTAGGGAGTGGAACCAAGAAATGGTGCTCGTAGGTGGGTGGGGAGTGAACCAAGGAATGGTGCTCAGACGTGGGTAGGGAGTGGAACCAAGGAATGGTGCTCAGAGGTAAGTAGAGGGTTGGAACCAAGGTATGGTGTTCGGAGGTGGGTAGGGAGTGGAACCAAAGAATGGTGCTCAGAGGTAAGTAGAGGGTTGGAACCAAGGTATGGTGTTCGGAGGTGGGTAGGGGGTGCACACAACAGGTGACTCGGAAGTAGGGAGTTCCTGCACCTATTCTCTGAGGAAAAAAAGCCCTGTGTATACTGTATATATACTGTATTGTTTGCCGTAAAACTAAGTTACTCCTAAACCGAGGTTCCACTGTACCTAACAATTCTCCTGTTTGTAAAACGGGGGTATTCCTTCTCTATTATGGGTAAATAGAGTTGCTCAAGGGTGCCGAAAACACTGTAAGGGTCAAACACTACCCACGAAAGAATCACAAACTAAAAAAAAAAATGGTGGTGTTGCGCTCCCTCATGAAATAACATATAAACCCAGATATATGAATGCAGGGAGAATAAATTATATAAATAAATATATAAAGGGCTGCAAACAAGTGACTACAGGTGCAATGATAATAAATATTCGTAAATTGATAATAATTCGAATAAAAAACAATGCTTGTAGAATTAGAAACAAATGGAAATAAAGTCCATTGTGAGTGTAGCAAAAGGTGCTAAAGTCCTGGCGAATCTCAGAAGGGCAAATCAATTCCTCTGGATCCAGGGTGCAGAGTGTGGTGGTGTTGCTTGCGCTCTGTAACAGTAACAGGTGGCACTGTGACTTCTGTGAGAGGTGGCTCTTCAGGGTAAGTGACACCCGTGGGCGTACTACATTCTTACCTTACTGCTGTAAGGTAAGCAGCATTGAAAGGTATGGTGGAATGCTAGGTCATTCGAAGTGGGGGAGGGGATTCCATCCTTCTCCAGCGTTTCCAGTAATGTGTGGATGCGGGATGGGTGGGGCCACTCGGGGGGCTCAAATATGGATGGAGAAATAAGAGAATACAGAGCCTCTCGGGGTAGTAACCTTTGTCGTTTTTTACAATTTATTTAGATAAAAAAAAAGTTACTCACATTTCAAATGATATAAAGTGCGTTGCATAAAAACGAGCAGCGAGCTCGGGACCTTGTTGTGTCACTTCCGGTGTCCGTATACCTGTGTCCTACGCGTTACGTCACTCTCACGTGACTTCAACGGGGATAGTGATACGGTGCACGGAAGTGTTTATATAGTGTATGTGTGGACTGCCTGTGCAACCTTTATAGGGTCCAAGTATCGCCTCGTGCTACCAGTAGTGACACTGACCCTATAGGGTCCAAGTATCGCCTCGTGCCACCAGTAGGGTCCAAGTATCGCCTCGTGCCACCAGTAGGGTCCAAGTATCGCCTCATGCTACCAGTAGGGTCCAAGTATCGCCTTGTGCTACCAGTAGGGTACAAGTATCGCCTTGTGCTACCAGTAGGGTCCAAGTATCGCCTTGTGCTACCAGTAGGGTACAAGTATCGCCTTGTGCCACCAGTAGGGTCCAAGTATTGCCTCGTGCCACCAGTAGGGTCCAAGCATCGCCTCGTGCCACCAGTAGGGTCCAAGTATCGCCTTGTGCTACCAGTAGGGTCCAAGTATCGCCTTGTGCTACCAGTAGGGTACAAGTATCGCCTTGTGCCACCAGTAGGGTCCAAGTATTGCCTCGTGCCACCAGTAGGGTCCAAGTATCGCCTCGTGCCACCAGTAGGGTCCAAGTATCGCCTCGTGCTACCAGTAGGGTCCAAGTATCGCCTTGTGCTACCAGTAGGGTCCAAGTATCGCCTCGTGCTACCAGTAGGGTCCAAGTATCGCCTTGTGCTACCAGTAGGGTCCAAGTATCGCCTTGTGCTACCAGTAGGGTACAAGTATCGCCTTGTGCCACCAGTAGGGTCCAAGTATTGCCTCGTGCCACCAGTAGGGTCCAAGTATCGCCTCGTGCTACCAGTAGGGTCCAAGTATCGCCTCGTGCTACCAGTAGGGTCCAAGTATCGCCTCGTGCTACCAGTAGGGTCCAAGTATCGCCTCGTGCTACCAGTAGGGTCCAAGTATCGCCTCATGCTACCAGTAGGGTCCAAATATCGCCTCGTGCCACCAGTAGTGACACTGACCCTAGCCAAATGCAAAACTAGTGAAAAACAGTCAGAAAAGATGAGTCGGGGAAAAAATGTCAGACACCTCCACCTGAAAAACCATTCCTGTTTTGGAGGTCGTCTCATTGTTGCCCATCTAGTGCAGAGGTTGTTCATTTCAATTAACAGCAAACCAGCTGAAACTGATTAACAACCCCCTCTGTATACACCCCTCCCCCACTGTAAACACCCCTACCCGTCTGTATACACCCCTCTCTTTGTGTATACACCCCCCCCCTCTGTATACACCCCTCCCCCTCTGTATACACCCCTCCCCTTCTGTATACACCCCTCTCTTTCTGTATACACCCCTCTCCCTCTGTATACACCCCTCTCTTTCTGTATACACCCCTCTCTTTCTGTATACACCCCTCCCCTTCTGTATACACCCCTCCCCTTCTGTATACACCCCTCTCTTTCTGTATACACCCCTCTCCCTCTGTATACACCCCTCTCCTTCTGTATACACCCCTCTCCTTCTGTATACACCCCTCTCTTTCTGTATACACCCCTCTCCCTCTGTATACACCCATCCCCTTCTGTATACACCCCTCTTTCTGTATACACCCCTCTCTTTCTTTATACACCCCTCTCTTTCTGTATACTCCCCTCTCCCTCTGTATACACCCCTCCCCTTCTGTATACACCCCTCTCTTTCTGTATACACCCCTCTCTTTCTGTATACACCCCTCCCCTTCTGTATACACCCCTCTCCCTCTGTATACACCCCTCCCCTTCTGTATGCACCCCTCTCTCTCTGTATACACCCCTCCCCTTCTGTATACACCCCTCTCCTTCTGTATACACCCCTCTCTTTCTGTATACACCCCTCTCCCTCTGTATACACCCATCCCCTTCTGTATACACCCCTCTCTTTCTGTATACACCCCTCCCCCTCTGTATATACACCCATCCCCTTCTGTATACACCCCTCTCTTTCTGTATACACCCCTCTCCCTCTGTATACACCCTCCCCCTCTGTATACACCCCTCCCCTTCTGTATACACCCCTCCCCCTCTGTATACACCCCTTCCACTCTGTATACACCCCTCCCCTTCTGTATACACCCCTCTCCTTCTGTATACACCCCTCTCTTTCTGTATACACCCCTCTCCCTCTGTATACACCCATCCCCTTCTGTATACACCCCTTTCTTTCTGTATACACCCCTCTCTTTCTTTATACACCCCTCTCTTTCTGTATACACCCCTCTCCCTCTGTATACACCCCTCCCCTTCTGTATACACCCCTCCCCTCTGTATACACCCCTTCCACTCTGTATACACCCCTCCCCTTCTGTATACACCCCTCTCCTTCTGTATACACCCCTCTTTCTGTATACACCCCTCTCCCTCTGTATACACCCATCCCCTTCTGTATACACCCCTTTCTTTCTGTACACACCCCTCTCTTTCTGTATACACCCCTCCCCTTCTGTATACACCCCTCTCTTTCTGTATACACCCCTCCCCTTCTGTATACACCCCTCTCTTTCTGTATACACCCCTTTCTTTCTGTATACAACCCTCTCCCTCTGTATACACCCCTCCCCTTCTGTATACACCCCTCTCCTTCTGTATACACCCCTCTCTTTCTGTATACACCCCTCTCCCTCTGTATACACCCCTCCCCTTCTGTATACACCCCTCTCTTTCTGTATACACCCCTTCCCCTCTGCGCCCGCCGATTGGCTCAAGCTGTGTGCTGGGAGCCGAGTGTTCCCAGCACACAACCGGGGGAGGGGGGCGACGGGATGTCAGAAAAAAAACGTCTTTTGCCTGAGATGTGTGGCCGGAAGTGGGTGCAAATACGTGTCTTTAGACAGGTATCTGCACCCCCCTCCCCCCTGAAAGGTGTCAAATGTGACACTGGAAGGGGGGGGAGGGTTCCGATCAGCGGAAGTTCACTTTAGGGTGGAGCTTCGCTTTAATTCGGACTAATTTTCCTTATTCGGATGTATCCGAATTAGAATAGTACCGAATTAAAATGAATACGAATTTAACCACTTCCATACCAGGGGACATTTACACACCTTCCTGCCCAAGCCCATTTCAGCTTTAAGCACTGTCGCAATTTGAATGAAAATTGCGCGGTCATGCTACACTGTACCCAAACAATTTTTTTATCATTTTGTTCCCACAAGTAGAGCTTTATTTCGGTGGTATTTGATCACCTCTGCGGTTTTTGTTTTTTTGCGCAACTAAAATAAGACCGAAAATTTGGAAAAAAAATAAATATTTTATTTTTTTCTGTAATTTTTTTTGTAAATAAGCAAGTTTTCTTCTTCAATTACGGACACTGATATGGCGGCACTGATGGGCACCGATGAAGTGGCACTGATGGACGTCACTGATGGGTACTGATAGGTAGGGGACTGGGCATGAATGGGCACTAAGGGGTGGCACTGATGGAAACTGAGGGGTGGCACTGATGGCATTGCTGGGCATCACTTGTTTACTTATTTGTGCCAGTCAGTGCCCCTGTTGCCAGTCAGTGCCCATTTGTGGGCACTGATTGGTATCTATTGTGCTAATTTTTTTTTTTTTATTGTTTTTTTTTGTTGCCCCATTCCCGGGTGGTCCACTGTGGGCATCCGAGGGGGGGCTGTGCTGATAAACAAGCAGCGCAAACCCCCCTGTCAGGAGAGCCACCGATCGGCTCTCCTGTACTCGCATCTGTCAGACGTGAGTGAGGAAGAGCCGATCAACGGCTCTTCCTGTTTACATCGTGATCAGCTGTGATTGGATACGGCTGATCACGTGGTAAAGAGGCTCCCCCGGAGGCTCTTTACCGAGATCGGAGATGCAGGGTGTCAGGGTGCGCCCCCACGTCCAGTAAGGATTTCACAACCACTTCCCGGACGTCAATATACTATTGACCGGGCAGGAAGTGGTTAAATAGTTTTCCAATACTTTTCAAATTCGATTTTTTTTTCCAATTTGAATAAAACAGAATAGAAAATAAAGGAATAGAATAGAAAAAATATATTTTTTTCTATTTTATTCCTTCTTTTTCTATTCTATTTTATTCTCTTTGAAAATTGGAAAAAAAAATTGAATTTGAAAAGTATTCGAAAACTATTAGAATTTCGTCCAAATTCTAATTTCGTATTAGTTTAAATTTGGTACTATTCTAATTTGGAAATTCGGATGCATCCAAATTTACGAGTAACAAAAACTTGTCCGAATGGAGCCGCACAGGTCTAACATACTACACCCCCGTGTGGGATCTCTGATGTGCAACAAGTTTCGCTTTCTGTGTATAACATTTCCCGCAATCAGGGCAGGAATACGGCTTCTCACCCGTGTGAGACGTCTGATGTCTGGAGACACTGAACCTCTCTGAAAAACGTTTCCCGCACACAGGGCAGGGATACGGTTTCTCCGCAGTGTGAGATTTTTGATGTTTAACAAGGTCTGATATATCCGAACAACATTTTCCACACTCAAGGCAGGAATACGGCTTCTCCCCCGTGTGAGATCTCTGGTGAATAACAAGGTTTGCTTTCTGCGCATAACATCTTCCGCACTCAGGGCAGGAATACGGCTTCTCGCCTGTGTGAGATTTCTGGTGTCTGGAAAGAGTGGACTGCTCTGAAAAACACTTCCCGCACTCAGGGCAGGAATACAGCTTCTCCCCCGTGTGAGATCGGTGGTGTTTAACAAGGTCTGATTTGTTCGAACAGCATTTCCCGCACTCTGAGCAAAAATACGGCTTCTCCCCCGTGTGAGACCTTTGATGTCTAACGAGGTCTGATTTCTGTATATAACATTTCCCGCACTCAGAGCAGGAATGCGGCCTTTCACCCGTGTGAGTTTTCTGATGTATGTAAAGATGGAACTTCTGTGAAAAACATTTCCCGCACTCAGGGCAGGAATGCGGTTTCTTGCCCGTGTGCAAATTCTTATGTCTGGAAAGACTGGACTTATTTGAAAATGTTTTCCCACACTCAGGACAGGAATAAAGCTTTCCACCCGTGTGAGAACTCAGATGTTCAGTAAGACTTAATTCAGAATTAAAATTTTCCTCACATTCGGAACAGGAAAATGTCTTCTCCCCCTGAACCCCGGCCCCATCCCCCACAGTACAAGGTTGCTCAGAGTCGGAGGGATTCCATGGTCTATCCACACTGTGAAGTCCTCCATCCATAGAGGAGCTTGTTGTCTTTTCTCCTCCACAATCTCCTGTGATGTCCTCATCTTCCATTTTACAACCTGGAGATAAAGTGAGACGATCCTTTGAGGGTTTCTCCATGGCGTGTCCTGGAAAAATAGAAAAACATCATCAATAGATATGAGAGGGTTAGTTCACTTCCATAAAGATTCCATCTGGATCAGGTAGATATGAGTGAGGAGATGTTTGGTCCTTCGAGGGTTTCTTTATGGCATGCCCTTGAAAAATATAAAAATGGAACCTTTATTTATGCGTACAACTTGGCCGGCAAAGAGAGGGCGGGGACAAGTGCACTCCCTTGAACCATATCACACACCATGCCCTCAACCTGGGCAGGCTACCTCACCAAGGGGGAGCCCCCTAGCAAAGGAGCATGTCCCCATACTGATAAGGACAAATGCCTCTTCCCCACAACCCTGGCCTGGTTGTCGTTTGGGGATCTGTAGGCTGGGGTCTCCCTAAAACCCTGACCTGGTTGTTGTTTGGGGGTCTGCAGGCTGGGGGCTTATTGGAATCTGGAAGCCTACTTTAACAACAGGTGGGACATCCTGATACTGGCCCCTCCCACGTGATTGATTACGTAAATGAGAGTCTCCCAGATAACGACATTAATTATTTATTTTTCGTACATCACAGGACACAGAGCTCTGTTAATTACTTAGTGGGTTATATGTCACCATCAGGTGATTGGACACTGGCACACCTTAATTACAAAAGACGTTCCCCTCTATATAACCCCTCCCATAAGGAGAGTACCTCCGTTTTTTTCGCCAGTGTCTAACTAAGGTGTTGGTCACAGTTAAGAATGTGCCAAGAACAAGCTCTGCTGAGTACCCCTGCGGGGGTTAGGGAGCTACACAACTGGATCCATCCAAGAGGGCCAGAAAAAATGCCAAAGTAGATGGTACCCGGGCTTTGTGGAAGAACGAGGCTTTGCCTGTATGGTCTCTCTTGTAGGACTGGACTATGGGATCCAGCACTTTAGGCACGTATTAAAAAATGCCCAAAGGTTTCTGGCAGAATGCCTTACAGGTCCAGGGAAGAGGCCCCCTTCAAGTAGAAACCCAGAACCCTCAAGGTTGGCACAACACAACCCACCGTGATGGGTGAAGGTTGGATCTGTCTGGACTTCAGCAGTATCCTGCGGTGGGGATAAGGTAAGTGAAGACAACCCTGAGAAATTCCTGGGGTTCTCTTCTGTAAATAGTAGTTGCATGTACTACCTTTCCAGTGACATTGACCAAATATGAAAATTTCCAAATATGGTCAATGATGTCACCTGGGAGACCCCGCCCTTTTATTTATAGTAGATGCTCGAGCTCTCAGCTCATGTTGGTGGGATTTTTGTATTTCAGTGAGTGGGTCAATCCGTGTGCAGTAACAGAGCAGAGATAAGAGAAGAATATATTATGGGTCACCTGTGCTGATCTCTGTAGGAGTGTCCTCCTCTATGAATGTCCTCGTCATTCCAGCCTCCTCCGTATATTGCTGATCATCCCTCACATACGTCTCTTCTACGTCACACTCAGTTTTTATGATCATCAGATCTTCACCCTAAACCAACAGAATGGCAGAAAATAACATCTGTAACATAGAAGTATTTATGATGTGAGATCACATAGAAAATATCATCTTGTAGAGTCCACACATCGTCTCCACATGTCAGAGTGTTCAATCACTTTATGTTCCCGACCCTCAACTCCACCTACCTGATGATGGTGGGGGATGGTGTGACCTTCCTGTGTGGAATCCCGGGAATACAGAGGACAGGGACATCTCTCTGGGGGGTTCCTGGTATTAGGTGGCTCCATCATATCCTTGTGTCCTTCTGAAAACTCCTCCATCACTCCATACTCCTCATCCTCCTCTTTATACTCTTCTTTAACAATAATATTATAATTCCTGAGGCTTCCACACTGAAAACATAAAAAGGCATTCGTTATAACAAACATGCTTGTGTATAAATCTTAACTACAAATAATTGTCAATCATCTACCTGATGATGGTGGGGGATGGTGTGACCTTCCTGTGTGGAATCCCGGGAATACAGAGGACGGGGACATCTCTCTGGTGGGTTTCTGTAGCTGGATGACTCCTCCATGGTGTCCTTGTACAGATCTTTGTATTCTTCCTCCATCCCCCCGTCCTCATCATCCTCCTCTTTTATCTCTTCTTTAACCTCAACTTTAGGATCTCTCAGGTTCCCACTCTAAAAAAAATAAAATATCATTTAATGTAACAAACATACGTGTGTATAAATGTTAAATACCAGTGATTGTTCCTCACCTACCTGATGATGGTGGGGGATGGTGTGACCTTCCTGTGTGGAATAATCCCGGGAATACAGAGGACGGGGACATCTCTCTGGTGGGTTCCCATTACTGGATCCATCTGTAGGAAACACACACACTGACTGAATACATTGTTTCTATGTGTTTATCAGATGATGGGGGATCTAGGTGGAGCCTCCGTACTGCTCTCTCCTTTACAATAAAGTCTCCTCTTACCCGGTGATGTGAGGGGCGGCTGATTCTCCATCATGACGTCCTTGTAGAGATCCTTGTGTCCTTCTTAATACTCCCACTCCTCCATGGAGCGAAATTGCTGGTATGGTTTCTTCAGATGTGTCACATTCCCACCAATGACCTTCGTACCTTATCAGTCTTTCCTAACAGATAATAAAACTTATATGAAGTGCGGGAAATTTTGGTGGGTCAATTTAGATGTAGATTTTGGATACGTTTGTATGAACTTTGGTTAGGATGAAAATCTCTATTCCACTATTCTATATAAATATATATATATATATATATATGTGTATCATCATCTGCTGGAGATAAAAGTCATCACAGAGACTATGGAGGAATTGGACGGACATGACGGGGTTACTGGGTGTATAAAGTGCCCAAAATAAGATCTTATTACCTCCTCTGCTGCAACTTCCATCAATGTCTCCTCTCTTCTTCCTCCCGACTCACCTCTCACCCGCAACTTCCTGTCCTTATCACTTCCTTTCTGTATTCCATAGACTTCCTGTCTTGGTAGAAGTGAGATCTTCACCTTGTGGAGCTCAGAGGAACTGTAGCCTAGAGAACCATTTCATAGTGTGAACAGTGTTTCGTCAGATTAAGCGACCCATCAAAACTTGTAACGGAAGTGATGTTCCCTCACGGCCATCTTGGTACACCCCGCACTCAGCCTACGGTCTGAAGTCGCCAAGCGGACATCTTTTTACACTGGGGTTGCCACCTTTTCTTTAAGCCAAACCCGAACACTTTAACTGCCTGGGGACACGTTTGTGTGCCCCAAGTAGAGTAGTTAGTTATATGGTGTGTCCGGGTTTCAGTCCACCTGAAACCCGAACACAGGATTCAAAACTTGAACTGTCTGGGTGAATCCCATACAGGTAGCAACTGTATTTTACGCCCACCAAAATTTTGCATTTCACACTTATTTTTACCACTAAACTTTATATTGTCAAATACAGTATTTAGTAGTCTGTGACACTGTTTTGATGTTGAATTTTAATTCATTTGAGCAGAAAAACTTGCAATTTTTTATGTATAACAAGTTTTGTGGAGAACATTTCCTGCACTCAGGATAGGAATACGGCTTCTCCCATGTTAAATATTTTGATGTCTTCTTCAGCATAGGAATACGGATTTCCCCTGTGAGATTTTTCATGCCTTCGGGATAGGAATATGGCTTCTCCGGTGTGAGATTTTTGATGTCTTCAGGATAGGAATACGGCTTCTCCCGTGGGAGATAATAAGGCTTGACCTGTGTGAGATTTTGGATGTCTTCAGGATAGGAATACGACTTCTCCCGTGTGAGATTTTTGATGTCTTCAGGATAGAAATACGGCTTCTCCCGTGGGAGATAATAAGCCTTGACCCGTGTGAGATTTTTGATGTCTTCAGGATAGGAATACGGCTTCACCCGTGTGAGATTTTGGATGTCTTCAGGATAGGAATACGGCTTCTCCCGTGTGAGATTTTGGATGTCTTCAGGATAGGAATACGGCTTCTCCCGTGGGAGATAATAAGGCTTGACCCGTGTGAGATTTTGGATGTCTTCAGGATAGGAATACGACTTCTCCCGTGTGAGATTTTTGATGTCTTCAGGATAGAAATACGGCTTCTCCCGTGGGAGATAATAAGCCTTGACCCGTGTGAGATTTTGAATGTCTTCAGGATAGGAATATGGCTTCTCCTGTATGAGATTTTTGATGTCTTCAGGATAGAAATACGGCTTCTCCCGTGTGAGATTTCGTATGTCATCAGAATAGGAATACGGCTTCACCCGTTTGAGATTTTTAAATTCTTCAGGATAGGAATACGGCTTCTCCCTGTGAGATTTTTGATGTCTTCAGGGTAGGAATACGGCTTTGTCCCGGTGTGAGATTTTTGATGTCTTCAGAATAGGAATACGGCTTCTCCCGTGGGAGATTTTTGATGTCATCTTCAGGGTAGGAATACGACTTCACCCATGTGAGATTTTGGATGTCTTTAGGATAGGAATACGGCTTCTTCCATGTGAGATTTTGGATGTCTTCAGGATAGGAATACGGCTTCTCCCGTGGGAAATTTTGGATGTCTTCCGGATAGGAATATGGCTTCTCCCATGGGAGATTTTGGATGTCTTCCAGATAGGAATACGGCTTCTCCTGTGTGAGATTTTTGATGTCTTCAGGATAGGAATATGGCTTCTCCCGTATGAGGTTTTTGATGTCTTCAGAATAAGAATACGGCTTCTCCCGTGAGAAATTTTTGATGTCTTCAGGATAGGGATACGGCTTCTCCCGTGTGAGATTTCGTATGTCTTCAGAATAGGAATACGGCTTCACCCGTGTGAGATTTTTTAAGTCTTCAGGATAGGAATATGACTTCTCCCTGTGAGATTTTTGATGTCTTCAGGATAGAAATACGGCTTCACCCGTGTGAGATTTTTGAAGTCTTCAGGATAGGAATATGGCTTCTCCCTGTGAGATTTTTGATGTCTTCAGGATAAAAATATGGCTTCTCCCGTGTGAGATTTTTGATGTCTTCAGGGTAGGAATACGGCTTTGTCCCGGTGTGAGATTTTTGATGTCTTCAGGATAGGAATACGGCTTTGTCCCGGTGTGAGATTTTTGATGTCTTCTTCAGGATAGGAATACGGCTTCTCCCGTGTGAGATTTTTGAGGTCTTCTTCAGGATAGGAATACGGCTTCACTGGTGTGAGATTTTTAATGTCTTCTTCAGGATAGGAATACGGCTTCACTGGTGTGAGATTTTTAAAGTCTTCAGGATAGGAATACGGCTTCTCCCCTGTGAGATTTTGGATGTCTTCAGGATAGGAATACGGCATCTCCCATGTGAAATTTTGTATGTCTTCAGAATAGGAATACGGCTTCTCCCTGTGAGATTTTTGATGTCTTCAGGATAGGAATACGGCTTCTCCCTGTGAGATTTTGGATGCCTTCAGGATAGGAATACGGCTTCTCCCGTGTGAGATTTTTGATGTCTTCAGAATAGGAATATGGCTTCACCCGTGTGAGATTTTTGATGTCTTCAAGATAAGAATACGGCTTCACACGTGTGAGATTTTTGATGTCTTCAGGATAGGAATATGGCTTCTCCCGTGTGAGATTTTTGATGTCTTCAGAATAGGAATAAGGCTTCACCCGTGTGAGATTTTTGATGTCTTCTTCAGGATAGAAATACGGCTTCTCCCGTGTGAGATTTTGAATGTCTTCAGGATAGGAATACGACTTCTCCAGTGTGAGATTTTGAATGTCTTCAGGATAGAAATACGGCTTCTCCCGTGTGAGATTTCGTATGTCTTCAGAATAGGAATACGGCTTCACCCGTGTGAGATTTTTTAATTCTTCAGGATAGGAACACGGCTTCTCCCTGTGAGATTTTTGATGTCTTCAGGGTAGGAATACGGCTTTGTCCCGGTGTGAGATTTTTGATGTCTTCTTCAGGATAGGAATACAGCTTCACCCGTGTGAGATTTTAATGCCTTCAGGATAGGAATATGGCTTCTCCCGTGTGAGATTTTTGATGTCTTTAGGATAGGAATCCGGCTTCGTCCCTGTGTGAGATTTTTGATGTATAACAATTTCTGTGGAGAACATTTTCTGCACTCGGGATAAGAATACGGCTTCTCCTCTGAGACTTTTTTTTTTTTTTTATGCAATCTTTATTTGGATTTAAACATGAAAAATAAAACAAAGAGCAGTATAACAGACATGAACATCACGCCCCATAAATCAAAGCATGTTTGCAATACGTGAAACAACAGACAACAGTTTGCTATATGGTAGAGGGGCCAGACAGAAGCTACTCCTCAGTAAAAGGAACATGACAGCCCACCTGGAGTTTGCCAAAAGGCCCCTGAAGGACTCTCAGACAACGAGAAACAAAATTCTCTGGTCTGATGAAATAAAGATTGAACTCTTTGGCCTGAATGGCAAGCGTCATGTCTGGAGGAAACCAGGCACCGCTCATCACCTGGCCAATACCATCCCTACTGTGAAGCATTGCGGTGGCAGCCTCATGCTGTTGGGAAGCGACAGGAACTGGGGGACTAGTCAGGATCAAGAGAAAGATGAATACATCAATGTAAAGAGACATCCTTGATGAAAACCTGCTCCAGAGCGTTCTGGACCTCAGACTGGGGCAAAGGTTTATCTTCCAACAGGACAGTGACCCTAATCACACAGCCAAGATAACAAAGGAGTGGCTACAGGACAACTCTGTGAATGTCCTTGAGTGGCCCAGCCAGAGCTCAGACTTGAACCCGACTGAACATCTCTGGACAGATCTGAAAATGGCTGTGCACCGACGCTCCCCATCCAACCTGATGGAGCTCGAGAGGTCCTGCAAAAATACTTGAGGCTGTAATTGGTGCCAAAGGAGCTTCAAAGTATTTAGCAAAGGCTTGATACTTATGTACATGGGGAGGAGTTTGTGATAATTATGTACATGGAAGGAGCCTGTGATACTTATGTACATGGTATTTTTTTTATATAAGTTTTCAAAGATTTCAAACTCATGTTGTCATTATGGGGGATTGTTTGTAGAATTTTGAGGAAAATAACTGGTTTCTCCTCTGTGTGAGATCTTCGATTTAAAACGAAATTAAATTTCTGTGGGAAATGATTCCGGCAATCAGGAGGGTTATTCTGGCTTCTGGCTTGTGTGCAGTCTTTGATGTCTATAAAAACTGGGCTTATCATAAAAACTTTTCCCGCACTCAGGGCATGAATATGGCCTCTCCCCCGTGTGAGATCTTTGATGCTTAAGAAGATCTGACTTATGCATATAACATTTCCCGCACTCAAGGCACGAATGTGGCCTCTCCCCCGTGTGAGATTTTAGATGTTTAACAAGGTCTGATTTATGCATATAACATTTCCCGCACTCGGGACAGGCATTCGACTTCTCACCAGCGTGGGATCTCTGATGCCTGGAAAGAATAGGCTTATCTGAAAAACATTTCCCGCACTCAGGGCAAGAATACGGCTTTTCCCCTGTGTGTGATCTCTGATGTATAATAAGGACCGATTTCTGTGTATAGCACTTTCCGCACTCGGGGCAGGCATACGGCTTCTCGCCCGTGTGCAATTTCTGATGTCTGTTAAGATGGGTCCTCTGCGAAAAAAACTTCCCACACTCAGGGCAGGAATACGGTTTCTCCCCCGTGTGCAATCTCTGATGTTTGGAAAGATTGGACTTTTGTGAAAAACATTTCCCACACTCAGGGCAGGAATAGGGTTTCTCGCCTATGTGTAATCTCTGATGTCTGGAAAGATTGAACACATGTGAAAAAAGTTTCCCACAATCAGGACAGGGAAATTTCTCCTTCCCCAAAATTCCCGCACCGTCCGCCTCAGTATGAGGTTCCTCAGAGTCGGAGGGATTCCATGGTCTATCCACACTGTGAAGTCCCCCATCCATAGTGGAGCTCATTGTCTTTTCTCCTCCACAATCTCCTGTGATGTCCTCATCTTCCATTTTACAACCTGGAGATAAAGTGAGACGATCCTTTGAGGGTTTCTCCATGGCGTGTCCTGGAAAAATAGAAAAACATCATCAATAGATATGAGAGGGTTAGTTCACTTCCATCAAGATTCCATCTGGATCAGGTAGATATGAGTGAGGAGATGTTCTCTGTGGAAGTCCCAACCAGCTGGGACTCTTCCCCCCATCAAAGAACCTTTGGTCCTCCTCCCAGATCACTTCTACATTTACACAGCCTTGTCAGAGGAGCAGGAACCAATGAGGGCTGGGAGGGGCGTGCTCTTTACACAACCACAAGTCTAGGCACTGGGTCATGTGATCTCCGATAGACAAAGGGGTCAAAAGTTCAGGTCCAATATGGGGGGGACAGTGTGTGGAGGCCCTCCTTTTTGTAAGAGGGCCTTATTACTACAATAAGCCTCCAGTTTGTTGACCTGCACAACCAGTGTGCCAGGCATGTGTGGAAGAGAAATTTGTCCTCGTTAACATGGGGACAATGTGCTTTGTTATGTGGGCTCCTAAGGACCAGATATTGCCTATTAGCCTAAAAAATGGCCAGGAATGATTTCCAACATTCAGCTTTCATTGACTTTTTAATAGGGTTTGGCTACAGTACCCAAACCTTACTCATGTTTGCAGAACACACCTCAAACCGAACCCAGGTGTGTTTGGCTCATCACGCATTAAGGGCCAATCAGTGAGCAGTAACAGAGCAGAGAGAAGAATATATTATGGGTCACCTGTGCTGATCTCTGTAGGAGTGTCCTCCTCTATGAATGTCCTCGTCACTCCATCCTCCTCCGTATATTGCTGATCATCCCTCACATACGTCTCTTCTACTTCACACTCAGTTTTTATGATCATCAGATCTTCACCCTAAACCAACAGAATGGCAGAAAATAACATCTGTAACATAGAAGTATTTATGATGTGAGATCACATAGAAAATATCATCTTGTAGAGTCCACACATCATCTCCACATGTCAGAGTGTTCAATCACTTTATGTTCCCGACCCTCAACTCCACCTACCTGATGATGGTGGGGGATGGTGTGACCTTCCTGTGTGGAACCCCGGGAATACAGAGGACGGGGACATCTCTCTGGTGGGTTCCTGGTATTAGGTGGCTCCACCACTCCATACTCCTCATCCTCGTACTCTTCTTTGATACCAATATTATAATTCTCAATGTTTCCACTCTAAAATGTATAACAAAACATTTTGTTGTAGCAAAAAAAGCCTGTGTATAAATTATAACTACCAATTATTATTAATCTTTAACCTGATGATGGTGGGGGATGGTGTGACCTTCCTGTGTGGAATCCCGGGAATACAGAGGACGGGGACATCTCTCTGGTGGGTTCCTGGTATTAGGTGTTTCCATCATGATGTCGTTATAGAGATATTTGTGTCCTTCAAAAATCTCCTCCGTCACATCATCCTCTTCTTTAACAACAATATTATAATCCCAGAGGTTTCCACTCTGAATAAAAATGACATCAATGGTAACAATGCAGATAATGTACAGATCCTAATGATACTATCAGTGATTGTTCCTCATCTACCTGATGATGGTGGGGGATGGTGTGACCTTCCTGTGTGGAATAATCCCGGGAATACAGAGGACGGGGACATCTCTCTGGGGGGATTCTATGTGGCTCCATCATACTGTTCTTGTAGAGATCCTTGTGTCCTTCAGAGATCTCCTCCATCACTCCATACTCCTCATCATCCTCTTTATACTCTTTTTTAACAGCAACATTATTACCCCCGAGGTTTTCACTCTGAATATTTAATAAAACAGTTATTGTAACAAACTTGCTGTGTATAAATCATAACCACCAATAATTGTAAATCATCTACCTGGTCATGGTGACCTTCCTGTGTGGAATCCAAAGAACTGGGACTCTCTGGGGGGTTTCTGTAGCTGAATGTCTCTACCATGGTATCCTGGTACAGATCTTTGTGTTCTTCCTCCATCACCCCGTCCTCATCATCCTCCCCTTTAACCTTTTCTTTAACCTCAACTTTAGGATCTCTGAGGTTTCCACTCTGAATATAGAATAAAAATGACATCAATGGTAACAATGCAGATAATGTACAGATCCTAATGATACGATCAGTGATTGTTCCTCATCTACCTGATGATGGTGGGGGATGGTGTGACCTTCCTGTGTGGAATCCCGGGAATACAGAGGACGGGGACATCTCTCTGGGGGGTTCCTGGTATTAGGTGGCTCCATCATATCCTTGTGTCCTTCTGAAAACTCCTCCATCACTCCATACCCCTCATCCTCCTCTTTATACTCTTCTTTAACAGCAATATTATCATCCTCTTCAGACATTGCTTTTACAACACTATTATCCTTGGGGTTTTCATTCTGAAAGATATAATAAAAATGTTCATTGTAACAAACACACTTGTATATAAAAATGTAACTGACAATAATTGTTCCTCATCTACCTGATGATGGTGGGGGATGGTGTGACCTTCCTGTGTGGAATAATCCCGGGAATACAGAGGATGGGGACATCTCTCTGGTGGGTTCCCATTACTGGATCCATCTGTAGGAAACACACACACTGACTGAATCCATTGTTTCTATGTGTTTATCAGATGATGGGGGATCTAGGTGGAGCCTCCGTACTGCTCTCTCCTTTACAATAAAGTCTCCTCTTACCCGGTGATGTGAGGGGCGGCTGATTGTCCATCATGACGTCCTTGTAGAGATCCTTGTGTCCTTCTAAATACTCCCACTCCTCCATGGAGAAATAGACAGTGACATCCTGACACCTTATAGGAACCTGACACACACAATGATACAGTCACCATCCAGACACACCCCTTGTCTGTTACTGGATAATGTCCCAGAATCCTCCTCACCTCTCCTGTCAGCAGCTCCATCATCTTCTTGGTGACTTCTAGAATCTTCTCCATGTTGTGTCTCTCAGGTTTTAGGGAGTCACATGGAGGCACTGTGATGGTCATATGATCACCTGACTTCACAAGAGGAAATCTCTGTATTGGAGAGCCAATAGGAATATCATGTTAGACTCCCAGAATCCCCCTCACCTCTCCGGTCAGGTCTGTGTATTATTAATAGAGATAAGAGTGATGTCATGTGACCTCCCAGAATCCTCCTCACCTCTCCGGTCAGGTCTGTGTTTTATTAATAGAGATAAGAGTGATGTCATGTGACCTCCCAGAATCCTCCTCACCTCTCCGGTCAGGTCAGTGTTTTATTAATAGAGATAAGAGTGATGTCATGTGACCTCCCAGAATCCTCCTCACCTCTCCGGTCAGGTCTGTGTTTTATTAATAGAGATAAGAGTGATGTCATGTGACCTCCCAGAATCCTCCTAACCTCTCCGGTCAGGTCTGTGTATTATTAATAGAGATAAGAGTGATGTCATGTGACCTCCCAGAATCCTCCTCACCTCTCCGGTCAGGTCTGTATTATTAATAGAGATAAGAGTGATGTCATGTGACCTCCCAGAATCCCCCTCACCTCTCCGGTCAGGTCTGTGTTTTATTAATAGAGATAAGAGTGATGTCATGTGACCTCCCAGAATCCTCCTCACCTCTCCCGTCAGGTCTGTGTATTATTAATAGAGATAAGAGTGATGTCATGTGACCTCCCAGAATCCTCCTCACCTCTCCGGTCAGCAGGTAGATGATCTCCAGGGTGAAGTTTAATATCCTCTTGGTCATGTGACTTCGGCCCTCCTCCATCCTCATTGGTCATGTGATCTGTACAGGTTCCCTGTAGACCAAAAATGTATAAGAGAGAATGATCTGGACTGTACTGGTTGTACAATATTAGGATGGGGGTGTATGGGGGATAATATGAGGGTTTCTATCATGTAAGAATGATCCCCCGTGGGTTTACACACAGAGAAACATTCCGTTTAGTGTTTGCTCTGATTTTGGTGTCTGTGAACCTCTTATTCTTTGTCCTTTATATCCAAAAAAAAAACTCCTATCCTCTACACATCACCAATATGAAGAGAATGTTCTGGCCCTGTAAGTGGGGAAAATGTGTTGCCCCCTGAAGGGGTTAATCTAGGTTTCCACACTATGGCCCAGATTCAGAGAGAATTAGATTCTCGTAGCGTATCAGAAATACACTACGCCGCCGTTTTTTACCTGGCTCTACGTGGAATCCAGGTAGATTTTGTCCAGTAAACGACGGCGGCGTAGTGTATTTCTCCCGTCGCAATCAATCTACGCGAGTAGGGGGCGTGAAGCATTTAAAATAGGCGCGTTCCCGCGGCGATCGAACTGCGCATGCTCCGTTCGCAAATTTCCCGCCGTGCATTGCGTGAAATCACGTCGTTACGTCATTCGTTGTTTGAGTAGCGTCGTTTACGGACATTTCTATTCCCGAACGACTTACGTAAAAAAAAAAAAAAAAAATTTAATTCGACGCGGGAACGACGGCCATACTTAACATGGGCTACGCACCGTTAGACCAGCAAAAAGCTGCTCGTATCTTCGTGGATCGTCGTAAAAACTCATTTGCATATCCCGACGCATCAAAACGACGCAAACTCCTCCCAGCGGCCGCAAAAATATCGCAGCGTAAATCCGAAGGCTTACGAAGACGTAAGCCTCTCGGATCGAAGCCCGAAGCCGCCGTATCATGGTTTGAGGATTCAAACTAGTGATACGGCGCGCAAAATTTGAAATTACTCCTGTCTAACACCAGTTAGACAGGCGTAATTGCTCTATGAATCTGGGCCCTTATATGTGTGTATCATCATCTGCTGAAGATAAAAGACGTCACAGTGACTATGGAGGAAGAGGACAGACATGACGGGGTTACTGGGTGTAAATAGACAATAAGATCTTATTACCTCCTCTACTGCCACTTCCAGCAATGTATTCCCTCTACTTCCTCCCAACTCACCTCTCACCTGGCACTTCCTATTTAAACCTGACATCACTTCCTGTCTTCCATAGAGACTTCCTGTCTCTATGGTAGAGGTGAGATCACCACCTTGTGGAGCTCAGAGGAACTGCAGCCCCATGAATGGTCTTGTAGTGTGAATGTGACGAATGCGAAGTGCAGACAGAGAGCATCTGGAGAAAAATCACATGATGGAACATTATTTTCCGGCATTTATTGGGGAATTTGGATATATCAGAGGGGCGCCAATAGGACGTAGCACAGAGGAGTAGTCCTCAGAGCAGCAGTATGGCACAGAAAGAAAAACTGATCCTCAGGGCAGTATATTGCACAGCAATAACTACTAGGGTTGTCCCGATACCACTTTTTAGGACCGAGTACAAGTACCGATACTTTTTTTCATGTACTCGCCGATACCGAATACCGATACTTTTTTTCATGTACTCGCCGATACCGAATACCGATACTTTTTTTTAAATGTCATGTGACAGTTTTCAAACCACAATACAGACTAAGGATATTTTCTTTAGAATTATGAAGAACTCTAACTCAAGACAAAAAATTAGTAAAAATGAATAAAAATGTTTTATTTGCTTGTCACGCAGTAGTAAAAAACTCGAAGAATTTTCACAGAACATGTTGATAAATACAAAAAAAGTATTCTATTTAGGTATCGGGAGCATTTGCGTGAGTACAAGTACTCCCGCAAATACTCGGTATCGGTCCCGATACCGATACTAGTATCGGTATCTGGACAACCCTAATAACTACCAATGCACAGAGTGGCAATATGACACAGCAAAGAAAGCTAGTCCACTGAGCACCAATATGGCACAGCAAAAAAAAAGCAGTTGAAGGGGTGGCAATAGTTTTGCCATCTCATCAGTTTAAAACTGAACACATATTGGTTACACGGGTTCTGTGGCTGAATAAGTCGGTGATTAAACTCATTTGGTGCCTCATCTGCATTAAATCGGCCTCAGAACCTGTGTAATTCATATGCGTTTGGTTTTAAAGGGATGAGGTGGCAACTATACGTGGAAATATGACACAGCAGGAAAGATAAAAATGCAAAAGTGTACAAAGAGTTACGCTGCAGATATTTACCTGTCCTGGGTGGCTGGTGTGGCAGTCTTCGCATCGGGGGGTCCAAGCAGGGTACTCTGAGGGAGACTTTGGGCTAGGGTTGCCACTTTTTATTCACCTTTGGGCAATCCAAAGAGAATAGTAATGCGACACACATTCTCCTGCCAGGCCCTGTTTCAATCCACATTCCTGTTTGAATAATGTGTCCGGGTTTTAGGTGGACTGAAAGCTGGACACATGATTCCAAACCCGCACTATCCGGGTAAATCCTGGACAGGTGGCAACCCTAGTCTGGGCACAAAAACACCAGGCGTCTGAGGGGAAGGTAGGCAGGGTAATCTGTGGACTCTGGGTACACAGCAACAGGCATCTGCTGTGGGCTCTGGGCACGTATTAGAAGGTGTCTGAGGAGAGCACAGAGAGGGGGAGGCAGTTTTTAGAGGCCCAACTTTTTATCTGGGTCCCTACATTCACAGGCAGCACACATAAGTGATGGCACAGGAACTCTATCCTCTCAAGTCTTGGTAGATATACCTGTGCCATGCCATCAAACGCAGCCACTGTGTCATCAATTGTCGCCACTGTGCCATCAATTGTTACCACTGTGCCCATCAATTGTCACCACTGTGCCATCAATTGTCACCACTGTGCCCATCAATTGTCACCACTGTGCCATGCCAAACGCAGACACTGTGCCATCAAATGCAGCCACTGTGCCATCAAACGCAGCCACTGTGCCTTAAATTGTTACCACTGTGCCATCAATTGTCACCACTGTGCCATGCCAAACGCAGACACTGTGCCATCAAACGCAGCCACTGTGCCATCAAACGCAGCCACTGTGCCTTAAATTGTTACCACTGTGCCATCAATTGTGACCACTGTGCCATCAATTGTAGACACTGTGCCAATCAATTGTCACCACTGTGCCATGCCAAACGCAGCCACTGTGCCTTAAATTGTTACCACTGTGCCATCAATTGTGACCACTGTGCCATCAATTGTAGACACTGTGCCAATCAATTGTCACCACTGTGCCATGCCAAACGCAGCCACTGTGCCATCAATTGTCGCCACTGTGCCCTGTAAAATGCTGCCAGATTTCCCCCTCCCTCCTCGCCCGGCACTTACCTTTCTGACGTCAGCCACCCTCCTTCCACCATCCCTCAATGTCTTCTCTCACCCTCGATGGCGCTTCAGCCAATCAGGTTACCGTTAACCAGAACCGGTGAACCCGATTGGCTGTGTTAACCAGGGAACGCACCCCCGTGTGTCCCCTGGTTAACTATTTGGAAGCCGATTTACAGCCCCCAGGCCGCTGGCTCTGATAGGCACTTCCAAAGCCAACCAGTTGCCGTTATTCAAATGGCCAGCACTCACAAGGGGGCCGGCCATCTGAATAGTGGGAGGCAGCGAAGATAAATAGATTTATGCAATGCATGAATCTATGTATTGTATTCAGTGGCGGTGCAGGAACGAGAGTGGGCAGCCCTCCTGCGTCCTCTATGGACGCACCGCCACTGCTGTGTAGTGAGCCTGGAGTAGGCAAGTCTGACCTGCAAGGTGACATCTGAGTCATCCAGGTGGTTAATTAAGGATGAATTAGCTTTACTACGTCAGCTCATGTTTTGGGTAAATATTTGGGTCATTGTTAATGTGGTGAGTGACCTCCTCCTCAAATGTATAGAAGCCTGTGTTCTTGTTCAAATAAACAGTTATTATTCTGGTTTACACCAAAACTGGCACTGCCTAGTTCTTGGGGTAACTTAGCCAGATCCACTGGTCTCGTGTTCCAGAGCTTGGGAAGCAGCTTCTTGGTGGAGATACCCAAAAGGGTGTCCGGAGTTCGTCACACGCGCGGCCAGGGGCAAACTCTTATGCCGCGTACACACGATCGGAATTTCCATCAGAAAAACCTTGGTCGTTTTTTTCTGACAGAATTCCGCTCACGCTTGGCTTGCATACACACAGTCACACAAATGTTCGCTGAACTTTCGATCGTCAAGAACAATGGTGACGTACAACACTACCACGAGCCGAGAAAATTAGGTTCAATGCTTCTGAGCATGCGTCGAATTGTTTTCGAGCATGCGTAGGAATTTTGCACGTCGGAATTGATACAGATGATTGGAATCTCTGATAGGAACTTTTCTGTCGGAAAAATAGAGAACCAGATCTCAATCTTTTGTTCCAATAGCAAAAGTCCGATGGAGCATACACATGGTTGGAATTTCCGACCAAAAGCTCACATCGGACATTTCTTGTTGGAATTTCCGGTCGTGTGTACGCGGCATTATGTCGCGTACACCCCACGGACATTCCGACAACAAAACCGTGGATTTTTTTTCCAACGAATGGTGGCTCAAACTTGTGTTGCATACACACAGTCACACAAATAATGTCGGAAATTCCGAACGCGGTGATGTACAACACATACGACGGCACTATAAAAGGGGAGTTCAATACCAAGTGCGCCACCCTTTGGTCTCCTTCTGCTAATCTCGTGTTAGTAGAAGTTTGGTGAGAGACGATTCGCGCTTTTCAGTCCGTTACTGCTCTTCAGTTTGTGCTTGTGGGTTCGTATCAGTGTGTGTAGTCAGTTAGTATCTGGTTTTCCTTCGCCAATTTCACCAGTTTATCCAGCGTTGCCTTCCTCTTTATTTTGTTGACCCCCAATAAATTACATTTTTTTCCCACAAATACTTGCCTATGTGTTTTACTTCAAAAAGAACAGTTTGTTTGTGAGTAGGCAGGTACATTTCAAAAATACATTGTTAAATTAAAGCGGAGTTCCAACCAAAAGTGGAACTTCTGCTTTAAAGGGGTTGTAAAGGTTCATGTTTTTTCACCCTAATGCATTCTGTGCATTAAGGTGAAAAAACATCCAAGGATTAGCGCCCCCCCCTAGCCCCCGTATCCTTACCTCACCCCTTGAAAGTCCTGCGCCGTGAATGCGCTGGCTTCTTGGTCGGGCATCTCGACTCATTCTTTGATTGATTGATAACAGCGCAGCCATTGGCTCCCACTGCTGTCAATCAAATTAATGACGCAGAGGGCGGGGCCGAGTGATACAGTCAGCGGCTATAAACGCAGACTTGTTTTACGGGAGCGCGCCCACAAGAACTAACACCCATGGGAGAGAGCACCAATGAAGGGGGTTAGTTCTTGCAGGAAGGAGCCGAGGCAGCCGCTGAGGGACCCCAGAATACCAGGATCGGAGCCACTCTGTGCAAAACAAGCTGCACAGTGAAGGTAAGTATAACATGTTTGTTATTTAAAAAATAAAAAAGGGAACCTTTAGTGGCCCCTTAAGCACTCCTCGCCCCCTTACATGCCACATTTGGCATTTAATTTATTTTCGGTAGGAGTGGGATTTCCTGTACCACTTCCTACTTCAACCTAGGGACCGCCTAGGCGACTCCTCCTCTGCCCCTAGTGGGCCCTCCCTCTAGGTGATCTCCTGGGACACGTGACAAGTCCCAGGAGATCGCATGTCCATAGGTAGGGTCCCCATTACCATCTATACAAGACCCTACTAAAGAACAAGGGTCTGGTATGTATTCTTAGACACTCTAAAACCTTGTGGACAGCCTTTCCAGAAGAGTTGAGGCTGTTATAGCTGCAAAGGGTGGGCCAACTCAATATTGAACCCTACGGACTAAGACTGGGATGCCATTAAAGTTCATGTGCGTGTAAAGGCAGGTGTTCTAATACTTTTGGGAATAAAGTGTACATTCCAATATTTTAAAAACCATTCTTAAAAGATTTTTTGGTATATTTCACAGATCACATGAGGTCCAGGTATATGTACAGTAATTTATGCTCAACATGTTTCACCGATAATGGCTTCTTCAGGAGAATTTTTTAATTACTGTACACCCAGATGTAAACACAAAGTTGATAAGCAAGGATATCGGAGACAACAGATTGCCATTAAATTTGTCATAGAAGGGCTACATCCCCCCAAACACATTCTAGGTAGAAGCCCCCACATCTCTCTCCTAGAGGGACCCAACCAGCAGTGACACCCCCTCCTTCTCTATACTAGAGGGACCCGACCAGCAGTGACACCCCCTCCTTCTCTCTCCTAGAGGGACCGAACCAGCAATGACATCTCCTCCTTCTCTCTCCAAGAGGGACCAAACCAGCAGTGACACCCCCTCCTTCTCTCTCCTAGAGGGACCCAACCGGCAGTGACACCCCCTCCTTCTCTCTCCTAGAGGGACCCAACCAGCAGTGACACCCCCTCCTTCTCTCTCCTAGAGGGACCCAACCAGCAGTGACACCCCCTCCTTCTCTCTCCTAGAGGGACCCAACCAGCAGTGACACCCCCTCCTTCTCTCTCCTAGAGGGACCCAACCAGCAGTGACACCCCCTCCTTCTCTCTCCTAGAGGGACACAACCAGCAGTGACACCCCCTCCTTCTCTCTCCTAGAGGGACACAACCAGCAGTGACACCCCCTTCTTTTCTCTCCTAGAGGGACCCAACCGGCAGTGACACCCTCTCCTTCTCTCTCTTAGAGGAACCCAACCAGCAGTGACATCCCCTCCTTCTCTCTCCTAGAGGGACCCAACCGGCAGTGACACCCCCTCCTTCTCTCTCCTAGAGGGACCCAACCAGCAATGACACCCCTCCTTCTCTCTCCTAGAGGGATCCAACCAGCAGTGACACCCCCTCCTTCTCTCTCCTAGAGGGACCCAACCAGCAGTGACACCCCCTCCTTCTCTCTCCTAGAGGGACCCAACCGGCAGTGACACCCCCTCCTTCTCTCTCCTAGAGGGACCCAACCAGCAGTGACACCCCCTCCTTCTCTCTCCTAGAGGGACCCAACCAGCAGTGACACCCCCTCCTTCTCTCTCCTAGAGGGTCCAGCAGTGACACCCCCTTCTTCTCTCTCCTAGTAGAGTAGGTCAGACAGAACTTTGAAGTCTTTAGTGATCTCTGATTTACTTATAAAGAGTTTCTTCCATGATAAAGATCAGAGGAGCGCTCAGCCACGTGTTTTCTGAGGTGTATATTAAGGTGAGCTTCTTCCCAGTGTGAGAACTCTGATGTACGACAAAATATGATTCATATAGAAGACATTTCCTGCACTTGGGACCCTAATACACCACAAGGATTGTGTGAGTTTTCTGATGTTTGGTAAGACTTCTGTGAAAAACATTTCCCGCATTCAGGGCAGGAATTAGACTTTTTTCCTAAGTGAGACAGCAGATGTGTTTTGAGATTGGACTTTTGTGAAAAACGTTTCCCGCACTGAGGACAGGAATACGGCTTCTCACCAGTGTGAGATTTCTGATGCGTGTTAAGATGGTACCTCCGTGAAAAACATTTCCCGCACTCAGAACAGGAATACGGTTTCTCACCCGTGTGAGTTCTTTGATGTATAACAAGGTCCGATTTCCATAGAAAACATTTCCCGCACTCAGAACAAGAATATGGTTTCTCGCCCGTGTGCAATCTCTGATGAGCGGTTAACTTTTTCTTCTGTGAAAAACTTTTTCCACACTCAGAACAGGAATGACGGGAGTGGAGCTTCTCCCCTTTGTGAGATCTCTGATGTATAGAAAGACTTAATTCAGAGTAAAACCTTTCCCCACAAAAAGGACAGGAAAAATTCTCATCCCCCCGAATTCCAGGACCATTCCACTCAGTACGAGGTTGCTCAGAGTCAGAGGGATTCCATGGCCTATCCACACTGTGAAGTCCTCCATCCATAGTGGAGCTCATTGTCTGTTCTCCTCCACAATCAACTGTGATGTCCTCATCTTCCATTTTACAAACTGGAGATAAAGTGAGACGATCCTTTGAGGGTTTCTCCATGGCGTGTCCTGGAAAAATAGAAAAACATCATCAATAGATATGAGAGGGTTAGTTCACTTCCATCAAGATTCCATCTGGATCAGGTAGATATGAGTGAGGAGATGTTCTCTGTGGAGGTCCCAACCAGCTGGGACTCTTCCCCCCATCAAAGAACCTTTGGTCCTCCTCCCAGACCACTTCTGCATTTACACAGCCTTGTCAGAAGAGCAGGAACCAATGGGGACTGGGAGGGGCGTGCTCTTTACACAACCACAAGCCTAGGCCAATCAGTGTGCAGTAACAGAGCAGAGATAAGAGAAGAATATATTATGGGTCACCTGTGCTGATCTCTGTAGGAGTGTCCTCCTCTATGAATGTCTTCGTCATTCCAGCCTCCTCCGTATATTGCTGATCATCCCTCACATACGTCTCTTCTACGTCACACTCAGTTTTCATGATCATCAGATCTTCACCCTAAACCAACAGAATGGCAGAAAATAACATCTGTAACATAGAAGTATTTATGATGTGAGATCACATAGAAAATATCATCTTGTAGAGTCCACACATCGTCTCCACATGTCAGAGTGTTCAATCAGTGGGTAGGTGCAATGTGGTGCGGCAGCAGTGAAGACACAGGGCCAGATTCAGATACATTTTCATATCTTTACGGCGGTGTAGCGTATCTTCCTCACGCTACGCCGCCGCAACTTAGAGAGGCAAGTGCTGTATTCACAAAGCACTTGCTCCCTAAGTTACGGTGGCGTAGCATAGATGGGCCGGTGTAAGTCCACGTAATTCAAAGTAGATGGAAGGTGGGCGTGATACATGTTAATGAACTGTGACCCCATGTAAATGAGGTGCCCCAAAATCATGTCGCAAATACTCAATGCTTTCGACGTGAACGTCACTTACGCAAACAACGTAATCGACTTACAATTCGACTCCTGCTATTGTGTGAAGGTGTCCTGTGTTTATACTTATGATAATGTATCTACTGTGTGAAGCTCGGTGACAACAAGTCTGACCTGGAGTGAAATCCTGATTTATCGTAACAATGCCCAGGAGGGCACGGAGTCACATCGGCTGCTTTAAGGGATTCGTTAATTAGCTCATGTTAATTTATGTTTCTGGTTACAGGTGTATTGTTGGAGTAATATGAGCAGGAGGTGGGAACTTCCTCTTCTACTGTATATAAGACTTGTATCCTGGTTGTAATAAACAGTCCATGTTCAGCAACTAAACAAGTATCGTCTTGTTTTGTGCTTGTGAGCGGTTGGAACATCTGATATCTATATTCAGACTGGGAGGAAGTGTTATATGACGAAAGCACTCAAGCGGAGTGTGGGACGTTTCGTTACACATGTCCTTTCCCTGCCACTAATCACCTTTCCTGACAGGCGGGTTCTCTTTCCCTACTCTAGCCGCTTTGCAAAATGCCTGCCAAAACCTGGGGCAGGGACTTATAAAGACTTTGTTGAGCCATGATGACGGCCAGGAGTCATGTGGATGCAGCGTAGCTGACCAGAAAGCTGCCTTCAGGGACCAGGAAACCATAGAGAAACCAGGTTTCTCCTAACTTCCTCTCCAGGCTGTGGTACCCGCTCTGGTCAAGCAGGTGAGAAAGCAGATTGCACCTGTCTACAAATCACTTTATGTTCCAGACCCTCAACGCCACATAGCAAGCGTACGGATTCGCCAGCACACCAAGGATCATCAAACTACGTCCCAAAAAGTTCTAATAACGAAAAAAAATCACATAACAAAGGTGCAACGTTTCGGAGTCGCCCAGGACCCCTTCGTCACCTACCTGATGATGGTGAGGGATGGTGTGACCTTCCTGTGTGGAATCCCGGGAATACAGAGGACGGGGACATCTCTCTGGTGGGTTCCTGGTATTAGGTGTTTTCATCATAATGTCCTTGTAAAGATCCTTGTGTACATCAAAAAGCTCCTTCGTCACTTCATGCTCTTCCTCCTCTATAAATTCTTCTTTTACAACAATATTATAATCCTTGAGATTTTCACTCTGAAAAATAAAAATAAAACATGCATTGTAACAAACATACTTGTATATAAATAATAACTACCAATAATTGTCAATCATCTACCTGATCACTTTGTGCATAGTTGTGATCTTCCTGTGTGGAATCCCCGGAACACAGAGAATGGGGACATCTCTCTGGTGGGTTCCTGGATGAGTCCACCATGGTGTCCTGGTACAGATCATTGTGTCTTTTTGGAAACTCCTCCATCACCCCATCCTCATCCTCCTCTTTTATCTCTTTTTTAATAATGACCTGTGTGGAATCCCGGGAATACAGAGGATGGGGACATCTCTCTGGCGGGTTCCCATTACTGGATCCATCTGTAGGAAACACACACACTGACTGAATACATTGGGCCAGATTCAGGTAGGGCGGCGTATCGTTAGGCGGGCGTAGCGTATTGAATATATGCTACGCCGCCGCAACTTAGAGAGGCAAGTGCTGTATTCACAAAGCACTTGCTCCCTAAGTTACGGCGGCATAGCGTAAATGCGCCTAATTCAAAGTAGGAAGGAGGTGGGCGTGACCCCATGCTAATGAATGGCTGCTCGAACTGGGCATGGGCGTGCATGCTCAAAATCACGTCGAAAAAACTCCCTAAGTGACGTCGGCGCGCAATGCCTACGACGTGTGAACGTAACCTACGCCCAGCCCTATTCCCGTACTACGTAAACGGCGTAAAAGATGTAAAATTTGACGGCGTCGCTCCCTGGCCCATACCTTTGCATTAGCTGCGCCTCATATGACAGGGGTAACTTTACACCGAACGTAAGCCTTGCGCAAAGCGCGTATCTGAAGCGGCCGGGCGTATCTACGTTGGTGAATCAGCGTATATCCCTTATTTGCATATTTCTAATGGGAACGCCGAATGCGTGCAGCGTAACTATGCATCCACGATACGCCGGCGTAGGCAAGTTACGTCGGGCGGAGAAAGGCTTTTTTCGGCGTATCTCGCTTTGAGAATCGGCATAAAGATACGACGGCGCAGATTTGAAATTACGACGGCGTATCTGGAGATACGCCGATGTAAATGCTTGCTGAATCAGGCCCCTTGTTTCTATGTGTTTATCAGATGATGGGGGGATCTAGGTGGAGCCTCCGTACTGCTCTCTCCTTTACAATAAAGTCTCCTCTTACCCGGTGATGTGAGGGGCGGCTGATTCTCCATCATGACGTCCTTGTAGAGATCCTTGTGTCCTTCTAAATACTCCCACTCCTCCATGGAGAAATAGACAGTGACATCCTGACACCTTATAGGAACCTGACACACACAATGATACAGTCACCATCCAGACACACCCCTTGTCTGTTACTGGATAATGTCCCAGAATCCTCCTTACCTCTCCTGTCAGCAGCTCCATCATCTTCTTGGTGACTTCTAGAATCTTCTCCATGTTGTGTCTCTCAGGTTTTAGGGAGTCACATGGAGGCACTGTGATGGTCATGTGATCACCTGACTTCACAAGAGGAAATCTCTGTATTGGAGAACCAATAGGAATATCATGTTAGAATCCCAGAATCCCCCTCACCTCTCTGGTCAGGTCTGTATTATTAATAGAGATAAGAGTGATGTCATGTGACCTCCCAGAATCCTCCTCACCTCTCCGGTCAGGTCTGTGTATTATTAATAGAGATAAGAGTGATGTCATGTGACCTCCCAGAATCCTCCTCACCTCTCCGGTCAGGTCTGTGTATTATTAATAGAGATAAGAGTGATGTCATGTGACCTCCCAGAATCCTCCTCACCTCTCCGGTCAGGTCTGTGTTTTATTAATAGAGATAAGAGTGATGTCATGTGACCTCCCAGAATCCCCCTCACCTCTCCGGTCAGCAGGTAGATGATCTCCAGGGTGAGGTTTAGTATCCTTTCAGTCATGTGACTCCGGTCCTCCTCCATCCTCATTGGTCATGTGATCTATTCAGGTTTTCTGTAGACCAATAATTGATAACAGAGAATGATCTGGACTGCACTGGTTGTACAATATTAGGATGGGGGGGTAATATGAGGGTTGCTATACATGTACAAATGGCCCCTAATACGCACAGAGACACAATCAGTCACTGTTTCCTATATTTTTGGGGTCCTGAAGCCCCATACCCTTCACGAGATTCGTTTCATTTTGATACATTTTTTGGATGAAAATGTTGCTTTCAGAGATTTGGATGTATCCGAATTTTAGAATGGACAACAAATCCGAAAAAAGTTATAATGAAAATAACAAAGACATTCATTTTGTTTGCTTTATTCAGATGAATACAATTTTCTCATTTGTTTGATAACATAAGGATTCATTGTGGAGAATATCGGATTGTTACGGAGCGGGCAGCCGCAGTGTCCTTAACAACCATGACTTATCTGCTGTCAGCGGGATTCCTTTGTCCCCATGCTGATGAGAACAATGGCCTCAAACCTTTCCCAGTGGTTGTGGAGGTGACTTATCGGAGTCTGGCAGCCCCCTTTAACAAGAGGGCCCCCAGATCATGCCCTTCGATGTGAATAAGTATGGGGTAAATAAAACCCTGATTCATTCACAAAAAAAGGAAATAAAAACTCAAAGACAGTTTTCGAGAAGTCCTTTACAAAAGAAAAAACCCCAAAAAATAAATGCCCCACGGAGCAGATCCAACATCAATCTCGATGAACGACCTGCCCAAAAAAACAAAACAAAAAACGCCTGCCGAACATGACGTGTCCTGTGGAGAGACACCGAATGACAGGTAAACATGGGGGTGGGGTCAACCAGTGACATCATCAGGTAACCCCATCTCCGCCAATTTTTTTTTTTTAAAGTCAGCACCTACAAATACGGCAGCTGCTGACTTTTAAAAAATGGAAACTTACCTGTCCAGCGCGCCCGCGATGTTAGCAGCCGAGGCTGAGCAATCGCTCGGTCCTCGGCTGCTTCCGCCGCCATCCTAGGTCATGGAATCAGGAAGTGAAGCCTGACGGCTTCACTGCCTAACTCCCTACTGCGCATGCACGAGGATCGCGGCGCACCGTCACTGGTCCCCGCTCTCTCCTGAGAACAGTGTTTCCCAGAAGACAGCGGGGGCGGGTGACGTCACAGGCTGGATTCCCCGCGGGGATCAGACCCGGAAGTGGTGCAAACACCTGTCTCAGACAGGTATCTGCACCCAATCCCCCCTGAAAGTTGCCAAATGTGTCACCGGAGGGGGGGGAGGGATCCAAAAAGCGGAGGTTCACTTTTTGTCTGAACCTCCGCTTTAAGGATGCCGTGACTGCCTTAACAATCAGCTATTCTTTACAATAAACGAATATGCTAAATAAATGCCGAAGATACACAAAAAATTCAGAAAAGGAATCTGTTCAACATAACGAACTTGACAAAACTTAGTTCTTCAATTAACGAATGCATCCGAAACTAAACAAAAATTTCCGGCGTGCACGTGTCTACCCGTCACCTTTATGTTTAAAAAAACTTCTATCCTCCGTGGATCTCTAAAATTAGAAAAATATTCCCATGAGTGGCCCAAATGGCCCCCTAAGTGGGGGAATGTTCTGACCCTGAAGGGGTTAATCTAGGTTCCCACACTATATATGTGTGTATCGTCTTCTGCTGGGGATAAAAGACGTCACAGTGACTATGGAGTAAGAGGACGGACATGACGGGGTTACTGGATGTAAATAGAAAATTGTGGGCCAGATTTTCAAAAGAGATACGATGGTGTATTGCCCTGTGTATCTATGCGACTGATTCTTAGAACTATGCGACTGGCGTAAGTCACTTATACCATCGGTTCTTAGATGCAATTCTACGCTGGCCGCTAGGTGGCGCTCCCATCGATTTTTGCGTTGAATATGCAAATGAGCCTAATACGCCGATTCCTGAACGTTTTTGCACGCCGTCGTCATAGTTTACGTAGTTTGCATAAGCGTAAGGTTACCCCTGCTATATGAGGGGTAACCTTGCGTAGGTCCGGCGTACGCCATGTTAAGTATGGACGTCGGGACATCGTTGGGTTTTTCCGTCGTTTACGTAACTCGTCGCGAATAGGGCTATACGTTAATTGCGTTGTCGTCGCAACCAATGTATTTGCGTCGTACTATGGAGCATGCGCAGTGGGCTACGTTTACGGCCAGCGCATGCGCAGTTCGTTTGGCGCGGGGGCGCGCTTAATTTAAATACAGCACGCCCCCCTCCTTCCTACTTTAAATTACGCAGGCTTACGCCGGCCCATTTACGCTACGCCGCCGCAAATTACGGAGAAAGTGCTTTGAGAATACAGCACTTGCCTGTAAAAAGTGCGGAGGCGTAGCGTAAATGGGTTACGCTACGCTACGCCGGAACGCCGCAAAGGTACGAGAATCAGGCCCAAAATCTTATTACCTCATCTGCTGCCAGTTCCAGCAATGTCTTCTCTGTACTTCCTCCCGACTCACCTCTCACCCGAAACTTCCCGTCTGTGCCTGATTTCACTTCCTGTCTGTAACTGAAATCACTTCCGGTCTTCCATAGAGACTTTTTTTCTCTATGGTATAAGTGAAATCACAAGCTTGTGGAGCTCAGAGGAACTGCAGGCCTGAGAATCATCCCATAGTGTGAACATGGACACGTCTTGTTACCAAGTGTCCCGAATGCTACAGGATAATCCTGGGATTTTGGCAACTGATCCAATGTCTCTGCTTCTCCAGGTTTTTTTTTTTTTTGTATGACCCTCATTAAGATGTATACAGGACCTTCTTCAAGAAAAGATGGGGGCGCTATTTTAAATTTAGGGGATATCTGGGCCAATAGTTGGGCCCAGACTTGCTGAATTACATGTGAATTTGCCTCTGTTCTGGCTGTGGTACTGCCTGGTAGTATTTTCCCTTGCTGCCTGTGGGTGGCGTTGCCACTTCAGTGCCATGTTGGACCGCAGGTAGTGTGACCATGTGTCCCGGATTGCCTGGGACAGTCCCGCATTTTGCAGGTCTGTCCCGGGCACCTTCATTCCAGGACAATACAGTGTCCCGGAATGAACCTGACACAGCTACCCCCCAAGCCAAACTAATGCCCCCCAAAAAAGGCCGCCACATCTACGCTTTACTCACTGACAGTACTTGTCTTGGCCGGGAATGCCTGGAGGAGCACAATCCCGCCCCCTGCCTGTGATTGGAGAAATCATAAAATCCCGCATTTTGTGTCCAATCACGGTGCTGTGATTCGTTAGAGCAGGGGTCTCCAAACATTCAAAACAAGGGGCCGGTTTATTGTCTTTCAGACTCCTGGAGGGCCGGACCAGAGGGAGTGAAAATGTTCCTGGCATCAGTGGGAGTAAACATCTGGTATTAGGGGAAGAAATAGTGCCCCATTGCTGGTATCATAGGGAGGAATAATGCCCCATTTGTGGTGTCAGTGGGAGAAATGGTGCTCCATTGTCAGTGTCAGATTGCAAAATAGTGTCTCGTATCAGTGGGAGAGAGAATGCTCCAAGGGCCGGATAAAGGCAAGCAAAGGGCCGCGTCCGGCCCTCGGGCCGCAGTTTGGAGACCACTGCGTTAGAGCATAAGCTGATTTTTGGGAAGGGGGGTGTCCCTAAATGGTAGTTTGGAAATGTGGTCACCCTAACCGCAGGTGTACTATGGTGTATTGGGTGTCCCTCCTCGGCAGTGGTACAGTTGGAGTGGTGACCCGCTGTACATGCTGGGATGGGATACTTAAGGGACAGATCCCATTTTTCAGGGTCCTTCGCCTCGTGGCCCTCCTGGCCCGAGGTGGGTGTGCATGATTTCAGTCTCGGAACCACGTTGGTCTGAGGCTTTGTTCCTGTCAAGTAGGTCCAGATTGTTCTAGCTGGGGCCTACGCTTTGAAGGTGATCCTGTGCTGTCTGTCCGGCGGGAAGAAGCCACTCAGGGAAGTAAGCCAGGGGAGGACCTGTCCCGGAAAGGACCGAGCGAAAGGCTGGTACTTTGGGAGAGGCCTGGTAACTTATTGATGGATGCATCGAAACCTACAACACCTTACAGTCTGCCGGATTGGCTTAAAGGTTCTTTGGCTGTAAGGCAGGAAGTTCGGGACTTTAAATCCTGTGGCAGAGGATTCCTGACTATCCATTCTGTGTTCTCCGACGGTCTGTGGCAGAGACTGTTTCCTATACTGTCTGTGCATCACCTTGGCTGCTAGGCTATGTGAGAGGGGTCTGCAATACCCACTCAGGACTGAGTGGCGAATATAGAAACTGTGAATATCATTGTGCATTCTGTACCGTGTGCCTGAACCTTCCCCTTCTCTCTATACTCTCTACTTCCTTCACAAGTTTATGCAGCAAAAATAAAGCCTACCGTTGAAGGTTTTACGTCTTGTGTGGACAATCCAATTCCTACAGACTTCCTCCCCTAGACAATGAACTTAGAGGTAACGTGCAAGACTCAAAATCGGCTCCTCCTACGGCTCCTACGGGGGTAGTGCTACATATGTGTTCTAGCTAATGTAGCTAGTAAGGCAGGATAGGCTTCACTTGGAAGATAAGTATCCAGGGATCGCCTAAAAGGTAGACAAAGTAGGAGATAGCCAGACAAATCGGGTTTGGGAGTTCCAGAGGATGGGTCTTGGAAGAGCGCATAGGAAGAGGCAATGAGGGACCTATAGACCACAGCGTCTTTGGGGGAGCGCAGAGGACAATTTTTTTTATATATTGCAGCTGCTCACTTTTAAAATAAAGACACTTATCTGTCCAGAGCACCCAAGATGTCGGCACCCGAAGCCGATCTATCACTCGGCTCTCGTGTGCTGCCGCCGCCATATTCAGTAAGGGAATCAGGAAGTGAAGCCTTGCGGCGCTTCTGGATAAAGCGTCAGGAGCTTAGGGCGAACCAGCCTGAATATTTATCATGCTCCAGGCAATTCTTGGAGGGGAGTGTCCAGAAGGAGGCTGGAAAGGGGATAAATAGTCTGAAGCTCTCGAGAGTTGGTGTCACTATCAGGGGTCAGGCTCAAAGACCAATTGCTATAGCAGTTGCAGGGCTACCACTGACCAGCAGGATAGGTACACAGGCAGTCACCCTGGCAGATGACACAGGCTCACCTGAGGTGCGGCGTCTAATTACTAACTGGTGTTCACCAGAGCTCCTGATGGTAGAGATGGATTTTGCTGCGTATTAGTACCAGGTCGCAGTCCTCAGAATCGCCCCACCAGGAGGTGAGCAAGCCAGTGTTCAGTAGCGGATAAGCATGTAAGGATCAAACAGAAGCGAGGTCAGTAAACAAGCCAGAAGGTCGGTAACGAGTAGTTGCTGGTTGGGATCAGGCAGAAGCGTGGTTGAGGAACAAGCCAGTAGCGAATATGGACGGCAGCAGGGAAGACAGGAGCGAGATACAGGCTGGAGATAGCACAATATTCTGGCAAGGAGGAAGTGCAGAGACATGGCTTATTTCAGGGAGTTCGTGGGAGGAGCAAAAGAGTTCAAGGTTCAGCTGAAATCAAGGTACAAGGCCGGGTTGTCCAAAGGATCTGACAAGGTGCTGTCCAGCATCTCAGATAACTCAGTAAGAAGATTCATTACCAGACACAGTAAAGGGCCAAGGTTCAAGTCCTGACAGTTGGGTTCTCACTTCCCAGGAGGGTTCCAAAGCTTGAGGAGCTGCTACCTTTGGACTGTGTAGCTCTTCTTGAAGCCTCAGAGGTGTCAGGGCTAAGGACCTGGATGAATTAACCTAGAAGCTGGTTGCAGGACAGACCCACACGTGACTGAAGAAGGACTGTTTCACTCACTGGAGGATGCTGGAAGGTGGCAGCTGTCCTGGTGTCAGGAATCAGCAGTAGGGATGGCCAGATCTGTGTGGTACACTCAGGAAACTGGGACCAGACTGTGTATGTTTTAAGTGAGGTTTATTTACAGTGAAATAAAATTCATCCAAACACCAGCAAACATAAAGATATAAATAAACCAAAAACTTGGTGACAGAATACCTGACTAATAACAAGCAAACAACGAACTGTATACAATATATACAAAACGGGGAACACCGAAAAGCGGAAAACTGGAGGTGCAGGAAGCAGATGGGAAGGAACAAGGGAGAGGGGGTACAAAGCAGCAGGTTGCAGGGCACAGGGCAGAAGCAAGATCATGATCAATGGCACTGGAGAGCAAGAGGCAATAATAGGGGAGGACCTAATACCCTCCCAGCAGCCAGCATCAGATGGAAGCTGATTACTAGGTTTTGCTGTCTGTTGAGAGGCACCTGCTGGTGGACACCAAAAATACAACCTTCCTCTCTGGGAAGCACAGTGCCACCAGCAGGTGACCCAGGTCCTGACAAATGAGGACTTGTGAATAAAGACCCTAAATTGATCCCTGTTAATGTGCAGTGTCATGGAAGCTGCATTGGTGCAAGGTAATCAGGTGCCAAACAAACGTAGGCTTATGCCCCGTACACACGATCGTTTTTCGGGTTTTAAAAAACAACGATTTTAAGGGTCTAGAAAAAAAACGATGTTTTTTTCAACCGATCATTAAAACGGCCTTGCCTACACATGATCGTGAAAAAAACCTGCTCTACTAAAACGCAGTGACGTACAATACGTACGACGGTACTATAAAGGGGAAGTTCCATTCGAATTACGCCCCCCTTGGGGCTGCTTTAGCTGATTCCGTGTTTGTAAAAGACGATTTGTATAGCGCTACAAATGCGAACTAAATCGCCTCAAGGCGCTTTGCATCCAGTGATGTCCTAATCCTTCAGAAGAGGCGGTTTCTGAAGGCCCGATGGTTTTCCTCCATGCGGATGTCCGTGGGTAGAGCGTTCCATAGCCGAGGTCCTTGCACTGCAAATCTTCGTTCTCCCCAGCCAGGGAGGTAGGCTGGGCGGCTCGACTATGGTGAGGGGGGGGGTGTCAGTTAACAATAAGCTCAACAAGCAGCGTGGGCAGTGTAACTATTAATATGAATGAATGAAGTAAGTAAAACGAAAATAACTTTAATTAGCATGCGATTTTGCACATTTTGGGTTCTGTTGAAGAGTCTGAATTAGCTATATACTGTATATTCTCTAGGTCTATTGATTAGTAAGCGGATTGGTCAGATCCAAATATGTTATGGAAAAAACACAAATATGTCAACCCTGCACTCTGTACATAGCGCACCTCTCAACCCTGCACTCTGTATGTAGTGCATCTCTCAACCCTGCACACTGTACTTAGCGCACGCCTCAACCCTGCACTCGGTACGTAGCGCACCCCTCAACCCTGCACTCGGTACGTGGCGCACCCCTCAACCCTGCACTCGGTACGTGGCGTACCCCTCAACCCTGCACTCGGTAGGTAGTGCACCCCTCAACCCTGCACTCTTTACGTAAAGCACCCCACAACCCTACACTCAGTAAGTAGCGCATCTCTCAACCCTGCACACTGTACTTAGCGCACCCCTCAAACCTGCACGTGGTACGTAGCGCACCCCTCAAACCGGCAGCATTAGTTTCAGTGTGAAACGCGTCAAGGGTCGGGTTTTACTTTATTTTGCTGTGACTTGTAGTGCTGTCCTTTTTCTAATAAAGGATAAAATTTGTTCAGAGTGCGGCTGTCCAGAGACACATTTTTTGTTCCTGCTTTGCTAGGTGCATTGCTTGCACCTGAGTTGTCTGCAACGGAAGATATTTATCTGGGTTCCCACCTGGAGCGGCTACTCACTTTTCTCCTCAACCCTGCACTCGGTACGTAATGAACCTCTTAGCTCTGCACTCGGTAAGTAGCGCATCTCTCAACCCTGTACTCTGTATGCAGCGTATCTCTTAACCCTGTACTCTGTATGTAGTGCATCTCTCAACCCTGCACACTGTACGAAGTGCACCTCTCAACCCCGCACGTGGTACGTAGCGCACCCCTCAAACCTGCACGTGGTACGTAGTGCACCCCTCAACCCTGCACTCTTTACGTAGCGCACCCCTCAACCCTGCAGCATTAGTTTCAGTGTGAAACGTGTCAAGGGTCAGGTTTTACTTTATTTTGCTGTGACTTTTAGTGCTGTCCTTCTTCTAATAAAGGCTAAAATTTGTTCAGAGTGCCGCTGTCCAGAGACAAATTTTTTGTGCATTGCTTGCACCTGAGTTGTCTGCAGCGGAAGATATTTATCTGGGTTCCCACCTGGAGCGGCTACTCACTTTTCTCCTCAACCCTGCACTCGGTATGTAGCGAACCTCTTAACCCTGCACTCGGTATGTAGCGCATCTCTCAACCCTGCATGCTGTACGTAGCGCATCCCTCAACCCTGCACTCGGTACGTAGCGTATCTCTCAAACCTGTACTCTGTATGTAGTACATCTCTCAACCCTGCACTCTGTACGTAGCCACCCCGCACTCCGAACATAGCGCACCCTTCAACCCTGCACTCTGTACATAGCGCCCCCTCAACCCTGCACTCGTTAAGTAGCACACCCCTCAACCCTGTGCATATTTACTTAACAATGCAGTAATGATGTGTACAGTACCTATAGCAGTCAATCATATTTTATTTATTATAATTTCTCAGATTAATGAAATTTGTTTTATGTTAATATTGCTAAAGTTGTTGTTGTTAATATTTTTTTTTTTTTATGTAATTCTTCATAAAACATTTAACAGTGTCATTTCATGAGATAATTTTACGAGGGCGTGTTTAGGGGTGGAATTAGGGGCTGGGAGGGGCAACTGGTGTCGGGTAACTCTTAAGGCCTGGCTTGTAGTTCAGGACTTAAAATTTTGAGCCCTGCCATACACTGTTATTGTAGCTGGTAAGAATGGACTGGTGTATGTGGTGATGGGTAGCCTCTCTACTAGAGAGGAGCGCTCAGCCACGTGTTTTCTGAGATGTATATCAAGGTGAGCTTCTTCCCAGTGTGAGATCTCTGATGTACGGCAAAATGTGATCCATATAGAAGATATTTCCCCACGCTTAGGACACTAATAAACCCTGAAGATTGTGTGGGATCGCTGATGTTTGTTGAGATAAGACTTCTGTGAAAAACTTTTCCCGCACTCAGGGCAGGAATACGGCTTCTCGCCCGTGTGAGACAGCAGATGTGTTTTGAGATTGAACTTCCGTGAAAAGCGTTTCCCGCACTGAAAACAGGAATACGGCTTCTCACCTGTGTGAGACATCTGATGCGTGTTAAGATGGTACTTCCGTGCAAAACATTTCCCGCACTCAGAACAGGGATAAGGCTTCTCACCCGTGTGAGTTCTTTGATGTATTACAAGGTCTGAATTCCGTTGAAAACATCTCCCGCACTCAGAACAAGTTGGTTTACCGCCCATGTGCAATCTCTGATGAGCGAATAGCTTATTCTTCTGTGAAAAACATTTCCCACACTGAGGGCAGGAATACTGGCTGTGAGATATTGGTTGTATAACAAGGTCTGATTTCTGTGGATAAAATCTCCCACACTCAGAACAAGAATATGGCGTTTCACCCGCGTGGAACTTCTGATCTCCGAAAAGGTTGGATGCCTGCGAAAAATATTTCCTGCACTCAGGGCAAGAATGAAGGTTCTCCCCCGTGTGAGATCTCTGATGTACAGAAAGATCTAATTCTGAGCTAAAACTTTCCCCATATTCAGGACAGGAAATGTTTTCCTCCCCCTGAATTCCGGCCCCACCCCTCACAGTACGCGGTTGCTCGGAATCGGAGGGATTCCATGGTTTAACCACACTGTGAAGTCCTCCATCCATAGTTGAGCTCATTGTCTTTTGTAATGCCCAGTCTTGGGTCATGTCCTCATCTTCCACTTTACAAACTCGAGATAACGTGAGATGATCCTTTGAGGGTTTCTCCATGGCGTGTCCTGGAAAAATAAAAAAACATCATTAATAGATATGAATGAATGAATGAAAACTTATATAGCGCAGCACATGCGAACTTAATCGCCTCTGGGCGCTTGTTGTTCCTGTCTCCTTTGGTATCAAAAGAGATGAGTCTTGATCTTTCTCCTGAACGCTAAGTGATTCTCCTCCAACCGAATGCTGGTTATGAGAGGGTTACTTCACTTCCATCAGGATCCCATCTGGATCAGGTAGATATGAGTGAGGAGATGTTCTCTGTGGAGGTCCCAACCAGCTGGGACTCTTCCCCCCATCAAGGAACCTTTGGTCCTCCTCCCAGATCACTTCTACATTTACACAGCCTTGTCAGAAGAGCGGGAACCAATGGGGGCTGGGAGGGGCGTGCTCTTTACACATCCACTAGCCTAGGCACTGGGTCATGTGATCTCTGATAGACAAGAGGGTCAAAGTTCAGAATTGTAGGCCCTTTACCATAAAACAAGTGACCATAGGCCTAGGCTTCTGGTGATATGCAGCACTGGAGGAAGCTTGCAGCAGTATTTTCTGTTTAATAGATAAGATAAGCAAAGTATCTATTGTAACAATCCTGATATAGGCAGATGAATCCAAGAATCGACATAAATAGTGCCTGCAGAAAAAAAAGGGGGATTTATCTGCGAGAAAAAAAAATATCACTCAGTTCCCGCCCTACTCTGAACCAATCAGTGTGCAGAAACAGAGCAGAGATAAGAGAATATATTATGTGTTTGATGATGATGATGCGGGATCTAGGTGGACCCTACGTGCTGGTCTCTGAAAACATTATGGGTCACCTGTGCTGATCTCTGTAGGACTGTCCTCCTCTATTAATGTCCTCGTCATTCCAGCCTCCTCCGTATATTGCTGATCATCCCTCACATACGTCTCTTCTACTTCAGCTTTAACTTTTACGTTTGTCAGATCTTCACCCTAAACCCACAGAACGGCAGAAAATAACATCTGTAACATAGAAGTATTTATGATGTGAGATCACATAGAAAATATCATCTTGTAGAGTCCACACATCGTCTCCACATGTCAGAGTGTTCAATCACTTTATGTTCCCGTCCCTCAACTCCACCTACCTGATGATGGTGGGGGATGGTGTGATCTTCCTGTGTGGAATCCCAGGAATACAGAGGACGGGGACATCTCTCTGGTGGGTTCCTGGTATTAGGTGCTTCCATCATGATATCCTTATGGAGTTCTTTGTGTCCTTTAAAAAGTTCCTTCATCACTCCATACTCATCGTCCACCTCTTTATACTCTTCTTTAACAACAATATTATAATCCCTGAGGTTTCCACTCTGAATATAGAATAAAAATGACATCAATGGTAACAATGCAGATAATGTACAGATCCTAATGATACGATCAGTGATTGTTCCTCATCTACCTGATGATGGTGGGGGATGGTGTGACCTTCCTGTGTGGAATCCCGGGAATACAGAGGAGGGGGACATCTCTCTGGTGGGTTCCCATTACTGGATCCATCTGTAGGAAACACACACACACTGACTGAATCCATTGTTTCTATGTGTTTATCAGATGATGGGGGATCTAGGTGGAGCCTCCGTACTGCTCTCTCCTTTACAATAAAGTCTCCTCTTACCCGGTGATGTGAGGGGCGGCTGATTGTCCATCATGACGTCCTTGTAGAGATCCTTGTGTCCTTCTAAATACCCCCACTCCTCCATGGAGAAATAGACAGTGACATCCTGACACCTTATAGGAACCTGACACACACAATGATACAGTCACCATCCAGACACACCCCTTGTCTGTTACTGGATAATGTCCCAGAATCCTCCTCACCTCTCCTGTCAGCAGCTCCATCATCTTCTTGGTGACTTCCAAAATCTTCCTGATATTGCGTCTCCTAGGGGTCGAGGAGCGAAGTGGAGGCACTGTGATGGTCATATGATCACCTGACTTCACAGGGGGAATAACCTATTCAAGAAAAAACAGTAATAACATGTGATATTCTCAGAATCCTCCTCACCTCTCCAGTCAGGTCTGTGTTTTAGTAATAGAGATAAGAGTGATGTCATGTAACCTCCCAGAATCCCCCTCACCTCTCCGGTCAGGTCTGTATTATTAATAGAGATAAGAGTGATGTCATGTGACCTCCCAGAATCCCCCTCACCTCTCCGGTCAGGTCTGTGTATTATTAATAGAGATAAGAGTGATGTCATGTGACCTCCCAGAATCCTCCTCACCTCTCCGGTCAGGTCTGTGTTATTAATAGAGATAAGAGTGATGTCATGTGACCTCCCAGAATCCTCCTCACCTCTCCGGTCAGGTCTGTGTATTATTAATAGAGATAAGAGTGATGTCATGTGACCCCCCCAGAATCCTCCTCACCTCTCCGGTCAGCAGGTAGATGATCTCCAGGGTGAGGTTTAGTATCCTCTCAGTCATGTGACTCCGGTCCTCCTTCATCCTCAGTGGTAATGTGATCTATACACGTTCCCTGTGGATAATAATTCATAACAGAGATATATTTGGACTGTACTTGTTGTACAATATTAGGATGGGGATAATATGAGGCTTTCTGTCTGAACGATCCAGATTGCACACAGAAACACATTCAGTTTAGTATTTCCTATGAATTTTGGGTCCCAAAGCCTCTTACCCTTCACCTTTATGGAAAAAACAAAACTTCCATTTTCGGCATAGCTCTAAAATAAAGAGAATGTTACGGCCTTGTAAATTGGGAAATGTTCTGCCCCTGAGGGGGCTAATCTAGATTTTCACACTATATATGTGTGTATTATCATCTGCTGGAGATAAAAGACGTCACAGTGACTATGGAGGAAGAGGACGGACATGACGGGGTTACTGGGTGTAAATAGAAGATAAGATCTTATTACCTCCTCTAATGCCAGTTCCAGCAATGTCTCCCCTCTACTTCCTCCCGACTCACCTCTCACCCGGAACTTCCTATTTATACCTGACATCACTTCCTGTCTGTACCTGACATCACTTCCTGTCTTCCATAGAGACTTCCTGGACAAGCGAGATCACCACCGTGTGAAGCTCAGAGGAACTGCAACACCAAGAAACTTTTTCATATCGTGCACATGGCCTTGCCTTATTGCCAATTGTCCCCAATGCTGCAGGACAATCTCGGGATTTTGGCAAATGTTCCAGTGTCTCATCTTCTCACAGGTTTTTTATTTATTTTTTATACAGTACACATTAACATCGACACAGGACTTACATCAACTGTTTTTTGTGTGGTGTCCTCTAATAAGATCTATACCAGACCCTCATCTAGGATAAGAGTCGGGTATAGAAGGGAACTTCCTGTTTCTCTTAGTAAGGATGCCGTTGCCTCCACCCGGAGCCGATGGATGGGTCGGCTTTAGGTGCCGACATCGCAGGCTCCCTGTACAGGTAAGTGTACTTATATTAAAAGCAGCTACAGTATTTTTTCTCCACCAGGCTGGATCTCCGCTTTACTCTGTCTTCGATCTTCCCCCACCAAACAAGGATGCCTCCCCTTGTTTTTACAGCCGTTGACAGAGGCTGTTAGGTTGCCACCATATCCTAGTGAGCTTTGAGAAAGGTAATTTTGATACAATTTTCGGTAATAGATGATTCTCCACTAAAGAGGGAAAGAAGTTAGTAAAAGGTCCATCTCCTTAGTCTTTTTTCGAGTCTCACACAGATGAGAAGTCCATGTTTTTCTCTTTATGATCCCACTTGTTTGGAGGAACTTATCTAACCAGTGATCATCACAACCCAAGATTATTTAGTACATGTTCCAGAATTTAGAATAGATGCCCTGGTTTCAAACAGGTGTGATTCTTTGATTAGGGCTGATTTGGGAAGGAGGAAGGATGGCTGGACAGAGAATATATTGATATAACTGTCTGCTATTCAGGGTGTACAATACACAACATTTGAAGAGGGGAGATAAGATAGATCCTCCAGTGCTGGGACAAGGTCATCCAGCACCCAGGACAAATATCAAACCAGTGTACCCATCAACAGTGTTCCTGATCGCTGCCAACCAAGTCTCAGTGTCACCTGACCAGTGTAAGCAAACAATAGTGTTCCAGATTGCTGCTACACCAGTCCAAATGTCACTAGACCAGGGTAAGCCAGCAACAGTGTTCCTGAACTTCAACACACTAGTCATAGTGTCACCCTACCAGTGTAAGCCAGCAACTGTGTTCCTTATTGCCACCACACCAGTACTTGTGTATGCCATCAGACCATTGCAAGCCAGCAAAAGTGTTCCTGATCACCACCACATTAGCCCCAGTGTAGGCCAGTAACAGTGTTCCTACTCACTGCCTGTTGGAAGGCAACATGGTTTAATATCATAGTTCTGGAATTTCGCTTCCTGGTTCATACAGGCAGATGACCCCAAGTTGTAAGGTAACAAGTTACATTCAAAGCTTTGTAGCATATTAGAATCTGCACAGCAAGAGGCCTGGCCCTGGGCCGACTGGTATGCAAGTAGGCTTTAAAGAGAGAAATGGCTGCCAGGATGATTGATGACAAAGATCAAAAGATCAACAAGCTCCTGGAGATGATACATGGACAATGCTGCCCCTAGAGGCTAATACGGCAAGACGGACAGTGATATAATCTACTGAGAGGGACTACCTCTTGGCAATATCTTATTGGACAGGAGGCAAGTGTGGGTGGTTATGAGTGAGTGTGAATGTATGGGTAAAATGGTCACACACAAGAGAAATAGTCCCTTTCGTTTTGGATCCTGGCCTGGGCCTAAGCCTCATTGCTCTGGTCCTCTTTTTGCCATCCAGAGACCAGCCGATGAGACTATGTCTAGAGGATTGTGATAAGTATTTTTGATCTTCTGCGGTTTTTTAAATTAGCATATTCCTATTTTCTTGGGAAATAAATGAAAAATAATGTTATACTAAGCAGTGTGTTTACTTTCATAGATAACCTTAAATTATTGTGCTACCAACAGTAACAGTAGACTATCTAACTATAGGGATAGACAAGTTAATAAATATATGCAATAAATAGAGGCAATCCGTAACCATCTTATAGAATATTAGTTTGTTTATTGTATCGGATTACTTCAATTGCCATATATTTATTGTACAATTTACTTAACTGCCACACCAGTCCCAGTGCCACCATACCGGTGCAAGCCAGCATTGGAGCTTTTTGTCGGAAATTCTGACCGTGTGTAGGCTCCATCGGACATTTGCTGTCGGAATTTCCAGCAACAAAAATTTGAGAGCTGGTTCTCAAATTTTCGGACAACAAAATCTGTTCTAGTAAACTCAGATCGTGTGTGGACAATTCAGACTCACAAAATTCCACGCATTCTCTGAATCAAGTACGAGCCAGAAGCGCTCGGTCTGGTAAAACTAGCGTTCGTAATGGAGATAGTACATTCATCACGCTGTAACGGACTGAGAAGCACGAGGCTGAAAAGTGCGAATCACCTCTCACCAAACACGACTGGTATTGAACTTCCCTTCAATAGTTCCGTTGTACGTCACCGCATTTTTGGCGTTCGGAATTTCCGACAACATTTTTGCGACCGTGTGTATGCACGACAAGTTTGAGCCAACATCCGTCGGAAAAAAAAACCCACGGTTTTGTTGTCGGAATTTCCAATCGTCTGTACGTCAACCTTTACTTCCGACTTTCATCAATGAGCCTTCCCTCATATTCCTCCATCAATGAGCCTTCCCTCCCCACCTCCATCAATGAGCCTTCCCTCCCTTTCCTCCATCAATAAGCCTTCTCTCCCCATCTTCATCAATAAGCCTTCCTTTCCCACCTTCATCAATGAGCCTTCCCTCCCCCATCTCCATCAACGAGCCTTCCCTCCCCACCTCCATCAATGAACCTTCCCTCCCTACCTCCATCAATGAGCCTTCCCTCCCCACCTCCATCAATGAGCCTTCCCTCCCCACCTCCATCAATGAATCTTCCCTCCCCACCTCCATCAATGAATCTTCCCTCCCCACCTCCATCAATGAAGCTTCCCCTCCATCTCCATTAATAAATCTTCCATCAACACCTCCATCAATGAGCCTACCTTTCCGCCTCCATTAATGAGCCTTCCCTCTCCACCTCCATCAATCAGCCATCTCTCCCCACCTCTATCAATGAGTCTCTCCTCCCCACCTCCATCAATAAGTTCCCCCCACACCTCTATCAATGAGCCTCCCCTCCTCCATCAATGAGCCTTCTCTCCCCATCTCCATCAATAAACCTTGGTTGCCCTTGACCCTGTCACCAGTTGGCTGGTTCTCCTTCCTTGGACCAATTTTGGTCGGTCCTGACTATTGCAGACCAGAAACAGAGCTGCAGTTTAGGAGTTACTCTGACCCAGTCGTCTAGACATTACAATTTGGTGCTTGTCAAAGTCCCTCAAATCCTTACGCTTGCCCATTTTTTCTGCTTTCAAAACATCAACTTCAGGAAAAACATACTGCTAATATATCCCACCCACTTTCAGGTGCCACTGTCAGGAGATAATCAACGTTATTAATTTTACCTTTCAGTAGTCTTGATGTTATGGCTGATTGCTGTATGTATCTTCCTGTGTGTGGCCAGCCACCTAGGTTTGGGTGACGTCTCATTCCAGTGTTGGCCAGTGGTATTGCAGATTATAATAATTGTTTAATGGCAGTGTTTTACCCGCCCCCGGCACAAACACACACCTTCCAAAGTAAGCACTGTCTTCGTTCCATATCAAAATATGCTTAATGAGGATGTGTAGCCATCTTTCCAAATATTGAGGTTGAACTGGAGGAGAAGGATTGTAGATCTTAATGTTTTCAGTGATGAGAATGTAGTTGGTGTTCTAGAAACACGGCTTGGTTCCTCCCTAGTCTGTGCTGTTTGTATTCATGCTGATCCTCTTGTTTAGAGGAACACGGGACATTGAAAAGATGGAGGGGGGTTTCTCTATGTTAGATGTAATGTAAATGTAAAGGAGAAAGATGATCTAGTGGTTGGAGATGTGGTTGGTGTTCCAGAAGCACAGCTTGACTCCTTGCAAGACTTGGCTGTTTCTATGCATGCTGATCCTTTTGTTAAGAGGGACACGGGACATAGAAAAGTTGGAGGGGGGTTTCCTATATGTTAGATGTGATGTGAAAGTGAGAAAGAAAGATGATTTTGTGGTTGGTGTTCCAGAAACACGGCTTGACTCCTCACAAGACTGGGCTGTTTGTATAAATGCTGATCCTCTTGTTTTAGAGGGACACAGGACAAAGTTGGAGGGGGGTTTCTCTATGTTGGATGTGAGGAAGAAAGTTGATCTTGTGGTTGGTGTTCCAGAAACACGGCTTGACTCCTCACAAGACTGGGCTGTTTGTATTCCTGACGATTCTCTTCTTTAGAGGGACACAGGACATAGAAAAGATGAAGGGGGGTTCCTCTATGTTAGATGTGATGTGAAAGTGAGGAAGAAAGATGATCTTGTGGTTAAGGATGTGGTTGGAGTTCCAGAAACACGGCTTGACTCCTCACAAGACTGGGTTGTTTGTATTCCTGCTGATCCTCTTGTTTAGAGGGACACGGGACATAGAAAAGATGAAGGGGGGTTCCTCTATGTTAGATGCAATGTGAAAGTGAGGAAGAAGGATGATCTTGTGATTGGAGATGTGATTGGTGTTCCATAAACACAGCTTGACTTCTCACAAGACTGGGTTGTTTGTATTCCTGCTGATCCTCTTGTTTAGAGAAACACAGGACATAGAAAAGATGAAGGGGGGTTCCTCTATGTTAGATGTGAGGAAGAAAGTTGATCTTGTGGTTGGTGTTCCAGAAACACGGCTTGACTCCTCACAAGGCTGGACTGAGCTAAAGCAGGCCATACATTGAATTTCGAACAAATTTTCTTTTCAAAATCAGAAAGTAATTTTTTTTGTGATCTGATGATGCCACCATTGATTTTTCGTAATTCGGACGACCAAACCTTCATGTTGCTACAGAAAATAATTTTTACTTGCACATGCGCATTTATTTTCTCTATTACATTTCTCGCACGATTCTCCCATCATGATTAGAAAATCGTTTGTTTTTCAAAAAAATTCCAACATGTACAATTCCTCAAATTTGATTGCTGCACGAAAATCGGCTGTTGCTGCAGCCCCCACTAGCGGTGCGAAATTCGTACGAAAATTCTTTGATGACATTTTCGAAAGGAAATTCTTGCGAAATTCGAACCGTGTAGGGCCGGCTTAAGACACAAATGTAACACCAAAACCTACAGTATGCGCCCTACTTACTGTATAGTGATAGAAGGAAGAAAGGAAAAGATTAAACACTTAAAACCTGAAGTCAGACTTTTATCAATCAACTTACATAGAATATTATGATTTTTAAGCATATAAATGTTTAATTTTTATTTGTTTCATACTACAAAAAAAAAGTTTTTGTTATCGAGTAAATATGAAATGTTACAACTCGAAATGTCATATTTTCCACCTTCATCCAGTAGGTGGCGCTCTCCAAGTAAACAAAGTTGCTTGCGCAGGCTGATATGTATAACATTGAAATTGCCAATCTTGTAATGTAGTCTGATCTCCCCTTCTCCTCATCCACAAGCTTCTCTTTCACCATCATTTCTTACTTTTGAAGGTTCTGCTGAAGATCAGACTACACTGCTAGAGGGACCCAACCAGCAGCGACACCCCCTCCTTCTCTCTCCTAGAGAGACCCAACCGGCAGTGACACCCCCTCCTTCTCTCTCCTAGAGGAACCCAACCAGCAGTGACACCCCTCCTTCTCTCTCCTAGAGAGACCCAACCGGCAGTGACACCCCCTCCTTCTCTCTCCTAGAGGAACCCAACCAGCAGTGACACCCCTCCTTCTCTCTCCTAGAGGGACCCAACCAGCAGTGACACCCCCTCCTTCTCTCTCCTAGAGGGACCCAACCAGCAGTGACACCCGCTCCTTCTCTCTCCTAGAGGAACCCAACCAGCAGTGACACCCCCTCCTTCTCTCTCCTAGAGGGACCCAACCAGCAGTGACACCCCCTCCTTCTCTCTCCTAGAGGGACCCAACCAGCAGTGACACGCCCTCCTTCTCTCTCCTAGAGGGACCCAACCAGCAGTGACACCTGCTCCTTTTCTCTCCTAGAGGAACCCAACCAGCAGTGACACCCCCTCCTTCTCTCTCCTAGAGGGACCCAACCAGCAGTGACACCCTCTCCTTCTCTCTCCTAGAGGGACCCAACCAGCAGTGACACCCCCTCCTTCTCTCTCCTAGAGGGACCCAACCAGCAGTGACACCCCCTCCTTCTCTCTCCTAGAGGGACCCAACCAGCAGTGTAACCTCTCCTTCTCTCTCCTAGAGGGACCCAACCAGCAGTGACACCCCCTCCTTCTCTCTCCTAGAGGGACCCAACCAGCAGTGACACTCTCTCCTAGAGGGACCCAACCAGCAGTGACACCCCCTCCTTATCTCTCCTAGAGGGACCCAACCAACAGTGACACCCCCACCTTCTCTCTCCTAGAGGAAGCCAGATAGAACTTTAAAGTCTTTAGTGATCTCCGATTTCCTTATAAAGTGTTTCTTCCATGATAAAGATCAGAGGAGCGCTCAGCCACGTGTTTTCTGAGGTGTATTTCAAGGTGAGCTTCTTCCCAGTGTGAGATCTCTGATGTACGGCAAAATATGATCCATATAGAAGACATTTCCCGCACTCAGGACACTAGTACACCTCGAGGGTCATGTGGGTCCTCTGATGTTCGGTAAGACAAGACTTCGGTGAAAAACATTTCCTGCACTTGGGGCAGGCATAAAACTTCTGAACTGGCTGTGCAGTCTCTTATGTCTGGAAAGACCAGTGTTATGTGAAAAACACTTCCCGCACTCTAGACAGGAATATAGGCCTTCTCCTGTGTGATACCGTTGATGTTTAACAAGTTCTAATTTCCGTGAATAACATTTCCCGCACTCGGGGCAGCAAAATGGCTTTTCACGCGTGTGGCATGCCTGATGTTTAGTAAGATGGGAATTCTGTGAAAAGCATTTCCCGCAAACCGAACAGGAATACGGTTTCTCACCACTGTGAGATCTTTGATGTTTGTTAAGATTGGACTTGTGGGAAAAACATTTCCCGCACTCAGGGCAGGAATACGGCTTCTCACCCGTGTGAGATCTCTGATGTATAGAAAGTTCTGATTTACTTGAAAAACATTTCCGGCACTCGGTGCAGGAATGCGTCATTGCCCCAGTGTGAGATGTTTGATGTATTACAAGTTCTGATTTTTGAGGAAAACATTTCCCGCACTCAGGACAAGAATATGGGTTTTGCCCAATGTGAGATTTCTGATGAGTTACAAGTTCTGATTTATGTGCAAAGCAGTTCCCGCACTTGTGACATATATGTGGTTTCTTGTCCATGTGCCATCTCTGATGTCTGTAAAGATGGCACTTTTGCGAATAACATTTTCCGCAATCAGGACAGGAATACGGTTTCTCCCCCGTGTGAGATCTGTAATGTATGACAAGTGCTGAGTTATGCAGAAAGCATTTCCCACACTCAGGACAGGAACGAAGCTCCTCGCCTATGTGGGATCTCTGATGTACAGTAAGACTTAGTTTAGAGTTGAAACTTTCCCCACAATCAGGACAGGAAATTGTCTTCTTCCTCTGAATCCCGGCCCCACCCCTCAACGTACGAGGTTCCTCAGAGTCGGAGGGATTCCATGGTCTATCCACACTGTGAAGTCCTCCATTCATAGTGGAGCTCATTGTCTTTTCTCCTCCACAATCTCCTGTGATATCCTCATCTTCCATTTTACAACCTGGAAATAAAGTGAGACGATCCTTTGAGGGTTTCTCCATGGTGTGTCCTGGAAAAATAGAAAGACATCATCAATAGATATGAGAGGGTTAGTTCACTTCCATCAAGATTCCATCTGGATCAGATAGATATCTGTGAGGAGATGTTCTCTGTGGAGGTCCCAACCAGATGGGACTCTTCCCCCCATCAAAGAACCTTTGGTCCTCCTCCCAGATCACTTCTACATTTACACAGCCTTGTCAGAAGAGCAGGAACCAATGGGGAATGGGAGAGGCGTGCTCTTTACACAACCACAAGCCTAGGCACTGGGTCATGAGTTTTATGGTAACATTTATCTAGAAGTCTTCAGGAAGAGGAGGAACCAACCTAAGAAAGGCTCAGTCTATGTTCTCATATCTGTACTACTGTAACTAGGAGTGACACACAACCTAATACTGCCAGCTGAACCCCAGGACGGGTATCAGTACAGGGAGGGCACCATTATCAACCCATTATTGGCTGATATCACTCAGCTCCCGCCCCACTCTGGACCAATCAGTGCGCAGTAACAGAGCAGAGATAAGAGAAGAATCTATTATGGGTCACCTGTGCTGATCTCTGTAGGAGTGTCCTCCTCTATGAATGTCCTCGTCATTCCAGCCTCCTCCGTATATTGCTGATCATCCCTCACATACGTCTCTTCTACATCACACTCAGTTTTTATGATCATCAGATCTTCACCCTAAACCAACAGAATGACAGAAAATAACATCTGTAACATAGAAGTATTTATGATGTGAGATCACATAGAAAATATCATCTTAATTCCTTTAATGCCTTTCTCCAACAACATTCTTTTGGTCGAGACACCCTGACGGCTATAATAGCCATGATTTCTAAACCCAACGTAGATAACTCCCTCTGGTCCAATTTTAGGCCTATTTCTTTACTTAATCTTGACATTAAACTCCTTGCTAAAATTATGGCCTTACGCCTCAACCCCATTATTGGTGGACTAATACATAAGGACCAGGTGGGTTTTATACTACGTCGACGGGCTAGTGATAACATTAGAAGGGTTGTTCTCTTGCAACACATAGCTAGATCTCGTAAGAAAATATCATCTTGTAGAGTCCACACATCGTCTCCACTTGTCAGAGTGTTCAATCACTTTATGTTCCCGACCCTCAACTCCACCTACTTGATGATGGTGGGGGATGATGTGACCTTCCTGTGTGGAATCCCAGGAATACAGAGGACGGGGACATCTCTCTGGTGGGTTCCTTATATAAGGTGTTTCCATCATGATGTCCTTATAGAGATTCTTGTGCACTTCAAAAAGCTCCTTCACCACACCATACTCCTCATCATCCTCTTTATACTCTTCTTTAACAACAATATTATTATCCCCAAGGTTTCCATTCTAAAAGATATAATTAAACATTCATTGTAACAAACATGTTTGTGTATAAATTACAACTATCAGTGATTGTTCCTCATCTACCTGATGATGGTGGGGGATGGTGTGACCTTCCTGTGTGGAATCCCGGGAATACAGAGGACGGGGACATCTCTCTGGTGGGTTCCCATTACTGGATCCATCTGTAGGAAACACACACACTGACTGAATACATTGTTTCTATGTGTTTATCAGATGATGGGGGATCTAGGTGGAGCCTCCGTACTGCTCTCTCCTTTACAATAAAGTCTCCTCTTACCCGGTGATGTGAGGGGCGGCTGATTGTCCATCATGACGTCCTTGTAGAGATCCTTGTGTCCTTCTAAATACTCCCACTCCTCCATGGAGAAATAGACAGTGACATCCTGACACCTTATAGGAACCTGACACACACAATGATACAGTCACCATCCAGACACACCCCTTGTCTGTTACTGGATAATGTCCCAGAATTCCCAGAATCCTCCTCACCTCTCCTGTCAGCAGCTCCATCATCTTCTTGGTGACTTCTAGAATCTTCTCCATGTTGTGTCTCTCGGGTTTTAGGGAGTCACATGGAGGCACTGTGATGGTCATATGATCACCTGACTTCACAAGAGGAAATCTCTGTATTGGAGAACCAATAGGAATATCATGTTAGAATCCCAGAATCCCCCTCACCTCTCCGGTCAGGTCTGTGTTTTATTAATAGAGATAAGAGTGATGTCATGTCACCTCCCAGAATCCTCCTCACCCGTCCGGTCAGGTCTGTGTATTATTAATAGAGATAAGAGTGATGTCATGTGACCTCCCAGAATCCTCCCCACCTCTCCGGTCAGGTCTGTGTTTTATTAATAGAGATAAGAGTGATGTCATGTGACCTCCCAGAATCCTCCTCATCTCTCCGGTCAGGTCTGTGTATTATTAATAGAGATAAGAGTGATGTCATGTGACCTCCCAGAATCCTCCTCACCTCTCCGGTCAGGTCTGTGTATTATTAATAGAGATAAGAGTGATGTCATGTGACCTCCCAGAATCCTCCTCACCTCTCCGGTCAGCAGGTAGATGATCTCCAGGGTGAGGTTTAGTATCCTCTCAGTCATGTGACTCGGGTCCTCCTCCATCCTCATTGATGTGGTCAGGTGATCTCTGTGAGTTTCTTTGTAGATGGATAGTGGAGAATTATAATACTGCTACAAAGAAAAAAAAATTTAATTTTCAAATTGAAGAAAATGTTCCGGCCCTGTAAGTGCGGAAATGTTCTGCCCCTGAAGGGGTTAATCTAGGTCTCCACACTATATATGCGTGTATCATCATCTGCTGGAGATAAAAGACGTCACAGTGACTATGGAGGAAGAGGACGGACATGACGGGGGTTACTGGGTGTAAATAGACAATAAGATCTTATTACCTCCTCGACTACCTCTTCCAGCGATGTCTCCTCTCTACTTCCTCTCAACTCACCTCTCCCCCAGAACTTCCTATTTGTACCTGACATCACTTCCTGTCTTCCATCGAGACTTCCTGTCCGGGTAGACGTGAGATTATCACCTTGTGGAATTCGGGGGGACTGCTGCCTCTATTTTATCAGATCTGGCGACTAGTCAAATTGTGTAACGGAAGGGTCTTTCGTCACGGCCATCTTGGTACACCCCGCACACGGCCATAGTAAGGATACAGCGAGAAGGCGGCAATCGGACATCTTGTTACACCCACGAAATCTTGCATTTCACACCTTTTTTATCAGAAAACTGAGCTTATATCGTGAAATACAGTATTTAGAAATCATTGTGACTGTTTTGATGTTGAATTTTAAAAGCAGCCGTGTTCTGTCAGATTAGCAAACCTGTGAGATCAACGGGCTTGCCGCTGCTTTTAAGATTCAACATCAAAACACTCGAATTTTTGAAAACGCTGTATTATTCAGTTTACTGGTAAAAATACAAATGCAAGACTCCGGTCGGTGTAAAAAGATGTCCGCCTGCCACCTCCTCACTGCGGCCGAGTGCGGGGTGTACCAAGATGGCCGCAACGGAACGTCACTTGCGTTACAAAATTTCACGGGTCGCCTAATCTGACGAAACATCCCTGAGAAACATCTCGTAGTGTAAACATGGCCTGATCTCTGAACGCGGACTGTACCTTTCTTGCCTCCAGTACCCTGCCCTCCTGGCCCCCTAATTCCATACCCACCAGACCCTCCCCCTGTACCATACTCTTCAGACCTGCTTTTAGTGTTCCCTCCTGCCCCCCCCCCCTCCATCACATGTAACACTACCCTCATAGGGGATGCAGGTGATGGGGTTCCCCACTGCTGCACAGCCAGGCACACAACAACTTTAGCTCTCATCCAGAGACAAGGAACAGTCCTTGGGCTTGGTTTTTATGTTTTATTGGAGGGATAATAACCTGGATGGGATGGGAATTATGGAATGTCCAATTTTATAATTGAAAAACCAGGGACAACTTCCTCCCTATTTACAACTTTAAAGCCCTGTACACATAGGCAAGAATCTCGTCAGGAAAAAAAAAACGTTGTTTTCCCTGACGACATTCTTGGCAAGAATCTCTTGCGGCCCGATTGTACTGACTCTCCTTTGAAAAGAACAGCTGTTCTCTTGAAAGGAAAGAACGCGGTGACCTAATCGCATGCGACGAGCATGCACTCGTCACATTCAATGCCGTGGCCGCCATCTTGCTGCACCCTACCTATGCCTAGGAAGCTACCGCGCATGTTTCAAAGTCATTTCGAGAATGCGCAGGTTTCGACTGCGACAGGTTAGTGTACACACTATCGGGTTTCTCGGCAGGAAAACTGCCGAGAATCTCAAGACGAGAAAAATAGAGAACATGTTCTCTATTTTTCTCGTCAAGATACTGGGGAGTTTTTTTGTCGAGAAACCTGAAAGCCTCGTACACACGCACGGTATACTGGCCAAGAAAGCTCTCTTGCTGGTTCTTGCCGAGTAAACCAAGCGTGTGTACGATTTTCACTCCTTTGTCCTGTACAACAACAGCGCCGATTGATTCCTCTCCTCAGTACTGACAGTCTCGTAGCCCCGTACAGGTTAGGAACACTCAGTCCCTTGGATAGTAGCACAATGTGTTGTGAACTGTATCCTAAAGTACCTCCAGCTCCCCTGTGGATACTGGTCCCAGTTCTACCACAACAGGAAATGCTAGCCTACCCAGTTGCCTCTTCACCAGTCCACCAAACCAAAACACCAAAGTCTAAACCTGACTGACTATCTTCACCAGTCTATCCGACTGACTATCTGGAGATTTCCCAGGACAAGGTTTGATGAAGACTTAAGCCCACCGCTGTCTTCAAGTCAGACATGCTACATGTGGCAGCCTCTCCCCCTGTCAGTCCCTGCATCGTGCTGATCTACCAACTCTGTCCTTTCCTTGTTCCTGCTGCCTCTCAGGAAAAACTCCTAACTTCTTCTGTGGTAGGATCCTTCCAGGCCAGCCACCTGAACCCTGGCCCAAGGCAGAGCCCCTTCCCTTGAGGGTCACCAACAGTTTCCCTCAGCACTGAATCTCCATCTTCCACCCGACTCCCTGCTGGCATGGCTCATCCATATTTAAAAGTTGGCTTAGTCCCCTGCCAGGCCCACTGCCTGGGGATAGGCCAAGCTCCCCAAAGTATGCAGGACAGCCCTTCTGGTCTTCGCCCGCTAACTTTCAGAATGTTCTCCAACATTCCACAATCAGAGGGAGGCACCAGAGAGCTGTCTGTATGAGTCACCCAGACTTGAACTTTAGTAAATCCTGACCCAGATTCAATGACTCAGGCTTAGTCCTGAGACAGAATATGGTTTACCTGCTCTCCCAGTAGTGGCACACTAGAGGGTGCTACACATGTGACCTCCTAACCCTCCAGTACTGTACCCTCCAGATCTCCCAGCCCTCTAGACCCCCAGTGTCGTGCCCTCCAGACCCCCTGTATAATGCCCTTCAGACCCACCAGTACCAGGCTCTTCTAACCTCTCTGTACTGTGCCTTCCTGACCCCCCCCCTTTACACTGCTTTGCTGACCCCTTGTCCTTTGCCCTGTTGATGCCCCTTTCACTCCCCTGCTAACCCCTGTCCTGCTGCCCTACTGATCCCCGTACACTGCTCTACATTCTACTGAGCTTTGTACACTGCTCTACATCCTACTGAGCTCTGTACACTGCTCTACATCCTACTGATCCCTGAACATTGCCCTACATCCTACTGACCTCTGTACTTTGCCCTACATCCTACTGACCTCTGTACACTGCTCTACGTCCTACTGAGCTCTGTACAATACTTTGCATCCTTCTGACCTCTGTACACTGCCCTACATCCTTCTGACCTCTGTACACTGCTCTACATTTTACTGATCTCTGTACACTGCACTACATCCTACTGACCTCTGTACACTACTCTACATCTTACCGACCTCTGTACACTACTCTACATCCTACTGACCTCTGTACACTACTCTACATCTTACCGACCTCTGTACAGTGTTCTACATCCTACTGAGCTCTGTACACTGCAATATATTCTACTGACCTCAGTACACTGCAATACATCTTATTTACCTCTGATTACTGCCCTACCAACTAATGACTTCTGGGACTTGCTAGTTAACGTCTAAAAAAAAAAAGTTGCCTACCAATCCCTTAGGTCCTAGAGTATGAGGCCCAGGCAGTTTTCACCAGAGCTCCCGAAGGTGGAGATAGATTTCATTGCAGCTGACCCCAGGTTCACCTTGCTCTAGTAAATAATTCAGGCCTCTCCACGGAACTACACATCCCATGAGGCATTGTAAAACTATGACATTCACAGACATGACTAGGCATTATGGGAATTGTAGTTCCTGAACAACTGGAGGGCCGTAGTTTGTTGACCCTCTGCTCTAGATGAAGAGAGACCAGCATAACACGAGACAGGTGGAGAGAATGACGTAGACAGGAACTTGGTTGCAGAGAAGAGTGGTAAGCAACAGACAAGCCAAGGGTCTGGGCAAATAGCAGGCAAGCCAAAGTCAGGAAAAAAGTCATGGGTCAGGACTGTGGTGGCTATTTTTTTTGGGGGGGGGGGGGTGGCAAACAACCACCCCTCTGCTCCAGCTGGTCTGGTCACCCACGTTCCAGGGGCAGCCGAGCCTCACGGTCGGTCACAGAGCAGTTATCCCATCTAGGTTCCTTCTCCTCTGCATCATGTGCTTCTAATCCCTCCTCCTCCCAGGCCTCCAATAAGATCACCTGTCCTTTCAGCCAATCGGGTTACGGGTCATGAATGGTGGGGAGGAGAATCAGTGTGAGATAAGCGAATATTCATTCGCTGTTGTCACACAACTGGGTGGGCTTGGAGCGCAGTGCTCTGCGCCCTGAGCCCACCCTATTTTGAAGCCTATTAGAACCCCAGGCTCTAATCACCCCCACCATTGGAATTCATGCATCTGGTGTCCTGAATGTAGATTAGGGACCAGACGCGTGGGTCAGTTGAAAAGCCTATGGTGATGTGCCACTCCAGGGGTGCCGTAATTGCACTAGTGTTTTTACCGGCACTTTTGCTTTTTGGCACCTTGGTCACATCACCATACCACCTTATTTACACCTGCCTCTAGGGCCGGGCCTAGAGGCACGATGGTGCCTGCACGATGGTGACCTTTCACTCTCCCTCATCTATCTTATCACCCACTTTCTTTAATTTACCCCCGGGTTTGTCACTTTATGTCTTTTTTTTGTTGGTGCACATTATGTTCACTGTGTGATTAGTAGGGTGCCGGTCCTCGGACCAGCCCTGAACATCTTGGGAGTGGGTGGACATGGCCTTCTGGCTTAGTTCGCCTGCTCTCATGGGGTCTCCCTTTGGGGGAGTCCCACCTAGTACTTGGGTGGGTTCTGTTTTGGCAGACCCTCCAAGGAAGTTGGGTCCGTGTCAGGTTCGGTTGCTCGGACCACTTGAGTACCTCAGTCTTCGTCTAGAGCCTAATGCCCCGGGGGATCAGGGTCAGGTCCTTCTTTATGGAGGACCGTTTTGACGTTGCATGTTTTTGTGTTTCACTCTTTATGTGTGTGCACATTTTTTCTGCACCGGGTGGAGTTTTTGGGTGTGTTTTGCACGCCATAGGCTTTTAAAAAAAAAGGGGGACCGGACGCGTGGATGGGGGGGCACGCCCATGCGCCCCTAATGGACGAGCCGCCACTGGTCAGCAGACATGTTAACAAAGGATGGAAATCTGGGCTCAATACACTGGAAGGCAATCCAAGGAACCGGTCAGAGAATAAAAACGCAGAGATGGAGCACAGAGGCCTACGTGACAGCGCAAAGATGGCCTCATTGCCTTTATAAATGCCTTCCCGATCATCATTTCCTCAGGAGAAGTTATTGCTTTAATAAGTAATTTTTTTTAATACTTTTTATTGCAAAAGAAAACAAAATACAGAAGTACGGGCTTTTGTGTAACCCGGTTACAGTCCAGAGTGCGTATAATCTTGTAAAATAATAAACAATACACGGAAATACAAAAAGTGATGAACATCTATCGATCTCTATCTGTACAGATCATCCAATCAGGTATTTAAATGTAATTGAGCCAAGTGTTCAGTTCAAAGCATGGTAAAGTCATGCATGTTATGCCGCGTACACACGATCGGGATTTTGCCCGGCCAAATCACATCGGAAAAAATGTTCTTTATCTAAGCGCCGATGGAATTCATCGGAATTTCCTATGAAAAAACTCAGATGGGGCTACACACGATCGGAACATCCGATGGAAAAAGTCCATCAGAAATTATGATCGTGTGTATGGGACATTAGACATGTGCACTGGTGGAAAACACTTAGACCGAATCTTAAGAATGTCCCCTCTCTCTCCTAGATGGACCCAACCGGCAGTGACCCCTCCTCCTTCACTCTCCTAGAGGGACCCAACCGGCAGTGACACCCCCTCCTTCTCTCTCCTAGAGGGACCCAACCAGCAGTGACACCCCCTCATTCTCTCTCCTAGAGGGACCCAACCAGCAGTGACATCCCCTCCTTCGCTCTCCTAGAGGGACCCAACCGGCAGTGACCCCTCCTTCTCTCTCCTAGAGGGACCCAACCCGCAGTGACCACTCCTCCTTCACTCTCCTAGAGGGACCCAACCAGCAGTGACACCCCCTCCTTCTCTCTCCTAGAGGGACCCAACCGGCAGTGACCCCTCCTCCTTCTCTCTCCTAGAGGGACCCAACCGGCAGTGACCCCTCCTCCTTCACTCTCCTAGAGGGACCCAACCGGCAGTGACTCCCCCTTCTCTCTCCTAGAGGGACCCAACCAGCAGTGACACCCCCTCCTTCTCTCTCCTAGAGGAACCCAACCGGCAGTGACACCCCCTCCTTCTCTCTCCTAGAGGGACCCAACTAGCAGTGACACCCCCTCCTTCTCTCTCCTAGAGGGACCCAACCAGCAGTAACACCCCCTCCTTCTCTCTCCTAGAGGGACCCAACCAGCAGTGACACCCCCTTCTCTCTCCTAGAGGGACCCAACCGGCAGTGACACCTCCTCCTTCTCTCTCCTAGAGGGACCCAACCAGCAGTGACACCCCCTTCTCTCTCCTAGAGGGACCCAACCGGCAGTGACACCCCCTTCTCTCTCCTAGAGGGACCCAACCAGCAGTGACACCTCCTCCTTCTCTCTCCTAGAGGGACCCAACCAGCAGTGACACCCCCTTCTCTCTCCTAGAGGGACCCAACCGGCAGTGACACCCCCTCCTTCGCTCTCCTAGAGGGACCCAACCGGCAGTGACACCCCCTCCTTCTCTCTCCTAGAGGGACCCAACCGGCAGTGACACCCCCTTCTTCACTCTCCTAGAGGGATCCAACCAGCAGTGACACCCCCTCCTTCTCTCTCCTAGAGGGACCCAACCGGCAGTGACACCCCCTCCTTCTCTCTCCTAGAGGGATCCAACCGGCAGCGACACCCCCTTCTTCTCTCCCCTAGAGGGATCCAACCGGCAGTGACACCCCCTCCTTCTCTCTCCTAGAGGGACCCAACCAGCAGCGACACCCCCTCCTTCTCTCTCCTAGAGGAACCCAACCGGCAGTGACACTCCCTCCTTCTCTCTCCTAGAGGGACCCAACCAGCAGCGACACCCCCTCCTTCTCTCCCCTAGAGGGATCCAACCGGCAGTGACACCCCCTCCTTCTCTCTCCTAGAGGGACCCAACCGGCAGTAACACCCCCTTCTTCTCTCTCCTAGAGGGATCCAACTGGCAGTGACATCTCCTCCTTCTTTCTCCTAGAGGGACACAACCAGCAGTGTCACCCCCTCCTTCTCTCTCCTAGAGGGACCCAACCAGCAGTGTCACCCCCTCCTTCTCTCTCCTAGAGGGACCCAACCAGCAATGTCACCCCCTCCTCCTCTCTCCTAGAGGGACCCAACCAGCAGTGACAACCCCCTCTATAATTCACCTCAATGGTTGTGTGGGTTCTTTGATGTTCAGTAAGATGACACTTCTGTGAAAAACATTTCCCATACTCAGGGCAGGACTATGACTTCTCTACCGTGTGCAGTCTCTTGTGTCTGGAAAGATTGGCGTTATGTGAAAAACACTTCCCACACTCTAGACAGGAATACAGGCCTTCTCCTGTGTGATGTCTTTGATGTTTAACAAGTTCTAATTTACGTGTAAAACATTTCCCGCACTCAGGGCAGCAAAACAGCTTTTCACGCGTGTGGCATGCCTGATGTTTAGCAAGATGGGAATTCTGTGAGAAGCATTTCCCGCACTCGGAACAGGAATACGGCTTCTCACCCGTGTGCGATCTCTGATGTTTGTTAAGATTGGACTTGTTTGAAAAACATTTCCCGCACTCAGGGCAGGAATACGGCTTCTCGCCCGTGTGAGTTCTTTGATGTTTAACAAGGTCTGATTTCCTTGGAAAACATTTCCGGCACTCGGTGCAGGAATAGGCCTTCGCCCCTGTGTGAGATGTTTGATGTATTACAAGCTCTGATTCCTGAGGAAAACATTTCTCACACTCAGGACAAGAATATGGGTTTTTCCCTATGTGAGATCTCTGATGCGTTACAAGTTCTGATTTATTGGTATAACATTTCCCGCACGTGTGACATATATGTGGCTTCTTGTCCATGTGCCATCTCTGATGTCTGTAAAGATTGCGCTGTTGGGAATAACTTTTTCCGCACTCGGGACAGGAATACGGCTTCTCCCCCGTGTGAGTTCTGTAATGTATGACAAGAGCCGAGTTACGCAGGAAACATTTCCCACACTCAGGACAGGATAATTTCTTCTGCCCCTGAACCCCGGCCCCACCCCTCAGAGTACAAGTTTGCTCAGAGTCAGAGGGATTCCATGGTCTATCCACACTGTGAAGTCCTCCATCCATAGTGAAGCTCATTGTCTTTTCTCCTCCACAATCTCCTGTGATGTCCTCATCTTCCATTCTACAACCTGGAGATAAAGTGAGACGATCCTTTGAGGGTTTCTCCATGGCGTGTCCTAGAAAAATAGAAAAACATCATCAATAGATATGAGAGCGTTAGTTCACTTCCATCAAGATCCCATCTGGATCAGGTAGATAGGAGTGAGGAGATGTTCTCTGTGGAGGTCCCAACCAGCTGGGACTCTTCCCCCCTCCCATCAAAGAACCTTTGGTCCTCCTTCCAGATCACTTCTACATTTACACAGCCTTGTCAGAAGAGCAGGAACCAATGGGGACTGGGAGGGGCGTGTTCGTTACACATCCACAAGCCTAGGCCCTGGGTCATGTGAAATCTGATAGACAAGAGGGTCAAAGTTCAGACCTGAAGACCCTTTACCATAGAACAAGTGACCATAGGCCTAGGCTTCTGGTGATATGCAGCACTAGAGGGAGCTTCCTGCAGTATTTTATCTAGGAAAGTTAAGTGCTTCAGTCTTTGTTACTCCTTACTTTTCATGCCAATAGAGTTTTATGGTAACATTTATCTATAAGTCTGCTGGAAGAAGAGAGACCAACCTAAGAAAGGCTCAATCTGTGTTATCATATCTGTGCTACTGTAACTAGGAGTGAAAAACATCCTAATACTTTGCAGTATTATAAAGGCAATGCACTTTCTATGTGGCTAAAGGCTCAGTGAAATGACAAGGGCACCGGATTTCACTCAAGATCAACAGCTTTATCTCTTTTTGGGGATTTGTGACCAAGTGTCTCCATTCCCTTCAGTCCAAATTTCCGTTCATGGACAGAGGCCTTGGCCTTAGGAGAGGTGGGGGCACACAGAGACACAGGATACCCCAGTTGTGCCAACCCAGACGCCAGGTCACTAATTCTAGTCACAATTGCGACATGGCGCCCAGGGTTTGTAGAACCCTGCTCCACCCACTAACTTGTCTTCTGCCCAGGAGACCGGCAAACACTTCAAACATAAGATTGATACAATTTGTGATGTGATCTCCGCTGTACAAAACCCCCCCCCCCCCCCCCCCACGCTTCACAATTCAATGCCCACAGGTACAGTCATTACTTAGCTCTTTCAACACCACCATTATAGACAAGGTTGCTAAACTACTCGCTAACATCCACCTTACCACCTGCCCTCTGGATCCTGTTCCCTTTGCCAATGCTACGTTCACCCTCTGGCTCTATTCTACACTCTCTAACTCAATTCTTCAGTCTCTCCCTCTCAAAGCCAGTGGCGTGTGAAACACACCCAAAAACTCTACCCGGTGCCAAAAAAAGTGCACACACATTAAGAGTGACACAAAACGTGCAACGGGTGTTACACAGTCCTCCATTAGGAAGGACCTTACCCTGATCCCCCAGGGCGTTAGGCTCCTGATGGGGACTGAGATACTTCACAAGGTCCATCCGGCCTAAACCAGATGGACCCCTTTCTCTGGAAGGTCTGCCAAAACAGACCCACCCAAGTACTTGGTGGGGCTCCCCCCGACGGGAGACCCCATGAGAGCGGGCAAACTAAGCCAGAAGGCCGTGTCCACCCACTCCCAAGATGTTCAGGGCTGGCCCGAGGATCTACATCCTACTAATCACACTGTGACAAACGTGTAACAACCAACAAGAAAGTGACAAACACAGGGATAAATAAAAATAAAGTGGGTCGCTGGACACAACCACTCCTAACAACCTACGCCCCATCTCCTTGCTCCTCTTTCTATCCAAACTCCTTGAATGTCTGGTCTACAACAGACTGAGCAACCACCTTGCTGAGAATAACCTTCGTAATCCCCTTCAGTCTGGATTTCGTCCTCAACATTCCACAGAAACTGCTTTTCTAAAACTAACAAATGATCTACTAACGGCCAAAACTATGGGACACTATTCTGTACTCTACTGGACCTTTCTGCTGTCTTTGATATGGTTGACCACCCCCTCCTCCTCAAAAAAAAACACGCCTTGGATCTCCATAATCGTACTCTTCGCTGGTTCTCTACCTACTTATCCAACTGCACCTTTAGCATTACTCACAACTCTACTTTCTCCTCTGCTCTTCCTTTCTCTGTCGGGATCCACCAAGGTTCTGTCCTTGGACCTCTCCTATTCTCATCTACACCTCCTCCCTGGGTCAGCTGATAGCCTCTCACGGCTTCTTTACCCCTCAGCTCACTCCCTCCGTCTCCTCACTTTTACTAATTTACTATCAGATATATCAGTCTGGATGTCACACCACTTCCTCAAACTCAATCTATCCAAAACCAAACTTATCATTTTTCCTCCCCCTCGTGTCTCTTCCCCTGATCTCTCTATCAAAATCGATTGCACAACTATAAGCCCATCCCCGGAAGTCAAGGTTCTAGGTATAGTCCTAGACTAACTCTCTCCACGTCCAATCACTGTCAAAATCTTGCCGCCTCAACATCTCCAAAATACGTCCCTTTCTAACCAATGACACAACAAAGCTCCTTATTCACTCGCTGGTCATCTCTCGCCTCGACTACTGCAACTTCCTCAATGGATTACCTCTACATAGTCTATCCCCCCTCAATCCATCATGAATGCTGCTGCCAGACTCCCTCCACTGGCTTCCGCTCACCCAACAAATTAAATTTAAAATACTAACAATTACCTAGAAAGCCATCCACAACTCTTCCCCCAGCTACATCACTGACCTAGTCTTTAAATACCAACCTAATCGTTCTCTTTGTTCTTCTCAAGAACTCCTGCTCTCTAGCTCCCTCGTCACCTCCTCCCATGCTCGCCTCCAGGACTTTTCCAGAGCCTCTCCAAGCCTATGGAACGCCTTACTCCAATCTGTCCGCTTATCTCCTACTCTATTAGCTTTTAGACAATCCCTGAAAACCCTCCTCTTCAGAGAAGCCTACCTACACCTAAAAACTGTATTTTCATTTCCTCCTTCAGCTCAACCCCCACAGTTATTGTAAGGCTAGAGTTCCCCCATAATATCAATGCATTGTAAGGCTTGCTAGAGTTCCCCCATAATATCAATGCATTGTAAGGCTGGCTAGAGTTCCCCCATAATATCAATGCATTGTAAGGCTTGCTAGAGATCCCCCATAATATCAATGCATTGTAAGGCTTGCTAGAGATCCCCCATAATATCAATGCATTGTAAGGCTTGCTAGAGTTCCCCCATAATATCAATGCATTGTAAAGAGATGTATCCTTTAACCCAGAGCCTCTAGGATTAATTACACTGAAGCAAGGAACAGCCTTGCCAAATGTTATTGTGTGCGAGCAGAGAACAATAACATTGTAACGGAATAGCCTGTGTTACCCAGAGACTTTTGAAGCATGCGGGGTACTCCTGTTTCAGCTTCACCAATGACTCTTATGTCTAGGGTCATCCTATGTCCAATAGGGGCATAGGATGACTGAGAAATGATATCTCGGATTACATGAGATGGGACAGTAACGATAAGTCATGTATTGCAGGATATCTTGAAATATTACAAGTTGTTTATTCTGACCCCACCATGTCAATAGGAAAGTGACTCATTCATGTGGGGACACATACTGTTGAGATGTAAATTGATGTTAATCACCTCCAGCTACCTGGCTGTGATTGCATTCTATTGTCTATTGTGCTAATTAAGTCTGGCTTCTGAAGGACCTCTCATTGTATGATGCTAATTAGCACTATTTTGTGTGAAAATACTACTGATGATAATATGGAATGTGACTTAGCACCCTCTAAAGGTCAGACGTTTGACTTATGTTTACTAAAGGAATGTGTATTGTGTATCAGGTGAGAATAGCTTGTCGCGGAGTCAGAATGTCTGGGTAATGACTAGTAATTGACTCATGTGGATTATCTGAATGTCATTATCTAAAGGAATGTGTATTGAAGTTCCTTGTGTCATGTCGTGGGTGGAGTTGAGTCATTGTCCATATTTGGTTGCTAACTGTATAAGAAGAGCTGAGTTTACCATTAAAGTATTCATTCGTTTGGAACCAGAGAACAGAGCTTGTGTCCCTCGTTATTCTGGGGGGAAATCCAATGGGTCGTGTCTGCTGGATTGTGGAGTGTCGGATAAGCTGTCGTGGGTTGGTGGAATGGAATATCATAAACAGCGCTAACCCCTGACCTTTACAAAACATAGATAAGGCATGCGGTAGAAACAAGGTTTAGTTGGTCACACAGAAAATTGACTGCTATGTTTTACACACGTTGTATAATTGTGACATACTGTATTACTTGTATAACCCAATTACTTAAATACGATTGGCTGAGCCAAGGGCGTCCCTTTACTTGTATGTTTTGATTAGGTGGAGTGCGCATGAAAAATAAAGCCTAGTCTTGGATTCACTATACCCCTGTGTGCGTCTTGACTTGCCAATGCATCAGAGAGTCTTCATACATCCAAAAGTCCTTAAAGCCGGGTCCAGTTGAACCACCAACCTCACAGTTAATACCTTTTGTTTCACTTGACCCTCCCTCTTAGATTGTAATCTCTAACGAGCCAGGCCCTCTGATCCCTCCTGTATTGATCTGTATTGTAATTGTACTGTCTGCCCTCATGTTCTAACACTCTTCGCAACTGTTGGCGCCCTATAAATCCTGTATAATAATACTGCCAGCTGAACCCCAAGACGGGTATCAGTACAGGGAGGTGGTCATTATATAGCTATTATTGGCTGATATCCCTCAGTGTTCACCCTACTCTGGACCAATCAGTGAGCAGTAACAGAGCAGAGATAAGAGAAGAATATATTATGGGTCACCTGTGCTGATCTCTGTAGGAGTGTCCTCCTCTATGAATGTCCTCGTCATTCCAGCCTCCTCCGTATATTGCTGATCATCCCTCACATACGTCTCCTCTTCTTCCTCATCCTCAACTTTTACAATAATCAGATCTTCACCCTAAAAAAAACAGAATGGCAGAAAATAACATCTGTAACATAGAAGTATTTATGATGTGAGATCACAAAAAAAATATTATCTTGTAGAGTCCACACATCGTCTCCACATGTCAGAGTGTTCAATCACTTTATGTTCCCGACCCTCAACTCCACCTACCTGATGATGGTGAGGGATGGTGTGACCTTCCTGTGTGGAATCCCGGGAATACAGAGGACGGGGACATCTCTCTGGGGGGTTCCTGGTATTAGGTGGCTTCATCATATCCTTGTGTCCTTCTGAATACTCCTCCATCACTCCATACTCCTCATCCTCCTCTTTATACTCTTCTTTAACCTCAACTTTAGGATCTCTCAGGTCTCCACTCTGAATATAGAATAAAAATGACATCAATGGTAACAATGCAGATAATGTACAGATCCTAATGGTACTATCAGAGATTGTTCCTCACCTACCTGATGATGGTGGGGGATGGTGTGACCTTCCTGTGTGGAATCCCGGGAATAGACAGTGACATGAGGACACCTTATAGCAGGGCTAAGCAATTAGCAGACCTCCAGCTGTTGCAAAACTACAAGTCTCATCTTGTCTCTGCCTTTACGCGTCATGCTTGTGGCTTTCAGTGTCTTGCTATGCCTCATGGAATTTGTAGTTCTGCAACAGCTGGAGGTCAGCAAATTGCATATACCTGCCTTATAGGAACCTGACACACACAATGATACCGTCACCATCCAGACACACCCCTTGTCTGTTACTGGATAATGTCCCAGAATTCCCAGAATCCTCCTCACCTCTCCTGTCAGCAGCTCCATCATCTTCTTGGTGACTTCTAGAATCTTCTCCATGTTGTGTCTCCCAGGTTTTAGGGAGTCACATGGAGGCACTGTGATGGTCATATGATCACCTGACTTCACAAGAGGAAATCTCTGTATTGGAGAACCAATAGGAATATCATGTTAGAATCCCAGAATCCCCCTCACCTCTCCGGTCAGGTCTGTATTATTAATAGAGATAAGAGTGATGTCATGTGACCTCCCAGAATCCTCCTCACCTCTCCGGTCAGGTCTGTGTTTTATTAATAGAGATAAGAGTGATGTCATGTGACCTCCCAGAATCCTCCTCACCTCTCCGGTCAGGTCTGTGTTTTATTAATAGAGATAAGAGTGATGTCATGTGACCTCCCAGAATCCTCCTCACCTCTCCGGTCAGGTCTGTGTTTTATTAATAGAGATAAGAGTGATGTCATGTGACCTCCCAGAATCCTCCTCACCTCTCCGGCCAGCAGGTAGATGATCTCCAGGGTGAAGTTTAGTATCTTCTCAGCCATGTAAATCCGGTCCTCCTCCATCCTCATTGGTCGTGTGATCTATACAGGTTACCGGTAGACCAAGAATTGATAAGAGAGAATTATCTAGACTGTACTGGTTGTACAATATTAGGCTGGGGGGTGTATGAGGGATAATATGAGGGTTTCTATCATGTAAGAACATCCCCCCCCCCCCATGGGATTACACTTAAAGGAACATTCCTTTTAGCATTTGTAAGGGTTTTAGCATCCAGGCGCCTCTAACCCTTTGTCTATAGAACCTCCCCATCCCCAATGGGGTTAATCTAGGTCTCCACACTATATATGTGTGTATTATCATCTGCTGGAGATAAAATACATCACAGTGACTATGGAGGAAGAGGACGGACATGACGGGGTTACTGGGTGTAAATAGAAAATAAGATCTTATTACCTCCTCTGCTGCCTCATCCAGCGATGTCTTCCCTATTTGTTATCTTGACTCACCTCTCACCCGGAACTTCCTATTTATACCCAACATCACTTCCTGTCGGTAGCTGACATCACTTCCTGTCTTCCATGGAGACTTGCTTTCTCTATGGTAGAAGTGAGATTACCACCTTGTGGAGCTCAGAGGAACTGCAGCCCAGAGAAACGTCTCGTAGTGTGTACACGGCCTTGTGCTTTGTGTGTATGTATTGTATATCCTTATATGGGGTCATCTCCACTCCCACCAAGGGGGAGAGAAACACATACCTCCCAACACGCACAGATTCTGTGGGACTTTCCCGCATAGACACTATTTTCCCACGATAGGAGAAATGTTCCCGCAAAAGCTCCCCTTGTAAACTGTATTGTCGGTCTATCGTCCCGCGGTCGCCCCCCCCCCCCCCCCCCCCCCTGCTCATCTACTCTGATGGCAGGGGAAAAAAATTATCATCGTCTCGGCTTATACTCAAGTGTATACGGTATCCCCCTCCATCCTATGGAAAGCCCATAAGGCGGTTTTTCGGGGGGCGGTGCATAGTGCTTGCCTCGGCTATGACGAAAGACGCAATGGCAGCCAGGCTGTGGGCTCAAGGGGAGCTTAAGGCCTTGGAACTTCGCCTGCAGGTCTCTCCGTCCCTACCACTACTTAAAAAAATTGTATGTCTCCACACGACACTTAGAGACTTCACAATTGGCCAAGTTGAAAAAGCACTGCGAAGACTGAAACAGCTCTATTACGATTAAGGTAACAAGGCCCACTCCCTCTTGGCCCACAAGCTGGCTGAACATTCGGTCACGACTACACCCAATCAAATCAAAAATGGAGAGGGCTGTCTGCTTTCCTATCCCCATGACATTGTCCAAACCTTTGCAGAATTCTATACAACGATATACAATAACCCTGAGATCCCCAACGATCCTCCCTCTCCTGAACTGACTGACCGACTGACCCAATACCTGGAACGTAGTGGAATCCCCCGGATCCAGGCCTCAGATCTCCTTTCCCTTAATGCACCCATCTCAGATGAGGAACTCACCTCCACCATTAAATCTTTACCCATGCATAAATCCCCAGGTCCGGACAGTCTCCCCTACGAGTACTATAAATCCTTCCTCCCTATCCTCCTACAGCACATGTGTAAACTCTTTAAGGCCGCGTACACACGATCAAACATGTCCGCAGACCAGTTTCAGCGGACATGTTCGATCGTGTGTACAGCCTATCGGACAGTTTTCCAGCAGACAAAAGTTTCTAAACATGCTTAGAAACCTGTCCGTCGGACAGGTTCGATGGTTAGTACGCCCAACCATCGGACCAAAATCCTGTGCATGCGTCAAATTGATTCGGCGCATGCTTGGAAGCATTGAACTTTCTTTTTTCAGCACGTCGGTGTGTTCTACGTCACCGCATTCTGGTCCGAGGGGATTTTGGCCCGATGGTGTGTGCGCACATCAGACCAAAAGACCACTTCAGACATGTCCGATGAAAACGGTCCGTCGGACCTGTTTCATCGGACATGTCTGATCGTGTGTACGCGGCCTCACGCCTTCCTCCACCAAGCCCCATACCTTCGGATAAGCTGAGGTCATTCCTCACATTAATCCCAAAATCCGACAAAGATCCCTCCTTGTGTGCTAGCTATAGCCCAATTGTGCTTTTAAACTCTGACCTAATTTTTTTTTACTAAACTCCTGTCAACACACCTCAATGTGATCCTGCCATCCTTAATACATAAAGACCAGGTGGGCTTTGTCCCTCTCCGCCAAGCGGGAGATAATACGAGACGGGTTGATTGATGTGGCGAACAGGGAAGGCTAGAAGTCCCTAGTTCTGGGGCTGGATGCAGAAAAGACCTTTGACCGCCTTGGCTGGCCGTTCCTGTTCGCCACGCATTGTTATATGGGGTTTCGGGGCACTTTTCTGCGTGCCATCCAACACTTATACACTAACCCTGCGTCCCAGTTCTGGACTCCTTTCACTCTGTCTTCCACTTTTCCAATAATGAACGGCACCCCGCCAGGGATGCTTGCTCCCCCTTCTATTGATTCACTATGTGTTGAGCCCCTGGCGGCTTCCATTCACGGAAAACACGGATATTCCGGGGTGTTTCGGTCCGAGGAAGGGAGTTCAAACTGGCACTGCTCAAGGCTCAATCAACTGTAAACCAGAGATGACTCTTGCTAAAAACTCATATTTACATATTTAGAAAAACATAGGGAAATCTAGAAACAGAGAAAGAAATGTTTTATACATTCTCTTACACACGTGACATAAAAAAAGATGGAGGGGGGTTTCTCTGGGTCATACACACGACCGCTTTTAATGGTCTAGAATTTTTTTATTTTTTTTTTAAACCCGATTATTGTTAAGCCTGCCTTGCCTACACACACTCGGGAAAAAAAAATCCTTGAGCAAAGCGCGGTGACGTACAACACGTACAACGGCACTATATAGGGGGAAGCTCCATTTGGATAGCGCCACCCTTTGGGCTGCTTTTGCCAATTTCGTGTTAGTAAAAGTTTGGTGAGAGACAATTCACGCTTTTCAGTCTTTGTGCTTTTCAGTCCGTTACGACGAATGTGCCATCTCTTTTACAAATGCTAGTTTTACCAGAACAAGCGCTCCCGTCTCATAACTTGCTTCTAAGCATGCACGTTTTTTCCCCGTCGTTAAAGCCTACACACGACCGTTGTTCACGACGTGAAAAACGAGAAAAATTAGAGCATGTTCTAAATTTTTAATGCCCATTTATCACGACGAGAAAAATGCGCTGGAGCCTATACATGGTCGTTTTTTAATGACCAAAAAAAATGGCATTTTTCTCGTCGTGAAAAACAGTCATGTGTACGAGGCTTAATGCCGTTTTCCTCGGCAAAATCCATCAAGAATAATGCTGGCAGAAATACGGTCGTGTGTATGTTTTTTCGTCAAGAAAACTGTCCTGTATCTCGACGAAAAAAAAAAAGAGAACATGTTCTCTTTTTTCTCATCGGGAGTCTCAATTTTCTCGCCGTGTTTCTCGTTTGGCTGGTTTACAATGAGAAAAACACGTTCGTGTGTATGCTTAGAAACCCGCGCATGCTCAGAAGAAAGTATGAGACGGGAGCGCACCTTCGGTAAAAGTAGCATTCGTAATAGAGAGAGCACATTCGTCACGCTGTAACAGACTGAAAAGTGCGAATCGTCTCTCACCAAACTTTTACTTAACACGCGGTAACATGAGATTTGCAAAAGCAGCCCCAAGGGGTGGGGTCATTGAAATCGAACTTCCCCTTTATAGTGCCGTCGTACGTGTTGTACGTCACCGCGTTTGAGAACGACGAGATTTTGTCTTGACAGTGTGTACGCAAAGAAAGCTTTCGATTCTCGACAAGCCTGACAAGTAGTGATGTCGCGAACATAAAATTTACTGTTCGCAAACAGCGAACTTCCGCAAATGTTCGCGAACCGGGCGAACCTCATAGACTTCAATAGGCAGGCGAATTTTAAAACCCACAGGGACTCTTTCTGGCCACAATAGTGATGGAAAAGTTGTTTCAAGGGGACTAACACCTGGACTGAGGCATGCCGGAGGGGGATCCATGGCAAAACTCCCATGGAAAAATCACGTAGTCGGGTTTTAATCCATAAAGGGCATAAATCACCTAACATTCCTAAATTGTTTGCAATAACATGCTTTAAAACATCAGGTATGATGTTGTATCGATCAGGTAGACTAAGACTGCAGCTTCAGAATGAATCTAAAATGGACACTGTCCAGGAGGTGGGAGGGTCAGGGAGGGAGGATATGCTGCTGATTGGCTGGAATGTGTCTGCTGACTGTGAGGTACAGGGCCAAAGTTTGCTCAATGATGATGAATAGGGGGAGGATCGAACATCGCATATAACATCGGAGGCAGCGAACGCGAACAAGCAATGTTCGCCAGGAACTTTTCGCCTGGCGAACCGTTCTGTACATCTCTACTGACAAGAACCTCGTCGAGGAAAACGACGTTTCTTTTAACGATGAGATTCTCGGTCGTGTGTACGAGGCCTGATTCTCTTTTCTTCTTTTTTTTTTTCCTTTCATGTTGTGAGATTTTGGTGTGTGTTTTGGTGATCAAGTGAGAAACAAGAAACAGTGTTTTCCTTGACTGAAAATGATGACAGAGGTATTCAAAATGAGAAACAGATGTTTTCCCCACTCCTCACTCCCTTGACCATCTCCTTTCTGCCCCTCCCACCGTGCAAAGTAAATGGCTGAATTCCTTGTGGCAAAAACAGATGTCACAGGAAAAGGGGCATCTATGGATTAGGCAATAAGATACACACATATGTGATGATGTTTGCTTATGTCACGTTGTTTATATAAGGGGCTGGGACCCGGAAATAAAGGCCTGTTGGAGTTGAGAAGGACCTTGTACTGGTCAGTGTGTTTCAGAGTGATCCCTTTCGCATGCATGCTTTTACATCCACACGAATTTGGCTCAGCGGCAGAATTTAACATGTGTCCTGGAATTGGACCAGGGAAAAAGTCTATTACAATATACTCACAGCTGCCCGAAGCCTGGTTGCCCTCGACTAGAAACGGCGCTCCCCACCCTCCCAGGAAGACCTATACACTAGAATAAAATATGTGGAACTTATGGCCAGGCTACAGAATAGGTTGGAAATGAACGGTAAGGGCTGGGAGGAGTGGCACCGCCGGGAGGATCCGCCCTGAGCCGACGGACAAGCTCCTACCCTTGCCCCCCTCTTAGTCTTTCTTTCTTTTTTACTTTTCTATCCTGCTCTTTTATCCTTTTTTTTCTGGCCTTGTAGAGGCCTGTGGCAGTTATTTAATAATTGCTATGTTATGCAGTTTTGATTATTTAACACTTCCTGGGTTGTGTATTCATGTAAGCACTGGCTAGATTGTTGCTCTAGCGATTTCTGTGCACTTCTGCATTCGTTCTATGTTAATTTGCTGATGGATTTGACCAATAAAAAATGTAATTGGGAAAAAAAAAAAACACAAGGGCAGATTTTTGCCACTAGATGGAGGCGATGAGCCAATATTTGACATGACCAGAGGAACGCGTGTCACATTCATTCTACAATTTGGTTTTAAAATAGATCCCTAAGGCCTTATTGACACAAGGCGGACTCTGTCGCACTCCGTGGCTACAGGGTCCGCCTGCTCCCACCAGCTCAGCGGGAGATCAGTCTGCAGATCTCCGCTGAGCCGACGGATGACAAGCTCCTCTCTGCTCCCTGAGCAGGGAGGGGCTTGTCGGGCACCGCTGTCTCCTAAGAAGCGATCTGATGAAAACGGACAGCATGTCCGTTTTCATCAGATCTTACCCGATCTGATCCGCCATGGACGGATGGGGACGTACCCCCAATACGTCTGTTTTTAGCGGATCAGATAGGGTCGGATGTCAGCGGTCATATCGCTGCTGTCATCCGAAGCTCCATAGGGATGCATGGAGCGGCCGTTCAGGTCCGCCATCAAAACTGACAGGCGGACCTGAACGGTCTGTCCGTGTGAACGAGGCTTTAGTATCTGTGAAATCTTCCACCACAAAATGCAATGAGAGGTGTAACGGTCACCACCGTTTACGATGTCCATTCCACCAACCCAAGACAGCTCATCCGACACTCACACAATCCATCAGACACGACCCATTCCATTCCTCAGAATAAACGAGACATAAGCTCTGTTCTCTGGTTCCAAAAATGAATGAATGCTTTAATGGTAAAACTCAGTCTTTTATACAGTTAGAAAACCAAAATGAACAATGAATCAACTCCACCCACCACCTTACACAAGGAACTTCAATACACACTCTCTTAGACAATGACATTCAGATGAGTTAATTATTAGTCATTCCCCAGACGTCCCGACTCCGCGATAATCTATTCACTGCTACATAATGTACATTCCTTTGTGGACATAATTGACATGCTAATCCACTACACCTGAAAAGAGACGTCTGACCTTTAGACTGCTAACTCACAACACATCTATCATCAATAGTATTTTCACACAAAACAGTGTCGTTAGCATACACGATGAAATGTCTAGGAACAGACTTAATTAACACCTCAAAAGTATGTGCCCCCCACATTGAATGAAAACACTCTGTTGACCTGTTGTGAGTCAGACTTTCAACAACTTGTAATATTTCAAGATATCCTGCAATACATGAATTATCAGTAATGTCCCATCTCATGTAATTTATGATATAATTTCTCAGTCATCCTATGCCCCCCTAAGGGACTTATGATGACCCTAGACCCAAGAGTCATTGGTGAAGCTGGCACAGGAGTACACCGCATCCTTCAAAAGTCTGAGTATCACGGGTCATTCCGTTAGCCTTCTACCGAAAGGGGAGAGATGTAACACAGGAGGAGACCCCAGACGGGTTGACTCAAAAGTTAGTCAGTAGTTCTATTCCATTCCATTTCCCACAATCAGAACAGGAATACGGCTTCTCCACCGTGTGAGATTTCTGATGTTTGTAAATAATGGACCTCTCTGAAAAACATTTCCCACACTCAGGACAGGAAAGTCACTTCTTTGCTGTGTGCAATCTCTGATGTTTGTAAAAGTTGGACTTATCTGAAAAACATTTCCCGCACTCTGGACAGGAATACGGCTTTTCCCCCGTGTGAGATCTCTGATGTTTATATAAACTGGACTGATTTAAAAAACATTTCCCGCACTCTGCACAAGAATACGGCCTTTTCCCCGTGTGAGATGTCTGATGTTTGTATAAACTGGACTTCTCTGAAAAACATTTCCCGCACTCTGGACAGGAATACGGCTTTTCCCCCGTATGCAGTCTCTGATGTTTATATACACTGGACTTCTCTGAAAAACATTTCCCACACTCAGGACAGGAAAAAGGCTTCTCCCCCGTGTGAGATGTCTGATGTGCAGAAAGCCTGGATTTCTCTGAAAAACATTTCCCGCACTCAGAACAGGAAAAAGGCTTCTCCCCCGTGTGTGATCTCTGATGTGTGTAAAGACTGGTCCTCTCTGAAAAACATTTCCCGCACTCAGGACAGGAAAAAGGCTTCTCCCCCGTGTGCAATCTCTGATGTCGCGAAACCTGGTATTTCATTGAAAAACATTTCCCGCACTCAGAACAGGAAAAAGGCTTCTCCCCTGTGTGTGATCTTTGATGTATAAAAAGATGGGCCTTCCTTAAAAAACATTTCCCGCACTCAGGACAGGAATAAGGCTTTTCACCTGTGTGATATCTTTTATGCTCATTAAGCTGGTATTTTAAACGGAAACACTTCCCGCACTCAGAACAGGGAAACTTCTTTTCAGCACCATCCCTTACAGTCTGAGGTTCCTCCGGATAAGAGGAATACGATAGTCCGGCACTGTCCCACACAGTCTGAGGTTCCTCGGGATAAGAGGAATACGATGGTCCGGCACCATCCCGCACAGTCTGAGGTTCCTCAGGATAAGAGGAATACGATGGTCCGGCACCGTCCCACACAGTCTGAGGTTCCTCAGTATAAGAGGAATACGATGGTCCGGCACCGTCCCGCACAGTCTGAGGTTCCTCAGGATAAGAGGAATATGATGGTCCGGCACCGTCCTTCACAGTCTGAGGTTCCTCGGGATAAGAGGAATACGATGGTCCGGCACCGTCCTGCACAGTCTGAGGTTCCTCGGGATAAGAGGAATACGATGGTCCATCTACACTGTGTGGTGCCGGATGGACATTTGAGGTAGTCGGGTTTTCTCCTGGACTATACTGTGTGATGTCCTCATCTTCTACTTTACAGTCTGGAGACAAAGTGAGACAATCCTCTGAGGTTTTCCTCATCTCCCGTCCATCTACTAAAATAGAAATACAAAGATTATCTGAGAGAAATACAGGAATACAGGACGGGGAACACAGCTCAGGAAAGTGACCAGGGGATTACAGGCTGATATCACCCAGTCCCCGCCCTACTCTGGACCAATCAGTGAGCAGTATGGGTGGAGGAATGGATTTAGTGTTAATGACCCACCTGTGCTGATCTCTGTAGGAGTGTCCTCCTCTATAAATGTCCCCGTTATTCCATCCTCCTCCATAGACTGCTGATCATCCCTCACATACGTCTCTTCTTCTTCTGATTTCACCTCAACTTTTATATCTATCAGATCTTCACCCTAAACCAAGAGAATATCATCTGGAAGATATAAACTTACATACTAAATCCACACATCATCTCTATGAGTCCATGTTTTAGATGCTCCGCCCCACCGACCTTGTAACAGTGGGGGATGGTGTGACCTTCCTGTGTGGAATCCCAGGAATACAGAGGACGGGGACATCTCTCTGGGGGGTTTCTGTAGCTGGATGACTCCACCATGGTGTCCTGGTACAGATCTTTGTGTTCTTCCTCCATCACCCCATCCTCATCATCCTCCTCTTTTATCTCTTCTTTAACCTCAACTTTAGGATCTCTCAGGTCTCCACTCTGAATATAGAATAAAAATGACATCAATGGTAACAATGCAGATAATGTACAGATCCTAATGATACTATCAGTGATTGTTCCTCATCTACCTGATGATGGTGGGGGATGGTGTGACCTTCCTGTGTGGAATCCCGGGAATACAGAGGACGGGGACATCTCTCTGGTGGGTTCCCATTACTGGATCCATCTGTAGGAAACACACACACTGACTGAATCCATTGTTTCTATGTGTTTATCAGATGATGGGGGATCTAGGTGGAGCCTCCGTACTGCTCTCTCCTTTACAATAAAGTCTCCTCTTACCCGGTGATGTGAGGGGCGGCTGATTCTCCATCATGACGTCCTTGTAGAGATCCTTGTGTCCTTCTAAATACTCCCACTCCTCCATGGAGAAATAGACAGTGACATCCTGACACCTTATAGGAACCTGACACACACAATGATACCGTCACCATCCAGACACACCCCTTGTCTGTTACTGGATAATGTCCCAGAATTCCCAGAATCCTCCTCACCTCTCCTGTCAGCAGCTCCATCATCTTCTTGGTGACTTCTAGAATCTTCTCCATGTTGTGTCTCTCAGGTTTTAGGGAGTCACATGGAGGCACTGTGATGGTCATATGATCACCTGACTTCACAAGAGGAAATCTCTGTATTGGGGAACCAATAGAAATATCATGTTAGAATCCCAGAATCCCCCTCACCTCTCCGGTCAGGTCTGTGTTTTATTTATAGAGATAAGAGTGATGTCATATGACCTCCCAGAATCCTCCTCACCTCTCCGGTCAGCAGGTAGATGATCTCCAGGGTGAGGTTTAGTATCCTCTCAGTCATGTGACTCCTGTCCTCCTCCATCTTCATTGGTCATGTGATCTATACAGGTTACCTGTAGACAAAGAATTAATGAGAGAATTATCTGGACTGCACTGGTTGTACAATATTAGGATGGGGGTATGTAATGGTTTTAGCGTCCGAGCGCCTCTTAACTTTTGTCTATAGAGACCCCCATCCCCAATAAAAGTGATTATAATCCGTTAGTATGAGGCGAGAAGGTGATTGGTGGGAAATGTGACACATCTCTATAATGATGTTGGGGGATGTTCTGCCCCTGAAGGGGTTAATCTAGGTTCCCACACTATATATGTGTGTATTATTATCTGCTGGAGATAAAAGACATCACAGTGACTATGGAGGAAGAGGACGGACATGACGGGGTTACTGGGTGTAAATAGAAAATAAGATCTTATTACCTCCTCTGCTGCCTCTTCCAGCAATGTCTTCCCTATTTGTTATCTTGACTCACCTCTCACCCGGTACTTCCTACTTATACCTGACATCACTTCCTGTCTTCCATAGAGACTTCCTGTCTCTATGGTAGAAGTGAGATCCCCATCTTGTGGAGCTCAGAGGAACTGCAGTCCCAAAAAACATCTCGTAGTGTGAACACGGCCTTGTGCTGTGTGTGTATGCACTATATATCCTTATATGTTAGGGTGACCAGACATCCCCGGTTTCAGGGCACAGTCCCCTGATTGAGGACACTGTCCCCGGACCAAGTCTGTCCTTGGTTTGTCCCCTGATTGGATTTAATAGGGGGCAGGGGCAATTTCAAAGAAAGTTAGTGCAGAATAAAAATAAAAACATTAGAATTACACCCCCCCCCCCTCCGCCGTGCCTTCTAGCATAGGTTTTTTTTTTCCCCATTATCTGTGCCCCTTTCTGATGATCATGTGCTGGTCGGTGCGGAGGGAATATTTCTTCAGTTTCGGGGAGCATGCCCATTTAGCCTCGCTCGCATGTTATTCTGCCTTGGCTCAAATCCTGGCCAGCCACCTGCCTATCTCCTTGCCTTCCCTGGCAGAGTTATCTTCGTCTGCTCCCCACCCAGCAGTAGCCGGGCCCGGAGAGCAAGACTTGAGAGGCTGTGAGGTGGGTGGTCGTCAGGCAGAGAGTCGCTGATTGTTGCCATTACTAGTAAAGAAAAAATATGTCCCCGGAATTCATTTTAAAAATCTGGTCACCTTATTATATGGGGTCATCTCCACTCCCACCACGGGGGGTAGAAACACATACCTCACAATACTCACGGATTCTGTGGGACTTTCCCGCATAGACATTATAGTCCGGCGATAGGAGAAATGTTCCCGCAAACAAAGATGAGCGAAGTAGGTAGGAAGATATCACCCTGACACCCCCCCCCTACTCCCGCTTAACCTCTAATGTCAGGCGGTCGGCTGTAGCTCCCCTTGTAAACTGTATTGTCGGCCGATCATCCCGCGGTAGCACCCCCCCCCCACACACTCGCTCATACACTCTGATGGCACCGTCTCGGCTTATACTCGAGTATATACGGTATCCCCCTCCATCCTATGGAAAGCCCATAAGGCGGTTTTTCGGGGCCGGAATAAAATTGACACAGCCACCCCCCAAGCCAAACTAATGCCCCCCAAAAAGAAAGCCACATCACCCCTTTACTCACTGACAGTACTTGTCCTGGACGGGAATGCCTGGAGGAGCACAATCCCTGCCCCCTGCTTGTGATTGGAGAAATAATAAATGCCGCCTCTTGTGGCCAATCACCGTGCTGTGATTAGTTACAGCACAAGCTGATTTTTGTGAAGGGAGGGTGTCCCTGAATGATATTTTGGAAATGTGGTCACTCCAAGCCTAGCTGTGGGCTCAAGAGGAGCTTAATGTCTTGGAACCTCGCCTGCAGGTCTCTCCATCCCTACCACGACTTTGTATGTCTCCGCACAACACTGCGGAGACTGAAAACAGCTCTATTATGATAGGTAACAAGGCCCACTCTTGGCCCGCAAGCTGGCTGAACATTCAGTCATGACTACACCCCATCAAATCAAAAATGGAGAGGGCTGTCTGCTTTTCCATGCCCATGACATTGCCCAAACCTTTGCGGAATTCTATACAACGCTATACAATAACCCTGAGATCCCCCACGATCCTCCCTGAACTGACTGACCGACTGACCCAATACCTGGAACGTAGTGGAATGCCCCGGTTCCAGGCCTCAGATCTTCTTTCCTTTAATGCACCCATCTCAGATGAGGAACTCACCTCCACCATTAAATCCTTACCCACGCATAAATCCTCGGGTCCGGACAGTCTCCCCTACAAGTACTATAAATCCTTCCTCCCTATCCTGTACATGTGCAAACTCTTTAATGCCTTCCTCCACCAAGCCCCTAGACCTTCGGATAAGCTGAGGTCATTCCTCACATTAATCCCAAAACCCGACAAGGCCCCCTCCTAGTGTGCTAGCTATAGGCCAATTGCGCTTTTAAATGCTGACCTAAATTTTTTTTTTTTCTAAACTCCTGTCAACACACCTTAATGTGATCCTGCCATCCTTAATAAATAAAGACCAGGTGGGCTTTGTCCCTCTCCGCCAAGCAGGAGATAATATGAGACAGGTTATTGATTCGATTCATGTGGCGAACAGGGAAGGCCAGGAGTCCCTAGTTCTGGGGCTGAAAGCAGAAAATGTCTTTGAGTGCCTTGGCTAGCCGTTCCTGTTTGCCACGCTTTGTTATATTGGGTTTCGGGGCCCTTTTTTTGCGTGCCATCCAACACTTATACATTAACTCCACATCCCAGGTTAAGACTCCTTTCGCTCTGTCTTCCACTTTCCCAATAATGAACGGCACCCGACGGGGATGCTTGCTCCCTCCTCTATTGTTTTCACTATGTGTTGAGCCCCTGGCAGCATCCATTCGCGGAAACACGGATATTCAGGGGTTTTTCGGTCCGAGGAGGGGAGTTCAAACTGGCACTGTTTGCGGATGATATTATACTCCCTCTCACCCAACCTAGGATATCACTGTCCAACTTACATGCCGAACTTGACACCTACAAATCTCTGTCGGGTTATAAAATCAACCCGACCAAGTGGGAGGCACTCCTAATTAAGATCCCGACTGTAGAAGTCCAACACCTGCAGCAATGCTTCCACTACCACTGGAAGACCACAGCCCTGAAATATCTAGGAGTCCACATCATGCCATCCTATGCATCCCTAATCCCCCCCCCCCCCCCCCCCCCCGTTTTCGCCAATACAAGACCTCTTGCAGAAGTGGAAAGTCCACCACATCTCCCTCTTGGGTAGAGTGGCATCTGTGAAGATGACCATTCCCCCCCAAACTCCTGTATCTCTTCCAGACTCTGCCCATCCCAGTCCTTTACGTGCAATTACAGAAACTCCAAGCGGACCTGGTGCACTTTGTCTGGAACTATAGGACACATAGGATACCCCGCTCAGTCTTGGTAGCTTCCTGCTCTGACGGGGGGCTGGCGTTTCCTGATCTAGTGAAATATTAAAAAGTGACTCAACTCCACTCCATCACCTCCTGGTTCCCCCAACGGGCGTACAATAAATGGATAGAGATTGAAAAGACATGGCTTGCACCTACACATCCAATAAGCTTACTCTGAAATGCGGGTGCAGATCTGGAAAGGCTTCTGGGGTCTATGACATTACTTAGATCGCTTTGGCGCAAACTCTCCTGTGCCCACGGGCTCAGCTCAGAGAGTTCACTGCTAACCTCTTTCCTCTACAACCCCCGGGATGCCTGATGGGTCTCACTTTCCGGATGTCCTCGTCCTGGGTGACACGTAACCTAGTTTACTATAGCCACTTGGTGGATCCAATAACTTTCTATCATTTACTCAACTCCAGGAAAAACATGACGTGCCTCGCTAGGTGTTTTATGGGTATCTGCAAATACGTCACTATACCCTTTCCTTTGCCTCGAATCTCCAGTTCTCAGTGCCACCCCTTTCGAGAGAATAATTCTGGAAGGAAGGGCACGCCAAGGCTTGATATCCGATATCTAATGGCTGCTTAACTACCACTCCATTGACGCCCAGGGTAAACACGCATACATGCTTCTCTGGGATAAGGTACTGGGAGAAGCAATCCCGGAGGCGAGATTGTGAACGATCTGGTCTCAGGCAGCAAAGATCTGCTACTGTACGCTCTACAAGGAAAATGCATATAAATGTCTTTATTTTTGGTACCTGACACCAGATGTGCTATTTACCCCTCCTGCTCGGATAGGTGCTGACGCTGCCTGGGCGACAAGGGCTCCCCCTACCATATTTACTGGAGCTGCCCCAAGATTGTACCCTATTGGACGGAGACACAACTCCTGCTATCCCGCCTTCTGGTGGTGCAGGTCCCCTTGACTCCAAAACTATTTTTACTGGGTGTATCGCCCCTACAGATTTCCAAACCATCCAAAAAAATTGCTTAGACACACTGTGATGGAGTTGATAAAATGATTATTTTATGACTATGTAATCTCTCTCTTTTAAACACTCAAATATAGTTAAGCCGCGTACACACGACCATTTTTCATGTAATGGGAAAAAAACATTTCTCTCGATGTGATTCTTGTCAAGCCTGCCTTGCATACACACGATCGTGAAAAAATGCTTGAGCAAAGCGTAGTGGCGTACAACACGTACGATGGCACTATAAAGGGGAAGTTCTATTCTAATGGCGCCACGCTTGGGGCTGCTTTTGCTGATTTTGTGTTAGTAAATGTTTGGTGAGAGACAATTCATGCTTTTCAGTCTGTTACAGCGTGATAAATGTGCCAACTCCATTACAAACGCTAGTTTATCAGAACTTGCTTCTGAGCATGCACGTTTTTTCCCTGTCGTTAAAGCCTACACACGACCGTTTTTCACAACGTGAAAAAATTCTAAATTTTTAATGCCCATTTATCACGACGAGAAAAATGCTCTGGAGCCCACACACGGTCGTTTTTCTAATGACCAATTAAAAAAAATTGCGTCATTAAGCCTCATACACACAACCGTTTTCCTTGGCAAAATCCATCAAGAATAATGCTGGCAGAAAACTGTTGTGGATCTCGACGAAAAAAAAAGAGAACATGTTCTCTATTTTCTCGTTGGGATTCTCAATTTCCTCGTCGTGTTTCTGGTCGGGCTGGTTTACAGCGAGTAAAACACGTTTGTGTGTATGCTAAGAAACCCCCGCATGCTCAGATGAAAGTATGAGACGGGAGCGCACCTTCGGTAAAAGTAGCGTTCGTAATGGAGAGAGCACATTCGTCACGCTGTAACAGACTGAAAAGCGCGAATCGTCTCTCACCAAACTTTTACTAACACGCAGTAACATGAGATTAGCAACAGCAGCCCCAAGGGTTGTGCCAGCGGAATCGAACTTCCCCTTTATAGTGCCGTCGTACGTGTTGCACGTCACCGCGTTTGAGAATGATGAGATTTTGTCTCGACAGTGTGTACGCAAGGAAAGCTTGACAAGATTCTCGACAAGCCTGACAAGAACCTCGTCGAGGAAAACAACGTTTCATTTACGACGACATTCTCGGACGTGTGTACGAGGCCTGATTCTCTTTTCTTTTTTTAGTATTTCTTTCCTTTCATGTTGCAAGATATATGTGTGTGTTTTGGTGATCACGTGAGAAACAGTAGTATTTTCCTTGACTGAAAATTATGACAGAGGTATTCAAAATGAGAAACAGATGTCTTCCCCACTCCCTTGACCCCCTCCTTTCTGCCCCAGTTGAAGACACGTATGTCGTAACGCGTAGGGTGAAGGGAGACGTACACCGGGATTGCCGTGATACCAGCGCGGTGCCGCTGTGTTATATGCTCGTTTTACTTCTGTGTTTGTACGTGCAAATTTTTATTCATTAAAACTCCTGTGTATCAATGATAATGCACTATTGGAGGTCCTCTTTCCTGTTTTTATCCCACCTCTGAGGCCCAGATCATACTATCCATATACGGACACTAGGAACATCAGGGAGATAACCAGCAGTGGATCTGCACATTGAGATCTCTTTTTAGCCGTTTAGAGGTCCTCTTTCCTGTTTTTATCCCACCTCTGAGACCCAGATCATTCTACGGACACCAGGAACATCAGGGAGGTAACCAGCAGTGGATCTGCACATTGAGATCTCTTTTTAGCCGTTTAGAGGTCCTCTTTCCTGTTTTTATCCCACCTCTGAGACCCAGATCATTCTACGGACACTAGGAACATCAGGGAGATAACCAGCAGTGGATCTGCACATTGAGATCTCTTTTTAGCCGTTTAGAGGTCCTCTTTCCTGTTTTTATCCCACCTCTGAGACCCAGATCATACTACGGACACCGGGAACATCAGGGAGGTAACCAGCAGTGGATCTGCACATTGAGATCTCTTTTTAGCCGTTTAGAGGTCCTCTTTCCTGTTTTTATCCCACCTCTGAGACCCAGATCCTACTACGGACACCGGGAACATCAGGGAGGTAACCAGCAGTGGATCTGCACATTGAGATCTCTTTTTAGCCGTTTAGAGGTCCTCTTTCCTGTTTTTATCCCACCTCTGAGACCCAGATCATTCTACGGACACCAGGAACATCAGGGAGGTAACCAGCAGTGGATCTGCACATTGAGGTCTCTTTTTAGTCGTTTAGAGGTGAGAGTTCTGGGAGACCAGAATGTGTGTGTGGTGAAGTACACATCTTTTCACGGAACTAGTGGGTATCCTGGAACACCTCTATAACATCATGGACTCTGTTTGCACTTTATAGTATTTGGCACTATTGATTTATATGTCACTGGCATCACTCTGCATCCCATATCCAACACACGTTGGTCTTATCCACTTTGCGCAATTACTTTCTCTTTACAGTGGCTCTTTTTTAGATGTTGTGTTTACACTTTTGTTTTTGCTGCATTGTTTTTCTGTGTATTTAGGGCAGTGTTTCTCAATTCCAGTCCTCACGCCCCCCCAACAGGTCAGGTTTTCAGGATTTCCATTATTTTGCACAGGTAATTTGATCAGTTTCACTGCCTTAGTAAATCACCACAGCCATTTCATCTGAGGGAAATCCTGAAAACATGACCTGTTGGGGGGGGCGTGAGGACTGGAATTGAGAAACACTGATTTAGGGCGACCTTGTATTTTTAGCGCAGAAGCCCCCCCCCCCATTTTTCATTCAAGATACACACATATGACGTTTGCTTATGTCACATTGTTTATATAAGGGACTGGGACCCAGAAATAAAGGCCTGTTGGAGTTGAGAAGGAACTTGTACTGGTCAGTGTGTTTCAGTGTGATCCCTTTTGCATGCATGCTCTCATATCCACACAAATTTGGCTCAGCGGCAGAATTTAACATGTGTCCTGGAATTGGACCAGGGAAAAAAGTCTACTACAATATACTCACAGCTGCCCGATGCCTGGTTGCCCTCCACTGGAAACGGCACTCCCCACCCTCCCAGGAAGACCTGTACACTAGAATAAAAGATGTGGAACTTATGGAAAAGAATTGACAGGCTGTAAATGCACGATAAGGTCTGGGAGGAGTGGCACCACTGGGAGGATCCGACATGAGCTGAGGCCCTTGCACCCCCTCCCCCAATCTTATGCCGCGTACACACGACCATTTTTCGGGTTCCAAGAAATGACGTTTTTAATGGTCTAGAAAAAAAAAATTCAACCCGATCATTAAAAGGGCCTTGACTACACAGGATCGTGAAAGAAAAATGCTCTAGCAAAGCGCGGTGACGTACGACGGCACTATAAAGGGGAAGTTCCATTTGCTGATTTTGTGTTAGTAAAAGACGATTCGCACTTTTCTGTCTGTTACAGCGTGATGAATGTGCTTACTCCATTACGAGCGCTAGTTTTAACAGAACGAGCGCTCCCGTCTCATAACTTGCTTCTGAGCATACACGTTTTTTTTTCACGTCGTTAAAGCCCACACACGACCATTTTTTACGACGTAAAAAAAGACAACGTTAAAAATAATGTGAAAAAAATAGGAAATTTTCAAAATATTTAATGGACATTTTTTACACTGCTTTTAATGACATTAAACGCCCGCCGCACGACTATGTACGTCCACAGAATGGCACGTATAGGCAGATGGGCGTACATGTACGTCCCTGCCTTCTAGCGGGTCGGGGGTCCGATCAGGACCCCCTCCGCTGCGTGCGGCGGGCGGCTTACCTTCGTCAGCGATCCGGCACGAGAAGGCGGATGTTCATGTCCTCGTGATCGCTCCCAGCCAATCCAGCAACCCCCCGCCACATCACTTCCTCTGCCTGTGTAATGTAAACACTGGCAGAGGAAGTGATGTCACCTCTCTGCGGAATTTTAAATCCGCCGAGAGGAGAGAAGACTCACAGTAAGTCGCACCAACACTACACTGACACCAGTACACATAGGCACATTTAACCCCTTGCGATCACCCCCCCCCCCCCCGTCACACTGTCACTGATTGCAGTGATCATATATTTACTGATCACTGCATTTAGTGTCAGTGTGACAGTTAGTGTGACAGTCAGTTAGTGTTAGGTCCAGGGTAGCCCCGTACCCCCCCCAATAAAGTTTTAACCCCTTGATCACCGCCCTAGTTAACCCTTTCACCCCCTATTGCCAGCGTCACTAAGCGATCGTTTTTCTGATCGGTGTAATAGTGTCGCTGTTGCCGCTAGGTAGCTAAAAAAAAATTATTGCGATTTTTTTTTTTTACTAAAGACATGTGGCTGAATACATTTTGGCCTAAGGCCTCGTACACACGATTAAATGTGTCTGTTCAAATCCGTCGGACCGACCGATTTGAACAGATCTGTCTGCTGGGATTTTGGTTTGCTCGCGTGTACACACAAGCAAACCAAAATCCCCGCCAGCAGACAGCGCGCTGACGTGTCGGTGACGTGGCGATGACGTTGACGCCGCCACGTCACTGCACCAGGAAGTAAAACACTTCCGCGCATGCGTCGAAACCATTTGGCGCGTGTGCGAGAGGACATGTCTGCTGGTTAGCATACTAACCAGCAGACATGTCGGGCGGACGGGTTCCCAGCCGACAGATTTCAAAGCATGCTTTGAAATCTGTCGGGTGGCCAAATCCGTCTGTTTGCCCGTACATACGATCGAATCTGTCTGCTGAAACGGTCTAGCAGACCGTTTCCAGCAGACAGATTTGATCGTGTGTACGAGGCCTTAATGTTTGACTAAAATGTAGTTTATTCGATTTTTCTTATAACAAAAAGTAAAAAAATATAGATTTTTTTTCAAAAATGTCGTCGCTGTATTTTTGTTTATAGCGCAAAAAAAAAATATCTGCCCGCACATGCGCGGAAGTGTTTTACTTCCTGGTGCGGTGACGTGGCGGCGTCAACGTCATCGCCACGTCGCCGCGCTGTCTGCCGGCGGGGATTTTGGTTTGATCGTGTGTACAGCGATCAAACCAAAACAGCCCAGCAGACAGATCTGTTCAAATCGGTCTGTCAGACCGATTAGAACAGATTAATTTGCTCGTGTGTACGGGGCCTAAGGGTCACCACCGTTTACCATTTCCATTCCACCAACCCAAGACAGCTCATCCGACACTCCAACAATCCATCAGACACGACCCATTTCATTCCCCAGAATAAAACGCGACATAAGCTCTGTTCTCTGGTTCCAAAAATGAATGAATGCTTTAATGGTAAAACTCGTTCATTTCGTTTTCTAACTGTATAAAAGACTAATGAATCAACTCCACCCACCACCTTACACAAGGAACTTCAATACACACTCTCTTAGACAACGACATTCAGATGAGTTAATTATTAGTCATTCCCCAGACGTCCCGACTCCGTGATAATCTATTCACTCCTACATATTGCACATTCCTTTGTAATTGACATGCTAATCCACTACACCTGAAAAGAGACGTCTGACTTTTAGACTGCTAACTCACAACACATCTATCATCAGTAATATTTTCACACAAAACAGTGTCATTAGCATACACAATGAAATATCTAGGAGCAGACTTAATTAACACCTCAAAAGTATGTGCCCCCACATTGAATGAAAAACACTCTATTGACCTGTTGGGAGTCAGACTTTAACAACTTGTAATATTTCAAGATATCCTGCAATACATGAATTATCAGTAATGTCCCATCTCACGTAATTTATGATATAATTTTTCAGTCATCCTATGCCCCCCTAAGGGACTTATGATGACCCTAGACCCAAGAGTCATTGGTGAAGCTGGCACAGGAGTACACCGCATCCTTCAAAAGTCTGAGTATCACGGGTCATTCCGTTACATCTCTCCCCTTTCGGTAGGAGACTAACACAGGAGGAGACCCCAGACGGGTTGACTCCGAAGTTAGTCAGTAGCTCAATTCATCCAATGTTGGTATCCAAACAGAGCATTACTCACCCTGCCAACCTCTGCCTCTCTCAGAGAACATGCCTGCCGCCGGGGAAAGGCCTGGACTGGCCCTTCTCCCTGGAGTCCTTTCAGCCGCTGGAGAGAAGACAGGGTGACTGGGCTCAGTCCATCATACTGTTGGGGGTCTGGGCCAACTGCCCCCCATCCCTGGGGTATACCACTGGAGACTGAAGTCCCATCCACTTCCACAGATACTCCCTCTCATGCTAGTTGAGAGCAGAGTGCCCATGCATCCATTTTTATTTTAAAATACCTAGAGGACCGCCTTTTAAGTGGTGGGGTTAACATGTTTCGTCCTGGAAGATAACTTGAGAAAACAGACCTCTTGTAAGACAATATTAGATCTCCATACCACAAAATGTATTTAGCCAATGAGAGGTAATGACTCAATTTTTATATATTTAAATGCCTAGAGGACCGCCTTTTAAGTGGTGGGGTTAACGCGTTTCGTCCTGGAAAACGACTTGAGAAAACAGACCTATTGCAAGAGTTTACACCACAAAATTCACTCAGCCAATGAGAGGGAATGACTCCATTTTTATTTTTCTCCTGCTATCAATGGCCAACACGGTACAACACTTCATCCATGTGTTTGGTGATCTCTGATCTCCTTATGAAGTGTTTCTTACATGATGAAGATCAGCCATGAAGTATATCTGAGGTGTATAGCAGGGTGTGCTTCTTCCCCACATGTCCAGCAACATTCATATACAAGACATTTCCCGCACTCACTGATGACTTCAGTGAGGAACATTTCCCTCACTCAGGACAGGAATACGGCTTCTCCCCCGTGTGAGATCTCTGATGGTTATATAAACTGGAATGGCTTTTCCCCCGTGTGAGATCTCTGATGTTTATATAAACTGGACTTCGATGAAAAACATTTCCTGCACTCAGGACAGAAAAAAGGCTTCTCCCCCGTGTGTGATCTCTGATGTGCGGAAAGCCTGGATTTCTCTGAAAAACATTTCCCACACTCAGGACAGAAAAAGGGCTTCTTCCCCGTGTGCGATTTCTGATGTGTGGAAAGACTGGACTGCTGTGAAAAACATTTCTCACACTCAGAACAGGAATACGGCTTCTCACCTGTGTGAAATCTGTTATGGTCTTTAAGCTGGTATTTAAAACGGAAACAATTCCCGCACTCAGAACAGGAAAAAGGCTTCTCCCCCGTGTGTGATCTCTGATGTGTGGAAAGACTGGACTGCTGTGAAAAACATTTCCCACACTCAGAACAGGAATACGGCTTCTCACCTGTGTGAGATCTGTTATGCTCTTTAAGCTGGTATTTTAAACGGAAACACTTCCCGCACTCAGTACAGGGAAACTTCTTTTCGGCACCATCCCGCACAGTCTGAGGTTCCTCGGGATAAGAGGAATACGATAGTCCAGCTACACTGTGTGGTGCCGGATGGACATTTGCGGTAGACAGGGTTTCTCCTGGACTATTCCGCTTATGAGACCTCCAATGTCTGATAAGAATTGATTTCTGTGCAAAACATTTCCCGCACTCAGAACAGGAAAAAGGCTTCTCCCCTGTGTGTAATCTCTGATGTGCGGAAAGATGGGACCTCTCTGAAAAACATTTACTGCACTCAGGACAGAAAAAAGGCTTCTCCCCCGTGTGCGTTCTCTGATGTGCGGAAAGCTGGGATTTCCTTGAAAAACATTTCCCGCACTCAGAACAGGAAAAAGGCTTCTCCCCCGTGTGTGTTCTCTGATGTGTGGAAAGATGGGACTTCCGTGAATAACATTTTCCGCACACAGAACAGGAATACGGCTTCTCACCTGTGTGAGACCTTTTATGCTCTTTAAGCTGGTATTTTAAACGGAAACACTTCCCGCACTCAGTACAGAGAAACTTCTTTTCAGCACCGTCCCGCACAGTCTGAGGTTCCTCAGGATAAGAGGAATACGATGGTCCGGCGCTGTCCCTCATAGTCTGAGGTTCCTCAGGATAAGAGGAATACGATGGTCCGGCACCGTCCCGCACAGTCTGAGGTTCCTCAGCATAAGAGGAATACGATGGTCCGGCACCGTCCCGCACAGTCTGAGGTTCCTCAGGATAAGAGGAATACGATGGTCCGGCACCGTCCCGCACAGTCTGAGGTTCCTCAGCATAAGAGGAATACGATGGTCCGGCACCGTCCCGCACAGTCTGAGGTTCCTCAGGATAAGAGGAATACGATGGTCCGGCACTGTCCCGCACAGTCTGAGGCTCCTCAGGATAAGAGGAATACGATGGTCCGGCACCACCCCGCACAGTCTGAGGTTCCTCAGGATAAGAGGAATACGATGGTCCGGCACCGTCCCGCACAGTCTGAGGTTCCTCGGGATAAGAGGAATACGATGGTCCGCCACCGCCCCGCACAGTCTGAGGTTCCTCAGGATAAGAGGAATACGATGGTCCGGCACCATCCCGCACAGTCTGAGGTTCCTCAGGATAAGAGGAATACGATGGTCCATCTACACTGTGTGGTGCCGGATGGACATTTGAGGTAGTCGGGTTTTCTCCTGGACTATACTGTGTGATGTCCTCATCTTCTACTTTACAGTCTGGAGACAAAGTGAGACAATCCTCTGAGGTTTTCCTCATCTCCCGTCCATCTACTAAAATAGAAATACAAAGATTATTACTAGACATGAGCTGATTGGTTCCCCTAAACCAGGACTCCGCCCACATCAGGCAGCTTTGTCTCTGAGGATCTTACAATTCCCCCCTTAAGGTAACTAGTAAATGGCTCCTCTGATCTCCTACCAGATCATTTCTTTAATCATGGACCTTAGTCAGAGAGTGAGGAAACAACGAGAACTGTCTTTTATAGGAGTGACAGTGATGAGGGGATTATAGGACGAGTGTCCCCTCCCCCTCTATCACTCATTGCCATCTTCCCAACACAAGAAGTCCTGCACTTCCTTATTTAGTCCATGATTTAGTCATGAATAACAGCGGGGCTGAGCCCCACCAGAGGTCAGAGAGTGAGGATGGGGGGAGAACAACAAAGATGAAGACTGGACTGATCCCGAAAACCCCCATCATTGGGTTACTGACTCCTCCCTCATTATCACTTTCTGTTTAAGGTTCCAAAGTTGGAGGATGTTATCACATTATTATCAGCATGTAAAAGTCTGTGCTCCAATCACATCATCAGATATAAAATGTTCAGCTGGTAGGGAATGGGTGTAACAAAAGAGAATACATATTATGTGTATATATAGCAGTGGGTGGAGGGGAGAGAGGAGAAGTCAGGAGTATGTAATGTACAACATAGAGTATATAGTGCAGGGGTCAGGAGTATGTAATGTACAACATAGAGTATATAGTGATGGGTCAGGACTCATGATATTGGTGTTCAGTAATCAGTGGGGGATGAAATATTTACTGGAGACAAGTTGCAGAGATCCCACACCGCTGCCTCCCATCTCCTGAGACTGCACTCAGTGACTTGGGTCTGAGACTATACAGACATATCCCTCCACCCGGCACAGCCAGCAAATAACAGAGAAAGTAACCCGGGGGAATTGTTCTGTCAGAGATCTCACTAGACCCGGGCATGGGGCAGAAGACCCAAGGTACATATCCCCGGTGTCTAGGTCAAGCAAACCCTATGGTCAAAATCAACATTTTGCTGATCCCCAGAATCCCCATAAATCCAGTCTAGAGACATAAATTGTGTCTGCAGCACAGAGAAGGAAAATTATCCGAGCGAAATACAGAAATACAGGACGGGGAACACAGCTCAGGAAAGTGACCAGGGGATTACAGGCTGATATCACCCAGTCCCCGCCCTACTCTGGGCCAATCAGTGAGCAGTATGGGTGGAGGAATGGATTTAGTGTTAATGACCCACCTGTGCTGATCTCTGTAGGAGTGTCCTCCTCTATAAATGTCCCCGTTATTCCATCCTCCTCCATAGACTGCTGATCATCCCTCACATACCTCTCTTCTTCTTCTGGTTTCACCTCAACCTTTATATCTATTAGATCTTCACCCTAAACCAAGAGAATAAAAGAAAATATCATCTGTAAAATATGGGCTTTAATATTGTAAGTTCACGTAAAAAAAAAAAAATTAAACATTGTTTCTATATATCTTGTTCTAGATGCTCCTTCCTACCAACCTTGTAACAGTGAGGGATGGTGTGACCTTCCTGTGTGGAATCCCGGGAATACAGAGGACGGGGACATCTCTCTGGGGGGTTCCTGGTATTAGGTGGCTCCATCATATCCTTGTGTCCTTCTGAATACTCCTCCATCACACCATACTCCTCACCCTCCTCTTTATACTCTTCTTTAACAACAATATTATCATCCCCGAGGTTTCCACTCTGAATATATAATAAAACATTCATTGTAACAAACATGTTTGTGTATAAATCATAACCACCAATAATTGTTCCTCATCTACCTGATGATGGTGGGGGATGGTGTGACCTTCCTGTGTGGAATCCCGGGAATACAGAGGACAGGGACATCTCTCTGGTGGGTTCCCATTACTGGATCCATCTGTAGGAAACACACACACTGACTGAATACATTGTTTCTATGTGTTTATCAGATGATGGGGGATCTAGGTGGAGCCTCCGTACTGCTCTCTCCTTTACAATAAAGTCTCCTCTTACCCGGTGATGTGAGGGGCGGCTGATTGTCCATCATGACGTCCTTGTAGAGATCCTTGTGTCCTTCTAAATACTCCCACTCCTCCATGGAGAAATAGACAGTGACATCCTGACACCTTATAGGAACCTGACACACACAATGATACAGTCACCATCCAGACACATCCCTTGTCTGTTACTGGATAATGTCCCAGAATTCCCAGAATCCTCCTCACCTCTCCTGTCAGCAGCTCCATCATCTTCTTGGTGACTTCTAGAATCTTCTCCATGTTGTGTCTCTCAGGTTTTAGGGAGTCACATGGAGGCACTGTGATGGTCATATGATCACCTGACTTCACAAGAGGAAATCTCTGTATTGGAGAACCAATAGAAATATCATCAAATATTATCAAATCACAGAATCCTCCTCACCTCTCCGGTCAGGTCTGTGTATTATTAATAGAGATAAGAGTGATGTCATGTGACCTCCCAGAATCCTCCTCACCTCTCCGGTCAGGTCTGTGTAATATTAATAGAGATAAGAGTGATGTCATGTGACCTCCCAGAATCCCCTCACCTCTCCGGTCAGGTCTGTGTTTTATTAATAGAGATAAGAGTGATGTCATGTGACCTCCCAGAATCCTCCTCACCTCTCTGGTCAGGTCTGTATTATTAATAGAGATAAGAGTGATGTCATGTGACCTCCCAGAATCCCCCTCACCTCTCCGGTCAGGTCTGTATTATTAATAGAGATAAGAGTGATGCCATGTGACCTCCCAGAATCCTCCTCACCTCACCGGTCAGGTCTGTGTTTTATTAATAGAGATAAGAGTGATGTCATGTGACCTCCCAGAATCCCCTCACCTCTCCGGTCAGGTCTGTGTATTATTAATAGAGATAAGAGTGATGTCATGTGACCTCCCAGAATCCTCCTCACCTCTCCGGTCAGGTCTGTATTATTAATAGAGATAAGAGTGATGTCATGTGACCTCCCAGAATCCTCCTCACCTCTCTGGTCAGGTCTGTGTTTTATTAATAGAGATAAGAGTGATGTCATGTGACCTCCCAGAATCCCCCTCACCTCTCCGGTCAGGTCTGTGTATTATTAATAGAGATAAGAGTGATGTCATGTGACCTCCCAGAATCCTCCTCACCTCACCGGTCAGGTCTGTGTTTTATTAATAGAGATAAGAGTGATGTCATGTGACCTCCCAGAATCCTCCTCACCTCTCCAATCAGCAGGTAGATGATCTCTAGGGTGAGGTTTAGTATCCTCTCAGTCATGTGACTCCGGTCCTCCTCCATCCCCATTGGTCATGTGATCGATACAGTTTACCTGTAGACCAACAATTAATAAGAAAGAAAATTATCTGGACTGTACCGGTTGTACAATATTAGGATGGGGGTGTATGAGGGATAATATGAGGGTTTCTATCATGTAAGAACACCCCCCCCCCCCCCATGGGATTACACTTAAAGGAACATTCCTTTTAGCATATGTAGTGGTTTTAGCATCCGGGCGCCTCTAACCCTTTGTCTATAGAACCCCCCGTCCCCAATAAAAGTGATATAATCCCTTAGCATAGACCAGGGGTCTCCAAACTGTGGCCCTTTGCTAGCCATTATCAGCCCTTGGGGCACTATTCTGCCATATGATATGAGGTACTATTCCTCCCACTGACTCCAACAATGGGGCATTATTCCTCCCACTGACTCCAGCAACAGGGCACTATTTTTTTCACTGGTACTAGGGATGGGGCACTACTCCTCCTATTGATCACTAACATCAAGGCCACGTTTACCCTTACTGATGTTGGGCCGAGGACATTTTCTACCCCCAATGGCCAGAATCCGGCCCCTTAAAGTCTGAAGGACAGAAAACTGGCCCTTTGTTTGAGAATTTTGGAGACCCCTGGTATAGACTAATGAGGCGAGAAGTTGATTGGTGGGAAATGTGACACATCACCATAATGAAGTGGGGGAATGTTCTGCCCCTGAAGGGGTTAATCTAGGTTTCCACACTATATATGTGTGTATCATCATCTGCTGGAGATAAAAGACGTCACAGTGACTATGGAGGAAGAGGACGGACATGACGGGGTTACTGGGTGTAAATAGAAGATAAGATCTTATTACCTCCTCTACTGCCAGTTCCAGCAATGTCTTCCCTATTTCTTATCTTGACTCACCTCTCACCCGGAACTTCTTAATTATACCCGACATCACTTCCTGTCTGTAGCTGACATCACTTCCTGTCTTCCATAGAGACTTCCTTTCTCTATGGTAGAAGTGAGATTACCACCTTGTGGAGCTCAGAGGAACTGCAGTCCAGAGAAACATCTCGTAGTGTGAACACGGCCTTGTGCTGTGTGTGTATGTACTGTATATCCTTATATCGGGTCATCTCCACTCCCACCAAGGGGGGTAGAAACACATACCTCCCAACACGCACGGATTCTGTGGAACTTTCCCTCATAGACATTATTTTCCCGCAGTCCGGCAATAGGAGAAATGTTCCCGCAAACGAAGATGAGCGAAGTAGGTAGGAAGATATCGCCATGACCCCCCCCCTGCTCCCGCTTATCCTCTAATGTCAGGCGGTCGGCTGTAGCTTCCCTTGTAAACTGTATTGTCGGCCGATCGTCCCGCAGTAGCACCCCCCCCCCCCCCCTTCGCTCACTAACTCTGATGGCAGGGGGAAAAAAAATGTATCACCGTCTCGGCTTATACTCGAGTTTATACGGTATCCCCTTCCAGCCTATGGAAAGCCCATAAGGCGGTTTTTCGGGGCCGGTGCATAACGCTTGCCTCGGCTATGAAGAAAGACGAAATGGCAGCCAAGCTGTGGGGTCAAGAGGAGCTTAAGGCCTTGGAACTTCGCCTGCCGGTCTCTCCGTCCCTACCACGATTAAAAAAATTGTATGTCTCCACACGACACTTAGAGACCTCGCATCTAGCCAAGTTGAAAAAGCACTACGAAGACTGCAACAGCTCTATTACGATAAAGGTAACAAGGCCCACTCCCTCTTGGCCCGCAAGCTGGCTGAACATTCGGTCACGACTACACCCCATCAAATCAAAAATGGAGAGGGCTGTCTGCTTTCCCATCCCATGATTGATGTGGCGAACAGGGAAGGCCAGGAGTCCCTAGTTCTGAGGCTGGACGCAGAAAATGCCTTTGACCGCCTTTGCTGGCCTTTCCTGTTTGTCACGCTTCGTTATATAGGTTTTCGGGGGCCTTTTTTGCATGCCATCCAACACTTATACACTAACCCCACATCCCAGGTCAAGACCCATTTCGCTCTGTCTTCCACCTTCCCAATAATGAACGGCACCCGCCAGGGATGCTCTCCCCTCTATTGTTTGCACTATGTATTGAGCCCCTGGCGGCGTCCAATTCGCGGAAACTCGGATATTCTGGGGGGGGTTTCGGTCCGAGGAAGGGAGTTCTAACTGGCACTGTTTGCGGACGATATTATACTCACTCTCACCCAACTTACCACCTACAAATCTCTCTCGGGTTGAAAAAATCAACCCGACCAAGTCGGAGGCACTCCCAATTAATATCCCGACTGCAGAAGTCCAACACCTGCAGCAATGCTTCCACTACCACTGGAAGACCACAGCCCTGAAATATCTAGGAGTCCACATCACGCCATCCTATGCATCCCTTTACCAGGCTATTCCCCCCCCCCCCACTTTTTCGCCAAAAATGAGACCACTTGCGGAAGTGGAAAGTCCACCACATCTCCCTCTTGGGTAGAGTGGCATCTGTAAAGATGACCATTCTCCCCAAACTCCTGTATCTCTTCCAGACTCTGCCCATCCCGGTCCTTTAGATGCAGTTATGGAAACTCCAAGCGGACCTGGTGCCCTTTGTCTGAAACTATAGGACTCATAGGATACCCCGGTCGGTCTTGGTAGCTTCCCGCTCTGAGGCACTCCCAATTAATATATCGACTGCAGAAGTCCAACACCTGCAGCAATGCTTCCACTACCACTGGAAGACCACAGCCCTGAAATATCTAGGAGTCCACATCACGCAATCCTATGCATCCCTTTACCAGGCTAATTCCCCCCCCCCCCCCACTCTTTCGCCAAAAACTAGACCACTTGCAGAAGTGGAAAGTCCACCACATCTCCCTCTTGGGTAGAGTGGCATCTGTAAAGATAACCATTCTCCCCAAACTCCTGTATCTCTTCCAGACTCTGCCCATCCCGGTCCTTTAGGTGCAGTTACGGAAACTCCAAGCGGACCTGGTGCCCTTTGTCTGGAACTATAGGACTCATAGGTTACCCCGCTCGGTCTTGGTAGCTTCCCGCTCTGACGGGGGGCTGGCGTTTCCTGATCTAGTGAAATATTAATAAGTGACTCAACTCCACTCCATCACCTCCTGGTTCCCCCAACGGGCGTACAATAAATGGACAGAGATTAAAAAGATATGGCTTGCACCTATCCAATAAGCTTACTCTGAAATGCGGGTGCGGAGGCAGATCTGGAGAGGCTTCTGGGGTCTATGACATTACTTAGATCGCTTTGGCGCAAACTCTCCTGTGCCCACGGGGCTCAGCTCAGAGAGGTCACTGCTAACCTCTTTAATCTACAACCCCCGGGAGGCCTGATGGGTCTCCCGGGGGTTGTACTCGCCAGATGTCCTCGCCCTGCACGACACGTAACCCAGTTCACTACGGCCACTTGGTGGATCCGATATCACGGAAATTGCTATCATTTACTCAACTCCAGGAAAAACATGACTTGTCTCGCTAGGTGTTTTATGGTTATCTGCAAATACGTCACTATGCCCTATCCTTTGCCCCGAATCTCCAGTTCTCAGCACCACCCCCTTTCAAGAGAATAATTCTGGAAGGAACAGCATGCCGAGGCTTGATATCCGATATCTAATGGCTGCTTAACTACCACTCCATTGAGGCAATCCCGGAGGTGACATGGCGGACGATCTGGTCTCAGGCAGCAAAGAGCTCCTACTGTACTCTCTACAAGGAGAACGCATATAAACTTCTCTATTTTTGGTACCCGACACCAGATGTGCTTCATGCTATTTACCCCTCCTGCTCGGATAGGTGCCGACGCTGCCTGGGCGACAAGGGCTCCCTCTACCATATTTACTGGAGCTGACCCAAGATTGTACCCTATTGGACGAAGACACAACTCCTGGTATCCCGCCTTCTGGTGGTGCAGGTCCCCTTGACTCCAAAACTATTTTTACTGGGTGTATCGCCCCTATAGTTTCCAAAACATCCAAAAAATTGCTTAGACACACTGTGATGGAGTTGATAAAATGATTATCTTATGACTATTTAATCTCTCTCTTTTAAACACTCAAATATTGTTAAGCCGCGTACACACGAATATTTGTCATGTCATGGGAAAAACAACGTTTCTCTCAACGTGATTCTCGTCAAGCCTGCCTTACATACACGCGATCGTGAAAAAAAAAATGCTTGAGTTACGTACAGCACGTAGGACGGCACTATATAGGGGAAGTTCCATTCGGATGGCGCCACCCTTTGGGACGCTTCTGCTGATTTTGTGTTAGTAAAAGTTTGGTGGGAGACGATTCGCGCTTTTCAGTCTTTGTGCTTTTCAGTCTGTTACAGCGTGATGAATGTACTATCTCCATTACAAACGCTAGTTTTACCTGATCGAGTGCTCCTGTCTCTTCTGAGCATGCGTGAAAAACGACGAGAAATATTTGAGCATGTTCTAAATTTTTAATGCCCATTATTCACGACGAGAACAATGCTCAGGAGCCTACACACGGTCGTTTTTAATTACCAATTTAAAAAATTACATTTTTATCGTCATGAAAAACAATCGTGTGTACGCAGCATTAGGCCTCGTACACAGGACCGTTTTTCTCGGCAAAATAAATCAAGAAACTTGGTGGCAGAGCATGTATGTTGTCGTGGATCTCGACGACAAAAAAAGAGAACATGTTCTCTTTTTTCTTGTTGGGATTCTCAATTTCCTCGTCGTCGGGCTGGTTTACGACGAGAAACACGTTTGTGTGTATGCTTAGAAACCCGCACATGCTCAAAATAAAGTATGAGACGGGAGCGCAGCTTCGGTAAAAGTAGCGTTAGTAATGGAGATAGCACATTCGTCACGCTGTAACAGACTGAAAAGCGTGAATCGTCTCTCACCAAACTTTTACTTAACACGCTGTAACATGAAATTAGCAAAAGCAGCCCCAAGGGTTGTGCCAGTGTAATCGAACTTCCCCTTTATAGTGCCGTCGTACGTGTTGTACGTCACCGCGTTTGAGAACAATGAGATTTTGTCTAGACAGTGTGTATGCAAAGAAAGCTTGTCAAGATTCTCGACAAGCCTGACAAGAACCTCATCGAGGAAAACAACGTTTCTTTTACGACGGGATTCTCGGTCATGTGTACGAGGCCTGATTCTCTTTTCTTTTTTTCAGTATTGTTTTCCCTTTCATGTTGCGAGATATGTGTGTGTGTGTGTGTGTGTGTGTATGTGTGTGTGTGTGTGTGTGTGTGTGTGTGTAAGTTTTGGTGATCACGTGAGAAATAATATTTTCCTTGTCTGAAAATTATGACAGAGGTATTCAAAATGAGAAACAGATGTTTTCCCCACTCCTCACTCCCTTGACCCCTTCCTTTCTGCCCCTCCCACCGTGCAAAGAAAATGGTTGAATTCCTCGTGGCAAAAACAGATGTCACAGGAAAAGGGAATATATGGATGAGCCAATAAGATACACACATATGTGATGAAGTTTGCTTAAGTCACGTTGTTTATAAAAGGGGCTGGGACCCGGAAATAAAGGCCTGTTGGAGTTGAGAAGGACCTTGTACTGGTCAGTGTGATCCCTTTCGCATGCATGCTCTCACATCCACATGAATTTGGCTCAGCGGCAGAATTTAACATGTGTCCTGGAATTGGACCAGGGAAAAAGTCTACTACAACATACTCACAGCTCCCTGAAGCCTGGTTGCCCTCCACTGGAAACGGCAGTCCCCACCCTCCCAGGAAGACCTGTACACTATAATAAATTATGTGGAACTTATGGAAAAGAAATGACAGCCAGGCTACAGGATAGGCTGTAAATGCACGATAAGGTCTGGGAGGAGTGGCGCCGCCGGGAGGATCTGACATGAGCCGAGGCCCTTGCACCCCCTCCCCCAATCTTATGCCGCGTACACACGACCATTTTTCAGGTTCCAAGAAATGACGTTTTTAATGGTCTAGGAAAAAAATGTGTTTTTTCAACCCGATCATTAAAGCGGCCTTGCCTCCACACGATCGTGAAAGAAAAATGCTCTAGCAAAGCGCGGTGACGTACAAAACGTACAACGGCACGATAAAGGGGAAGTTCCATTCGGTTGGCGCCACCCTTGGGGCTGCTTTAGCTGATTTCGTGTTAGTAAAAGACGATTCGCGCTTTTCTGTCCGCTACAGTGTGGCGAATGTGCTATCTCCACATTACGAACGCTAGTTTTACCAGAACGAGCGCTCCCGTCTCATAACTTGCTTCTGAGCATGCGCATTTTTTTCACGTCGTTGAAGCCCACACACGACCATTTTTTACGAAGTAAAAGACGACAACGTTAAAAATAACGTGAAAAAATAGAACATGTTCGGAATTTTTAATGGACATATTTTACAACCCGAAAAACGGTCATGTGTACGCGGCATCAGTCTCTCTTTCCTTTTCACTTTTCTATCATGCTCTTTTTTTTATTTTATCTGTCTTTTTCTGGCCTTGTAGAGGCCTGTGGCAGTTGCTTAATGATTGCTATTTTATGCAGTTCGTCAGTTTTGATTATTTAACACTTCCAGGGTTGTGTATTCATAATTGTATTTAATTGTAAATAATTGTAAGCACTGGCTAGATTGTTGCTCTAGCGATTTCTGTGAACTGCTGCATTCATTCTACGTCAATTTGCTGATTGATTTGACCAATAAAAAATGTTATTTGAAAAAAAAAAAAAAACACAGATTTTTGCCACTAGATGGAGCCAATATTTGACATGACCGGAGGAACGCGTGTCACATTCATTCTACAATTTGTTTTAAAATAGATCCCTTATGCCTCGTTTCCACTGAACGGAACGGTTCGGGTCGGTACAGTTTGGAATGGTTAGAATGGACTGGTCCATTCTTGTTAGCGTTTCCACTACAAGTCGGACCGTCAGGGGCCATTCAGGGTTTAGAAAAAATGCCTAGGGTGTCCACCAATCAGTGGAATGTATTGTAGGTCCGCGCTAACCGAACCGTTCCATTTTCTATGGCCCCACATCTGAAGCAGGACCCAGAATGGTCTGGTACGGTTTCGGTTTTATGGCACAATTTCATAATGGAAACACCCAAAATAGCGTACCGTACCAAACCGATCCGCTCAGTGGAAAACGAGGCATAAGTGTCTGTGAAATCTTCCACCACAAAATGTAACGAGAGGTGTAACAGTCACCACCGTTTACGATTTCCATTCCACCAACCCAAGACAGCGTATCCGACACTCCAACAATCCATCAGACACGACCCATTTCATTCCCCAGAATAAACGAGACATAAGCTCTGTTCTCCGATTCCAAAAATGAATGAATGCTTTAATGGTAAAACTTAGTCTTGTATACAGTTAAAAAACTAAATGAAAAATGAATCAACTCCACCCACCACCTTACACAAGAAACTTTAATACACACTCTCTTAGACAATGACGTTCAGATGAGTTAATTATTAGTCATTCCCCAGACGTCCCGACTCTGCGATAATCTATTCACTACTACATAATGCACATTCCTTTGTAGACATAATTGAAATGCTAATCCACTACACCTGAAAAGAGACATCTGACCTTTAGACTGCTAACTCACAACACATCTATCATCAATAGTATTTTCACACAAAACAGTGTCATTAGCATACACACTGAAATATCTAGGAGCAGACTTAATTAACACCTCAAAAGTATGTGCCCCCTACATTGAATAAAAACACTCTTTTGACCTGTTGGAGTCAAACTTTAAAGCGGGGGTTCACCCTAAAAAAAAAAAAGTCTGACATTACATTGAGCAGACTCCTGAGAGTGAGAGTATGCTGCTCTTTTTTTCATACATACTATTTTAGCGATATTTTCACCCCCGGCTTCAGGGTAGTGAATCCCGCGGGAGTGAGCATTCCTATTAACAGCCTAAGTGATTGACGTGCTTCCGACCATTGTACCGTGATACTTCGCTCCCCATCACAGACTGCTCCGGAAGTGCTGTGGCGGCCAACTGCGCATGCGCGATGCGTTCCAAACGCATCTGCGATGCGTTCCAATGCATTTACGACAGTGCACACCAGCGAAACCTTGTTCGGCATCCAGGCTCTTTCCTTAACATCCCCGTGGATTGGAGGATGTTAAAAAAAGAGCCAGGAGGCCAAACGAGCGGAGCGAGCCGTCCGAGCGAAGCAAGGACGTGAGGCCGACTGGCCACTTACCTCTAAGTCCACGTCGCTCTGATTGACGGCTTCGCTGGTGTGCAGTGTTGTAAATGCATTGGAACGCATCGCAGATGCGTTTGGAACGCATCGCGCATGCACAGTTGGCCGCCGCAGCACTTCCGGAGCACTCTGTGATGGGGGAGCCGAATATGATGCGTCACCGGCACAAACAGCGCGTCACGACTTGCCGAAAGAAGCTGAACGTCGAGTCGGCTCTATACGGCGCCTGCGCACCGATGTTCGGCTTCTTTCGGCAAGTCGTGACGCGCTGTATGCACCAGTCGGAAGCACTTAGGCTGTTAATAGGAACGCCCACTCCCGCGGGATTCACTACCCGGAATCTGAGGGTGAAAAGATCGCTAAAATGGTATGTATGAAAAAAAAAAAAAAAAAAAAAGGAGCAGCATACTCTCTCGCAGGAGTCTGCTCAATGTAATGTTAGACATTTTTATTTTTAGGGTGAACCCCCGCTTGTAATATTTCAAGATATCCTGCAATACATGAATGATCAGTAATGTCCCACCTCATGTAATCCGAGATATAATTTCTCAGTCATCCTATGCCCCCCTAATGGACATAGGATGACCCTAGACCCAAGACCCAAGAGTCATTGGTGAAGCTGGCACAGGAGTACACCGCATCCTTCAAAAGTCTGAGTATCAAGGGCATTCCGTTACATCTCTCCCTTTTCAGTAGGAGACTAACACAGGAGGAGACCCCAGACGAAGTTAGTCCATAGTTCCATTTCTCTAATGCTGGTATCCATACAGTACCCCAAATAAATTGTTCCAAACAGAGCATTACTCACCCAGCCAACCTCTGCCTCTTTCAGAGAGCATGCCTGCCGCTGGGGAGAGGCCTGGACTGGCCCGTCTCCCTGGAGCCTTTTCAGCCGCTGGAGAGAAGACAGGGTGACTGGGCTCAGTCCATCATGCTGTTGGACTTCCACAGGAACTCCCTCTCCTGCTAGTTGAGAGCAGAGTGCCCATGACTCAATTTTTATTTTAAAATGCCTAGAGGACTGCCTTTTAAGTGGTGCGGTTAACATGTTTCGTCCTGGAAGATAACTTGAGAAAACAGACCTCTTTCAAGACAATAATAGACCTCTAAGTCCTTATACCACAAAATGTACTCAGCCAATGAGAGGTAATGACTCAATTTTTATCCTGCTATCAATGGCGAACACGGTACAACACTTCATCCATGTCTTTGGTGAACTCTGATCTCCTTATGAAGTGTTTCTTACATGATGAAGATCAGCCATGGAGTATATCTGAGGTGTATATCAGGGTGTGCTTCTTCCCCACATGTCCAGCAACATTTCTATACAAGACATTTCCCGCACTCACTAATACACCTCGAGGGTTGTGTGGGACCCCTGATGTGCAGGAAGACAGGACTTCAGTGAGGAACATTTCCCACACTTAGGACAGGAATACGGCTTCTCCCCCGTGTGAGATTTCTGATGTTTGTAAATAGTGGACCTCTCTGAAAAACATTTCCCACACTCAGGACAGGAAAGTCACTTTTTTTCTGTGTGCAATCTCTGATGTTTGTAAAAATTTGACTTATCTGAAAAACATTTCCCGCACTCTGCACAGGAATACGGCCTTTCCCCCGTGTGAGATCTCTGATGTTTATTTAAACTGGACTTATCTGAAAAACATTTCCCACAATCTGGACAGGAATACGGCTTTTCCCCCGTATGCAGTCTCTGATGTTTATATACACTGGACTTCTCTGAAAAACATTTCCCGCACTCAGGACAGGAAAAAGGCTTCTCCCCCGTGTGCGATCTCTGATGTGCGGAAAGCTTGGATTTCTCTGAAAAACATTTCCCGCACTCAGAACAGGAAAAAGGCTTCTCCCCCGTGTGAGATCTCTGATGTGTGTAAAGACTGGACCTCTCTGAAAAACATTTCCCGCACTCAGGACAGGAAAAAGGCTTCTCCCCCGTGTGCAATCTCTGATGTGCGGAAACCTGGGATTTCATTGAAAAACATTTCCCACACTCAGAACAGGAAAAAGGCTTCTCCCCTGTGTGTGATCTCTGATGTATAAAAAGATGGGCCTTCCTTAAAAAACATTTCCCGCACTCAGGACAGGAATGTGGCTTCTCACCTGCGTGATATCTTTTATGCTCATTAAGCTGGTATTTTAAACGGAAACACTTCCCGCACTCAGTACAGGGAAACTTCTTTTCAGCACCATCCCTCACAGTCTGAGGTTCCTCAGGATAAGAGGAATACGATGGCCCAGCACCGTCCCACACAGTCTGAGGTTCCTCAGGATAAGAGGAATACGATGGTCCGGCACCGTCCCACACAGTCTGAGGTTCCTCAGGATAAGAGGAATATGATGGTCCGGCACCGTTCCTCACAGTCTGAGGTTCCTCAGGATAAGAGGAATACGATGGTCCGGCACCGTCCCACACAGTCTGAGGTTCCTCAGGATAAGAGGAATACGATGGTCCGGCACCGTCCCGCACAGTCTGAGGTTCCTCAGGATAAGAGGAATACGATGGTCCATCTACACTGTGTGGTGCCGGATGGACATTTGAGGTAGTCGGGTTTTCTCCTGGACTATACTGTGTGATGTCCTCATCTTCTACTTTACAGTCTGGAGACAAAGTGAGACAATCCTCTGAGGTTTTCCTCATCTCCCGTCCATCTACTAAAATAGAAATACAAAGATTATTACTAGACATGAGCCGATTGGTTCCCCTAAACCAGGACTCCGCCCACATCAGGCAGCTTTGTCTCTCAGGATCTTACAATTCCCCCCTCAAGGTAACTAGTAAATGGCTCCTCTGATCTCCTACCAGATCATTTCTTTATTCATGGACCTTAGTCAGAGAGTGAGGAAACAACGAGAACTGTCTTTTATAGGAGTGACAGTGATGAGGAGATTATAGGACGAGGGTCAGGAGTATAGTGTAAGGTTTAGGACTCATAATATTGGTGTTCAGTAATCAGTGGCAGATGAAATATTTACTGGAGACAAGTTGCAGAGATCCCACACTGCTGCCTCCCATCTCCTGAGACTGCACTCAGTGACTTGGGTCTGAGACTATACAGACATATCCCTCCACCCGGCACAGCCAGCAAATAACAGAGCAAGTTTTTTTTTTTTCTTTCGAAAGCCCATGGCGTGTGAAACACACTCAAAAAACTTCACCCGGTGCCAAAAAAATGTGCACATATAACAATAACAGAGCAAGTAACCCAGGAAAATTTGTTCTGTCAGAGATCTCACGAGACCCGGGCAGAAGACCCAAGGTACATACCCCAGGTGTCTAGGTCAAGCAAACCCTATGGTCAAAATCAACACTTTGCTGAACCCCAGAATCTCCATAAATCCAAACTAGAGACATAAATTGTGTCTGCAGCACAGAGAAGGAAGATTATCCGAGAGAAATACAGGACGGGGAACACAGCTCAGGAAAGTGACCAGGGGATTACAGGCTGATATCACCCAGTCCCCGCCCTACTCTGGACCAATCAGTGAGCAGTATGGGTGGAGGAATGGATTTAGTGTTAATGACCCACCTGTGCTGATCTCTGTAGAAGTGTCCTCCTCTATAAATGTCCCCGTTATTCCATCCTCCTCCATAGACTGCTGATCATCCCTCACATACCTCTCTTCTTCTTCTGATTTCACCTCAAATTCTATATCGATTGGATCTCCACTCTAAACCAAGAGAATGAGAGAGAATATCATCTGTAAGATATAAACTTACATACAAAATCCACACATCATCTCCACCAGTCCATGTTCTAGATCAGTGGTTCTCAACCCCGGTCCTGGGGACCCACTAACAGGTCACGTTTTCAAAATAACTGAAATACAATTATACAGGTGATATCATTTGCTGCTCAGCGATTGCAGTATTTTAGTCTGCATCTCCCCAAGGTAATATTTAAACCTGGCCTGTTAGTGGGTCCCGAGGACCGGAGTTGAGAACCACTGTTCTAGATGCTCCGCCCCACCAACCTTGTAACAGTGAGGGATGATGTGACCTTCCTGTGTGGAATCCCGGGAATACAGAGGACGGGGACATCTCTCTGGTGGGTTCCTGGTATTAGGTGGCTCCATCATATCCTTGTATCCTTCTGAAAACTCCTCCATCATTCCATACTCCTCATCCTCCTCTTTATACTCTTCTTTAACAACAATATTGTAATCCCCGAGGTTTCCACTCTGAATATAGAATAAAACATTCATTGTAACAAACATGCTTGTGTGTAAGTCATAACGATCAATAATTGTCAATAATCTACCTGATGATGGTGGGGGATGGTGTGACCTTCCTGTGTGGAATCCCGAGAATACAGAGGACGGGGACATCTCTCTGGTGGGTTCCCATTACTGGATCCATCTGTAGGAAACACACACACTGACTGAATACATTGTTTCTATGTGTTTATCAGATGATGGGGGATCTAGGTGGAGCCTCCGTACTGCTCTCTCCTTTACAATAAAGTCTCCTCTTACCCGGTGATGTGAGGGGCGGCTGATTCTCCATCATGACGTCCTTGTAGAGATCCTTGTGTCCTTCTAAATACTTCCACTCCTCCATGGAGAAATAGACAGTGACATCCTGACACCTTATAGGAACCTGACACACACAATGATACAGTCACCATCCAGACACACCCCTTGTCTGTTACTGGATAATGTCCCAGAATCCTCCTCACCTCTCCTGTCAGCAGCTCCATCATCTTCTTGGTGACTTCTAGAATCTTCTCCATGTTGTGTCTCTCAGGTTTTAGGGAGTCACATGGAGGCACTGTGATGGTCATATGATCACCTGACTTCACAAGAGGAAATCTCTGTATTGGAGAACCAATAGGAATATCATGTTAGAATCCCAGGATCCTCCTCACCTCTCCGGTCAGGTCTGTGTTTTATTAATAGAGATAAGAGTGATGTCATGTGACCTCCCAGAATCCTCCTCAACTCTCCGGTCAGGTCTGTGTATTATTAATAGAGATAAGAGGGATGTCATGTGACCTCCCAGAATCCTCCTCACCTCTCCAGTCAGCAGGTAGATGATCTCCAGGGTGAAGTTTAGTATCCTCTCAGTCATGTGACTGCGGTCCTCCTCCATCCTGATTGATGCGGTCTGGGGATCTTCGTGGGTTTCTCTGTAGACGGAGAATTATCTGAACTGTAGAATACTGCTACGGAGAAAAGAAAAGTACATATTTCCAAAATGAAGGAAATGTTCTGCCCCTAAAGGGGTTAATCTAGGTTTCCACACTATATATGTGTGTATCATCATCTGCTGGAGATAAAAGACGTCACAGTGACTATGGAGGAAGAGGACGGACATGACGGGGTTACTGGGTGTAAATAGAAAATAAGATCTTATTACCTTCTCTGCTTCCTCTTCCAACAATGTCTTCTCTCTACTTCCTCCTGACTCACCTCTTACCCGAAACTTCCTATTTATACCTGACATCACTTCCTGTCTTCCATAGAGACCTCCTTTCTAGGTAGACGTGACACGATCCCCACCTTGTGGAGCTCAGAGGAACTACAGCCCTGAGTCAGCAAGTGTTCAGGGCATCGCTCGTTGTGATTGACTTTGAAGATTCATTGCTAGACAATTAAATTGATGTTGGATTTACATCTGGGGAGAAGCACCTTGTCCTTATATTGATAAAAATAAGGGCCTCTTTCCCCCAAACCCTTGCTCAGTGGTTATGGGGATCTGTGGGCAGGAGGCTTATCGGAATCTGGAAACCCCCTTTGACAAAAAAGAGGCACCAAGATAATGCCCCCTCCCTCATGTGTATGAGTATGGGGTAAATAACTCATTCACAATAAAAAGTTGTAACCTAGAAATAAAGACCCCAAAACATTGCTTAAATCCCTTATTAAAAAAATAAAAAGCCCCAAAAAGTCCTTTGTTTATCCATCACTGTTATTATCATTATTATACACAATTTATATAGCGCCAACAGTTTACACAGCGCTTTACAATGTAGAGGGGGCACAGCACAATTACAGTGCAGTTCAATACAAAAGGTACCGGAGGGTCCAGCTCATGGAGGGGTGGTGGTAAAAAAGGGTAATAGCTGCAGAGCATGATTTGATGGGGTGGGGGGCTTGGGGAGAGTTGTTAGGTAGGCGTGGGATAAGCTTCCCTGAATAAAAGAGTTTTCTGGGATCTCCTAAAGGTGGACAGAGTAGGGGCTGTTCAGACATACCGGGGCAGGGAGTTCCAGAGGATGGGAGAAGCTCTGGAGAAGTCCTGAAGGTGAGCATGGGAGGAGGTAACAAGGGAGTTAGAAAGCAGGAGGTCCTGGGAGGAGCAGAGGGGAAGATTTGGGCAATATCTGCAGATGAGGTTGGTGATGTAGATGGGGGCGATGTTGTAAATGGCCTTGTATATTGGGGTTAGCATTTTGATTTTTACGAGGTGGGGTAGGGGAAGCCAGCGAAGTAGGGTGACCAGACATCTCCGGATTCTGGGGACAGTCCCCGGATTGAGGACACTGTCCCCCGGACCAAGTCTGTCCCCGTATTGCATTTGAACAGGGGCTTGGGCAATTTCAAAGACAGTCAGTGCAGAATAAAAACATATCTGAATTACACACCCTGCTCTGCCGCTCCTACTAGCTTAGGGGGGTGTATATTTTCTATTATCTGTGTCCCTTTCTGAAGATCATGTGCTGGTCGGAGCGGAGGGAATATTTCTTCAGTTTCGGGTGCATGCCCATTTAGCTCCGCTCACATGTTCTTCTGCCTTGGCTCAAATCCCGGCCAGCCGCCTGCCTGTTTATCTCATTTCCTGGTGGCGTGATCTTCCTCCGCTCCCCACCCAGTAGTAGCCAGGGCCCGGAGAGTAAGACTTAAAGTGCTTGTAAAGGATCGTTTTGTTTTTTAAATAACAAACATGTCCTACTTACCTCCAGCGTGCAGCTTGTTTTGCACAGAGTGGCCCCAAACACCGACTTCTGGGGTCCCTCGGCGGCTCTCACGGCCCCTCTCCACATCAGATAACCCCCCTAGGAGAAACGCTCTCCCGGGGGGTTACCTTGCAGGCACGCTCCCGAGTCATTCATTTGGCGTCCATAGCTGCCGAATGTATGACTCGGCCCTGCCCCCTTGGCACCCACGTCATTGATTGATAGCAGCGTGAGCCAATGGCTGCGCTGCCATCAACCTATCCAATTATGAGCCAGGACCCTGTGGAGAGAGGGATGGCGCGTCCCCGCCGAGGGAAATTCTGGGCTCAGTTAAGTAAAACAGGGGGGCTGTCACTGCAAGGTGAAAAACCCCTTTAACAGGCTGTGAGGTGGGCGGCGGTGGCGACAGGCAGAGAGTGGCTGATTGCCACCACTACTAGTAAAGGATGTCCTCGGATTTCATTTTAAAAATCTGGTCACCTTGCAGTGAAGGGATTGGCAGAGAGGAGCAGCAGTCACGGATCGGTTAGTGAGGTGTATGAGTCTAGCAGCAGAAAACATAATAGACCGAAGGGGGGAGGAGCCTGTGTAAGGGTAGGCCATTGAGGAGAGAGTTGCGGTAGTCAAGGTGGGAAATAATCACGGAGTGAATAAGTTGCTTTCTGGAGATGTTGGGGAGGTTGAGGCGGCAGGATTTAGCCAGTGATTGGATGTGGGGACTGAAGGAGAGGTCGGAGTCAAGGATTACACCCAGCACCCTGGCATGTGTGGAGGGACCAATGGTTGTGTTGTTGATCTTAATGGTAAAGTCACATGGGGGGGGGGGGCGTGAAGAAGGAAACATAACAAGCTCAGTTTTAGAAAGAAGTGGTGTGACATCCATACTGATATGTCATTCAATAAGTTTGAGATCCGTGAGGAGATCGAGAGGGTGAGTTGAGGAGTGATCATCATCATCATCAATCACGTCATCCAAAAATGCAGATCCATGGCAGTTAGGATGCCTGACAACTGACGAATTTACGGAAAGAATAAAAAATGCCACATTTTGCCCGTTCGAAAAATGAAAACTTGGGTGGATGGCAGCAGATATACTGTATACAAGGGAAGATCCCCAGTCTGCCTCTGTATCAGGCGATCATGGGCCCCTGGTGGACACTGAGTCCGCTTGACCCACGGGCACGCTGCTGCAGCCTGCAACTGCACCTGTGCGAGCCGACGTATAATGACTCGATTGAAGAAAATTTAAGACTTGGAACTGCAACTATATATACACGCCCTGTATATACACCTCCTCACTTCCATCTCCAGCAAATCACTTGATTACTGCTTATTCCGGACCAGCTAGCACTGTAGTTTAGGCTGGACACTGGCTCAGCCAGGCCTGAGTAAATGCCCTTTGCAGGCAGGGACCGCAGGCCCCTTTTGGTGTAGCAAACAAATGTTTGTAGTTCTAGTTCTAGCTGTCCATGTGGCTACTGATCCCAGCAACACATCTTCAGGCCCTGCCTCTTTCCACTGCCCGTGTCATCACAGTCCATTCCACTGGCTCTGCACCCATCCCAGACTGCACTCTCCTAGTCCCCTCAGGCGTGCCTCCCAGACCTCCCTACTGTGTGAACGTTCACCAGCCCTACTGGCTGCAACTTGTTGTTTCTCCTGGAGACTGGTCTGGCAGTGTTCTCCTGCTGTCCTCTCTTGCTCCTCCTGTGCCTCTTGGTCAGGACACCTAACCTAGGGTGACCAGACATCCCCGGTTTCAGGGGACAGTCCCCGGATTGAGGACACTGTTCCCAGTTTTGTGCCCGGATTGGATTTGAACAGGGGCTGGGGCAATTTCAAAGACAGTCCATGCAGAATAAAAAAAAAGAATTCTGAATTACACACCCCCGTTCTGCTGCTCCTACTAGCTTAGGGGTGTATTTTTTTCCATTATCTGTGCCCCTTTCTGATGATCATGTGCTGCTCGGAGCGGAGGGAATATTTCTTCAGTTTCGGGTGACCGTTCAGCTCCACTCGCATGTTCTTCTGCCTTGGCTCAAGTCCCGGCCAGCCGCCTTCCTGCTTATCTCCTTGCCTTCCCTGTCGGAGTGATCGTCCTCCGCTCCCCACTAGGGTGACCACGTGTCCCGAATTGCCCGGGACAGTCCCGCATTTTGCAGGTCTGTCCCAGGCACCTTCATTCCAGGACAATACAGTGTCCCGGAATCAAACTGACACAGTCACCCCCTCAAGCCAAACGAATGCCCCCAAAAAATGCTGCCACATCACCGATTTACGCACTAATAGTACTTGTCCTGTGAGGAAATGCTTGAGGGAGCACAATCCCCGCCCCCTGCTTGTGATTGGGGAAATCATAAATCCCGCTTCTTGTGTCCAATCACTGTGCTGTGATTCGTTACAGCACCTGCTGATTTTTGGGAAGGGAGGATGTCCCTGAATGGTAGTTTGAAAATGTGGTCACCCTAGTGACCACGTGTCCCGGAGAGTAAGACTTGACAGGTTGTGAGGTGGGCGGCAGCGCCGTCGCTGATTACCGCCATTACTAGTAAAAAAAAAAAAATTTCATTTTAAAAATCTGGTCACCTTAACCTAACCTCACATGAGTCAGGACAGTCAGCAGAGAAGTTAACGAGGAGTGGAAATCTGGGCTCAATACACTGGAAGACAATTCAAGGAATTGGTCAGAGAATGAGAACGCAGAGATGGAGCACAGAGGCCTACGTAAACCAATTCTTGGGTGCCAGAGGCTGAAAGGTAGAAGCCATAAATAGATTTGGTTCTTTTAAGAGGTGCGTACTGATACTGACGATTTTTCTGTTTTTGTGTGGGACTTTGTGGAGAGGTGCCTCAGTGCTGATGTCATTGCATTGGGAGATTCCTCCACCATACTCTGAGGCCGCGTACACACGACCGAGCTTCTCGTCAGAATCCAGCGAGAAGCTCGCTGGGATCCATATTCTGCCGAGAAGCTCGATCGTGTGTACGTTTTCGCCGAGCAAACTGTCTAGCGAGGCGTCGAGCCAAAATAGAGAGCAGGTTCTCCATTTCCTCGACGGGCCATCCGGACTAATGGCTCGACGCCTTTTTCGCGGAGAACCTCGTCGGGCGGAACGATGGTTTAGCCCGACGAGGTTCTCGTACGTGTGTACGGGGCCTCACTCAGGTCTGACCCTAGGTCATATTATTTACGGCTGGTCATGGGAAGGTTCCGAGCCAGTCATATCCCACAGATTTTTACAGAGAGCTGCGTGAAGTTAATGCTGTTTGTGTAATCATTGTTCTATTATTGTGCCAAGTAAACATCCTACTACTGGTTAACCACTTAAGACCCGGACCATTATGCAGCTAAAGGACCTTGCCCCCTTTTTGCGATTCGGCACTGCATCGCTTTAACTGACAATTGCGCGGTCGTGTGACGTGGCTCCCAAACAAAATTGGCGTCCTTTTTTTCCCACAAATTGGGCTTTCTTTTGGTGGTATTTGATCACCTCGGCGGTTTTTATTTTTTGCGCTATATAGAAAAATATGTGCCGATTTTGAAAAAAAAATACAATATTTTTTACTCTTTGCTATTATAAATATCCCCAAAAAAGATATAAAAAAACATTTATTTTCCTCAGTTTAGGCCGATGCGTATTCTTCCTAATTTTGGTAAAAAAAATCACAATTAGCGTTTAACAATTGGTTTGCGCAAAATTTATAGCGTTTACAAAATAGGGGATAGTTTTATGGCATTTTTATTCATAATTATTTTTTTACTACTAATGGCGGCGATCAGCGTTTTTTTTTCGTGACTGCGACATTATGGCGGACACATCAGACAATTTTGACACATTTTTGGGACCATTGTCATTTTCACAGCGAAAAGTGCTATAAAAATGCACTGATTACTGTGAAAATGACAATTGCAATTCAGGAGTTAACCACTAGGGGACGCTGTAGGGGTTAAGTGTGACCTCATATGTGTTTCTAACTATAGGGGAGCGGGGCTGGACGTGTGACATCAGTGATCATCTTTCCCTATATCAGGGAACAGACGATCACTGCCACTACCACTATGAAGAACGGGGAAGGTGTGTTTACACTCACCTCTCCCCGTTCTTCAGCTCCTGATCGCGGGACACCGGCGGCTATCAGGTCCGCGGGTCCCGTGGTCACGGAGCTTCGTACCGGGTCGCGGGCGCGCGACCCACGGCTGGGCACTTAAAGGGGACCCTTACGTGTTTGTGCCCAGCCGTGCCATTCTGCCGATGTATATCGGCGTTAGGCAGTCCTTAAGTGGTTAAGCTATATCTTGTGTGGGACTTTGTCTATTGGAGCTGTGTGGCAGTTGAACAACACCAAGGTAACAATATTTAGCTACATTATTAGCTGTGTGGTATCATTATGGTCCCCTATAGCCATTTGGGGTCCACAGTCATATTATTGTCCAGTTGTGCCAAGTAAGGTTGCCAGCTCATCCCTTTAAACCCGAACACATGTTAATTACACAGGTTCAGTGGCCGATTAAGAAGGTAATTGAACCCACTTGGTGCCTTATCTGCATTAAATTCGCCTCAGAACCTGTGTAATTCATATGTGTTTGGGTTTAAAGGGAGGAGGTGGCAACCCTAGTGCCAAGGGGGGGGGGGGGGTCGAGCCAAATTCTAGGGGTTGACAGGCAAAGTGCAGGCCCAAATCTAAACCAGCAGCTCCTTCGGGGGGTAGTGCTACATTTGTATAATATATTTCTCTCCCCCTTGGTGGGAGTGGAGATGACCCATCTATAAGGATATACAATACAAACACACACAGCACAAGGCCGCGTTCACACTACGAGACGTTTCCCGGGGGATGCAGTTCCTCTGATCTTCACGAGGTGGCGATCTCACTTCTACCCAGACAGGAAGTCTCTATGGAAGACAGGAAGTGATGTCAGGTATAAATAAGAAAATCCAGGTCAGAGTAGAGTCGAGAGGAGAGGAGACATTGCTGGAATTGGCAGCAGAGGAGGTAATAAGATCTTATCTTCTATTTACACCCAGCTACCCCCCCGTCATGTCCGTCCTCTTCCTCCATAGTCACTGGCTATAACACGTTCGGCAAGTCTTTAAAGACCCACCTCTGCCTCTTCCCTCTATGTGTCTTCTACAGGCAGAGGTTGAAGAATGCCACCGATGCATCCTCTGGCTGAAGAAAAAGGTCCTCACGGTGGAGGTGCATGGAACCAACCTGACTGCTTTGGTGGGCATGAGTGAGACCTCCCATAACTAGGTACATGCTTCCCGTTTAAAGAATGATGCTGCCTGCTTTTGTAGGTTGGTCGCTTTATTGAGGCTTTTGGTGGTCCTGCATCTTTGGTGCTACCTTAATTCCTCACGGTGGAGGTGCATGGAACCAACCTGGCTGCTTTGCTGGCCATGAGTGAGACCTCCCATAACTAGGTACATGCTTCCCGTTTAAAGAATGATGCTGCCTGCTTTTGTAGGTTGGTCGCTTTATTGAGGCTTTTGGTGGTCCTGCATCTTTGGTGCTACCTCAATTCCTCACGGTGGAGGTGCATGGAACCAACCTGACTGCTTTGCTGGCCATGAGTGAGACCTCCCATAACTAGGTACATGCTTCCCATTTAAAGAATGATGCTGCCTGCTTTTGTAGGTTGGTCGCTTTATTGAGGCTTTTGGTGGTCCTGCATCTTTGGTGCTACCTCAATTCCTCACGGTGGAGGTGCATGGAACCAACCTGGCTGCTTTGCTGGCCATGAGTGAGACCTCCCATAACTAGGTACATGCTTCCCGTTTAAAGAATGATGCTGCCTGCTTTTGTAGGTTGGTCGCTTTATTGAGGCTTTTGGTGGTCCTGCATCTTTGGTGCTACCTCAATTCCTCACGGTGGAGGTGCATGGAACCAACCTGGCTGCTTTGCTGGCCATGAGTGAGACCTCCCATAACTAGGTACATGCTTCCCGTTTAAAGAATGATGCTGCCTGCTTTTGTAGGTTGGTCGCTTTATTGAGGCTTTTAGTGGTCCTGCATCTTTGGTGCTAACTCATACATGAAGCTCTATCAAATTAGATGCTCAGGCACTCTAGATATTTTTCCCCATCCTCCCAGAACAAATTTTCCGGTCAATGTGGGTCACTGGTAAATCATAACTGGAATTTCTACTTCTATAACGGAGCTTCCAGAAGATCTTTAAAATTCCACTTACACATATTTCCCTGTATCGTGGACCCTGAATACCCCAGGAAACCATGCTGGGTTCCTTTGGTGTATCCTCAGGCTTTTACAAGGCTAATCTTCCGTCATCCCATACTGGGGATCAGGAACCATTTCCACCCGTTCCCCTCTGTTGAGAATCTTTCCATCCACGTGGCAGAGGTGCTGGGGCATGGGCCACCTACCCCGATCTACCTGGCTGCTCTGCTGCAGTAAAGGAGGAGTGTTTTATACTGGGTACATATGACGAGGACAGTGAGGGGGTGACCCACGTCATCCATTCCACCACTGCCTGAGTCTTTTTTTTGGATAAATGGGGGCATCAAAAAGGCTTGCAAAGCCACATGGGAAGCTTTTAATCAACGTAGATAGTTTTTTCAAGAAAATTTCACCCAAGTAGTGCCACATAGTGAAACAATTATGCCGCGTACACGCGGTCTAAATTTCCGACAAGAAAAGTTCGATGTGAGCTTTTGGTCGGAAAATCCAACCGTGTGTAGGCTCCATCTGACTTTTTCTGTCGGAATTTCCGACAGCAAAAATTTTAGAGCTGGTTCTCAATTTTTCCAACGAGAAAAGTTCTTGTCGGACATTCCGAACCTCTGTATGCAATTCCAACGCACAAAAAAAACATGCTCTGAATCAAGTCAATGCATGCTCAGGAGCTTTTCTTGGCTCGTTGTAGTGTTCTTGATGGTCGGAATTTTATGTGACCGCGTGTATGCAACACAAGTTTGAGCCAAATCTCAGTCGGAAAAATATCCACGGTTTTCTTGTCGGAATTTCCCGATTTCCGATCCTGTGTACGTGGCATTAGAGGGGTAATTTTTTCCGCAAACAAAAGTGCCAAATCTCTCCACCTATCCCAATCAGTAATATATTTCTCTCCCCCTTGGTGGGAATGGAGATGACCCATCTATAAGGATATCTATAAGGATATACAGTATCATCATGAAAGTAAGTACACCCCTATTTTTTTCTACCTTTTCATGTGACAACACTGAAGAAATGACACTTTGCTACAATGTTGTGTAGTGAGTGTACAGCTTGCATAACACTTTTCAATTTTCTGTCCCCTCCAAATAACTCAACACACATCCTATAATGTCTAAACTGCCGGCAACAAAAGTGAGTACACCCCAAGTAAAATTGTCCAAATTGGACCCAATTAGCAATTTTCCCTCCCCAGTGTCATGTGACTCGTTAGTGTAAGGCCGCGTACACGCGATCGGTCCAAACCGATGAAAATGGACTGAGGTTCGGTTTCCATCGGTCCAAACCGATCGTGTGTAGGCCCCATCGGCCCGTTATCCTTCGGTCAAAAAACAGATGGCTTGCTTTAAAATTGAACCGATGGACGCCTGATCCGATGGTCAAAACCGATCGATAGTATGCAAAAGCATCGGTTAAAAAGCCACGCATGCTCAGAATCAAGTCGACGCATGCTTGGAAGCATTGAACTTCATTTTTTTCAGCACGTCGTTGTGTTTTACGTCACTGCGTTCTGATACGATCGTTTCATTAACCAATGATGTGTAGGGCACATCAGTCCATCAGACGGCTTCATCGGTGAACCTATGAAAACGGTCCTTGGGACCGCTCTCATCGGATGGACTGATCGTGTGTACGTGGCCTTACAAGGGAGTAGGTGTGTTAAATTTGGTGTTATCGCTCTCACTCTCTCATACTGGTCACTGGAAGGACAGCATGGCACCTCCTGACAAAGAACTTTTTGAGGATCTGAAAAAAAGAATTGTTGCTCTACATAAAGATGGCCTAGGCAACCTTGGCTCTCCAGCTGTGGTGAAACTACGAATCCCATCATGCCTCTGCCTCTAGGAGTCATGCCTGTGATTGTCAGGGTCTTGCAATGTCTCATGGAATTGTAGTTGCAAAACAGCTGGAGAGCCAAGGTTCCCTACCCCTGGCCTAGGCTATAAGAAGATTGCCAAGACCCTGAAACTGATCTGCAGCATGGTGGCCAAGACCATCCAGCGGTATAACAGGACAGGTTCCCCTCAGAACTGGCCTCGCCAGGGTCCACCAAAGAAGTTGAGGTCACGTGCTCAGCATCATATCCAGAGGTTGTCTTAGGGAAATCGATGTATGAGTGATGATGCAGAGGGTGAAGGGGGAGGGAGGGTCAGCCTGTCAGGGCTCAGACCATACACCGCGCACACTGCATCAAATTGGTCTGTATGGCTGTCATCCCAGAAGGAAGTCTCTTCTAAAGATGATGCACAAATCCCACAAACCGTTTGCTAAAGACAAGCAGACTTACTGGAATCATGTCCTGTGGTCTGATGAGACCAAGATAAACGTATTTGGTGTCAGATGGTGTCAGGTGTGTGTGGCGGCAACCAGGTGAGGAGGACAAAGACAAGTGTGTCTTGTCTACAGTCATGCATGATGGGGGGAGGGTCATGGTCTGGAGCTGCATGACTGCTGCCTGGACTGGGGGGTTACAGATCATTGAGAGGACCATGAAGACCAACATGTAATGTGACATACTGAAGCAGAGCATGATCCCCTCCCTTCAGAGACTGGGCCGCAGGGCAGTATTCCAACATGATAACGACCCCAAACACACCTCCAAGATGACTAATGCCTTGCTAAAGAAACTGTGGATAAAAGTGATGGACTGGCCAGACCTAAACCCTACTGATCATCTGTGGGGCATCCTCAAATGGAAGGTGGAGGAGCGCAAGGTCTCCAACATCCACCAGCTCTGTGATGTCATCATGGAGGAGTGGAAGAGGACTCCAGTGGCAACCTGCGACGCTCTGATGAACTCCATGTCCAAGAGGGTTAAGGCAGTGCTAGAAAATAATGGCGGCCACGCAAAATATTGACACTTTGGGCTCAATTTGGACATTTTCACTTTTGTTGCCAGCAGTTTAGACATTAATGGCTGTGTGTTGAGATATTTAGGGGGGGGGGGGGGGCAAATGTACACTGTTGTTATACAAGCTGTACACTCACTACTTTACATTGTAGCAAAGTGTAATTTCTTCTGTTTTTTTGTCACATGAAAAGATAAAATAAAATATTTCCAAAAATGTGAGGTGTGTACTCACTTTTGTGAGGTACTGTACAGTACACACACACAGAGCACAAGGCCGTGTTCCACTATGAGACGTTTCTCGGGGCTGCAGTTCCTCTGAGCTCCACAAGATGGAGATCTCACTTCTACTATAGAGACAGCGAGTCTCTATTAAAAGCTGACAGGAAGTGATGTCAAGTACAGACAGGAAGTGATGTCAGGTATAGACAGGAAGTTCCGGGTGAGAGGTGAATTTGGAGGCATTAGAGAGAGGACATTGCTGGAACTGGCAGTAGAGAAGGTAATGCAATATTTTATAATAGCGCTTATCGCTGCCCATTACTGGGAACCAAAACTTCTATGTCACGCTTTCCCCTTTAAATGTCCCTCTTTTCGGTCTGATGTACACACAGACAAATCAATCTACTATTTATCTGCACAAATTGTTTCTATCGCTCTCAGTATTTTTTCCGATTTCAGATGACTTCCCGTATTGAAATGAAAACACCGGTATAAAAGAAAAGTAATGGGGAAATAGAACAAGTGTGTTTAACAGATCACATTGTCACCAAATGTCAATCCCAAAGTAATCAATTATTGGTCTACAGAAAACCTGAATAGATCACATGACCAATGAGGATGGAGGAGGGCCGGAGTCACATAACGGAAAGGATACTAAACCTCACCCTGGAGATCATCTACCTGCTGACCGGAGAGGTGAGGAGGATTCTGGGAGGTCACATGACATCACTCTTATCTCTATTAATAATACACAGACCTGACCGGAGAGGTGAGGAGGATTCTGGGAGGTCACATGACATCACTCTTATCTCTATTAATAATACACAGACCTGACCGGAGAGGTGAGGGGGATTCTGGGAGGTCACATGACATCACTCTTATCTCTATTAATAATACACAGACCTGACCGGAGAGGTGAGGGGGATTCTGGGAGGTCACATGACATCACTCTTCTCTCTATTAATAATACACAGACCTGACCGGAGAGGTGAGGAGGATTCTGGGAGGTCACATGACATCACTTTTATCTCTATTAATCATACAGACCTGCCTGGAGAGGTGAGGGGGATTCTGGGAGGTCACATGACATCACTCTTATCTCTATTAATAAAACACAGACCTGACCGGAGAGGTGAGGAGGATTCTGGGAGGTCACATGACATCACTCTTATCTCTATTAATAATACACAGACCTGACCGGAGAGGTGAGGAGGATTCTGGGAGGTCACATGACATCACTCTTATCTCTATTAATAATACACAGACCTGACCGGAGAGGTGAGGAGGATTCTGGGAGGTCACATGACATCACTCTTATCTCTATTAATAAAACACAGACCTGACCGGAGAGGTGAGGGGGATTCTGGGAGGTCATATGACATCACTCTTATCTCTATTAATAATACACAGACCTGACCGGAGAGGTGAGGAGGATTCTGGGAGGTCACATGACATCACTTTTATCTCTATTAATCATACAGACCTGCCTGGAGAGGTGAGGGGGATTCTGGGAGGTCACATGACATCACTCTTATCTCTATTAATAAAACACAGACCTGACCGGAGAGGTGAGGAGGATTCTGGGAGGTCACATGACATCACTCTTATCTCTATTAATAATACACAGACCTGACCGGAGAGGTGAGGAGGATTCTGGCATTCTAACATGATATTCCTATTGGTTACTCAATATAGAGAAAGCCTCCTGTGAAGTCTGGAGATCCTATGACCATCACAGTGCCTCCATGTGATTCCCTAAAACCCGAGAGACACAACATGGAGAAGATTCTAGAAGTCACCAAGAAGATGATGGAGCTGCTGACAGGAGAGGTGAGGAGGATTCTGGGACATTATCGAGTAACAGACAAGGGGTGTGTCTGGATGGTGACTGTATCATTGTGTGTGTCAGGTTCCTATAAGGTGTCAGGATGTCACTGTCAATTTCTCCATGGAGGAGTGGGAGTATTTAGAAGGACACAAGGATCTCTACAAGGACGTCATGATGGACAATCAGTCACCCCTCACATCACCGGGTAAGAGGAGACTTTATTGTAAAGCAGAAGAAGGTCCACCTAGATCCCCCATCATCTGATAAACACATAGAAACAATGTATTCAGTCAGTGTGTGTGTTTCCTACAGATGGATCCAGTAATGGGAACCCACCAGAGAGATGTCCCTGTCCTCTGTATTCCCGGGATTCCACACAGGAAGATCACAACTATGCACACCATGACCAGGTAAATGAGTAGCAATTATTGGTAGTCACGATTTATACACAAACCTGTTTGTTACAATGAATGTTTTAATATACATCCAGAGCGAAAGCCCCAAGGATTATATCATTGTTAAGAAAGAGTTTATAGAAGAAGATAAGGAGTATGGTGTGATTGAGGACTTTTCTGATGAACCCAAGGATATGATGGAGCCACCCAGTAGCAGAAACCCACCAGAGAGATGTCCCCGCCCTCTGTATTCCCGGAATCCCACACAGGAAGGTCACACCATCCCCCACCATCATCAGGTAGGTGGAGTTGAGGGTCGGGAACATAAAGTGATTTAACACTCTGACATGTGGAGACGATGTGTGGACTCTACAAGATGATATTTTCGACATGATCTCACATAAATACAGGTGAAACTCGAAAAATTTGAATATCGTGCAAAAGTTCATTTATTTCACTAATGCAACTTAAAAGGTGAAAGTAATATATGAAAGAGACTCATTACATGCAAAGCAAGATAGTTCAAGCCGTGATTTGTCATAATTGTGATGATTTTGGCTTACAGCTCATGAAAACCCCAAATCCACAATCTCCGAAAATTAGAATATAGCGAAAAGGTGGAATATTCTAGGCTCAGCGTGTCCCCCTCTAATCAGATAATTAAGCCATAACACCTGCAAAGGGTTCTTGAGCCTTTAAATGGTCTCTCAATCTGGTTCAGTAGGAATCACAATCATGGGAAAGACTGCTGACCTGACAGTTGTGCAGAAAACCATCATTGACACCCTCCATAAGGAGGGAAAACCTCAAAAAGGTAATTGCAAAAGAAGTTAGATGTTCCCAAAGTGCTGTATCAAAGGGCATTAGTAGAAAGTTATGTGGATGAAAAAGGTGCACAAGCAGCAGGGATGAGCAGCCTAGAAAGGATTGTCAGAAAAAGGCCATTCAAAAGTGTTTGACCAGGACTTTGACCAGGAGGGGACTGAGGCTGGAGTCAGAGCATCAAGAGCACCACACACACAGAATGATCCTGGACATGGGCTTCAAATGTCGTATTCCTCTTGTCACCCCACTCCTGACCAACAAACAGCGTCTTACCTGGGCTAAAGAAAACACACCTCAAGGGATCACACAGTCAGCGGATCTCACCATCTTCTCCGCCTGCTACGAAGACTCGTTCCCTTCATCCAGAAAGAGGATACAGCAGTAGTGGTTGGAAAGATTATCAACTCCAGGCTCGACTACGCAAACTCCCTCTACCTCGGACTCCCGAAATACCAGATTGCTCATCTACAAGCCGTCCAGAACACGGCGGCAAGACTGGTAACAGGAAAAAAAACCTGGGAATCAATCACCCCTCCATTGGCTGTCCGTAAAGGACTGGGTCACATTCAAGGCCCTCTGTCTGACACACAAATGTGTACAAGGACTCGCCCCCCAATATTTATGTGAGAAAATAATTTTTTTCGCGCTATACAAGTTATTCTCTCACTCACACCTGGTCTGGTGCTCAGTGGTCTAAAGTCCTCTTTTCTGATGATCTCATTTGTAAACCAAGGAGCCGGAGTATGGAGGAAACCAAGGAGCCAGAGTATGGAGGAAGAATGCAGGAAACCAAGGAGCCGGAGTATGGAGGAGGAAACCAAGGAGCCGGAGTATGGAGGAAGAATTGAGGAAACCAAGGAGCCGGAGTATGGAGGAAACCAAGGAGCCAGAGTATGGCGGAAGAATGGAGGAAACCAAGGAGCCGGAGTATGGCGGAAGAATGGAGGAAACCAAGGAGCCGGAGTATGGAGGAAGAATGCAGGAAACCAAGGACCCGGAGTATGGAGGAAGAATGGAGGAAACCAAGGAGCCGGAGTATGGAGGAAGAATGCAGGAAACCAAGGAGCCAGAGTATGGAGGAAGAATGGAGGAAACCAAGGAGCTGGAGTATGGAGGAAGAATGGAGGAAACCAAGGAGCTGGAGTATGGAGGAAGAATGGAGGAAACCAAGGAGCTGGAGTATGGAGGAAACCAAGGAGCCGGAGTATGGAGGAAACCAAGGAGCCGGAGTATGGAGGAAGAATGGAGGAAACCAAGGAGCCGGAGTATGGAGGAAACCAAGGAGCCGGAGTATGGAGGAAGAATGGAGGAAACCAAGGAGCCGGAGTATGGAGGAAACCAAGGAGCCGGAGTATGGAGAAAACCAAGGAGCCGGAGTGTGGAGGAAGAATGGAGGAAACCAAGGAGCCGGAGTATGGAGGAAACCAAGGAGCCGGAGTGTGGAGGAAGAATGGAGGAAACCAAGGAGCCGGAGTATGGAGGAAGAATGGAGAGGCACACACTGCAAGATGCTTGAAGTCCAGTGTGAAGTTTCCACAGTCTGTGTTTATTTGGAGATCCATGTCATCTGCTGGTGTTGGTCCTTTGTGCTTCATTAAATCCGGGGTCACCGCAGCCGTCTACCAGGAGATTTTGGAGCACTTCCACAGATGAGCTCTATGGGATGCTGAATTAATTTTCCAGCAGGACTTGGCACCTCCCCCACACACTGATTACTGTGCTTGATTGGACAGCAAACTCATCTGACCTGAACCCCATAGAGAATCAATGATAGAGAATCTATGGGGCATTGCCAAGAGAAAGATGAGAGACATGAGACCCAACAATGCAGAAGAGCCGAAGGCCGCTATTGAAGCATCCTGGTCTTCCATAACACCTCAGCAGTGCCGCAGGCTGATCGCTTCCATGCCACACCTCATTGAGGGGCCCAAACCAAGTACTGAGTACATATGCATGATTCTACTTTTCAGAGGTCCGATATTGTTCTATGTACAATCCGTGTTTTATTGATTGCATGTAATATTAAAATTTTCTGATTGTGGATTTGGGGTTTTCATGAGCTGTAAGCCAAAATCATCACAATTAGGACCAATCGCGGCTTGAACCATCTTGCTTTGCATGTAATGAGTCTCTCTCATATATTAGTTTCACCTTTTGAGTTGCATTAGTGAAATAAATGAACTTTTGCATGATATTCTAATTTTTCGAGTTTCACCTCTACTTCTATGTTACAGGTGTTATTTTCTGCCATTCTGTTGGTTTAGGGTGAAGATCTGATTATCATAAAAGTCGAGGGTGAAGAAGAAGAGACGTATGTGAGGGATGATCAGCAATATACGGAGGAGGCTGGAATGACGAGGACATTCATAGAGGAGGACATTCCTACAGAGATCAGCACAGGTGACCCATAATATATTCTTCTCTTATCTCCGCTCGGTTACTGCACTCTGATTGGTCCTAGGTTGATAACAGTCACCTCCCAGAAGCCTAGGCCTAAGGTCACTTGTTCTATGGTAAAGGGTCTACAAGTCTGAACTTTGACCCTCTTGTTTATCAGAGATCACATGACCCAGTGCCTAGGCTTGTGGTTGTGTAAAGAGCACGCCCCTCCCAGCCCCCATTGGTTCTTCTGACAAGGCTGTGTAAATGTAGAAGTGATCTGGGAGGAGGACCAAAGGTTCTTTGATGGGGGGAAGAGTCCCAGCTGGTTGGCACCTCCACAGAGAACATCTCCTCACTCATATCTACCTGATCCAGATGGAATCTTGATGGAAGTGAACTAACCCTCTCATATCTATTGATGATGTCTTTCTATTTTTCCAGGACACGCCATGGAGAAACCCTCAAAGGATCGTCTCACTTTATCTCCAGGTTGTAGAATGGAAGATGAGGACATCACAGGAGATTGTGGCGGAGAAAAGACAATGAGCTCCACTATGGATGGAGGACTTCACAGTGTGGATAGACCATGGAATCCCTCCGACTCTGAGCAACCTCGTACTGTGAGGGGTGGGGCCGGGATTCAGGGGAAGGCGAAATTTTCCTGTGCTGAATGTGCGGAAAGTTTTAGCTCTGAATTAAGACTTTCTGCACATCGGCGATGCCACACGGAGGAGAAACCTTATTCCTGTTCTGAGTGTGGAAAATGTTTTCTTGAAAAGTCAGAACTTGTCATACATTACAAATCTCACGCAGGTGAGAAGCTCTACCCCTGCCCTGAGTGCAGGAAATGTTTTTCGGATAAGGCCAATCTTATCAAACATCAGAGATTGCACATTGTTGAGAAGCGATATTCCTGCACCGAGTGTGAGAAATGTTTTTCGCAGAAGTCCGATCTTAATATACATCAGATATCCCACTTGAGGAAAAAGCTGTTTTCCTGCTCTGAGTGCGGGAAATGTTACACACGGAAAACAGATCTTTTTAGACATCAAAGAATCCACACGGGTGAGAAGCCGTATTCCTGCCCTGAGTGTGGGAAATGTTTTTCCCAGAAGGCCAATCTTATCATACATCAAAGGTCTCACACAGGTGAGAAGCCGTATTCGTGTTCAGAGTGTGGAAAAAGTTTTTCACATAAGTCCGCTCTTACTGTACATCAGGCATGCCACACAGGGGAAAAGCAGTTTTGCTGTCCCGAGTGCGGGAAATGCTTTTCACATAACACCAGTCTTTCTAGACATAAGAGACTGCACACAGTTGAGAAGCTATATGCCTGCCCCAAGTGCGAGAAATGTTTTTCACAGAAGTCTGGCCTTACCAGACATCTGAGAACCCACACAACCCTTGAGGTGAATTAGTGTCCTGAGTGCGGGAAATGTCTTCTATATGGATCACATTTTGCCGTACATCAGAGATCTCACACTGGGAAGAAGCTCACCTTGATATACACCCCAGAAAACATGTGGCTGAGCGCTCCTCTGATCTTTATCATGGAAGAAACACTTTATAAGGAAATGAGAGATCACTAAAGACTTCAGAGATCTTTCTGGCTTCCTCAGCTAGGAGAGAGAAGGAGGGGGCGTCACTGCTAGTTAGGTCCCTCTAGGAGAGAGAAGGAGGGGGTGTCGCTGCCGGTTGGGTCCCTCTAGGAGAGAGAAGGAGGGGGTGTCACTGCTGGTTGGGTCCCTCTAGGAGAGAGAAGGAGGGGGCGTCACTGCCGGTTGGGTTCCTCTAGGAGAGAGAAGGAGGGGGTGTCACTGCCGGTTGGGTCCCTCTAGGAGAGAGAAGGAGGGGGTGTCACTGCTGGTTGGGTGCCTCTAGGATGGAGGAGGAGGGGGTGTCACTGCCGGTTGGGTCCCTCTAGGGGAGAGAAGGAGGGGGTGTCACTGCCGGTTGGGTCCCTCTAGGAGAGAGAAGGAGGGGGTGTCACTGCTGGTTGGGTGCCTCTAGGATGGAGGAGGAGGGGGTGTCATTGCTGGTTGGGTCCCTCTAGGAGAGAGAAGGAGGGGGTGTCACTGCTGGTTGGGTCTTTCTAGGAGAGAGAAGGAGGGGGTGTCACTGCCGGTTGGGTCCCTCTAGGAGAGAGAAGGAGGGGGTGTCACTGCTGGTTGGGTGCCTCTAGGATGGAGGAGGAGGGGGTGTCACTGCCGGTTGGGTCCCTCTAGGAGAGAGAAGGAGGGGTGTCACTGCCAGTTGGGTCCCTCTAGGAGAGAGAAGGAGGGGGTGTCACTGCCGGTTGGGTCCCTCTAGGAGAGAAAAGGAGGGGGTGTCACTGCCGGTTGGGTCCCTCTAGGAGAGAGAAGGAGGGGTGTCACTGCCGGTTAGGTCCCTCTAGGAGAGAGAAGGAGGGGGTATCACTGCTGGTTGAGTCCTAGGAGAGAGAAGGAGGGGGTGTCACTGCCGGTTGGGTCCCTCTAGGAGAGAAAAGGAGGGGGCGTCACTGCCGGTTGGGTTCCTCTAGGAGAGAGAAGGAGGAGGTGTCACTGCTGGTTGGGTTCCTCTAGGAGAGAGAAGGAGGGGGTGTCACTGCTGGTTGGGTCCCTCTAGGAGAGAGAAGGAGGGGGTGTCACTGCCGGTTGGGTCCCTCTAGGAGAGAGAAGGAGGGGGTGTCCCTGCCGGTTGGGTCCCTCTAGGAGAGAGAAGGAGGGGGTGTCACTGCCGGTTGGGTCCCTCTAGGAGAGAGAAGGAGGGGGCGTCACTGCCTAAACAAGAGGATCAGCATGAATGCAAACAGCCCAGTCTTGTGAGGAGTCAAGTCGTGTTTCTGGAACACCATCTTCATTCTCATCCCTGAAACCACCATCTCCCATTCTGCTTGGCAGTTTGCTGGGTTTTGTGTATTGAATTATGTTAATATTTTGTAACAATTTTTGCTGTAATATTATGTTATGTAATTTATGGATCTTGTTATTTACTGCCTTAACCTTCAATGTCTGTATACCAAGTCATATCATATAAGAATAAGGTGTAGAACAAGGTTTAGATTTATTATCTGCCCCATACAAAAGATCACTGATCTGCTGGGAAATGCAAAGTCTCCATAGACAACTTCTCATCAAAGTAATTCATATCGGGAACCTCAATGTTGTAAAAATAAATAAAATAATAATTCTAAATCATGTAAATCTGTAGTCATTGACGTGAATTAGCCCTATTGGAATAAATGGGATTTCTGCTTAAAGTTGAACTATTGTTGCATTTTTTTCCACTGTCCTGTCGTCCATTCGGCAAAATAAATATCATTTCTTGATCATACATGACTTGACACAGATCATTAATTACTTAATGGGTTATGTAGTCACCTCAGGTGATTGGACACGGGCAAACCCAATTAAAATTGAGTTCCTGCCCTATATAACCCCTCCCGATTGGAGGGTACCTCAATTTTTTCGCCAGTGTTAAGGTGGTGGGTCAGGTTTAACATGTGCTAAGAAGGGTGCTGCTGGTCTGGGCCGGGGGTCAGGGTCCGTTGAAAAGCCTGTGGAGATAGTGCCCCTGGAGTGGCAGTCCAGGGGTGCCATACCTTGCACAAGTGTTTTGAGAGGGGCACTTAGAAGTGTGGCACCTTGGTCACATCTCCACAGGGCCGAGCCTTATGGTTAGGACCAGGGGAATTTTTGTTTCCTGGCTGGATGGCCACTTTCTACTCACATCTCCCACCTTCCTTCTCCCCCACTTTCTTTTTTTAATTTACTCCTGTGTTGTCACGTTTTTGTCTTTTTTTTGTTGGTGCAGGTTATGTACACTTTATGCGTGATTAGTAGGGTGCGGGTCCTCGGGTCATCCCTGAACGTCTTGGGAGTGGGTGGACATGGCCTTTTGGCTTAGTTCACCTGCTCTCATGTGGTCTCCCTTCGGGGGAGCCCCACCTGGGGAGGGTTGTGTTTCGGCAGACTCTCCGAGGAAGTTGGGTCCGTGTCGGCTTTGGCTGCACGGACCACAGATTACCTCAGTCCCTGCCAGGAGCCTAACGCCCCAGGGGATCAGGGTTGGATAGTTTTTTGGAGGACCACTTGACGTTTGCACCCATCTGCACGTTTTTGTGAACACTTTATATGTGTGCACATTTTTTTATGCACCGGGTGGAGTTTTTGGTATGTGTTTTGTACGTCACAGGCTTCTCAATAGAAAAAATGTGCTAAAAAGAAAAATGCTCTTTTGATGGTCTGGCTGCAGAGACCTAAGAGCTATAACTGGATCCATTCCTCGGGGGTGATATCAAAGGCCTAAGATGGTTGGTACCCGGGCCTCGTGTTGAGAAGGAACAAGGTTTGCCTGTAATGTCTCACTGCGGTCTGGGCTCTGGGATCCAGATTTTGGTGTACTAATACATACGTGGCAGGAAAAGTTTATGGCAGAGTCTTCTACAGGTCCAGGTATGAGGTTTTCTCTAATAACCTCATACCAGCTTTCCTGTGGCGTGGGTCAGGTAAGAGGAAGACATTTTTTTTATATTTATGTATTATCTTCCTGGATAATATAATATTTTGTCCAACATTGCTAGTTGCTTCCTAAGCCTTGCTATGATGTTGGACTGGTCACACCCTGCTCCAGTTTCTTGAGACAATTGGTGGCAAGAGCAATGCAAAGGGATGAGAAGGTCTGGGATCCAGACTTTGGTGTACTAATACATACGTGGCAGGAAAAGTTTATGGCAGGGTCTTCTGCAGGTCCAGGTATGAGGTTTTCTCTAATAAAACCCTATGTAAACCTGAAGGTTGGCACAACTTGCCCGCCGTGGTGGGTGAAAGCTGGAACTACTTTGGTAGCTTTCCTGCGGCGTGGATCAGGTAATTTTTTATATTTATGTATTATCTTCCTGGATAATATAATATTTTGTCCAACATTGCTAGTTGCTTCCTAAGCCTTGCTATGAGGTTGGACTGGTCACACCCTGATTCAGTTTCTTGAGACAATTGGCGGCAAGAGCAATGCAAAGGGATGGGAATTAGACCCGGCTCTTCTCCCTCAAGTCCATCAAGTCCAACCTATGTGTGTGATTATATGTCAGTATTACGTTGTATATCCCTGTATATTGTGGTCGTTCAGGTGCTTATCGAATAGTTTCTTAAAACCATGGATGCCCCTCCCCCGCTGAGACCACCGCCTGTGGAAGGGAATTCCACATCCTTGCCTCTCTTACAGTAAAGAACACTCTACGTAGTTTAAGGTTAAACCTTGTTTCTTCTCATTTTAATGAGTGGCCACGTATTTTGTTAAACTCCTTTCCGTGAAAAGGTTTTCTTCCTATTGTGGGGTCACCAGTATGGTATTTGTAAATTGAAATTGTATCCCCTCTTATGCATCTCTTCTCCAGAGAGAATAAGTTCAGTGCTTACAACCTTTCCTCATAACTAATTTTCTCCAGACCCTTTATTGGCTTTGTTGCCCTTCTCTGTACTCGCTCCATTTCCAGTACATCCTTCCCGAGGACTGGTGCTGAGAACTGTCCGGCATACTCCAGGTGCGTCTGGACCAGAGTCTTGTAGAGCGGGCGTTAATCCCCTTTTTATTGCGTGCCAATATTCTGTTTGCTTTGTTAGCAGCAGCTTGGCATTGCTGAGCCTATCATCTACTACAGGCATGCCCAAAGTGCGGCCCACGGGCCATTTGCAGCCTGCTTTCCGGTTTGATGTGGCCCCCGCTTGGGATTGACATATACATTATAATGTGGCCCCCCCGCAGATGCAGAGATATGGAAATGTCACAGTGCCAAAATGGTCGGCCCTCATTCATGTTCACTTCATTAAATCTGGCCCTCTTTGAAAAAAGTATGGACACCTCTGCCCTAGACTGATCATTGGATAACGAGCGGAAGAGTGTGAGGGTGATAGTGTGAAAATGCCCAAGTGGTTGGCTGCAGGAAAATCAGAGCAGGCCAAGGTAAAGACTAGTGTTGAGTGGAATACGCCATATTCGATTTCGCGATATTTCACGAATATATAGAAGAATATTCGTTAAAATATCACGAATATTCGATATTATCAAAAAAAAAATTTTGCGACAAAACAACACAAATCTGAGCTTTTAGAAAAGCTGTTGGGTCTTTTGCTTTGAAAAAAGCATTTGGTTTTAGAAGCAGGAAACTCAGAACTGAAAGCACTATAGGAAGCACAATGCTAAGCTCTAAGATCGCAAATACACAGAAAAAACAAACAGAAACACTCCACTCTCTCTAGCTACCTTGTGAATCTGCACTGAAATACTGCTGGGAGTGATCTTATATAATGGTCGTGCAGGCAGGTTCCTATTGGTTGCTATGGAGGTTGCTAACCTCTGACAACTGTGGTAGGAGAACTCTGATTGGCTCTGATGCAAAAGAAGGGCAGAGAAAGTATTCGCGAATATTCGAAACAAAATAAAAAAAAACGAATTTCGGGAGTGACTAAATAAATGTATTTTTCGGACGAAACCGAAATGAAATATTTCAGTGTGCACATGTCTATGTGTTTGGTATATAGTTCAACATAGAAGAAGGGCTGCTGGCTAGAGCCTGTGGCGTGTGGTGTTGGTATGCTCCTATCGAATGCCGAAAGCCCTGGATTTCTTAGTTCAAATCTGACGTGGTGACAATTCAGTGTTTTATGGGACACTAAATGTTTTTCAATTGTTCCCATCATGTCGTCTTCAGTATATAGTTCTACAGAGAAGCTGCACTGCTGGCTAGAGACTGTGGTGCATGGTGTTGGTGTGTTTCTGTTGTCTGTTGTGGATCTCTTAGTTCGAATCTCAGACATGTTATGTTTTTAATGGGTTAAAAAGTCGAAATCCCTGATATAGGTGTACTAGCAACGAGCTTGTGTGTCTTCTGGTTCTGTGGCACCGCATATAAGCTTCTGAAGCTTGAATCAGAGGGTTGTAGGTTCAAATCCCATGAGTGAGTAAAGATGGTTCCTCAAAGGCTTTGGGCGATGTGTGAAGGACGGATGGAAATGTAAAACTGCATTGAAATGCTCAGGTTGGTGGTGCGGACCACCATTGGTTGGGCTTGAGTGAACCTGTGAATGGGGACAGGACTACTGTGAAGGAGAAGGGCACATTGGTGAAAGATATGAGATTTGTTGTTAAAATACCAACAAAAGGCTTCGTCTAAACAACATATTGATGTTGGGTTCCCTCTACAAGGGAACCCAACCTTATATATCATTAAGATAGAAGCATTTCTGTTCCCACCATGTTGTCTTCTATATATAGTTCTCCAGAGAGGCTGCACTGGCACCACCAACTTAGTCAGGTGCTGAGCATTTCAATGCAGTTTTACAATTCCATCCGCCCTTCACACAGCCCCCCAAATCCTTGAAGGCTACTTTGAGGAACCATTTTTACTCACTCATGGGAATCGAACCTACAAGCCTCAGATTCAAACTTCAGGAGCTTACATGCAGCACCACAGAACCAGAAGACACGCAAGCTTGTTGCCAGTACACCTATATCAGGGATCTAGACTTTTTAACCCATTAAAAACATGACACGTCAGAGATTCGAACTAAGAGATCCACAATTTTCTACAGCCAACAGACGCACACCAACAACATGAACCACAGTCTTTTGCCGGCAGCGCTGCTTCTCTGTAGAACTATATACTGAAGACGACTCAATGGGAACAATTGAAAAATTGATTATGAGACGCCTCCTTTGCCACCAAGCACACAGATGCTGTTCCACCCCAGACAACTCTGAGTAGACACATGCTCTGCTTTGGGAATCGAACTCACAGCCTTTAAGGCTCTAACATTGCAGCTCTACATGCTGCGCCATAGACCGGGATGCTCAAACCTGACAACAGTGCCTATACATCCGAAATTCACGCTGCAGCGACCAATATGAAGAAGATTGGCTGATATTGGTTTCAGCAGTTTGTGTGAGTATAGAGCTACAAATGCGAACTAAATCGCCTCAAGGCGCTTTTTGCATCCAGTGTCGTCCTGATCCTTCAGAAGAGGTGGGTCTTTAGTTTTTTCCTAAAAGCCCGATGGTTTTCTTCCATGCGGATGGCCGTGGGTAGAGCGTTCCAGAGCCGAGGTCCTTGGACTGCAAATCTTCGTTCTCCCTTAGACTTGCATACACACGTTCAGACCGAATATCGCCCATCCTAAGTGCGGTGATGTATACCACGTACAACGGGACTATAAAGGGGAAGTTCCATGCAAATGGCGCCACCCTTCGGGCTGCTTTTGCTGATCCTCGTTGTAACGGGAGGGCCCCTGGAACCCAGAATCGCTTAGAATGTATGGGATACCCTTGCTTCAGATGCCCATGCACCTATTATGTCTAAACCGCCCTATGTCCATTGGGGGCATAGGGTGAATGAGAAAATATATCTTGGACTATTTAAAATGGGACAGAATATTTATTAACAATATCTCTCAAGAAAAATTAAGATGTTATCCCCTGTACACTGTGAACGCTATGCTCAGGAAGTATAACTCCCTATTTGGGCATTACAGGAAGTTCAGTGTAAGAGTCATTAAATCCCCATTGTTGTTTGTGGTAATTAACTCTGCTATTGTGTGAAGGAGTTGTGTGTTGATTTGTGATAATGTTGATTGTGTCTTCTGAGCTACTAGACGGCAAGGTTATGTCTCCGAGTCATCTTGGCTGCTTAAAGGAATTAGTTAATTAGCTCATGTTAATTAGGTCTGGTCACAGGTGTATTTTCAGAGTAATATAAGAAGGATATGTATGCACCTCCTCTTTTACTCTGTAGGAGGGTTTCCTCGCTGTGAATGCTGGGGAAGGGTATTTATGAGGCAGACGCCATTTGCTTGGATCTTCTTCCCACGTGGCGCCCACCTTCGGGGTAGCCATACCACAGCACCCCGGCAAAATGGCCTTCCGGGCCGGGGTGTGCGTGTTTTGCAATGTTCCTAGTTCCGGGACCACGTTGGTCCGGAACATTTGAGCTGCAGCTGGGGCCCAGTGATTGACTGGGTCCCCAATCTGATGAGGTCCTGAGCGTTAGTCCTGTTAGAGGAAGCTGTTTGGTGGAGAGTCTGCCTGAGGAGTGCCAAGAGAGGCTGGTGTTCCAAGAGGGTCTTGACCATCCTCCAGGGACCAAGGAAACCGGGTACTGAGAGGCTGGACATCGGTCGCCTATTAGTCGGTAACCTAACCAAAACGACCTGAAGGAGATCCAGGTGTCGAATCTGCTAAGGGGGATTCCGGACCACTATTATCTCCATTGTTTCAACCATAGGGAGGGTCTGTGGCAGAGACTTATCCCCAAGTTCCGAGTGACATTCTGGCTGCTAGGCTGGTGAGAGAGGCCTCTCCAGGTGCGCTATACCCACTCCGGCTGGGGTGGTGGAATTGAGGTTGTCGTTGGAGGCAGGACTGTTTCCTTATTACATACACCTGAATCTTCCATTTCCTTATTTCTACTATATCTCTTCTCTTCACCAAGTTCTACTGTTTTTACCTGGCTGGGTAATAAAAAGCACAGAAAAGACACCTGCTGTGTGGATATTCAATCTACTACAACTTTCATCAAATACCCTAGACGGCGGAGAAACATGAGGTAACATGCCACCCAAAACAAACCAGCAGCTCCTTTGGAGGTAAGTGCTACATATGATTTTTTAGTCACCTGACGAAACTCGTAAGATAATGAATCTCTTTTGAAACCTGCTTGACCCTTAGAAACCCAGGAGCAAAGCCTCGTACACACTCACGGTTTTCTCGACCAGAAACAGCAAGCAAACTGCTGGCAGAGCTTTCTTGCCGAGTAAACCGCCGGGATTCTCGGCAGTGTTTTCCTGTCGAGAAAACCGAGCATGTGTATACTTACCTGCCTTCATGGAAACACGCATGTAACGGAACATCCCACACTCTGCTTGAATGCTTCCATCATATACCGCTTCCTATCAGTCTGGATATAGATATCAAATATTCCAGCTGCCCTCAACACATAACGAGACGAGACTTGTTTGTCTGCTGAACATGAAGTGTCTAATAAAAACCAAGAATACAGCCTTATATACAGTTTAAAGAGGAGGTACCAGAACATAAATTAACATGAGCTAATTAACTAATCATTTACCCAGACAAGGTGACTTTAAGATATGACCTTTCAAGGTAGACATCCTGTCTCCTCTCACCTGCTATACAATACACATTATCATAAGTGTAAACACAGGACATCTTCACACAATAGCCAGGACAATTAGCACAGAGAACAGAGAGATGGCTGGAGGTAATGGCATTAGCATCTAACAGTATGTGTCCCAAAAGTATGAATGAGTCACTCTTACAATTAACCCGTTGAGTTCAGAATCAACAACCAATAAATAATTCTACAGATATCCTGGAATATATTGTGCATAATAAATACATAATAATCCCATCTCAGGTAGTCCAATATATAATTTCTCAGTCATCCTGTGCCCCTAGTGGACATAGGATGATTTTAGACATAAGATGGTTTGGGGATGTCCTGGGTGAGTCTGTCACACGACGTATGCGCGGTAGCTTCCAAGGCATAGGTAGGGTGAAACAAGATGGCGGCGACGGCATCGAATGTGACGGGCGCATGCTCGCCGTAGTCGATGACGTCACCGCGTTTGTGCCATTCAAAAGAGCGGCGGTTCTTTTGAATCTAACGCGTGTACACTCGGCCGGCAAAAAAAATCTTGCCATGATTCGCGTCAGGAAAAAAACAACGGCCGTTTGTACAGCGCTTAAGTCTACCCCTCCCCTCTTGTTTTCTCCCTTGTAAGCTGTATCCAGTAATAAAGCTTCAGAATTGCTTTGTACATTCTGCTGTGTGTGTGTGTCATTGCGGTCTCCAGGAATGCTGATTGCGTCGCGGTGGATTTACCAAGATAAGAAGGTGGCCGGCTGTCCAGTAATCTATCCCTTTCAAATAGTGAAAAAGCATTTAACGACATTAGTTGAAAACTAGATAATTGAAAAATTCAAATGCTAAAACAGATATATAACAAATGGTGATGTTGTGACTTGCTGGGAGTGAGTGGTGATGGAATCAGTGTGCTATAAATTAAACAATAATTGGGGTTGAATACCTTTAATAACATGAAGATTTTCAAGCCTGTTTATACAATTTCTGGGATTTGGGGTGCAGGAATAGGTCTTCTTCTCGTGTTGAGCGGAATACGCCATATTCGATTTTGCGATATTGCGCGAATCTATAGAAGAATATTCGCAAATATTCGCTAATATCGAATATTCGTGATATTTTATCCAAAAAAAAATTTGCGAAATTTCGCTAATGCGAAAATGATTGCGAAATTCTCATAAACGGAGATCATTTCCTGTATTACTAAACTAATATGCACTAAACACTAACTCTACACTAACTCTAAGGAGAATAAGGGGGCAAAAGAAGGGCGGAGAAGATAATCGCGCAATATTCCTATTGCGCGATTATCTTCTCCGCCCTTCTTTTGCATCAGAGCCAATCAGAATAACTTGAATATTCGGCAAAAGGAATATCGCGCAATATTCCTTTTGCCGAATATTCGAGTTATTCTGATTGGCTCTGATGCAAAAGAAGGGCGGAGTAGCTGATGCGATTCTTTTATGTTGCCGAAAATTCGCAATGCGAATTTTCGGCAACATAAAAGAATCGCATCAGCTACTCGGCCCAGGGTCTCTCTGTAATCATACCAGCAATGCTTTTAGACGTCGATGGAGATCACTAGGATGTGATCTGTTTTAAAAAAAAAAATTTATATTCGCGAATACTCGAATATGCAATATTCGTAGCAAATATTTGCAATGCGAATATTCGTGAGCAACACTAGTCTTCTTCTCGTGTGAACCCTCTGATGTCTGTAAATACCGGGCCTTCCCCTTATTTCCCACACTAAGTACAGGTTCAAGTCTTCTTGCTTGCGTGCCCACTCAGATGTCTCTGAAGACGAGAGTTCAGTGAAAAACAGGAATACGGCTTCTCGCCCGTGTGAGATCTCTGATGTGTGGAAAGATTGCACTTCTTTGAAAAACACTTCCCGCACTCAGGACAGAAATACGGCTTCTCGCCCGTGTGCAATCTCTGATGTATAATAAGTTGTGATTTGCATCGACAATATTTCCCGCACTCGGAGCAGGAATATGACTTATCGCCCGTGTGCAATCTCTGATGTATAATAAGTTCCGATTTGCATCCTTAATATTTCCCGCACTCGGAGCAGGAATACGGCTTCTCACCCGTGTGATTCCTAAAATGTCTCTTAAGATGGGACCTCTCTAAAAAACATTTCCCGCATTCAGGACAGGAATACGGCTTCACCCCCGTGTGGGTTTTTAGATGTCGGACAAGAGATGATTTCACCGAAAAACACTGCCCACACTCAGGACAGAAATATGGTTTCTCCCCTGTGTGGGATTTTTGATGTTGGACAAGATCTGATTTCTTCGAATAACATTTCTCACACTCAGAGCAGGAATACGGCCTCCCCTCCAAGTGAGTTCTAAGATGGTCGTCGAGACCGGACTTCTCCGCAAAACTTTTCCCGCATTTAGAGCAGGAATACAGCTTCTCACCCGTGTGGGTTTTTAGATGACGGACAAGTGATGGCTTCCGTGAATAACACTGCCCACACTCAGAACAGGAATACGGCTTCTCCCCTTTGTGAGATCTCTGATGTATAGAAAGACTTAATTCAGAGTAAAACCTTTCCCCACATTTAGGACAGGAAAAATTCTCATCCCCCCGAATTCCATAAACATTCCAGTCAGTACGAGGTTCCTCAGAGTCGGAGGGATTCCATGGCCTATCCACATTCTGAAGTCCTCCATCCATAGTGGAGCTCATTGTCTTTTCTCCTCCACAATCTCCTGTGATGTCCTCATCTTCCATTTTACAACCTGGAGATAAAGTGAGACGATCCTTTGAGGGTTTCTCCATTGCCTGTCCTGGAAAAATAGAAAAACATCATCCATAAAAGTAGGTGGAGTAGGACACATTCTACTGAAAGATTACCACATGGCCTCGATTCTATCTCAGGTCAGATATTGGTTTCCACGGTCTCATAATTCTAGACGGTAGGATCTGGAGAAATCACAGGTTCCTGGTGATAACCTATATGATCTATTATTGACTAGCAACTTCCACTCACGTACAACTACATAAAATTGTCAGACACTGTAACTAGGACCCTACCACTTACCCATATCTAGCTTACGCTTGATTATTCCAGAGCTAGAGGGCCGATCCTAGGCAGGGTGCACAGGGTGCTTTGCACCCAGGTGCCTGCAGAGGTGGGGGCGCTAAAGTGGCAGAGTTCTCCCCTCCTTCCTTCTCTCCTTGTTTGTGTCCGTCCAGAACTAGTGTTGTGTGTGTCCATTCAGAACTTATGTGTCTCTAACCATCTCCTGTACAATGTCTGTAGTCTTTGACCATCTCCTGTATCATGTCTACAGTCTCTGATCGTCTTCTGTAGTATGTCTGCAGTCTCTGACCGTCTACTGTACAATGTCTGCAGTCTCTGACCATCTCCTGTACAATGTCTGCAGTCTCTGACCATCTCCTGTACTATGTCTACAGTCTCTGTACTATGTCTGTAGTCTCTGACCATCTCCTGTACTATGTCTGCAGTCTCTGACCATCTCCTGTACTATGTCTGCAGTCTCTGACCGTCTACTGTACAATGTCTGCAGTCTCTGACCGTCTACTGTACAATGTCTGCAGTCTCTGACCGTCTCCTGTACTATGTCTGCAGTCTCTGACCGTCTCCTGTACTATGTCTACAGTCTCTGACCATCTCCTGTACTATGTCTGTAGTCTCTGACCGTCTCCTGTACTATGTCTGTAGTCTCTAACCGTCCCCTGTACTATGTCTGCAGTCTCTGACCATCTTCTGTACTATGTCTACAGTCTCTGACCGTCTCCTGTATCATGTATGTAGTATGTCTGGGGGCTCTCTAACAGAAGCCCTCTCTGTGTCCATCAGAGAGCCCCCCCCCCCCATGGCCCAATAAAGTACTCTGCTTCTGTTCCTGTATTTTGTTTATTGTTAAGAGATCATGTAAGGACTGTAATCTCTGTGGTTGAGTCATTGCCATAGAAACATTTGTAAAGGGGAGGAGTTAGTAAAATGACCACACCCATGTGGGGGCGCCAAAAAATATTTCTTCACCCAGGCGCCGGTTACCCTAGGATCGTCCCTGCAGATCTACATACAGTGGAACCTTGGATTGTGAGTAACGCGGTTAACGAGCATTTTGCAATACGAGCTCTGTATTTAAAGAAAAACCTGACTCAGTCTTGCAAAACGAGCAGGATTCAAGCCAAAGCGGTGTGTATAATACCGCGTTTGGCCTGAGGTGGGGGGGCGCTGAAGCCGAAGGGCACCGATCGGAGCTGTTTGGAAATCTCAGAACAGTGGCAAAAAAGCACTGCACATTACTCATACAGCGACTTTTCGTCAAGAAACGTCCGATGTGAGCTTTTGGTCGGAAAATTCCGAGCGTGTGTAGGCTTCATCTGACTTTTCCTGTCGGAATTTCCGCCAACAAACATTTAATAAGCCCTCCTGATTCCCATACCCAGACCTCCTGTCTGCAGGGCGGAGTAGTCTCCAACTGGGAGTCTAGAGTCTTGGTTTGGTGATTACTTAAAGCCCAGAACATCGCTTCTCTGCCTTTTGGCTAAGATCAAGTGTAGTATATGTTCTTATTAGTTGCCAGAGTAGGCGCCAACCCTTCTCCCAAGAGTGGGGAGGGTGGATGCAAATCCAATGGTGTCATTGCACCTGGAAGGGCGGTTTCGGTAAGGACTATGCCTGTGCAGATACTGGGGGCCGGCCAATGGTTGAGTCTAAGCCATCCAGAAGGGTGCTCCTGGTGAGGATGAGTGGCTGCATTGGGTCTTGCTGAAGAGCCGGGTTTCTCCGGCCTTCTGGCTGGTGTTGGTGTGGTCGTTGTTCTTGTCAGGATCCAGTGGAGGAGCTGGCGGCGCCCTGTAGTAGGGGTGGGGTGGTGCCATGCAAATCCGCCAGATTGACGAGGGCCTGGAAGGGCTAGTATCATTGGAGGCCGCTTAAGTATCTGATGGCTCTCCCTGAAAAATCCTAGAAGAGCTCGCTGTCTGGTGGGCTTTCTTAAAAAAAAAAATACTTAAAGCCGCTTTACTTATTAGTGAACTGGCTGTTTATTAGACCTGGACCCTGACAGGGTACCGCCCTGCTACACTAGCTATAGAACACATTTCAGTAGCTTCAAGAACCGTAGTTACGCATATTCTCCTTAGCTCCAGACTGATCATCGTGAAAAACTGGAAGAACACAAAATCGCCCTTAATAAAAGAAGTAGTGGAGAGAACTAACACTCACGTATGAGTGCCAACCTGCCGCAGTTATACTGCGGCAGGTTGGCTCCGCTGGGCAAATCGACGTAGCTGTACGTCGGTCGCTTTAAGCGGTGTTAGCAGGCACGCGCAACGACTGCATCGCGGGAGTGCCGATGCTCGTGACCGGCGGTTTTATCATATCTGTGCTACTGTAACTAGGAGTGACACACAACCTAATACTGCCAGCTGAACCCCAAGATGGGTATCAGTACAAGGAGGGGACCATCATCAACCTATTATTGGCTGATATCACTCAGCTCCGCCCTACTCAAGACTTGTAGACCCTTTACCATAGAACAAGTGACCTTAGGCCTAGACTTCTGGGAGGTGACCATTATCAACCTAGGACCAATGAGTGAGCAGTAACAGAGCAGAGATAAGAGAAGAATATATTATGGGTCACCTGTGCTGATCTCTGTAGGAGTGTCCTCCTCTATGAATGTCCTCGTCATTCCAGCCTCCTCCGTATATTGCTGATCATCCCTCACATACGTCTCTTCTACGTCACACTCAGTTTTCATGATCATCAGATCTTCACCCTAAACCAACAGAATGGCAGAAAATAACATCTGTAACATAGAAGTATTTATGATGTGAGATCACATAGAAAATATCATCTTGTAGAGTCCACACATCGTCTCCACATGTCAGAGTGTTCAATCACTTTATGTTCCCGCCCCTCAACTCCACCTACCTGATGATGGTGGGGGATGGTGAGATCCTTGCGTCTTTTAGAAAACTTCTTTATCATCCTACACTGTTCATCCTCCTTTTTAACACCAATATTATAATGCCCAAGGTTTCCACTCGGAATCTATAATAAAACATTCATTGTAACAAAGTTGCCTGTGAATAAATCATAACTACCAATAATTGTTCCTCATCTACCTGATGATAGTGGGGGATGGTGTGACCTTCCTGTGTGGAATCCCGGGAATACAGAGGACGGGGACATCTCTCTGGTGGGTTACTGTTACTTGATGGCTCCATTATGAGATCCTTGTGTCCTTCCGAAAGCTCCTTCATCACACCATACTCATCATCCTCCAATTTTATCTCTTCTTTAACACCAAATTTAGGATCTCTCAGGTTTCCACTCTGAATATAGAATAAAAATGACATCAATGGTAACAATGCAGATAATGTACAGATCCTAATGATATGATCAGTGATTGTTCCTCATCTACCTGATGATGGTGGGGGATGGTGTGACCTTCCTGTGTGGAATAATCCCGGGAATACAGAGGACGGGGACATCTCTCTGGTGGGTTCCCATTACTGGATCCATCTGTAGGAAACACACACACTGACTGAATCCATTGTTTCTATGTGTTTATCAGATGATGGGGGATCTAGGTGGAGCCTCCGTACTGCTCTCTCCTTTACAATAAAGTCTCCTCTTACCCGGTGATGTGAGGGGCGGCTGATTCTCCATCATGACGTCCTTGTAGAGATCCTTGTGTCCTTCTAAATACTCCCACTCCTCCATGGAGAAATAGACAGTGACATCCTGACACCTTATAGGAACCTGACACACACAATGATACAGTCACCATCCAGACACACCCCTTGTCTGTTACTGGATAATGTCCCAGAATCCTCCTCACCTCTCCTGTCAGCAGCTCCATCATCTTCTTGGTGACTTCTAGAATCTTCTCCATGTTGTGTCTCTCAGGTTTTAGGGAGTCACATGGAGGCACTGTGATGGTCATATGATCACCTGACTTCACAAGAGGAAATCTCTGTATTGGAGAACCAATAGGAAGATCATGTTAGAATCCCAGAATCCTCCTCACCTCTCCGGTCAGGTCTGTGTATTATTAATAGAGATAAGAGTGATGTCATGTGACCTCCCAGAATCCTCCTCACCTCTCCGGTCAGGTCTGTATTTTATTAATAGAGATAAGAGTGATGTCATGTGACCTCCCAGAATCCTCCTCACCTCTCCGGTCAGGTCTGTATTTTATTAATAGAGATAAGAGAGATGTCATGTGACCTCCCAGAATCCTCCTCACCCCTCCGGTCAGGTCTGTGTTTTATTAATAGAGATAAGAGTGATGTCATGTGACCTCCCAGAATCCCCCTCACCTCTCCGGTCAGGTCTGTGTTTTATTAATAGAGATAAGAGTGATGTCATGTGACCTCCCAGAATCCTCCTCACCTCTCCGGTCAGGTCAGTATTATTAATAGAGATAAGAGTGATGTCATGTGACCTCCCAGAATCCTCCTCACCTCTCCGGTCAGGTCTGTATTATTAATAGAAATAAGAGTGATGTCATGTGACTTCCCAGAATCCTCCTCACCTCTCCGGTCAGGTCTGTGTTTTATTAATAGAGATAAGAGTGATGTCATGTGACCTCCCAGAATCCTCCTCACCTCTCCGGTCAGGTCTGTGTTTTATTAATAGAGATAAGAGTGATGTCATGTGACCTCCCAGAATCCTCCTCACCTCTCCGGTCAGGTCTGTGTATTATTAATAGAGATAAGAGTGATGTCATGTGACCTCCCAGAATCCTCCTCACCTCTCCGGTCAGGTCTGTGTTTTATTAATAGAGATAAGAGTGATGTCATGTGACCTCCCAGAATCCTCCTCACCTCTCCGGTCAGGTCTGTGTATTATTAATAGAGATAAGAGTGATGTCATGTGACCTCCCAGAATCCTCCTCACCTCTCCGGTCAGCAGGTAGATGATCTCCAGGGTGAGGTTTAGTATCCTCCCAGTCATGTGACTCCAGTCCTCCATCATCATTGGTAATGTGATCTATATAGGTTTCCCTGTAGTATAATAATTGATAAGAGGAGAATTATCTGGAGTGTATTGGTTGTACAATATTAGGATGGGGATATAAGGGGTTAATAATCATTCCAGCAGTTAAAATTTGTACATGCAAAGGTCTAAACATCAGACTAAATAGAAGGACAATTGAGGAGAGAAGGAGGACAGAGGGATTTGTTTATAAAAGAGCTGCATGCTTCACCCCACAACTCCTCGTGTTGTCATCAGCTATATACAAAAAGGGGGCAGGGATTGTGGTGACATCATTGGCCAACTGCCATATTTAGGCAGCGATGTCACTGCTATCCTTGATCCTTTGCTTAAGTGTTGGGGATTCCAGGTGACGTAAAAACTTCCTAGCGACACAACGGGTGAAGGCATCCACAGCTTCCTTAGCAACCAGTGACAGAGGGAAGCTTTTATATATAGAAGCAAAAGAAACACCACTTCTATATGATGCTCGATTCCCGCTGAACCCGGGCTGAATAGGCAGCAGTTCAGTTATTCCTCCAAACCCAAGGACAGCCTAGGTTTGGACCGAACCAACGGCTCATCCCTACTGCTGACCAGGAGTCAAGGCTGTGCAGGGCATTATGGGTGAGCACCAAGAATGAGTCCACCACAAATTCTACCAAAATTTATATTCAGTATATTGGGGTTAAATTTCCGTACAATCCGAATCGCAGGTGAGAAGGTGATTGGTGGGAAAGGTGACACATCTCCACAATGAAGAGAATTTTACAGCGTCGTAAGTGGGGGAATGTTCTGACCCTGAAGGGGTTAATCTAGGTTTCCACAGATAAAAGATGTCACAGTGACTATGGAGGAAGAGGACGGACATGACGGGGTTACTGGGTGTAAATTTAAAATAAGACCTTATTCTAGGGTGACCAGACATCCCCAGTTTCAGGGGACAGTCCCCTGATTGAGGACACTGTCCCTGGACCAAGTCTGTCCCTGGTTTTGTCCCCAGATTGGATTTAATAGGGGGCAGGGGCAATTTCAAAGACAGTCAGTGCAGAATTAAAATAAAAAAAATAGAATTACACCCCCCCGCTCCGCCGTGCCTACTAGCATAGGGGGGTTGTATTTTTCCCATTATCTGTGCCCCTTTCTGATGATCATGTGCTGGTCGGAGTGGAGGGAATATTTCTTCAGTTTCGTGCGCATGCCCATTTAGCTTCGCTCACATGTTCTTCTGCCTTGGCACAAATCTTGGCCAGCCACCTGTTTATCTTTTTGCCTTCCCTGGGGGAGTGATCTTCCTCCGCTCCCCACCCAGTAGTAGCCAGGGCACGAAGAGTAAGGCGGCGTACAGACGATCGGATATATCCGATGAAAACGGTCCGTGGACCATTTCCATCGGATATGTCCGATCGGGAGTTTGATCCGATGGCGTGTACACACCATCGGATCAAATTCCCCGCCGCCGGACGGCGCGGTGACGCGGCGGTGACGTTGACGCCGCCGCGTCACCGCCACGTCACCGCACCAGGAAGTAAAACACTTCCGCGCATGCGCCGAATCCATTCGGCAGCGGCGCGGCGGCGGTGGGGGCCAACATGTCTGCTGGTAAGTGTACTAACCAGCAGACATGTCGGCCGGACAGATTCCCACCGGATAGATTTCAAAGCTTGCTTTGAAATCTGTCGGGTGGACAAATCTGTCCGCTAGCCCATACACACGAGCGGAGATGTCTGCTGAAACGGTCCATCGGACCGTTTTCAGCGGACATATCCCCTCGTGTGTACGTGGCCTAAGACTTGAGAGGCTGTGAGGCGGTCGGCAATGGGCAGAGAGTCGCTGATTGTTGCCATTACTAGTAAACAAAAAATATGTCCCCGGATTTCATTTTAAAAATCTGGTCACCTTACCTTATTCCCTCCTCTGCTGCCACTACCAACAACGTCGCCTCTCCACTTCCTACCGACTCAACTCTCATCGAGAACTTCTTATTTTATAGTTGACATCACTTCCTGTCTGTACATGACATCACTTCCGGTGTGGGTAGAAGTGAGAAGATCACCACCTTGTGGAGCTCAGAGAAATTGCAGCCCCGAGATACGTCTCGTAGCGTGAAGATGGCCTTGTGCTGTGCGTGTGTGTACTGTGTGGTACAGATTCACAGAGTGTTGGGCGCACATTACGCCGCCGTAGAGCAAACGCTGTACGCCACGCCAACGTAGCGCAGAGAGGCAAGCATTGCATTTAGCAAGCTATTGCTCCCAACGCTGCGTCAGCGTGGCGTAGGTTTCAAGGGCACAGGCCGGCTTAGGTGGAAGTGGGCGTGACCCCATGCAAATGATGGTCCGAACAAGGTTTAGTGTTTTTTAATGCCCGGCATATCACGAACTGCGCATGCGCCGTGACGTGGATGCATGCACAGCACCCTTATGCGCCTGCTCACAACCACGCCGGCACAACTGCCTAAGCTGCGCCAGATCACCACGTACGAAATTAACGTATGCCCAGCCAGACACACGGCTTGTGTTCCCTGGTGCAGAACTTTGCATGTCTGTTGCCGGGTTGCACCTCATCTATGGGGAATAACTTTACGCTGGATGTACAACTTACGCGCATGCACGTTCGTGAATCTCTGTATTTCGCTCATTTGCATGTTTGAATGCCTAATCAATGGGAGTAGCACCGTGCGTCCAGCCCATATGTTTGCCCACGCTACGCCGGTGTATGCAAGCTACTTCGGCATAGGGTGGCCAGTTTTTAGCCTTATGTTGGTTTGTGGGTCTGGCGCACACATACGCCGGTGCACATTTGCACTTACGTCGCCATAATGTGCTATACGTCGGCCTAAGTGCTTTGTGAATCTGGGCCTATATCTTTATAGATGGGTCATCTCCACACCCACCAAGGGGGAGAGAAATATATTACTGCTTGAGATGAATGAATGGATTTTGGTTGAAATTATTTTAAGTTTGCTAAATGCTGTAATTTGCAGTTTAGAAATCATGTTTAGGAAAAATGTAATGACTTATCTACATAATAATATCTTTCCCAGGTTGCTTTGCAATCCACGTAATACCTTCCCAAGCCTTCTCGGCCTCTTGGCTAAAATCAAGTGTAGTATCTGTTCTTATCAGTTGCCAAGTGGTAACTGTACTAACCGTCCCTGATCCACGGTGGTGGGTTAGGGGTGGCAGTGGCTATGCAAATCCACTTGACGTAATGGTAACCTGGACGGTAAGTATCAGGGAGGACCGAAACAGTAATGCTCGACGAGGCACATTATTAGGCCTCTTTTAGAGAAAGCTGGAATGGGAAGCCTCCTAATGGGGATGGTGGAGAACCACTGGGTTTGGCCGAAGAGTTGGGCAGGAAGGGAGTGAGAGTGCTCGGTATTGAGGGGAGGGGGTAGGAAGGGGGGTGAGAGTGCCTGGTATTGAGGGGAGGAGGCAGGAAGGGAGGTGAGATTGCTATGATTTCTAGGCTGACTTAATTAAGAGCTAAAACTTTCTTCACGTTCAGCACAGGAAAATGTCTCCTCCCCCTGAATCTCAATAGAGGGGAGGGGGCAGTAAGGGTGGTGAGAGTGCCCAGTATTGAGGGGTGGGGCAGAAAGGGGGGTGAAAGTGCCCGGTATTGAGGAGAGGAGGCAGGAAGGGGTTGAGAGTGCTTGGTATTGAGGAAAGGAGGCAGGAAGAAGGATGAGAGTGCCCGATATTAAGGGGAGGGGCAGGAAGGGGGGTGAGCGTGCTCAAAATTGGAGGGTGAGAGTGCTCAGTATTGAGGATAGGAGGCAGGAAGGGGGTGAGAGTGCTTGGTATTGAGGAGAGGAGGCAGGAAGAAGGATGAGAGTGCCCGATATTAAGGGGAGGGGCAGGAAGGGGGGTGAGCGTGCTCGATATTGGAGGGTGAGAGTGCTCAGTATTGAGGGGAGGAGGCAGTTAGGGGGGTGAGAGTGCTCAGTATTTTGGGGAGGGGGCAGGAAGGGGGTGAGATTCCCCCCTATTTAGGGAAGGGGAGTGAGAGTACCTGGTATTGTGTGGAGGGGGCAGGAAGGGGGGTGAGAGTCCCCGGTATTGAGAGGAGGGGGCATGAAGGGGGATGAGAGTGCCTGGTACTGAGGGGAGCAGGGGCAGGAAGGGGGGTGAGAGTGCTGGTATTGAGGGGAGAGGGCAGGAAGGGGGGTGAGAGTGCCTGGTATTGAGGGGAGCGGGGGCAAGAAGGGAGGTAAGAGTGCTCAGTATTGAGGGAAAGAGGCAGGAAGGGGGTGAGAGTGCCAGTATTCAGAGGAGGGGGGAGGAAGGGGGGTGAGAGTGCCCGGTATTCAGGGGAGGAGGCAGGAAGGGAGGTGAGACTGCCCGGTATTCAGGGGAGAAGGCAGGAAGGGGGTGAGAGTGCCTGGTATTGAGGGGAGCGGGGGCAAGAAGGGAGGTAAGAGTGCTCAGTATTGAGGGAAAGAGGCAGGAAGGGGGTGAGAGTGCCAGTATTCAGAGGAGGGGGGAGGAAGGGGGGTGAGAGTGCCCGGTATTCAGGGGAGGAGGCAGGAAGGGAGGTGAGACTGCCCGGTATTCAGGGGAGAAGGCAGGAAGGGGGTGAGAGTGCCTGGTATTGAGGGGAGCGGGGGCAAGAAGGGAGGTAAGAGTGCTCAGTATTGAGGGAAAGAGGCAGGAAGGGGGTGAGAGTGCCAGTATTCAGAGGAGGGGGGAGGAAGGGGGGTGAGAGTGCCCGGTATTCAGGGGAGGAGGCAGGAAGGGAGGTGAGACTGCCCGGTATTCAGGGGAGAAGGCAGGAAGGGGGTGAGAGTGCCTGGTATTGAGGGGAGAGTGCCTGGTATTAAGCGCCCAGAGGCGATTTACTTCGCATGTGCTGCGCTATATAAGTTTTCATTCATTCATTCAGGAAGGGGGATGAGAGTGCCTGGTACTGAGGGGAGAGGGCAGGAAGGGGGGTGAGAGTGCCTGGTATTGAGGGGAGCGGGGGCAAGAAGGGAGGTGAGAGTGCTCAGTATTGAGGGGAAGAGGCAGAAAGGGGGTGAGAGTGCCGGTATTCAGAGGAGGGGGCAGGAAGGGGGTTGAGAGTACCCGGTATTCAGGGGAGGAGGCAGGAAGGGAGGTGAGACTGCCCGGTATTCAGGGGAGGAGGCAGGAAGGGAGGTGAGACTGCCCGGTATTCAGGGGAGAAGGCAGGAAGGGGGTGAGAGTGCCCGGTATTCAGGGGAGGAGGCAGGAAGGGAGGTGAGACTGCCCGGTATTCAGGGGAGAAGGCAGGAAGGGGGTGAGAGTGCCCGGTATTCAGGGGAGGAGGCAGGAAGGGAGGTGAGACTGCCCGGTATTCAGGGGAGAAGGCAGGAAGGGGGTGAGAGTGCCCGGTATTCAGGGGAGGAGGCAGGAAGGGAGGTGAGACTGCCCGGTATTCAGGGGAGAAGGCAGGAAGGGGGTGAGAGTGCCTGGTATTGAGGGGCGGAGGCAGGAAGGGGGGGCCAGAGTGTCCGGTAAGCAAGTGGCTAAAGTAGCGCAGTGCTGAATAGCAAAAAAATAATCTGGTCATGAAGGGGGAAAACCTTCCCGGAGCTGAAGTGGTTAAGATAAAATGCACAACTGCAAGATACACATTTTAATAACATGAATATTTTCGGGGCACAAACATTTCTACACCCTTGTAGGCAGATTCTCTATATACTGGATCCGTGTAATAAAACAATGGAACGGAATAACGGTTTTGTGTCACGTTGTGGCATCAGGAATGAAGACGATGTAGATGGAAGAAACGTTTTTGTGCCGTGTTGGAAAATTTGACAGGTCTGGAAGATGGGCCCCGAAACCGAACGTTCTCTGGTGGCCCCCCCCCCTGTGTGTCCCAGGCTAAGCCTTGGATTTTGGGTGAAGGAATAGGTCTTCTTCTTGTGTGAACTCTCTGAATTCTGTAAATACGGGGATTTCTGTGAAAAATATTTCCCACGCTAAGGGCAGGTTCAAGTCTTCTTGCTTGTGTGAACTCTCCTATGATTGTAAAGTTGAGACTTCAGTGAAAAACATTTCCCGCACTCGGAGCAGGAATACCGCTTCTCACCCGTGTGAATCCTAAAATGTCTTTGAAGATAGGACTTTTCTGAAAAACTTTTCCCGCATTCAGGACAGGAATACGGCTTCTCCCCCGTGTGGGTTTTTAGATGTCGGGCAAGTGCCGATTTCGCCGGAAAACACTGCCCACACTCAGAACAGGAATACGGCTTCTCCCCCGTGTGCGTTTTTAGATGTCGGTCAAGAGTTGATTTCAACGAAAAACACTGCCCACACTCAGGACAGGAATATGGTCTCTCTCCTGTGTGGGATTTTTCATGTTTAACAAGATCTGCTTTATATCGAAAACTTTTCCCGCACTCAGAGCAGGAATATGGTCTCTCCGCTGTGTGGAATTTTTGATGTTTGACAAGAAGTGATTTCTGTGGATAACATTTTCCGCACTCAGAGCAGGAATATGGTCTCTCCCCTGTGTGTGATTTTTGATGTTCGGCCAGTTTTTTTATCTGTCTATAACATTTCCCGCACTCAGAGCAGGAATACAGCGTCCCCTCCAAGTGAGTTATAAGATGCTCTTCAAGACGGTACTTTCGTGCAAAACTTTTCTCGCACTCAGAGCAGGAATACGGCTTCTCCCCCGTGTGGGTTTTTAGATGTCGGACAAGTGTTGATTTCCGTGGATAACACTGCCCACACTCAGAACAGGAATACGGCTTCTCTCCCGTGTGAGATCTCTGATGGATGATAAGTTCTGATTTCTGTTGAACACATTTCCCACACTCAGGGCAGGAATACAGTTTCTCACCGGCATGATCTTTATGATGACTTAATTCGGAGCTAGAACTTTTCTCAGGTTCAGCACAGGAAAATTTCTCCTCCCCCTGAATCCCAGCCCCATCCCTCACAGTACGAGGTTGCTCAGAGTCGGAGGGATTCCATGGTCTATCCACACTGTGAAGTCCTCCATCCATAGTGGAGCTCATTGTCTTTTCTCCTCCACAATCTCCTGTGATGTCCTCATCTTCCATTTTACAACCAGGAGATAAAGCGAGACGATCCTTTGAGGGTTTCTCCATGGCGTGTTCTGGAAAAATAGAAAAACATCATCAATAGATATGAGAGGGTTAGTTCACTTCCATCAAGATTCCATCTGGATCAGGTAGATATGAGTGAGGAGATGTTCTCTGTGGAGGTCCCAACCAGCTGGGACTCTTCCCCCCCATCAAAGAACCTTTGGTCCTCCTGCCAGATCACTTCTACATTTACACAGCCTTGTCAGAAGAGCAGGAACCAATGGGGGCTGGGAGGGGCGTGCTCTTTACACAACCACAAGCCTAGGCACTGGGTCATGTGATCTCTGATAGACAAGGGGGTCTAAGGCTTAATCTGTGTTATTATATCTGTGCTACTGTAACTAGGAGTGACACACAACCTAATACTGCCAGGAGAACCCCAGGACGGGTGTCAGTACAGGGAGGGGACCATCATCAACCTATTATTGGCTGATATCACTCAGCTCCCACCCAACTCTGGACCAATCAGTGAGCAGTAACAGAGCGGAGATAAGAGAAGAATATATTATGGGTCACCTGTGCTGATCTCTGTAGGAGTGTCCTCCTCTATGAATGTCCTCGTCATTCCAGCCTCCTCCGTATATTGCTGATCATCCCTCACATACGTCTCTTCTACGTCACACTCAGTTTTCATGATCATCAGATCTTCACCCTAAACCAACAGAATGGCAGAAAATAACATCTGTAACATAGTAGTATTTATGATGTGAGATCACATAGAAAATATCATCTTGTAGAGTCCACACATCGTCTCCACATGTCAGAGTGTTCAATCACTTTATGTTCCCGACCCTCAACTCCACCTACCTGATGATGGTGGGGGATGGTGTGACCTTCCTGTGTGGACTCTTCCTCTTTTATCTCTTCTTTAACCTCAACTTTAGGATCTCTCAGGTCTCCACTCTGAATATAGAATAAAAATGACATCAATGGTAACAATGCAGATAATGTACAGATCCTAATGATACTATAATGCCGCGTACACACGATCACTTTTTGTGATGAAACAAAACGACGTTTTCAAACTTCATTTTCCAAAATGACGTTGCATACACACCATCGTTTTTCCAAAATGCTCTAGCAAAGGGTGGTGACGTACACCACGTTCGACGGCACTCTGTTCCATTGAAGCTCTGTTTCATAACTTGCTTCTGAGCATGCGCGGGTTTAAAAACGTTGTTTTCAACATCGTTTTGCCCACACACCATCACTTTTTATGACACAAAAAACGACGTTTTGAAAAACGACACAAAAAATTCAAGCATGTTCGAATTTTTTTTTGGTCGTTTTTTTGAAGACATAGAACAACGTTTTGCCCACACACAGTGATTTTAAATGACATTTTTGAAAACGTCGTTTTTTTTCATCACAAAAAGTGATCGTTTGTACTAGAGTTGTCCCGATACCACTTTTTTAGGACCGAGTACAAGTACCGATACTTTTTTCAAGTAGTCGCCGATACCGAATACCGATACTTTTTTAAATGTGTCCCCAAATGCAGCCATGTCCCCCCACATATTGCAGCCATGTCCCCCACATATTGCAGCCATGTCATGTCCTCCACATATGCAGCCATGTCCTGTCCCCCTACATATGCAGTCATGTATGTCCCCCACATATGCAGCCATGTCCTGTCCCCCACATATGCAGCCATGTCCTGTCCCCCACATATGCAGCCATGTATGTCCCCCACATATGCAGCCATGTATGTCCCCCACATGCAGTCATGTATGTCCCCCACATATGCAGTCATGTATGTCCCCCACATGCAGTCATGTATGTCCCCCTACATATGCAGTCATGTATGTCCCCCCACATATGCAGCCATGTCATGTCCCCCCACATATGCAGTCATGTATGTCCCCCACATATGCAGCCATGTCCTGTCCCCCACATATGCAGCCATGTCCTGTCCCCCACATATGCAGCCATGTATGTCCCCCACATATGCAGCCATGTATGTCCCCCACATATGCAGCCATGTCCTGTCCCCCACATATGCAGCCATGTATGTCCCCCACATATGCAGCCATGTATGTCCCCCACATATGCAGCCATGTATGTCCCCCACATATGCAGCCATGTATGTCCCCCATATGCAGCCATGTATGTCCCCCATATGCAGCCATGTATGTCCCCCATATGCAGCCATGTATGTCCCCCATATTGCAGCGATGCGTCCCTCATACTTTTTAGATATGCTGATGGCGCCTCTGCCGCATACCGCCGTATTCCCTGCACAATCGCGTAGCGCATTACAAGCTTTCATTCTAAAAACTTGTAAATGGCCGCGCTCCGTGTATTAAAACTCCCCTTCTCCGAATGGAGGGATCCGTCCAATCCCACGCAAGGGGGAGTGTCTATACGCGGATTCGTGCATAGACACTCCCCCTTGCTCGGGATTGGAGGGATCCCTCCAATCCGGAGAAGGGGAGTGTCAATACACGGCCATTTACAAGTATTCAGAATTAATGCTTGTAATGTAAGCTATGCGATTGTGCAGGGGGATACGGCGGTATGCGGCGGAGAGAGGCGGCGCCAGCATATCTAAAAAGGTATGAGGGACACATCGCTGCAATATGGGGGGGGAAGTATTCTATTTCAGTATCGGGGGTATTTGCGGGAGTACAAGTACTCCCGCAAATACTCGGTATCGGTCCCGATACCGATACTAGTATCGGTATCGGGACAACCCTAGTTTGTACGCAGCATCAGTGATTGTTCCTCATCTACCTGATGATGGTGGGGGATGGTGAGATCCTTGTGTCTTTCAGAAAACTCCTTTATCATCTTACACTGTCCATCCTCCTCTTTATACTCCTATTTAACATCAATATTATAATCCCCGAGGTTTCCACTCTGAATATATAATAAAACATTCATTGTAAAAAAGATGCTTGTGAATAAATTATAATTACCAATAATTGTCAATCATCTACCTGATCTGGTTTTACATAGCTGTGACCCTCCTGAGTTGAATCCCTGGAATACAGAGGACGGGGACATCTCTCTGGGGGGTTCCTGGTATTAGGTGGCTCCATCATATCCTTGTGTCCTTCTGATAACGTCTCCATCACTCCATACTCCTCATCCTCCTCTTTATACTCTTCTTTAACATCAATATTATCATCCCCGAGGTTTCCACTCTGAATATATAATAAAACATTCATTATAATAAACATGTTTGTGTATAAATCATAACCACCAATAATTGTTCCTCATCTACCTGATGATGGTGGGGGATGGTGTGACCTTCCTGTGTGGAATAATCCCGGGAATACAGAGGACGGGGACATCTCTCTGGTGGGTTCCCATTACTGGATCCATCTGTAGGAAACACACACACTGACTGAATCCATTGTTTCTATGTGTTTATCAGATGATGGGGGATGGGGGTGGAGCCTCCGTACTGCTCTCTCCTTTACAATAAAGTCTCCTCTTACCCGGTGATGTGAGGGGCGGCTGATTCTCCATCATGACGTCCTTGTAGAGATCCTTGTGTCCTTCTAAATACTCCTACATAGGGAAATAGACAGTGAAACTACCTAGGAACCTGATACTTATCATGATACAGTCACCATCCAGACACACCCCTTGTCTGTTACTGGATAATGTCCCAGAATTCCCAGAATCCTCCTCACCTCTCCTGTCAGCAGCTCCATCATCTTTTTGGTGACTTCTAGAATCTTCTCCATGTTGTGTCTCTCAGGTTTTAGGGAGTCACATGGAGGCACTGTGATGGTCATTTGATCACCGGACTTCACAAGAGGAAATCTCTGTATTGGAGAACCAATAGGAATATCATGTTAGAATCCCAGAATCCTCCTCACCTCTCCGGTCAGGTCTGTATTATTAATAGAGATAAGAGTGATGTCATGTGACCTCCCAGAATCCTCCTCACCTCTCCAATCAAGTCTGTGTTTTATTAATAGAACTAAGAGTGATGGGGAGGCATGACTCGAGGTCCATGAGAGCGGCTGCTTAGATCCACAGCTCCGGCTCTATCTTCTCATCCTGCAGTCATGCTGAGTCCAAAATTCTCCCAAGAGGCACCGAACACTTCCTTTTCGTGGCAGAACAACTAGCTAAGTTCAGAAGGCAAGATGGTGCCAATCCCTCAGCCATGCATGAAGCCACGCTACATCCCTCCCTTACCTCAGCACAGCTCTCTGCAGAAGAGGTGAGTGACTATCTGCAGCCTTCCGCACCCAGGCTGACCACCTGACACCCCTAGACTGCCCTACATGCTCAGCGGATTGCAATTCATCAGGCCCCTCTCCAGATGAGCCTACCCTGGCAGAAATCATGCTGTCTATAAAACACTCTAAGGCCTCCCTCACAGTTCAAATGGAAAGCATCCATATTGATTTTTCCCTACTGAAGCAGGACCTACAAAACCTATGGAAAAAGATGGGGGGGGGGGGCGGAAGAAAGTATCAGTTCCCTAGAAGACACAGTGCACCACCTTAGATGGTGCAGTACGATACGGCTACAGATGAGCTGGTGACCCTCAAAGTCAAGTTGGATGACTTAGAGAATCGTTTTTGAAGGAACAATCTGAGGGATCGCACCGTTGAATGATTCCCCCATTCATGGCTGCGGGATGTTTTTGGGGTTGAGGTGCTATCCCATGCCTTTGAGTTTGAACGTGTAGTTCTTTTTGCTCCTATGGATGCTCTTTCTCGGATGCCACTGCACCTTTACTCCAGATTATGCTATAGGCAATGTCATAGATGTCACGTTGCATTTTTTCATGACCCTCCGTATGCTACTATGTTGGATATAGTTTCCTATGGCTAAAGCGTTAAAACTGATTTCTTGGAATGTTAGGGGTCCCAACTCACCTCAGAAGGTATTATCCTATTTAAAAAAATATATGAACCCCATATTATTTGCCTTCAAGAGACCCACCTTATCAATACCACACTGCGGATTCTTAAACATCCATGGCTGGCTACACAGTACCACACCACCCATACCAACTACTCCCACGGGGTCTCTATCTTGCTAGCGAAGTCCCTCCTGGCAGAAATTCTGCTGGTAAAGACCCTGAAGGGATATTCATTATAATTACTATCCGTTTTGTTTCCACGGTCTTTACATCAGTAAACGTATACAGTACCTCACAAAAGTGAGTACACCCCTCACATTTTTGTAAATATTTTCTTCAATCTTTTCACATGACAACACTGAAGAAATTACGCTTTGTGTCTATAATGTAAAGTAGTGAGTGTACTGCTTGTATAACGCAGCACCCAGCCATTAATGTCTAAACCGTTGGCAACAAAGGTGAGTACACCCCTAAGTGAAAATGTCCAAATTAAGCCCAAGGTGTCAATATCTTGTTTCGCCACCATTATTTTTCCAGCACTGCCTTAACCCTCTTGGGCATGGAGGTCACCAGAGCTTCACAGGTTGCCACTGGAGTCCTCTTCCACTCCTCCATGACAAAGGCCGTGGATGTTACAGACCTTGTGCTCCCCCACCTTCCGTTTGTGGATCCATCCCCCACAGATGATTATTAGGGTTTAGGTCTGGAGACATGCTTGGCCAGTCCATTACCTTTACCCTCAGCTTCTTTAGCAAGGCAGTGGTGGTTTTGGAGGTGTGTTTGGGGTCGTTATCATGTTGGAATACTGCCCTGCAGTCCAGTCTCTGAAGGGAAGGGATCATGCTCTACTTCAGTATGTCACAGTACATGTTGGCATTCATGGTCACCTCAATGAACTGTAGCCCTCCAGTGCTGGCAGCACTCATGCAGCCCCAGACCATGACCCTTCCACCACCATACTTGACTGTAGGCAAGACACATTTGTCTTTGTCCTCCTCACCTGGTTGCCGCAACACACGCCTGACACCATCTGAACCAAATACGTTTATCTTGGTCTCATTAGAACCACAGGATATGGTTCCAGTAATCCATGTCCTTAGTCTGCTTGTCTTTAGCAAACTGTTTGCAGGCTTTCATGTGCATCATCTTTAGAAGAGGCTTGGGCGATGGCCATGCAGACCAATTTGATGCAGTGTGCGGCGTATGGTCTGAGCACTGACAGGCTGACTCCCCACCCTTTCAACCTCTGCAGCAATGCTGGCAGCACTCATACGTCTATTTCCCAAAGACAACCTCTGGATATGACGCTGAGGATGTGCACTCAACTTCTTTGGTCAACCTCCCAGAATCCTCCTCACCTCTCCGGTCAGCAGGCAGATGATCTCTAGGGTGAACTTTAGTATCCTCTCCGTTGTGTGACTCTGGTCCTCCTCCATCATCATTGGTCATGTGATCTATATAGGTTTCCCTGTAGAATAATTGATAAGGGGAGAATTATCTGGAGTGTATTGGTTGTACAATATTAGGATGGGGATATAAAGGGTTAATAGTCGTGCTTCCAGCAGTGAAAATTTGTACATGTAGATGTCTATACATCAGACTAAATAGAAGGACAATTGAGGAGAGAAGGAGGACAGAGGGATTTGTTTTTAAAATAGCTGCCTGCTTCACCCCACAACTCCTCGTGTTGTCATCGGCTATATTAAAAAGAAGGGGCAGGGATTGTGGTGACATCATTGGCCAGCGGCAGAAATGTCACTGTTATCCTCAATCCTTTGCTTAAGTGTTGGGGATTCCAGGTGACGTCAATTTTTCATAGCGACACAACGGGTTCAAGCAGCCACAGCTTCCTTAGCAACCAGTGACAGAGGGAAGCTTTTATATATAGAAGCAAAAGAAACACCACTTCTATATGATGTTTGTCTCCTGCTGAACCCGGGCCGAATAGGCAGCAGTTCACTCATTCCTCCAAACCCCAGAACAACCTAGGTTTGGACTGAACCAACGGCTCATTCCTACTACTGACCAGGGTCAAAGCTGTGCAGGGCATTATGGGTGAGCACCAAGAATGAGTCAACCGCAAATTCTACCAAAATTTATATTCAGTATATTGGGGTGGAATTTCAGTACAATCCGAATCTCAAGTGAGATGGTGATTGGTGGGAAAGGTGACATCTCCAAAATGAAGAGAATTTTCTGGCGTCTTAACCGCTTGCCGACCACGCCACGCACTTCTACGTCGGCAGAATGGCACAGGTGCACCGTTCCATGACCGTGCCTGTGGGTCCCGCGGACTCGATGTCTGCCAGTGTCCAACGGGGGGGTGCCTGTGTAAACATGCATTCAGTATATTGGGGTTACGTTTCAGTACAATCCGAATCTCAGGTGAGAAGGTGATTGGTGGGAAAGGTAACACATTTCCAAAATTAAGAGAATTTCCAGACGTCATAAGTGGTGAAATGTTCTGACCCTGAGGGGTAATTTACGTCTCCACACTAAATATGTGTATATCATCACCTGCTGGAGATAAAAGACATCACAGTGACTATGGAGGAAGAGGACGGACATGACGGTGGTTACTGGGTGTAAATAGAAAATAAGATCTTATTACCTCCTCTGCCAACAACGTCAACTCTCTACTTCTTCCTGACTCAACTCTCATCTGAACTTCCTATTATATAGTTGACATCACTTCCTGTCTGTATCTGACATCACTTCCTGTCTGGGTAGAAGTGAGAAGTTCACCATCTTGTGGAGCTCAGAGGAACTGCAGCCCTGAGATACGTCTCGTAGTGTGAACTTGGCCTTGTGCTGTGTGTGTATGTATTGTATATCCTTATAGATGGGTCATCTCCACTCCCACCAAGTGGGAGAGAAATATATAGTGTAGTACAAATAGGTAGACCAAATACCAAACATTTAACAGGTTGTTAATGACATAATTATCAATTTTTGTTCCCTGACATAGTTGGTGTTGAGCTGTAAGAGCCGGTTCACACTGGGACGACCTGTGATCCGTCTTCAAGTCGCCCCAAGTCACGCGGTCGAGAAAATAAATGGAAGTGAGCCCATTGATTTCAATCGAAGTCGCCTTCAAGTCGAATCCCCGTTCACAGTGAGGCAACTTTACAGGAAATCGCCCCAGTGTGAACCTGTTCTAAGGCAAGCCCCTCCCTCCCACAGGGGAACTCTACGCCAAATTTTAAATAAAAACCAGCATGGGTTTCCCTCCTGGAGCATACCTGACCCATATCCGAGCATGCAGACCGGCCGGTCAGGAAAGGTGGTGTGGACGGGCCAGTGTCCCCCCTCCTGAACCGGGGCGGCATGCACTCGACATGGGGGGTGCTTTGGGGCAGGGGGATGCCCTGTGGCCCCCCACCCCAAAGCACCTTGTCCATATGTTGATGGGGAGGGCCTCTTCCCGACAACCCTGGCCGTTGGTTGTCGGGGTCTGCGGGCGGGGGGCTTATCGGGATCTTGTCCCCCCCACCCTATGTGAATGAGTATGGGGTACATCGTACCCCTACCTATTCACCTAGTGGAAGAAAAAAAGTCAATAAAAAAACACTACACAAGTTTTTAAAGTAGTTTATTAGGCAGCTCTGGGGGTCTTCTTCTGACTTCAGGGGTCTTTCTGACTTCTCCCTTCTGCCGGGCACCACGGATGTCTTCTTTCAGCTCTTTTACCAGCGGGGGCCCGGTATTCTCCCTTCTTCCGACTTCAGGGGGTCTTCTTCCTACTTCTCTGCTCTCTAGTTCTTTTTCTCTTCTGCCGGGCACCGCCGCTGTCTTCTTTCAGCTCTTTCACCAGCGGGGGCCCGGTCTTCTGCGTCGCCTTCTTCTCTTCTTTGATGTTGACTCGAGGCTCCCTCCCACTGTAATGCTGGGTGTGCGGTGCGCAGCAATTTATATAGGCCTCATTTAACGTCACAGTCCCAGCATGCTTCTGGCGGTGACGACATATTAACCCCACACCCCTTATGTTGTCACCACCTGGAGCATGCTGAGACTGTGACGTCATAAGAGGCCTATATAAATCAATGTGCACTGCACACCTGGCATTACAGCGGGAGGGAGCGTCGAGTCAACATTGAAGAGGAGAAGAAGGCGACGCAGAAAAACGGGCCCCCGCTGGTGAAAGAGCTGAAAGAAGACAGCGGTGATGCCTGGCAGAAAAGAAAAAGAACCAGAGAGCGGGAGAAGAGAGCGGAGAAGTTGGAAGACCCCCCAAAGTGGGAAGAAGGGAGAAAACCGGGCCCACACTGGTAAAAGAGCTGAAAGAAGACAGCGGTGGTGCCCGGCAGAAGTCGGAAGACCCCCATAGTCATCTAATAAACTACCCCATACTCATTCACATAGGGTGGGGGGGCCTGGATTATTAAAGGGGCTCCCAGATTCCGATAAGCCCCCCACACGCAGACCCTGACAACCAACAGTCAGGGTTTTTAGTAAGAGGCCCTTGTCCCCATGAACATGGGGACAAGGTGCTTTGGACTGGGGGGGCCACAGGGCCACATGTTGAGGGCATGCTGCCTGGTACGGTTCAGGAGGGGGGTGCGCTCGGATAAGGGTCTGGTATGGATTTGGGCGTAGGGTGTTCCCCTTGAAATCCATACCAGACCTAAGGGCCTGGTATGCTCCTAGAGGGGGAACCCATGCTGGTTTTTTATTTAAAATTTGGCATCGAGTTCCCCCTCCTACAAGTCGTGTTATAAGTTGCATTGTGATTCATACTCAAGTGGTGTTCAAGTTGCCTCCCAAAGTCGCACTAAAAGTCGTGTTGCCCCAGTGTGAATCAGCTATTTGCAAAAAAAAAATAACTTTCAGAGCTGAAGTGGTTAAGATAAAATGCACATAATTGGAGTTGTATATCTTTAATAACAGGAACATTTTCGGGGCACAAATATTTCTACACCCTTGTAGGCAGATTCTCTATATACTGTATCGGAGTAATAAAACAATGGAACCGGAAAACGGTTTTGTGTCAAATTGTGGCATCAGGAGTGAAGCCGATGAAGATGGATGAAAAGTTCTAGTGTCGTGTTGGGAAATTAGACAGGTCTGGTAGTTGGACCCCAAAACTGAACATTCTTTGGTGGGCCCCCCATGTGAGCCTCTTTTTACAATTTCTTGAATTTGGGGTGCAGCCTGTGTAAAACCTCTGATGTCTCTAAATAAGGGGACTTCCCCTTATCTCCCACACTAAGGGCAGGTTCAAGTCTTCTTGCTTGTGTGCCTCCTCAGATGTCTGTGAAGAAGAGACTTCAGTGCAAAGCATTTCCCGCATTCAGGACAGGAATACGGCTTCTCGCCCGTGTGAGATCTCTGATGTAAAATAAGTTCTGATTTCCATCTGCAAAGTTTCCCGCACTCGGAGCAGGAATAAGGCTTCTCGCCCGTGTGATTCCTAAAATGTCTGTAAAGGTAGGACTTTTCTATAAAACATTTCCCGCATTCAGGACAGGAATACGGCTTCTCCCCCGTGTGGGTTTTTACATGTCGGACAAGTGTTGATTTCACCGAAAAACACTGCCCACAGTCAGAACAGGAATATGGTCTCTCCCCTGTGTGTGATTTTTGATGTTCGACCAGTTTTTCTATCTGTGGATAACATTTGCCGCACTCAGAGCAGGAATACAGCGTCCCCTCCAAGTGAGTTTTAAGATGGTCGTCAAGACGGGACTTCTCTGCAAAACTTTTCCCACACTCAGGACAAAAATGCTTTAGCCCCGTGTGGGTTTTTAGATGTCGGACAAGTGCTGATTTCCGTGGATAACACTGCCCACACTCAGAACAGGAATACGGCCTCTCTCCCGTGTGAGATCTCTGATGGATGATAAGTTCTGATTTCCGTTGAAAACATTTCCCACACTCAGAGCAGGAACACAGTTTCTCACCGGCATGATTTCTATGATGACTTAATTCGGAGCTAAAACTTTCCTCACGTTCGGCACAGGAAAATTTCCCCTCCCCCTGAACTCCAGCACCATCCCTCACAGTACGAGGTTGCTCAGAGTCGGAGGGATTCCATGGTCTATCCACACTGTGAAGTCCTCCATCCATAGTGGAGCTCATTGTCTTTTCTCCTCCACAATCTCCTGTGATGTCCTCATCTTCCATTTTACAACCTGGAGATAAAGTGAGACGATCCTTTGAGGGTTTCTCCATGGCGTGTCCTGGAAAAATAGAAAAACATCATCAATGCTGCCAGTCAAAGACAGAATCGCTTTTAAAGCTCTCTGTCTTACACATAGATGTGTCCATGGGAATGCCCCCCTTTATTTATGCGAAATAATAAAAGCGCATAATCCCAATCGCGTTTTGCGATCCACGAATCAGAACCTGCTCCAGGTTCCGAAAGCCAACTTCAAGTCCAAGGGAGAAAGGAGATTCGCGATCCAAGGTCCCAAACTATGGAACGCTTTACCAACCAGCATTCGGTTGGAGGAGAACCACCTAGCATTTAGGAAAAAGGTCAAGACTTTTCTCTTTTGATATCAAAGGAGACAGGAACAACAAGCGCCCAGAGGCGATTCAGTTCGCATGTGCCGCGCTATACAAGTTTTCATTCATTCATTCATTCATTCATTCATTCATTCATTCATTCATTCATTCATTCATCAATAGATATGAGAGGGTTAGTTCACTTCCATCAAGATTCTATCTGGATCAGGTAGATATGAGTGAGGAGATGTTCTCTGTGGAGGTCCCAATCAGCCGGGACTCTTCCCCCCATCAAAGAACCTTTGGTCCTCCTTCCAGATCACTTCTACATTTACACAGCCTTGTGAGAAGAGCAGAAACCAATGAGGACTGGGAGGGGAGTACTCTTTGAACAACCACAAGCCTAGGCACTGGGTCATGTGATCTCTGATAGACAAGAGGGTCAAAGGCTCAATATGTGTTATCATATCTGTGCTACTGTAACTAGGAGTGACACACAACCTAATACTGCCAGCTGAACCCCAGGACGGGTATCAGTACAGGGAGGGGACCATTATCAACCTATTATTGGCTGATATCACTCAGCTCTGCCCTACTCTGGACCAATCACTGAGCAGTAACAGAGCAGAGATAAGAGAAGAATATATTATGGGTCACCTGTGCTGATCTCTGTAGGAGTGTCCTCCTCTATGAATGTCCTCGTCATTCCAGCCTCCTCCGTATATTGCTGATCATCCCTCACATACGTCTCTTCTACGTCACACTCAGTTTTTATGATCATCAGATCTTCACCCTAAACCAACAGAATGGCAGAAAATAACATCTGTAACATAGAAGTATTTATGATGTGAGATCACATAGAAAATATCATCTTGTAGAGTCCACACATCGTCTCCACATGTCAGAGTGCGAAGAGGAACAGGTAATACGACCACCCAGGTAATGTAGGAAGAGCTTCAATGACCCACGGATCCGTGAGAGACCAAATAAGACTCGGGGGAAACAGAGTTGAGTGTGTTCATAAGATCTCTGACTTTTACTGAATACTACAGTGGCTTATATGCAGAAGAAAGAAGGGAGGGGCTGTGTTTTAATGCATCTAAAAGTTATACAAAGTACTTTATTATGATTTAAATTGCTGACTTTAGTTCAACAAGAACTTAAAGCTTACACAACAGGCTGCTCCGTGAATCAGCTTAACCACAGTGACTTACAGGGTGTGTTTCTAAGCAAACTGTTAGGCCTCGTACACACAACCGAGAATCTCATTGTGAAAGAAATGTTGTTTTCCTCAACGAGGTTCTTGTCAGGCTTGTCGAGAATCTTGTCAAGCTTTCTTTGCATACAAGACGAAATCTCGTCGTTCTCAAACGCAGTGACGTACAACACATACGACGGCAATATAAAGGGGAAGTTCCATTCCACTGGCACCACCCTTGGGGCTGCTTTTGCTAATCTCATGTTACTGCATGTTAGTAAAAGTTTGGTGAGAGACGATTCGCGCTTTTCAGTCTGTTACAGCGTGACGAATGTGCTATCTCTGTTATGAACGCTACTTTTACCGAGGGGGCGCTCCCGTCTCATACTTTATTCTGAGCATGCAAGGGTTCTAAGCATACACACCAACGTGTTTCTCATCGTAAACCAGCCCAACGAGAAACACGACGAGGAAATTGAGACTCCCGACTAGAAAAAATAGAAAATGTTCTATTTTTTTCACGTTGAGATCCACGACAGTTTTCTCGACGGAAATCATACACACGACGGTCATGTGTACGAGGCCTTAGTTATGTCAGAACACATACATTCAAAAGTTCATTTCTACTTAAAGAAACTTCACTTTATGTTCCCGACCCTCAACTCCACCTACCTGATGATGGTGGGGGATGGTGAGATCCTTGTGACTTTCAGAAAACTCTGTTATCATCCTACACTGTTCATCCTTCTCTTTGTATTCTTCTTTAACAGCAATATTAAAATGCCCAAGGTTTCCACTCGGAATCTATAATAAAACATTCATTGTAAAAAAGATGCTTGTCAATAAATTATAATTACCAATAATTGTCAATCGTCTACCTGATCAGGTTTTACATAGTTGACATCTTCCTGTGTGGAATCCCGGGAATACAGAGGACAGAGCCATCTCTCTGGTGGGTTTCTGTAGCTGGATGACTCCACCATGGTGTCCTGGTACAGATCTTTGTGTTCTTCCTCCATCACCCCGTCCTCATCATCCTCCTCTTTTATCTCTTCTTTAACCTCAACTTTAGGATCTCTCAGGTCTCCACCCTGAATATAGAATAAAAATGACATCAATGGTAACAATGCAGATAATGTACAGATCCTAATGATACGATCAGTGATTGTTCCTCATCTACCTGATGATGGTGGGGGATGGTGTGACCTTCCTGTGTGGAATCCCGGGAATACAGAGGACGGGGACATCTCTCTGGTGGGTTCCTGGTATTAGGTGGCTCCATCATATCCTTGTGTCCTTCTGAAAACTCCTCCATCACTCCATACTCCTCATCCCTCTCTGTAAACTCTTCTTTAACAACAATATTATCATCCCCGAGGTTTCCACTCTGCAATATATAATAAAACATTCATTGTAATAAACATGCTGTGTATAAATCATAACCACCAATAATTGTTCCTCATCTACCTGATGATAGTGGGGGATGGTGTGACCTTCCTGTGTGGAATCCCGGGAATACAGAGGACGGGGACATCTCTCTGGTGGGTTCCTGTTACTTGATGGCTCCACCATGGTGTCCTTGTAGAATTCCTTGTGTCCTTCAGAAAGCTGCTTCATCACCCCATCCTCATCATCCTCCTTTTTTATCTCTTTAACCTCAACTTTAGGATCTCTCAGGTCTCCACTCTGAATATAGAATAAAAATGGCATCAATGGTAACAATGCAGATAATGTACAGATCCTAATGATACTATCAGTGATTGTTCCTCATCTACCTGATGGTGGTGGGGGATGGTGTGACCTTCCTGTGTGGAATCCCGGGAATACAGAGGACGGGGACATCTCTCTGGTGGGTTCCCATTACTGGATCCATCTGTAGGAAACACACACACTGACTGAATCCATTGTTTCTATGTGTTTATCAGATGATGGGGGATCTAGGTGGAGCCTCCGTACTGCTCTCTCCTTTACAATAAAGTCTCCTCTTACCCGGTGATGTGAGGGGCGGCTGATTGTCCATCATGACGTCCTCGTCCTTGTAGAGATCCTTGTGTCCTTCTAAATACTCCTAGATAGGGAAATAGACAGTGACACTACTTAGGAACCTGATACTTATCATGATACAGTCACCATCCAGACACACCCCTTGTCTGTTACTGGATAATGTCCCAGAATCCTCCTCACCTCTCCTGTCAGCAGCTCCATCATCTTCTTGGTGACTTCTAGAATCTTCTCCATGTTGTGTCTCTCGGGTTTTAGGGAGTTACATGGAGGCACTGTGATGGTCATGTGATCACCTGACTTCACAAGAGGAAATCTCTGTATTGGAGAACCAATAGGAATATCATGTTAGAATCCCAGAATCCTCCTCACCTCTCCCGTCAGGTCTGTGTATTATTAATAGATATAAGAGTGATGTCATGTGACCTCCCAGAATCCTCCTCACCTCTCCGGTCAGGTCTGTGTATTATTAATAGAGATAAGAGTGATGTCATGTGACCTCCCAGAATCCTCCTCACCAAGTCTGTGTTTTATTAAAGGAGAACCGGCCTGAGCTTTTTAGGCTGGGCTTCTCCTCTGGGTCACAGGAGTGCAATTCGTTTTGCACTCCTGTGACCGGTTTTTAACGGAGAGCTGTCTGAAGTCTGCTCTCCGCTGACGTCACTGCCATCAGTCGGGGCAGCACGTCATCACAACTTTCAAGTCTGGATCCGCCAGCTACCCTGATTGATGGCAGTCTCAGTTTATCAGCGAGCTGCTGAGACAGCCTCTCCCCGCCCCTCTACTGCTCAGATCTCCAATGAACGTGGAGAAGCAGAGAGAAAAGACACTGACTGCAGCTCAGCAGCTTTCCTCTTGGGGATCTGGGAGAATTGAGCCAACGGTGATGTTCAGTGGCTCAGTTCTCAGTGCACAGACATCGGGAGATATCTGGAGCATCGGTCTGATGCTCCAGCCACCAAGGTAAGTATGAATCAAAAAGAAAAAGAAAACCCATACTACTCTTTTAATAGAGATAAGAGTGATGTCATGTGACCTCCCAGAATCCCTCTCACCTCTCCGGTCAGGTCTGTGTATTATTAATAGAGATAAGAGTGATGTCATGTGACCTCCCAGAATCCTCCTCACCTCTCTGGTCAGGTCTGTGTATTATTAATAGAGATAAGAGTGATGTCATGTGACCTCCCAGAATCCTCCTCACCTCTCCGGTCAGGTCTGTGTTATTAATAGAGATAAGTGTGATGTCATGTGACCTCCCAGAATCCTCCTCACCTCTCCGGTCAGGTCTGTATTATTAATAGAGATAAGAGTGATGTCATGTGACCTCCCAGAATCCTCCTCACCTCTCCGGTCAGGTCTGTGTATTATTAATAGAGATAAGAGTGATGTCATGTGACCTCCCAGAATCCTCCTCACCAAGTCTGTGTTTTATTAAAGGAGAACCGGCCTAAACTTTTTAGGCTGGGCTTCTCCTCTGGGTCTGAAGTCTGCTCTCCGCTGACGTCACTGCCATCAGTCGGGGCAGCACGTCATCACAACTTTCAAGTCTGGATCCGCCAGCTACCCTGATTGATGGCAGTCTCAGTTTATCAGCGAGCTGCTGAGACAGCCTCTCCCCGCCCCTCTACTGCTCAGATCTCCAATGAACGTGGAGAAGCAGAGAGAAAAGACACTGACTGCAGCTCAGCAGCTTTCCTCTTGGGGATCTGGGAGAATTGAGCCAACGGTGATGTTCAGTGGCTCAGTTCTCAGTGCACAGACATCGGGAGACATCTGGAGCATCGGTCTGATGCTCCAGCCACCAAGGTAAGTATGAATCAAAAAGAAAACCCATACTACTCTTTTAATAGAGATAAGAGTGATGTCATGTGACCTCCCAGAATCCTCCTCACCTCTCCGGTCAGGTCTGTGTTTTATTAATAGAGATAAGAGTGATGTCATGTGATCTCCCAGAATCCCTCTCACCTCTCCGGTCAGGTCTGTATTATTAATAGAGATAAGAGTGATGTCATGTGACCTCCCAGAATCCTCCTCACCTCTCCGGTCAGGTCTGTGTTTTATTAATAGAGATAAGAGTGATGTCATGTGATCTCCCAGAATCCTCCTCACCTCTCCGGTCAGGTCTGTGTATTATTAATAGAGATAAGAGTGATGTCATGTGACCTCCCAGAATCCTCCTCACCTCTCCGGTCAGGTCTGTGTTTTATTAATAGAGATAAGAGTGATGTCATGTGATCTCCCAGAATCCTCCTCACCTCTCCGGTCAACAGGTAGATGATCTCCAGGGTGAGGTTTAGTATCCTCTCAGTCATGTGACTCCGGTCCTTCTCCATCCTCATTGGTAATGTGATCTAAATAGGTTTCCCTGTAGTAGAATAATTGATAAGAGGAGAATTATCTGGAGTGTATTGGTAGTAAAATATTATTATGGGGATATAAGGGGTTAATAGTCGTGCTGCCAGCAGTGAAAATTTGTACATGCAATGGTCTATACATCAGACTAAATAGAAGGACAATTAAGGAGAGAAGGAGGACAGAGGGATTTGTTTATAAAATAGCTGCCTGCTTCACCCCACAACTCCTCGTGTTGTCATCAGCTATATTAAAAAAAAGGGGGCAGGGATTGTGGTGACATCATTGGCCAGCGGCCATATTTAGGCAGAAATTTCACTGCTATCCTCAATCCTGGTGTTGGGGATTCCGGGTGACGTCAATACTTCCTAGCGACAACGAGTGGAGGCATCCACAACTTCCTTAGCAACCAGTGACAGAGGGAAGCTGTTATATATAGAAGCGACAGAAACACCACTTCTATATGATGCTCGTCTCCCGCTGAACCCGGGCCAAATAGGCAGCAGTTCACTCATTCTTCCAAAGCCCAGAGCAGCCTAGGTTTGGACCGAACCAACGGCTCATCCCAACTGCTGACCAGGGTCAAGGCTGTGCAGGGCATTATGGGTGAGAACCAAGAATGAGTCAACCACAAATTTATATTCAGTATATTGGGGTGAAATTTCAGTACAATCCCAATCTCAAGTGAAATAGTGATTGATGGGAAAGGTGACATCTTCAAAATGAAGAGAATTTCCCGGCGTCTTAACCGCTTGCCGAACGCGCCACGCACTTATACGTCGGCAGAATGGCACAGCTCCGTGACCGTGCCTGTGGGACCCGCGGACTCGATGTCTGCCAGTGTCCCACGATCGTGTCACGGAGAGGCAGACCGGAGGGGGGGGTGTGCCTGTGTAAACATGCATTCAGTATATTGGGGTTACGTTTCAGTACAATCCGAATCTCAGGTGAGAAGGTGATTGGTGGGAAAGGTAACACATTTCCAAAATGAAGAGAATTTCCCGGCGTCGTAAGTGGTGAAATGTTCTGCCCCTGAAGGGGTTAATCTAGGTTCCCACACTATATATGTGTGTATTATCATCTGCTGGAGATAAAAGACGTCACAGTGACTATGGAGGAAGAGGACGGACATGACGGGGTTACTGGGTGTAAATAGAAAATAAGATCTTATTACCTCCTCTGCCAACAATGTCACCTCTCTACTTCCTCCCGACTCAACTCTCATCTGAACTTCCTATTATATAGTTGACATCACTTCCTGTCTGTACCTGACATCACTTCCTGTCTCTATGGTAGAAGTGAGATCACCACCTTGTGGAGCTCAGAGGAACTGCAGCCCCGAGAAACGTCTCATAGTGTGAACACGGCCTTGTGCTGTGTGTGTATGTACTGTATATCCTTATAGATGGGTCATCTCCACTCCCACCAAGAGGGAGAGAAATATATTACTGCTTGAGATGAATGGGTTTAAATTATTTTAATTTTGCTAAATGCTGTAATTTGCCATGTAGAAATCATGTTTAGGCAAAAGTTGTTGAAATTACTTATCTTCTTTGATATAATTTAACCTTTTATAGTTAGAAAAATATAAAGTTGGGTAAGGGGTGTACCATCGTCCCTATGATCTAGTATAAATTTAGGGGACTTCTTTGATAATAACTTTCCCAGGTTGCTTTGCATTCCATGTAATACCTTCCCAAGTCTTCTCGGCCTTTTGGTTAAGATCACGTGTAGTATCTGTTCTTATCAGTTGCCAAGTGGTAACTGTGCTAACTGTCCCTGATCCACGGCAGTGGGTTAGGGGTGGCGGTGGCTATGCAAATCCACTTGTCGTAATGGTAACCTGGACGGTTATTATCAGGGAGGACCAAAATCATACTGTTTGACGCAACGGAGGGACGTTATTAGGCTCCTAATGGGGATGGAAAACTGGGTTTGGCCGAAGGGTCGGATCCCTGGCCTTTTGGCCTAGATTGGTATAGTTCCTGTGAGTTTTTCGGGAAAGGGCAAGAATGGGGGTGAGAGTGTCTGGTATTGGGGGGTGAGAGTGCTCAGTATTGAGAGGAGGAGGCAGGAAGGGGGTGAGAGTGCCTGGTATTGAGGGGACAGGACAGGAAAGGGGGTGATAGTGCCCAGTATTTAGTGGAGGGGGGACATGAAGGGGGTGAGAGTGCCAGGTGTTGAGGGAAGGGGGTGAGAGTGCTCAGTATTGAGAGGAGGAGGCAGGAAGTGGGTGAGAATGCCTGGTATTGAGGGGACTGGACAGGAAAGGGGGTGAGAGTGCCTGGTATTTAGGGGAGGGGGCAGGAAAGGGGGTGAGAGTGCTCAGTATACAATCGGAATTTCCGTCGGGAAAAATAGTGAACCTGCTCTCAATCTTTTGCTGGCCGAAATTCCGAAAGAAAAAGTCTGATGGAGCCTACATGTGGTCGAAATTTCAGACCAAAAGCTCACATCAGACTTTTGCTGGTGGATATTCCACTCGTGTGTATGGGGCATAATACGGGCTCAATCTATAATTGGTAAAGGCGACACATTCAAAGTCTCCAGGTCTCCCTAGGTCCAACCCATTCTGTATCCTCCCTCCCAACTACTCTTCCTCTTCTTAGGTCTCCATCTACTTACCCACTGATTTTTCCTTTCTTTCTGTCTTCAGAGGAACCGTTGGGTTTCCTCTTTTCCCCTTTCTATTTTATTTTGTTTGGGGATAGTACAGCTCAATTGAATCTCTCGACATGGGGACACTGTGACATATCTCACCCAATACAAATAGGTAGACCAAATACCAAACATTTAACAGGTTGTTAATGACGTAATTATCAATTTTTGTTCCCTGACATAGTTGGTGTTGAGCTGTAGCTTCTGTGAAATTCTTCTGTAAAACACAATAAGAGCCGGTTCACACTGGGACGACCTGTGATCCGTCTTCAAGTCGCCCCAAGTCACGTGGTCGAGAAAATAAATGGAAGTGAGCCCATTGATTTCAATCGAAGTCGCCTTCAAGTCGAATCCCCGTTCACAGTGAGGCAACTTTACAGGAAATCGCCCCAGTGTGAACCTGTTCTAAGGCAAGCCCCTCCCTCCCACAGGGGAACTCTACGCCAAATTTTAAATAAAAACCAGCATGGGTTTCCCTCCTGGAGCATAACTGACCCATATCCGAGCATGCAGACCGGCCGGTCAGGAAAGGTGGTGTGGACGGGCCAGTGTCCCCCCTCCTGAACCGTACTGTACCGGGCGGCATGCACTCGACATGGGGGGTGCTTTGGGGCAGGGGGATGCCCTGTGGCCCCCCACCCCAAAGCACCTTGTCCATATGTTGATGGGGAGGGCCTCTTCCCGACAACCCTGGCCGTTGGTTGTCGGGGTCTGCGGGCGGGGGGCTTATCGGGATCTTGTCCCCCCCACCCTATGTGAATGAGTATGGGGTACATCGTACCCCTACCTATTCACCTAGTGGAAGAAAAAAAGTCAATAAAAAAACACTACACAAGTTTTTAAAGTAGTTTATTAGGCAGCTCCGGGGGTCTTCTTCTGACTTCAGGGGTCTTTCTGACTTCTCCCTTCTGCCGGGCACCACGGATGTCTTCTTTCAGCTCTTTTACCAGCGGGGGCCCGGTATTCTCCCTTCTTCCGACTTCAGGGGGTCTTCTTCCTACTTCTCTGCTCTCTAGTTCTTTTTCTCTTCTGCCGGGCACCGCCGCTGTCTTCTTTCAGCTCTTTCACCAGCGGGGGCCCGGTCTTCTTCATCGCCTTCTTCTCTTCTTTGATGTTGACTCGAGGCTCCCTCCCACTGTAATGCTGGGTGTGCGGTGCGCAGCAATTTATATAGGCCTCATTTAACGTCACAGTCCCAGCATGCTTCTGGCGGTGACGACATATTAACCCCACACCCCTTATGTTGTCACCACCTGGAGCATGCTGAGACTGTGACGTCATAAGAGGCCTATATAAATCAATGTGCACTGCACACCTTCAAGTCACGCGGTCGAGAAAATGAATAGAAGTGAGCCCATTGATTTCAATCGAAGTCGCCTCCGAGTCAGATCCCCGTTCACAGTGAGGCAACTTTACAGGAAGTCGCCCCAGTGTGAACCTGTTCTGAGGCAAGCCTCTCCCTCCCACAGGGGAACTCTACGCCAAATTTTAAATAAAAAAACGGCATGGGTTTCCCTCCTGGAGCCATATCTGAGCATGCAGACCGGCCGATCAGGAAAGGTGGTGTGGACGGGGAAGCAACCCCCTCCTGAACCATACCAGGCAGCATGAACTCAACATAGGGGGGGGGTGCCCTGTGCCCCCCCCAATGCACCTTGTCCATATGTTGATGGGGACAAGGGTCTCTTCCCGACAACCCTGGCTATTGGTTGTCGGGGTCTGCAGGCAGGGGGCTTATCAGAATCTTGGCCCCCAGATCCCGGCCCCCCACCCTATGTGAATGAGTATATGGTACATCTTACCCCTACCTTTTCACCTAGTGGAAGAAAAAAGTCAATAAACAAACACTACACAAGTTTTTAAAGTAGTTTATTAGACAGCTCCGGGGGTTGTCTTCCGACTTCTCCCGGGCACCACCGCTGTCTTCTTTCAGCTCTTTTACCAGCGGGGGCCCGGTCTTCTTCGGGGGTTTTCTTCCGACTTCTCTGCTCTCTTCTCCCACACTCCGGTTCTTTTTCTTTTCTGCCAGGCATCACCGCTGTCTTCTTTCAGCTCTTTCACCAGCGGGGGCACGGTCTTCTGCGTCGCCTTCTTCGATGTTGACTCAACACTCCCTCCCACTGAAATGCCGGGTGTGCGTTGCACGGCGATTTATATAGGCCTCATATGATGTCACAGTCCCAGCATGCTGCGGGCGGTGACAACGTAATTACCTCACCCCCCTTATGTCGTCACCACCCGGAGCCCCCACTGGTAAAAGAGCTGAAAGAAGACAGCGGTGGTGCCCAGCAGAAGTCGGAAGACCCCCGGAGCTGCCTAATAAACTACTTTAAAAACCTGTGCAGTGTTTTTTTTTGACATTTTTTCCACCAGGTGATTGGGTAGGAGTACGATGTACCCCATACTCATTCACATAGGGTGGGGGGCCAGGATCCGGGGGCCCCCTTATTAAAGGGGGCTCCCAGATTCCGATAAGCCCCCCCCGCACGCAGACCCCGACAACCAACAGCCAGGGTTGTCGGGAAGAGGCCCTTTCCCCCATTAACATGGGGACAAGGTGCTTTGGAGTGGGGGAGCCCCCCTGCCCCAAAGCACCTCCCCATGTTGAGAGCATGCTGTCTGGTACGGTTCAGAAGGGGGGGGGGTACTCGCCTGTCCTAACCCCCTTTCCTGAAAGGCCGGTCTGCGTGCTCGGATAAGGGTCTGGTATGGATTTGGGGGGACCCCCACGCCATATTTTCGGCGTAGGGGGTTCCCCTTGAAATCCATACCAGACCTAAGGGCTTGGTATGCTCCTAGAGGGGGAACCCATGCTGGTTTTTTATTTATTTAAATTTGGCATCGAGTTCCCCCTCCTACAAGTCGTGTTATAAGTGGCGTTGTGATTCATACTCAAGTCGTGTTCAAATTGCCTCCCAATATCGTGCTGAAAGTCGTATTGCCTCAGTGTGAACCAGCTCTAAAAATGTATATTTGCAAAAAAAAATAAAAAATTACGGAGCCGAAGCGGTGTTGATAAAATGCACAACTGCAAGATGCAAATAATTGGGGTTGTATACCTTTAATAGCAGGAATATTTTCGGGGCACAAACATTTCTACAAACAGATTCTCTATATACTGGATCTGTGTAATAAAACAATAGAACGGGGAAAACATTTTTGTGTCACGTTGTGGCATCAGGAGTGAAGACGATGAAGATGGAAGAAAAGTTTTTGTGTCGCGTTGGGAAATTTGACAGGTCTGGTAGGTGGACCCCAAAACTGAACTTTTTTTTGGTGGGGCCCCCGTGTGAGCCTTTTTTTTTTACAATTTCTTGGATTTGGGGTGCAGCCTGTGTGAAACCTCTGATGTCTGTAAATACGGGGACTTCCCCTTATGTCCCACACTAAGGGCAGGTTCAAGTCTTCTTGCTTTTGTGCGTCTTCAGATGTCTGTCAAGAAGACACTTCTGTGAAAAACATTTCTCGCATTCAGGACAGGAATACGGCTTCTCGCCCGTGTGAACTCTCTGATGTTCAATAAGTTTTGATTTCCACCGGAAAAGTTTCCCACACTCGGGGCAGGAACACGGCTTCTTGACCGTGTGATACTTAAAATGTCTGTAAAGGTAGGACCTTTCTGTAAAACTTTTCCCGCATTCAGGACAGATATACTGCTTCTCCCCCGTGTGGGTTTTTACATGTCGGACAAGTGTTGATTTCACCGAAAAACACTTGCCACACTCAGGACAGGAATATGGATTCTCTCCTGTGTGGGATTTTTGATGTTTGACAAGACTTTCTTTCCATAGATAGCAGTTCCCGCACTCAGGACAGGAATATGGTCCCTCCTTTGTGTGCGATTTTTGATGTTCGACCAGTTTTTTTTTCTGTGGAAAATATTTCCCGCACTCAGAGCAGGAATACCGCATCCCCTTCGAGTGAGTTTTACGATGGGCGTCGAGCTGGGACCTTTTTGCAAAACTTTTCTTGCACTTCAGACAGGGATACTTGTCCCCCCTGTGGATTTTTAGATGTCGGAGAAGTGCGGAATTCCGAGCAAAACAATTCCCACACTCAGAACAGGAATACGGCCTCTCTCCCGTGTGAGATCTCTGATGGATGATAAGTTCTGCTTTCCATTTAGTACATTTCCCGCACTCAGGGCAAGAATACATTTTCTCGTCGTGATTTTCATGACGACTTAATTCAGAGCGAACACTTTCCAGGAGTTCGGCACAGGAACGTTTCTCCTCCCCCCGAACTACAGCAGCATCCCTCACAGTACGAGGTTGCTCAGAGTCGGAGGGATGCCTTGGTCTATCCACACTGTGAAGTCCTCCATCCATAGTGGAGCTCATTGTCTTTTCTCCTCCACAATCTCCTGTGATGTCCTCATCTTCCATTCTACAACCTGGAGATAAAGTGAGACGTTTCTTTGAGCATTTCTTTGAGCGTTTCTTTGAGCGTTTCTGTATGGCGTGTCCTGGAAAAATAGAAAAACATCATCAATAGATCTGAGAGGGTTAGTTCACTTCCATCAAGATTCCATCTGGATCAGGTAGATATGAGTGAGGAGATGTTCTCTGTGGAGGTCCCAACCAGCTGGGACTCTTCCCCCCATCAAAGAACCTTTGGTCCTCCTCCCAGATCACTTCTACATTTACACAGCCCTGTCAGAAGAGCAGGAACCAATGGGGACTGGGAGGGGCATGCTCTTTACACAACCACGAGCAGATGCACCGGGTCATGTGATCTCCGATATACAAGAGGGTCAAAGTTCAGACACTTTACCATAGAACAGGTGACCATAGGCTTACTGCTCGAAAAAGAGGGACCAACCTAAGAAAGGCTCAATCTGTTTTATCATATCTGTGCTACTGTAACTAGAAGTGACACACAACCTAATACTGCCAGCTGAACTCCAGGACGGGTATCAGTACAGGGAGGTGACCATCATCAACCTATTATTGGCTGATATCACTCAGCTCCCGCCCTACTCTGGACCAATCAGTGTGCAGTAACAGAGCAGAGATAAGAGAAGAATATATTATGGGTCACCTGTGCTGATCTCTGTAGGAGTGTCCTCCTCTATGAATGTCCTCGTCATTCCAGCCTCCTCCGTATATTGCTGATCATCCCTCACATACGTCTCTTCTACGTCACACTCAGTTTTTATGATCATCAGATCTTCACCCTAAACCAACAGAATGGCAGAAAATAACATCTGTAACATAGAAGTATTTATGATGTGAGATCGCATAGAAAATATCATCTTGTAGAGTCCACACATCGTCTCCACATGTCAGAGTGTGAGGAGGGACAGGTAATGTAAAAAGAGTTACAATGACCCACGGATCCGTGAGAGACCAAATAAGACACGGGGGAAACAGATTTGAGTGTGTTCATAAGATCTCTGACTTTTACTGAATACTACATTGGCTTATATGTAAAAGAAAGAAGGGAGGGGCTGTGTTTTAATGCATACAGTATGTTTCTAAAAGTTATACAAACTCAGTACTTTATTATGATTTAAAACTGCTGACTTTAGTTAACAAGAACTAGCTGATGAGTTTGCTTACACAACAGGCTGCTCAATGAATCAGATTAACCACAGTGACTCACAGGTTGTGTTTCTAAGCAAACTGTTAGGCCTCGTACACACGACTGAGAATCTCGTCGTAAATGAAACGTCGTTTTCCTCGACGAGTTTCTTGTCAGGCTTGTCGAGAATCTTATTAAGCTTTCTTTGCGTACACACTGTCGAGACAAAATCTCTTCGTTCTCAAACGCGGTGACGTACAACGGCACTATAAAGGGAAGTTCGATTCCACTGGCACAAACCATGGGGCTGCTTTTGCTAATGTCATGTTACTGCGTGTTAAGTAAAAGTTTGGAAAGAGACGATTCGCGCTTTTCAGTCTGTGACAGTGACGAATGTGCTATCTCCATTACGAACGCTACTTTTACCGAAGGTGCGCTCCCGTCTCATACTTTATTCTGAGCATGAGCAGGTTTCTTTTTTTTTTTTTATAAAGTTTATTTTGTGCGTGAACTCGAGAGAGAGGAGGCGGACTGCAGGAGTTGGGAGTAGGCAGACCCTCCCCCCCCGGAGGCAATCGCCATCCTTCTCCATGCCCCCGGTGGCAATGGCAGTTGTGAGGGGGGGGCCTCCCACTCACCCCGCCCTACCTGCTCTACTTGGGAGCCTGACTGGGGCCCAACGGGACCCCAACGGGGCAGAGGGACTCCCCCTATGAGGGGGTCTAGCCCACCCAGCCAGCCCCGTAGGTCCTTCGCCTCTCTTTTATTTTTGGAGACCGCATGGCCAAAGTGCGTGCAAATTGTGAGAGCACTGAAAGCAGAAAATTCATCTGGTTAGGAAGGGGGTTTAAGTGCTCAGTGGTTAATAATTGTCAATCATCTACCTGATCTGGTTTTACATAGTTGAGATCTTCCTCTGTGGAATCTCGAGAAAACAGAGGACTGGGACATCTCTCTGGTGGCTCCATTGCGACATCCTTGTGTCCTTCTGAAAACTCCTCCATCACTCCATACTCCTCATCTTTAACATCAACATCATCCCAGAGGTTTCCAGTCTGAACATACTGTATAAAAAAATATTCATTGTAACAGACATGCTGGTGTATAGATTACCATTACCAGTGGTTGCCATTCATCTACCTGATGATGATGAGTGATGGTGTGACCTTTCTGTGTGGAATCCCGGGAATACAGAGGACGGGGACATCTCTTTGGGGGGTTCCTATTACTGGATCCATCTGTAGGAAACACACACACTGACTGAATACATTGTTTCTATGTGTTTATCAGATGATGGGGGATCTAGGTGGAGCCTCCGTACTGCTCTCTCCTTTACAATAAAGTCTCCTCTTACCCGGTGATGTGAGGGGCCGCTGATTGTCCATCATGACGTCCTTGTAGAGATCCTTGTGTCCTTCTAAATACTCCTACATAGGGAAATAGACAGTGACATCCCGACACCACTTAGGAACCTGATACTTATCATGATACAGTCACCATCCAGACACACCCCTTGTCTGTAACTGGATAATGTCCCAGAATCCTCCTCACCTCTCCTGTCAGCAGCTCCATCATCTTCTTGGTGACTTCTAGAATCTTCTTCATGTTGTGTCTCTTAGGTTTTAGGGAGTCACATGGAGGCACTGTGATGGTCATATGATCACCTGACTTCACAGGAGGAAATCTCTGTATTGGAGAACCAATAGGAAGATCATGTTAGAATCCCAGAATCCTCCTCACCTCTCCGGTCAGGTCTGTGTATTATTAATAGAGATAAGAGTGATGTCATGTGACCTCCCAGAATCCTCCTCACCTCTCCGGTCAGGTCTGTGTATTATTAAAAGGTGAACCGGCCTGAGCTTTTTAGGCTGGGCTTCTCCTCTGGGTCACAGGAGTGCAATTTGTTTTGCACTCCTGTGACCGGTTTTCAACAGAGAGCCGTCTGAAGTCCGCTCTCCGCTGACGTCACTGCCATCAGTCGGGGCAGCGCGTCATCACAACTTCCAAGTCGGGATCCGCCAGCTGCCCTGATTGAAGGCAGTTTCAGCGTATCAGTGAGCTGATGAGACAGCCTCTCCCCGCCCCTCCACTGCTCAGATCTCCAATGAACGTGGAGAAGCAGAGAGGAAAGATGCTGACTGACAGACAGTCAGCAGCTTTTCTCTCGGAGATCTGAGAACCGAGCCAACAGTGATGTTCGGTTCTCAGTGCACAGACAGCGGGGGACAGCTGGAGCCTCGGTCTGATGCTTCATCCACCGAGGTAAGTATGAATAAAAAATATAAAGAAAACCCATATTTCTCTTTTAAAAGAGATTAGAGTGATGTCATGTGACCTCCCAGAATCCTCCTCACCTCTCCGGTCAGGTCTGTATTATTAATAGAGATAAGAGTGATGTCATGTGACCTCCCAGAATCCCCCTCACCTCTCCGGTCAGCAGGTAGATGATCTCCAGGGTGAGGTTTAGTATCCTCCCAGTTGTGCGACTCTGGTCCTTCTTCATCCTCATTGGTAATGTGATCTATATAGGTTTCCCTGTAGTAATTGATAACAGGAGAATTATCTGGAGTGTATTGGTTGTACAATATTAGGATGGGGATATAAGGTTAATATTCATTCCAGCAGTTAAAATTTGTACATGTAAAGGGCTAAACATCAGACTAAATATAAGGACAATTGAGGAGAGAAGGAGGACAGAGGCATTTGTTTATAAAAGAGCCGCATGCTTCACCCTACAACTCCTCGTGTTGTCATCAGCTATATTTAAAAAAAGGGGGCAGGGATTGTGGCGACATCATTGGCCAGCGGCCACATTTAGGCAGTGATGTCACTGTTATCCTTGATCATTTGCTTAGGTGTTGGGGATTCCGAGTGACGTCAAAACTTCCTAGCGACGCAACGGGTGCAAGCATCCACAGCTTCCTTAGCGACCAGTGACAGAGGGAAGCTTTTATATATAGAAGCAAAATAAACACCACACCCGGGCCGAATAGGCAGCAGTTCAGTTATTCCTCCAAACCCCAGAACAGCCTAGTTTTGGACCGAACTAATGGCTCATCCGTACTGCTGATCAGGGTCAAGGCTGTGCAGGGCATTATTAGTGAGCACCAAGAATGAGTCAACCACAAATTCTACCAAAAAGTACCAGTTAGACTTACTGGTAATGGATTTTCTAGGAAATCTTCCAGGACGGCACACCTGAGATGACGGTCTCACCTGACAGAAAACACAATGAACAACAGAGTTTAAAAGGCCCCACCCTTCCCTCTGCCCCTCAGTTATGACAAAGTATAGACCCACATCACCAACATTTAAGAGTGGGAAGTAGGCCTGTCGTCCTAGATTTCCTAGAAAATCCATTACCGGTAAGTGTAACTGGTACTTTTCTCCAGTCATCTTCCAGGACGGCACACCTGAGACGATGAGCAAGAAGTTCAGGCCTACCTTATGGTGGGATCACCGTCTGTAGGACCTTTCTGCCGAATGCCAAGTCCTGAGGGGACAACAGCTCCACTCTGTAGTGCCTCAGAAAAGTATTTTGGCTCGTCCAAGTTGCTGCTCTGCAGATCTGATCAATAGAAGCACCTGCCCTCTCTGCCCAGGAGGTCGCCAGAGATCTGGTTGAGTGAGCTTTAATGTGAGCTGGAACAGGCTTTCCTGACTGTTCATAAGCTACTGCAATAGTCTGTTTAATCCACCTGGCTATCGTAGGCTTAGAGGCTTGAAGCCCTTTCTTTTGGCCGGAGAAATTAACAAATGATTCGATCTCCTAAACTCACTCACTCTGTCTAAATAGGTTAGAAGACGCTTTCTAACATCTAGTAAATGAAATCTTGCCTCTTTGTAATTTTTTGGGTTCTGACAAAAAGGAGGGAAGAACAATCTCCTGTGACCTGTGAAATTCAGAGGTCACCTTCGGCAAATATAACGTGTCCTGTCTGAGGATTACCCTATCCTCTAGAAGCAACAAAAAAGGCTCTTTAATAGTCAGAGCTTGTAGGTCACTAACCCTTCTGGCTGTCGTAATTGCTAGAAGGAAAGCCATCTTAAGTGAAAGGAATTTAACAGAAATTTGAGCCAACGGCTCAAAAGACTCCTTGGTTAGAGCATCTAGTACCAGGGATTAATCCCAAGGCGGGAATCTGATTGACTTAACCGGGGGTTACCCTTTCCCTGGCTGCTATAAATCGTTTTATTAGAGGGTTCAGGGCCAGTCTCTGGTCAAAGAATATCGATAAGGCTGCCACTTGAACCCTGAGAGTACTTACTGCCAGGCCCTGGTCAACTCCATCTTGGAGAAAATCCAGGACCATCGGAATTGTTTGGAGAGGACCTTCTCTAGGCTGAGCCCAGCGAGAGAAGACTCTCCAAACTTTTGCGTATATTTTTCTGGTGATTGGCTTTCTACTCTGCAGGAGTGTGTCAATCACCTTTTCCGAGCATCCCCTACACCTGAGGATCTCCCTCTCAAATACCATTCCGTCAGGGAAAGTAACCCTGGATCGGGATGTAACACTGGTCCCTGAGAGAGGAGATCGCATCTGGAGGGGAGATGCAACGGAGGAGCCATCAGCCATCTCCTCAGAATGGGGATCCATGTTCTTTTGTGCCACAAGGGAGTGATCAGGATAAGGTATCTTTTTGACCTGGACAGCTTCTGTAGAACCCTGGGGATGAGAGTCAGAGGAGGGAACGCATAAGCTAGGGGGAACTCCCAATCCTACGCCAGAGCATCTATCCCGTCCTGCTCTCTGGTGAGGGAGAAGTACCTGTGGACTTTCCTGTTCTTTTTGCAGGCAAATAAATCTATCTCTGGTCTGCCAAAATGTTGACATACCAGAGAGAAAACCGTGTCATTCAGCTCCCACTCTCCCTGATGAATGGGCTGCCTGCTGAGGAAATCCGCATGTATGTTGACAGATCCCTTCACATGTACCGCCGACACTGAGAGAATGTTTTTCTCCAAGTCCCCAAGGATCTCCTGGGTCAGCTTCAACAGTCTGCTGGACCTTGTACCGCCCTGATGATTCAGGTAGGACACAGCTACTGCATTGTCTGAAAGGATCTGAACCTCTCTCCTTTGGACCTGGTCTTTGAAGTCCAAAGCCTTCCTGACTGCTAACAGCTCCCTGAAATTGGAGGAGGCCTTGCTCTGCTCCCGGTCCCAAGAGCCCTGGGCAAAGATCTCCTATATGAGCTCCCCAGCCCCAAGCGCTTGCCTCTGTGGTCAAAATCAATGGATTCTGTTGGGTCCAGGCCTGACCTACGGAAAGGTTGTCTGCGTTGAGCCACCAATCTAGGGAGTCCCTCATCCTTTCTGACAGGGACACTGTCATGTCCCAAGGACTCACGTTTCCTGTCCTAGGAGGAGAGAAGGAATCCCTGGAGTTCCCGGGAATGGAATTGGGCCCAGTGAACAGCATGCTCTTGGAGTTGGAGGAAACTGGAGTATCAGGCTATTAAAGGAGGGCATGTGAGGAGTGGACTTAAAATACCTGCAACCACTGTCCCTTATAATCTATATTATTAATATTACCAGTCAAATAAAAGTAGTTTTTGAGAATCGTGATCTTCATTCTAAGCAAAAGAATTGTGATTCTCGTTTTCCCCCAGAATCGTGCAATCCTAGTCTCTATTAAAGAGGAAGAATCCTCTGTACCTACAGGAGCTACCTCTCTATTTTCTACCGAGTTCTTGAAGGATTGAAGTGCAGCGAGCATTTCAGTTTGTAAAGCTCTGCACTCCTTCATGGTTTGCGCCGTTTCCTTGCCTGCTAGTTTATAAATGCATTTGTAGCAGAAGGGCTTAGTGTGATCCTGTGGGAGCTTCTCCCCACAGCGCTTAGATTTACTGGAGGATTTCCCTTTAGACCTGCTGGTGGTCTCCTGGGCAGGGCATTTGGTCAATAAAATAGATAAAAACACAGGACCCTTAGTACCCAAAACTACCCCCTGGGGGAGAGTGTAAATAAGGCCACGCCAACATCACTTCCTCCTCCATCAGCAAAAGGTCACTCACCCACTGTGGGGACCTGTGTTGCTAAAAGTGGACCCTCTTCTCCGTCCATACTGCCTTAGGGCAGTCCCGCCGTGTCCAAGTGTAGAATATTCTTCTCTTTGGAGCTTATCAGCCGGATGGACGCAGGGCCATGGACCCCTGCTCTGTTCACCGCAAACCAGCGAAGAATAATCCGGCGCTCGACTCCATTTTGGCGTGGTCCGGCGCGCGGAAGTGACGTCATCCGCCCGTGCCGCTCAGGCTTCCGGACCTGCACACAGAGTGCCTGAGCCCATACCGCGGTCAGCTAGGATTACTGTGCCTAGCTTCCATGGAGCCAACGACAGACATAGGACAGACGTCCGCGCAACTCCTCCATACCATCAGCCACTGTCAGGTAGGAGGAGGGAGCATGTTTTTACAGGGTCCCTGGAAAGCCTGGACCCCCTCACCGGGTCCAGCACCACCAGCATTCTCATGGATCTTCTCGTTTGTTCTTCCATGCTGACCTATATCTCTCTGAGAATGTTCTATGGGGAAACCCCCCTGGTAGCTGAAAGAGCCATTATCTATCACTGCAGTCCCCACTGACTACATAATACCAGGGGGGGGGGGGCCTCGGTCCCAGACCTTAGTCTCTGCTAAACAAAAAAAAAAAACGTTTCGCTGCCATCTGTTGGGAGACACAATCAATAACTGAGGGGCAGAGGGAAGGGTGAGGCCTTTTAACTGCTTGGTGACCGCCGCATGTACATATACGTCGGCAGAATGACACGTACAGGCACATTGGCGTACCTGTACGTCCCTGCCTAGACGTGGGTCCAATCAGACCCCCCCCCCCCCCCGGTACTTGCGGTGGGCCGGTTTGCTGTGGGAGCGATCCGGTTAATCCGCCCCCTCCCCGCACTACCTCTGCCTGTATAATGTAAACACAGGCAGAGGAAGTGATGTCAGCTCTCCTCTCGGTGGATTGAAAATACCGCCAAGAGGAGAGAAGACATCACAAGTAAGTCGCACCAACACTACACTGACACCACACACACATAGGCACACTTAACCCCTTCCGATCACCCCCCCCCAGCCCCCCAGTGTCACTAATAGCAGCGATCATATATTTACTGATCACTGCATTTAGTGTCAGTGTGACAGGCAGTTAGTGTTAGGGGGGGTAGAGGGCTACCCTGGACCTAATAAAGTTTTAACCCCTTGATCACCGCCCTAGTTAACCCTTTCACCCCCTATTGCCAGTGTCACTAAGCGATCATTTTTCTGATCGCTGTATTAGTGTCACTGTTGCCGCTAGGTAGCTAGTTTTTTTTTATTGCGATTTTTTTTTACTAAAGACATGTGGCTGAATACATTTTGGCCTGAATGTTTGACTACAATTTAGTTTATTCGATTTTTCTTATAACAAAAAGTAAAAAATATTGGGCCAGATTCTCATAGAATCCAGAAGCCAGTTACACTACGCCGCCGCATCGTACTAGAGCAAGTGCTTTAATCTCAAAGCACTTGCTCCGTAGTTTTCGCCTGCGTCGCGTAAATCGCCCAGCGTAAACTCGCGCAATTTAAATGGGGCGGCTTGTATTTAAATTAAGCGCGCCCCCGCGTCGAACGAACTGTGCATGCGCCGGCCGGGAAAAAAGCCCAGTGCGCATGCTCCAGCTCACGTCGGAAAGCGTTGTTGAAACCGACGTCAAAACGACGCGAGTGTCATTTACGCAACTCACTATTCGCGAACGAGTTAGTAAAACGACGTAAGCGACGGAAAAAGCCGACGCTGACCCGACGCCATACTTAACATGGCATCCGACGGCACTTCGTAAGGGTACTCCACATAGAAGCAGGGGTAACCTTACGCGGACGAAAACGACGTACGCGACGACGGGGCGGCGTAAAAGCTATCAGGAATCGGCGTACTACCTCATTTGCATATGCAAATGAGAAAACCAACGTAAAGGCCACCTAGTGGCCGGAGTTGTCATTACAACTACGATCCGCAAGTGTAATGGTTTTACACTTGTCGGATGTAGAAGCGTATCTATGCAAAAGTGATGCTAAGCATCACTCGCATAGATACGAGGCAAAAAAAACGGCGATACGACGGGGTATCTGAGATACTCCGTCGTAACGCCGCTGAGAATCTGGCCCATTGTTTTTGTTTATAGCGCAAAAAATAAAATTCGCAGAGGCGAACAAATACCATCAAAAGAAATCTCTATTTGTGGGAAGAAAAGGACGCAAACTTTGTTCGGGAGCCACGTCGCGCGACCGCGCAATTGTCTGTTAAAGGGGAAGTTCACCTAAAAATAAACTTTTAACATTGCATTTATGATATTAATGACAATTAGAATCGGCTGTTTTTAAAAAAAAACAGTGACCTCTCTGTGGATGGTCTCTCCTGCAGATCCCACCAGTGACCTCTCTTTGGATGATCCCACCAGTGACCTCTCTGCGGATGGTCTCTCCTGCAGATCCCACCAGTGACCTCTCTGTGGATGATTTCTCCTGCAGATCCCAGGCCTCCGTACATACCGTTTCCTATATGTATTCCCATCGCCGCTTCCGGGAATGATCGTCGAGGCCGGGCGTTCCTTATTGATTGACAGGCATCCGACCGACGCATACAGCGCGTCACGAGATGCCGAAAGAAGCCGAACGTCGGTGGGGCTCTATACGGCGCCTGCGCACGACGCTCGGCTTCTTTCGGCATCTCGTGACGCGCTGTATGAGTCGGTCGGATGCCTGTCAATCAATAAGGAACGCCCACTCCCGACCATCATACCCGGAAGCGGCGATGAGAATACATATAGGAAACGGTATGTATATAGAATACAGCCGATTCTAATTGTCATTAATTTCATAAATGCAATGTTAAAAGTTTATTTTTAGGTGAACCTCCACTTTAAAGCGACGCAGTGCCGAATTGTAAAAACGCCTCTGGGCATTTAGCAGCATATTGGTCCGGGGCTTAAGTGGTTAAACTCTGTTGTTTCCTGTCAGGTGAGACCGTCATCTCAGGTGTGCCGTCCTGGAAGATGACTGGAGACATTTATATTCAGAATATTGGGGTTAAATTTCAGTACAATCCGAATCTCAGGTGAGAAGGCGATTGGTGGGAAAGGTGACACATCTCCACAATGAAGAGACTTTTCCGGCCCTGTAAATGGGGAAATGTTCTGCCCCTGAAGGGGTTAATCTAGGTCTCCACACTATATATGTGTGTATCATCATCTGCTGGAGATAAAAGACGTCACAGTGACTATGGAGGAAGAGGACGGACATGACGGGGTTACTGGGTGTAAATAGAAGATAAGATCTTATTACCTCCTCTGCTGCCGATTCCAGCAATGTCACCTCTCTATTTCTTCCCGCCTTACCTCTCACCCGGAACTTCCTGTTTTTAGTTGACATCACTTCCTGTTTTTTAGTTGACATCACTTCCTGTCTGGACCTGACATCACTTCCTGTCTGGCTTGAAGTGAGAAGATCATCATCTTGTGGAGCTCAGAGGAACTGCAGCCCTGAGAAACGTCTCGTGGCGTGAACACGGCCTTGTGCTGTGTGTGTATGTATTGTATACCCTTATAGATGGGTCATCTCCACTCCCACCAAGGGGGAGAGAAATATATTACTGCTTGGGATGAATGAATGGATTTTGGTTGAATATTTTAATTCAGCTAAATGCTGTAATTTGCCGTTTAGAAATCATGTTTAGGCAAAAGTTGTTGAAATGACTTATCTACTGTGATAATACGTTTCCCAGGATGCTTTGCATTCCATGTAATTCCTTACCAAGTCTTCTCGGCCTTTTGGCAAAGATCAAGTGTGGTATCTGTTCTTATCAGTTGCAAAGTGGTAACTGTGCCAACCGTCCCTGATCCACGGCGGTGGCGGTGGGCAGAGGTGTATTTAGGTTTTGTGCTTCCCTAGGCCTGACTACACTCAGGCACCCCCTAATTTAAATATGACCCACCCCTTCCTGTTATGACCACACCCTTTGTTGTTTAAGACCCGTCCTGAAATTTTCAAGTAAGGACACTAGTTCTGAGGGCCCGGGGGGGGGCAATGGATTCCCTTAATTTACTTAAATTTCCTCTTACTTCCTGGTTGCCCATAGAGCAGGAAGTGAAGGGAAATCTTCGCAATGGGACAGGGATGGTAAAAAAATAAACTGACAGGTGCTATAGCCCTCCCTTACTCTATCCAAAATGAAAAAAAAAAAGTGTTGCCTATAGTTCTACTTTAAGTAGATGGTGCAGCAGAAACATATAGCACAGTGAGGAAGGTTTGTGGTCCCCCCCCCCCACAGTTGCAGTATGCCCGCCCCCCGCCCGCATACCAGAAGCAGTGCGGCCGCTTTTTGGGGGCACTAAACTAATTTTCCTAACAGTGTAGCCGAAGCCGGCGAGGAATTTTTTCGTGCTGCCCCCCTGCAAAGTGCTGCCCTAGGTCTGGGCCTTGTTGGCCTAGGCCAGGATACAGCTCTGGCAGTGGGTATGCAAATCCACTTGACGTAATGGTAACCTGGACAGTAAGTTTTAGGGAGGACCAAAACCGTACTGCTAGATGTAACTGAGGGATGTTATTAGGCCTCCTTTAGAGAAAGCCGGAAGGGAAGCCTCCTGATGGGGATGGGGAACCACTATGTTTGGCAAAAGGTTCAAGTTCCTGGCCTTCTTGGCTTAGATTGGTGTAGTTCCTGTTCCTGTCAGTTTTTCGGCAAAAAACACTTGCTCCCCTTTCCAACTTGGGGGTGGAGGCGGTTAGTATTTCCCAAATGTAATTAGGCAGAGGCAATGGGAGCGGTGGTGGAGCCTTATGGCGCGTACACACGATCATTTTTCGGGTTGTAAAAAACATTTTCCAGGCTCTAGAAAAAACGAAGTTTTTTCAACCCGATTATTAAAACGGCCTTGCCTACACACAATCGTCTAAAATAATGCTCTAGCAAAGCGCGGTGACGTACAACACGTACGATGGCACTATAAAGGGGCAGTTCCATTCGGATGACGCCACCCTTTGGGCTGGTTTAGTTGATTCCATGTTAGTAAAAGACAATTTGCGCTTTTCTGTCTGTTACAGCGCGATGAATGTGCGATCTCCATTACGAACGGTAGTTTTACCAGAACGAGCGCTCCCGTCTCATAACTTGCTTCTAAACATGCACAGGTTTTTCACGTCGTTAAAGCCCACACACGACCATTTTTTACAACCCAAAAAATGACAAAGTTAAAAACGTTGTGAAAAAATAGAGCACGTTCGAATTTTTTTTTGCCCGTTTTTCAGAACCCGAAAAATGCTCTGAAGCCCACACACGATTGTTTTTAATGACATAAAAAAAAACGTAATTTTTTACAACCCGAAAAATGATTGTGTGTACGCGGCATTAGGAGGCTATCCCTAAGCTCTCAGAGCACCAGGTCTTCCTGGTTGGTATAGGGCTGCACCGGTCTGGCTGTGGGCCAGGGTTGGGGAAAAGCCTGTGGTGTATGTGCTCTTGGAGTCGCAGTCCAGTGGTGCCATAATTCTCACTGTGTTGAGGGGCACTGTGAGTTTTGTTGGCACCATGGTCACTACACTTACACACTTTTTTTGCTTCTGCTTTTAGGGCCGAGCCTTTTGGCTAGGACTGGAGGAATTTTTGATTCCTGGCCGAAGGGCCAGCCATTGTATTGCACAATGGCCACTTACACTTCCCCTTCTCACTTCCTTCTCCCCACTTTCTTTTATTTATTTACCCCAATGTTTTACCACTTTTGTTATGTTTACACGTTTTGTCACTGTGTGACTGGTAGGGTGTGGCTCCTCAGGCCTACCCTGAAAGTCTTGGAAGGCGGTGGACATGGCCTTCTGGCTCGGTTCGCCTCTCTCATGGGGTCCCCCACCAAGTACTTGGGTGGGTCTGTTTCGGCAGAGAATGGGGTCCGTATGGTTTTCACGTGTTTACCGAGATCGGTGTAGCGGTGTGACACACCGCAGCACTGATCACCGCGATCCGTGCCCCGGCTGTTTATCCTGCTGGACGTCATATGATGCCCAGTCAGGATAACTGAACCACCACCCGGGCAAAGTGGTTAAACTGGCTGGCTTCCTGTCATCCTCGGTCTCTGATTGCTCAGTGAGGCCTACAGCCTCACACAGATCACAGCTGCTTGGTCTCAAGTGTTCCCTATCTCTGCTGTTTCATGCTAACTTCAACGTCAGTGTTTTTTATTCGATACTGACCTCAGCGCCATGCTTCTTCTACATTGAGGTGATCCTACCCAGATCTTCTGTGGGAGCTACAGAGGTTCCAGTCTTGGCCCCTTTTCCTGTGTAGCCATCCATCCAGTCGCCTCATCCATTCCTCTAACCTGTTGATGGTCTACAGATACAGACGAAAGTTCCAATGGACTTTGCACTTCTCAATGATTGGCATTTAAAAAAAGGGGGCAAAGTCCCTGTAAACACGTCATACCCACCCCCTCTCCCGACATCCACCAGGCATTTTGACATTTGTCACCCTCATGTGCAGCCTAGAACGCTGCCCCTAATATCCCATACTTTGAGTTGCCTGGCTTCCTGTCATCCTCGGTCACTGATTGCTCAGCGATGTCTACAGCCTCACACTGATCACAGCTGCTTGGTTTTAGGTGTTCCCTATTCATGCTAACTTCAAAGTAAGTGTGCTGCTTATTTTAATAAAGTGTTTTTTATTCAATACTGACCTCAGCGCCATGCTTCTTCTACATTGAGGTGATCCTACCCAGATCTTCTGTTCCAGTTCCAATCTCGGCCCCTTGTCCTGTTTAGCCATCTATCCATTCCTCTCCTATGTTGGTCTACAGCTACAGATACAAGTTCCAATGGAACATGGGACTTTGCACTTCTCCATGCATGGCATTTAAAAAAAAGGGCCAAAGTCCCTGGAAATGCATCATGCCCACCCCTTCTCCCGACATCCACCAGGCATTTTGACAGCTGTCACCCTCATGCGCAGCCTAGAATGCTGCCGCTAGTATTCTTACTTTGAGTTGGCTGGCTCCCTGTCATCCTCGGTCTCTGATTGCTCAGCGATACTTACAGCCTCACACTGATCACAGCAGCTTGGTTTTAAGCGTTCCCTATCTAATTTTTTTTTTTTTTTTTCCGTTATCAAATTTTCAAAGTTCCAATGGACTTTGCACGTCTCTTAGGATCACCCTATGTACTGTGTACTTGTACACTCTTTGGAGTGAAGATAAAATGCACGACTGCAAATAATTGGGGTTGTATATCTTTAATAACATGAATATTTTCAGGGAATAAACGTTTCTAAGCCCTCGTAGGCAGATTCTCTATATACTGTATTTGTGTAATAAAACAATGTATTACATGAGATGGGACATTAATAATAATTCATGTTTGCAGGATGTCTTGAGATATCACAAAGTGTTGGCTATTCAATGTGGGCACACATGCTTTTGAAAGGTGTTAATTGCGTCTACCCCTAGACAAATTACATTGTCCAGTGTATAAAGGTGTTAATTCAGGTCTGCTGCTAGACTTTTCAATTGTCTGATAACACGGTTTAAAGCCTATTGATACCCAGGTGTCAAGACCCTTTAGAGACAGTGGGCCAGATTCTCTAAGAAATTCGCCGGCGTAGCGTAAGCCATTTACACTACGCCGCCGCATCGTACTAGAGCAAGTGCCGTATTCCCTAAGCATTTGCTCCGTCGTTTGCGTTGGCGTAGCGAAAATGGCCCAGCGTAAGCCCGCGTAATTCAAACGAGGCGGCTTGTATTTAAATGAAGCGCGCCCCCGCGTCAAACGAACTGCGCATGGGCCGGCCGGGGAAAAAGCCCAGTGCGCATCCTCCAGCTCACGTCGGAAAGCGTCGTTGAAACCGACGTCAAAACGACGTGAGCGTCATTTACGCAACTCCCTATTCGCGAACGAGTTAGTAAAACGACGTAAGCGACGGAAAAAGCCGACGCTGACCCGACGCCATACTTAAAGGAACATTAAAGGTTCGTTTTTTATTAGATCAAATGATTGCTGTAAGCTAGAGCATTTAAATATCACTTACCTCATTTTTCCTTTTGACTTCCAAAATACAGTAATCCAGGTTTGAAAATGCCATTTCCTGTCTCTCCTCTTCTTGCTTTCCACCAGCACCTGCATGGTGGAAAGCAGAATGTGCTCACCCCCTCCCTATGACTACAGCCCTGCGTGAAGATGCTCTTTTATCCCTCACAGGCATGGAGGCCAAGCCTAATAGGAATTGTAGTTCCCATTAGGCCGTGATGTAGCAAGAATGAACGTGCACCGCAAACCAGGAAGTCAGTGAGAATAACGATTCAGGAGTGATGGAGGTGAATAAAACAGCTCGATTTTAACAGGTATCAAACTAGTTATACTGCAAAACATTACTTTTTACTTTATCAGCTACTGTCAGACTTTAATTTAAGAGGAACATATTTTTGTCTTTACAACCCCTTTAACATGGCATCCGACGGCACCCGACGGAACTTCGTAAGGTTACTCCACATAGAAGCTGGGGTAACCTTACGCGGACGAAAACGACGTACGCGACGACGGGGCGGCGTAAAAGCGATCAGAATTCAGCGTACTAGCCTCATTTGCATAGGCAAATGAGAAAACAACGTAAAGGCCACCTAGTGGCCGGAGTTGTCATTACACCTACGATCCGCAAGTGTAGTGGTTTTACACTTGTCGGATGTTGCAGCGTATCTATGCAAAAGTGATGCTAAGCATCACGCGCATAGATACGAGGCAAAAAAAAAGGCGACACGACGGGGTATCTGAGATACTCGGTCGTATCGCCGCTGAGAATCTGGCCCAGTACGTCTGTCTAGATATGTGGATTGAGGTCAAGGCATTGTGTAATTATATTTTGGAATGTGATAGATCTCGTCAGTATCGGTGCCGAAATGTCTGCTAGAGAATTAGCCATAGGGGGGTGGAGATTGCATTGTCCTGTGATTAACTGTAACATCTTGTACTGTATAAAAAGCTGAGAAGAAACCATTAAAGTATTCATTCATTTTTTTGAAACCAGAAAGAACGCAGCTTGTGTATCGTCCTTATTCTGGGAAATGGAATGGGTCGTGTCTGCCGGATTGTGGAGTGTCAGAAGCTGTTGTGGGTGGATGGTAGGTCGTAAACGGTGGCGACCGTTACACAATGGAACGGGAAAACGTTTTGTGTCAAGTTGTGGCATCAGGGGTGAAGGCGATGTTGTTGGAAGAACATAGTTTTGTGTCGTGTTGGGAAATTTAACAGGTCGGGAAGGTGGGCCCCAAAACCAAACCTTCTCTGGTGGGCCCCCTGTGTCCCGGTCTGAGCCTGTTACAGAACATATTTTTTGAAATTCAGGGTGCTAAATACATCTCAAAGGTTTGTGTGGGATGTTTGTTGGCTGGAAAGATGGGTCTTATGTGGCAAACCATCACTCAGCATAAGAATATGGCTTCTCCCCCATGTAAATCCTCCGATATCTGTAAAAACGGGACTTCTGTGAAATATTCCCAACACTAAGGGCAGGTCGAAGTCTTATTGTTTGTGTGAACGCTCTGATGTCTGTTTAAACCAGACTTCTTTGTAAAACATTTCCCACACTCAGGACAGGAATACGGCCTCTCACCCGTGTGAAGCCTTTGATGTATAAGAAGTTCTGATTTCCATCTGCAATATTTCCCGCACACAGGACAGGACCACTGCGTATCCCCCATGTGGGTTTTTAGATGGTTGTTAAGATGGGACTTCACTGCAAAACATTTCCCGCACTCAGAACAGGAATACGGCTTCTCCCCAGTGTGGGTTCTTAGATGTCGGACAAGTGTCGACTTCACAGGAAAACACTTGCCACACTCAGGACAGGAATATGGGCTTCCACCTGTGTGTGATTTTTGATGTTCGACCAGTTTTTCTATCTGTGGATAACATTTCCCGCACTCAGAGCAGAAAAACAGCATCACCTCCAAGTGAGTTCTAAGATGGTCGTCAAGACGGGACTTCTCCGCAAAACATTTCCCGCACTCAAAGCAGGAATACAGAATCTCACCAGGATGATTTCTATGCTGACTTAATTCGGAGCTAAAGCGTTCAGCACAGGAAAATTTCTCCTCCCCCTGAATTCCAGCCCCACCCCTCACAGTACGAGGTTGCTCAGAGTCAGAGGGAATCCATGGTCTCTCCACACTGTGAAGTCCTCCATCCATAGTGGAGCTCATTGTCTTTTCTCCTCCACAATCTCCTGTGATGTCCTCATCTTCCATTTTACAACCTGGAGATAAAGTGAGACGATCCTTTGAGGGTTTCTCCATGGCGTGTCCTGGAAAAATAGAAAAACATCATCAATAGATATGAGAGGGTTAGTTCACTTCCATCAAGATTCCATCTGGATCAGGTAGATATGAGTGAGGAGATGTTCTCTGTGGAGGTCCCAACCAGCTGGGACTCTTCCCCCCATCAAAGAAACTTTGGTCCTCCTCCCAGATCACTTCTACATTTACACAGCCGTGTCAGAAGAGCAGGAACCAATGGGGACTGGGAGGGGCGTGCTCTTTACACAACCACAAGCCTAAGCACTGGGTCATCAGGTTTATGGTAAAACATAGCTAGAAGTCTTCTGAAAGAAGAGGAACCAACCTAATAATGGCTCAATTTGTGTTATCATATCTGTGCTACTGTAACTAGGAGTGACAAAGCCTTGTACACATATACGGGTTTCCTGGCAGACTTTTTACCGATGGGAAACCCGAAAACCAGCTCTATAACTTTTTCCCCCTACACACGACCAGGTTTTCCGACAGCAAAACTGCCATGAGAGCTTTGGTCAGGAATCCCGGCCGTGTGTGCATGCTCCATCCCAGCATTTCCCATATGAAAACTGCCAGGTTAAAAAATTCCGGGAGTCCCGGCAGGAAAAAAAGAGAGCTGGTTCTTGTGACAGACTCAGACCCTCTTATGTCCACTAGGGGCATAGGATGACTGAGGAATGATATCTTGGACTACCTGAGATGGGATCATTATGTAATTTATTATCCACAATATATTCCAGGATATCTGTAAAGAACTAGTTATTGTTTGTTGATTCTGAACTCAACGGGTTAATTGTAAGAATGACTCCTTCATACTGTTAGATGCTAATGTCTTCGCCTCCAGCCATCTCTCTGTTCTCTGTGCTAATTAACCTGGCTATTGTGTGAAGATGTCCTGTGTTTACACTTATGATAATGTGTATTGTATAGCAGGTGAGAGGAGACAGGATGTCTACCTTAAAAGGTCATATTTATGAGTCGCCTAGTCTGGGTAAATGATTAGTTAATTAGCTCATGTTAATTTATGTTTTGGTTACCTCCTCTTTAAACTGTATATAAAGTTGTATTTTTGGTTCTATTACACACTCCATGTTTAGCACACAAACAAGTTTCGTCTTGTTGTGTGCTTGTGAGCAGCTGGAATATCTGATATCTATATCCAAACTGATAGGAAGCGGTATATGTTTTTTCCCAGGCAGTTTTCCTGTCTGGAAAACTGCGATGGAGCATAAACACAGCCGGGAAACCCGAACAAAAGCTCTCATGGCAGTTTTCCCAACAGGAAAACCGGTCGTGTGTATGAGGCTTGACACACAACCTAATACTGCCAGCTGAACCCCAGGACAGGTATCAGTACAGGGAGGGGACCATTATTAACCTATTATTGGCTGATATCACTCAGCTCCCGCCCTACTCTGGACCAATCAGTGAGCAGTAACAGAGCAGAGATAAGAGAAGAATATATTATGGCCCACCTGTGCTGATCTCTGTGGGAGTGTCCTCCTCTATGAATGTCCTCGTCATTCCAGCCTCCTCCATATATTGCTGATCATCCCTCACATACGTCTCTTCTACGTCACACTCAACTTTCATGATCATCAGATCTTCACCCTAAACCAACAGAATGGCAGAAAATAACATCTGTAACATAGAAGTATTTATGATGTGAGATCACATAGAAAATATCATCTTGTAGAGTCCACACATCGTCTCCACATGTCAGAGTGTTCAATCACTTTATGTTCCCGACCCTCAACTCCACCTACCTGATGATGGTGGGGGATGGTGTGACCTTCCTGTGTGGAATCCCGGGAATACAGAGGACGGGGACATCTCTCTGGTGGGTTCCTGGTATTACGTGGCTCCATCATATCCTTGTGTCCTTCTGAAAACTCCTCCATCACTCCATACTCCTCATCCTCCTCTTTATACTCTTCTTTTACATCAATATTATCACCCCCGAGGTTTCCACTCTGAATATATAATAAAACATTCATTGTAACAAACATGCTTGTGTATAAATCATAACTACCAATAATTGTTCCTCATCTACCTGATGATGGTGGGGGATGGTGTGACCTTCCTGTGTGGAATCCCGGGAATACAGAGGGCGGGGACATCTCTCTGGTGGGTTCCCATTACTGGATCCATCTGTAGGAAACACACACACTGACTGAATCCATTGTTTCTATGTGTTTATCAGATGATGGGGGATGGGGGTGGAGCCTCCGTACTGCTCTCTCCTTTACAATAAAGTCTCCTCTTACCCGGTGATGTGAGGGGCGGCTGATTCTCCATCATGACGTCCTTGTAGAGATCCTTGTGTCCTTTTAAATACTCCTACGTAGGGAAATAGACAGTGACACTACTTAGGAACCTGATACTTATCATGATACAGTCACCATCCAGACACACCCCTTGTCTGTTACTGGATAATGTCCCAGAATCCTCCTCACCTCTCCTGTCAGCAGCTCCATCATCTTCTTGGTGACTTCTAGAATCTTCTCCATGTTGTGTCTCTCGGGTTTTAGGGAGTCACATGGAGGCACTTTGATGGTCATATGATCACCTGACTTCACAAGAGGAAATCTCTGTATTGTAAAACCAATAGGAATATCATGTTAGAATCCCAGAATCCTCCTCACCTCTCCGGTCAGGTCTGTATTATTAATAGAGATAAGAGTGATGTCATGTGACCTCCCAGAATCCCCCTCACCTCTCCGGTCAGGTCTGTGTATTATTAATAGAGATAAGAGTGATGTCATGTGACCTCCCAGAATCCTCCTCACCTCTCCGGTCAGGTCTGTATTATTAATAGAGATAAGAGTGATGTCATGTGACCTCCCAGAATCCTCCTCACCTCTCCGGTCAGGTCTGTGTTTTATTAATAGAGAGAAGAGTGATGTCATGTGACCTCCCAGAATCCTCCTCACCTCTCCGGTCAGCAAGTAGATGATCTCCAGGGTGAGGTTTAGTATCCTCTCAGTCATGATACTTCGGTCCTCCTCCATCATCATTGGTCATGTGATCTTTACAGTATTCCCTGTAGTATAATAATAGGTAACAGGAGAATTATCTGGAGTGTATTGGTTGTACAATATTAGGATGGGGATATAAGGGGTTAATAGCCGTGCTGCCAGCAGTGACAATTTGTACATGTAGATGTCTATACATCAGACTAAATAGAAGGACAATTGAGGCAAGAAGGGGTACATTGGGATTTGTTTATAAAAGAGCTGCATGCTTCACCCCACAACTCCTCGTGTTGTCATCGGCTATATTAAAAAAAAGGGGGCAGGTATTGTGGTGACATCATTGGCCAACGGCCATGTTTAGGCAGCGATGTCACTGCTATCCTCAATCCTTTGCTTAAGTGTCAGGGATTGCGGGTGACTTCCTAGCGACACAGCGGGTGCAAGCCTCCACAGCTTCCTTAGCAACCAATGAAGCAGCAGATGACGAAGAATCATGCCTACTGATGCTACTGGACCTAAGTGTAGCATTCGACACAGAAGATCACAAAACTCTACTCATTCGTCTCAAAGAAGTAGCTGGAGTTACAGACTCAGATCTACCCTGGTTCGCTCCCTTCCTAGGTCCGAAACCGTGAAACTATGAGTTTTCACCTCGGAAACGTGCACCATTTCTTGCAGAGTCCCTCAAGGATCGCCCCCATCACCCGTGCTCTTCAACATCTACCTCCGTCCACTCAAAATCATCAGTAAGCAAGATTTGTGCTACCACTCCTATGCGGGTGACACTCAACTTTACTTTCGGATCACCGAAAAAAAAACGACAGATATCACGGATTAGAAAAATGCCTGACATTGATTGACGAATGGATGAGTGAGAGCTCCCCCAGCTGAACGGATCAAAAACAGAACTACTTCTCCTCCATGCAAACTGAAAGACTAAAGCTAGGACATCATGGACTCCGCCACCATCCTGGGACAGATCATCACCCTAAGTACCAAGGTTAAATGCCTGGGAGTAACCTTTGACGCAGAAATGTCGATGAATGCGCAAATAGGATCAGTAGTCAGCGGATCCCATTACCTTCCCTGCCTACTGCGCAGACTCATCCCCTTTATCCCGGAAGAGGATACAGCAGTAGTATTCGGAAAAATCATCGATTCTCGACTCGACTACGCAAACTCCCACTACTTAGGACTACCAAAATACCAGATCTCACGCCTACAAGTCGTTCAGAACACAGCAGTCAGGTTGGTAACAGGAAAGAAACCTTGGGAATCCATCACCCTGTCCCTGAGGGCCCTTCAAAGAATCGGTCACATTCAAGACCCTCTTCCTCACCCAAAAATTCACACAAGGAAAGGCTCCTCAATACTTATGTGAGAAAATAAAACACTACACCCCACATCACCCTCTCCAATCATCTAACCAAAACCTCCTCCACATCCCAAAGTCCAATTACAAATCTAAGGGAGAACGTAGATTTGCAGTCCAAGGACCACGGCTATGGAACGCTCTACCAACGGACATCCGCATGGATGAAAACCATCGGGTCTTCAGGAATAAGCTCAAGACCCACCTCTTCTGAAGGATTAGGACGAAGCCGGATGGAAAAAACGCCTTGAGGCGATTTACTTTGCATGTGTAGTGCTATACAAGTTATTCACTCACTCAATGAGAGAGGGAAGCTGTTATATATAGAAGGGAAAGAAACACCACTTCTATAGGATGCTCGTCTCCCGCTGAACCCGGGCCGAATGGGACGCAGTTCACAGATGGACTTTGTTCGAAATCAGGGACAGTCCCTCGAAATCTGGGACAGTTGGGAGCAATGTGACGGTCATACGATCACCTGACATCAGAAGAGGAAATCTCTGTTTTGAGGAACCAATAGAAATATATATGTGTTTATCATCATCTGCTGGAGATAAAAGACGTCACAGTGACTATGGAGGAAGAGGACGGACATGACGGGGTTACTGGGTGTAAATAGAAAATAAGATCTTATTACCTCCTCTGCTGCCACTTCCAGCAATGTCTCCTCTCTACTTTCTCCTGACTCACCTCTCACCTGAAACTTCCTATTTTATAGTTGACATCACTTCCTGTCTGGATCTGACATCACTTCCTGTCTGTACCCGACATCACTTCCTGTCTGGCAAGAAGTGAGAAGATCAGAGGAACGTCTCGTAGTATGAACACGGCCTTGTGCTGTGTATGTATTGCATATCCTTATAGATGGGGTCATCTCCACTCCCACCAAGGGGGAGAGAAATAAATTACTGCTCGGGTTGAAGAAATGGATTTCGGTTGAAATGATTTTAATTTGCGAAGACTCATTAAGCTGTAATTTGCCGTTTAGAAATGTTTAGGCAAAAGTTGCTTGAAATGACCTATCTACCGTGATAATAAATTTCCCGGGTTGCTTTGCAATCCATGTAATACCCTTCCAAGCCACTTTTTGTATTGATCAGTGATGGGCTGTCCTCAGGGGCGTTGTTAGGTGCCAAAAGCTGGCACGGGGGGGGGGGGGGGTTCGGTCGGTGGAGTGGCGCAGGGGTGACCTACCTGACACACATACCCTGACCTACATACACTGACCTGACCTACATACACTGACCTGACCTGACCTACATACACCGAAGCCTGAAGACTTCCACACCTTCTGCTATCTTCACTTCTAAGCAGCCCATGGATCCGGGACGAGGACTACAGGATGTTACAGATGAGCCTTCTTTCCTTACCTTCTTATAAGTGTGTTTTGTACAATGTGTCATTAAAATAACCTCTTTAATACTGCACTTAGGTGGCGCTTCCTTTCTCTACCCCTCTTTTGTTTACCACAGAGTCAGCTCTCTGAGGACAGCAGGCGCCATTGAACAGCCAAATCACCTGCATTTGTAACCATTGAACTGCCTGTTACTATTACTTCTAATGGACTAATCACCATACCCCTACCATACATGTACTTTGTATCTGTGCTGACAGTTACCTCTCCTATTGACCTACATACACCGACCTGTCCTGCATACTCTGTCCTGTCCTGCATACACTGACCTGCATACACTGACCTGTCCTGCATACACTGACCTGACCTGCATACACTGAACTGTCCTGCATACACCGACCTGACCTGCATACACTGACCTGACCTGCATACACTGAACTGACCTGCATACACTGACCTGACCTGCATACACTGAACTGTCCTGCATACACTGACCTGTCCTGCATACACTGACCTGACCTGCATACACTGACCTGACCTGCATACACTGAACTGACCTGCATACACTGAACTGACCTGCATACACTGACCTGCATACACTGACCTGTCCTGCATACACTGACCTGACCTGCATACACTGACCTGACCTGCATACACTGAACTGACCTGCATACACTGACCTGACCTGCATACACTGAACTGTCCTGCATACACTGACCTGCATACACTGACCTGTCCTGCATACACTGACCTGACCTGCATACACTGACCTGACCTGCATACACTGAACTGACCTGCATACACTGAACTGTCCTGCATACACTGACCTGACCTGCATACACTGACCTGCATACACTGAACTGTCCTGCATACACTGAACTGTCCTGCATACACTGACCTGACCTGCATACACTGACCTGCATACACTGAACTGTCCTGCATACACTGAACTGTCCTGCATACACTGACCTGACCTGCATACACTGACTTGACTTGCATACACTGACTTGACCTGCATACACTAACCTGACCTGCATACACTGACCTGACCTGCATACACTGAACTGTCCTGCATACACTGACCTGACCTGCATACACTGAACTGTCCTGCATACACTGACCTGACCTGCATACACTGACCTGACCTGCATACACTGACCTGATGTAAGGGCTTACCTTGAGCGGAGTCCATTCTGCAGGTTGTAAGCTCACCCTTACAGGTACCCACAGCCCACGGTAATGAGGTAAGGACACTACCTTGACTGTGAGTTTGTGCACGGGGGCTAGTCTAGTAGCTGAGCCGACGTGGTACACCGATGACAGCGGAGGGTCAGGTAGATACGGAGGGTCAGGTAGATACCGACAGAAAGTTCAGGGTTCACAAACAGGAACCAAAGACAAGTCCGGGGCACAAGCCATGGGTCAGGGGCTGGAGACGGCAGAGGAAGTCCGAAGGTACAGGCCGGGGTCAAAGGACAGGAGACAGCAGCAATCCAAGGAACGTAAGCCAAAGGTCAAAAGCCGGGGTCAGTCTTGCAGCTGAAGATCACTACAGGAACCGTTGGTACAGACAGGACGATCAGGTAACAATGAACTGACAAGGCTCTCAGAGTGAGGCAAGGCTTTATACCCTGGTTAATTGGGTAACCTGCCTCAGCTGGACCAGGATAGTCAGGTGCAGATTGCAATGAGATCCAACTAAAGGTGATCAGCACATTCAGCACCACATTCAATCCCACCCAGAGCCACTTGGAGCGCGACCACGCCTCGCCGTCTACCTGGCACGGCAGGGACCGTGACACCTGACCTGCATACACTGACCTGATTTACTGACCTGACCTACATACACTGAGTGAGTGAGTGAAAAAAATGTTATATAGCGCTGCACATGCAAACTGAATCGCCTCTGGGCGCTCGTTGTTCATTTCTCCTTTGAACTACACTTACCTGACCTGAGTATAATTTTTCCAAGAACAGACAGGTGATCTTTTTTTAAATGATATTACTTGTAAAAGCTTTTTATATAGGTTAACCGTGAACCTATATGAAGAGCTTTTACATGTAATATAATTTAAAAAAGATCAGTAACAGCTCCACACACTGACCTACCTTAGCAGCCTTGGTGTGCGGTAACAGCAGGCACTGGCAGTCATAGAGGAGCCGAGGAGAGCCACCTGCCTGAGCGGGGATGTGGTGCGGCGACCGAATTGTAATTCTCGCCGGGGAGCCTGCAGCGCCTATGATGGACGTCACGCGTCCTGCCATTGGCACGGCAGGCTCCAGAAAGCGGGGCAGCATTCGATCACATTTTAGAACCAAGCATTTTTTTCAGGGTGACAGCGCTGTCCCCAGGCAGAAGGGACACTACAAGAAGCGGCATCACTACGGGGGTTGTGGACTGCACTGGGGTGACACCCGCCAGAGGGGTGACAACAGGGGCAGCTGCAGACTGACTGTGAAAGGAGACCAAAGCGGAATCAGGATGAGGCGGTGGCTGCAGCCTCCGATCCAAGAAGTAGATCACTTGGCAGATCAGGTCAGAGTCCTGGGCTGTAAACGCTCCTCGGCAGCCTCTCTACACATAACTAGTAAAAGGAAGCCGACGGGCTGCGGGAAGGTAAGAGTCCAGTGTCGTTTTTTTTTGGGGGGGGGGGGTGGGAGAACCTCCTGGTGTAGAATAGGGGAGCCCCCTCTCAACCCCCTTTCTCTTCCCACCTCTCACGCTCAACCCCCCTTTCTCTCTCCCCACTTCTTACCCCTCCCACTCCTGCCCTTTCTCTCTCACACCTCTTTCCCCCTCGCTTTCACATCACCCTCTCTCTCCCCACCTCTTTCCGTCTCACTCTCGCACCGCCCTCTATCTTCCGCCACTCTCTCACTCTCACTCTCTCCCCAATTCTTACCCTCCACTCTCTCCCCCACACTTTTTGCCCTCATTATCACCCCCCGCTCTTACCACCCTCTCTTTCTCTCTCACCCACCCTTTCTCTTCCCCACCTCTCTCTTTTACCCCCGCCCTCTAATTAGAGCTATGAATAAGCACTTTTGAAAGTGTGAAACGCGTCAGCTCCTGTATTCCTTTGTTTGCTGTGGCTTGCATTTTTTGGATTATTACCTTTTTACTAAAGGCATTGATTTTGAATGCGGCTATCCAGAATTTTCTCCACACCCAATTGCCTATGCTTAGCTTGCACCTGCTGTTCCTATTCTGAGAAGAATTCATCCCTCTTCCCTATGCACACCCCCTGTCACGACATCCACCAGGCATTTTGACAGTTGTCATCCTCGTGTGCAGCCTGGAACGCCGCCACTAATATCCATACTTTGAGATGGCTGGCTCCCTGTCATCCTCGGTCTCTGTTCAGTGATGTCTACAGCCTCACACTGATCACAGCTGCTTGGTCTCAGGTGTTCCCTATCCATGCTGTTTCATGCTAACTTCAATGTAAGTGTGTCGCTTATTTTAATGAAGTGTTTTTTATTTAATACTGACCTCAGCACCCTGCTGTTCATTTTCTTCTACATTGAGGTGATCCTACCCAAATCTTCTGCGGGAGCTGCAGAGGTTCAAGTCTTGGTCCCTTCTCTTGTTTAGCGATCCATTTCTCTACCCTATTGATGGTCTCCAGATACAGACGAAAGTTCCAATGGACTTTGCACTTCTCAATGATTGGCATTTAAAAAAAGGGGGCAAAGTCCCTGGAAACGCGTCATGCCCACCCCCTCTCCCGACATCCACCAGGCATTTTGAAAGCTGTCATCCTAGTTTGCAGCCTAGAATTCCACTGCTAATATCCTCAGTCTCTGCTCAGTGATACCTACAGCCTCACATTGATCACAGCAGCTTGGTTTCAGGTGTTCCCTATCCATGCCAGTTCATGCTAACTTCATCGTGAGTGTGCTGGTTATTTTAAAAACGTGTTATTTATTTGATACTGACCTCAGCACCCTGTTGTTTATTTTCTTTTATATTAAGGTGATCCTACCCAAATCTTCTGCAGGTGCTTCAGAGGTTCCTGTCTCGTTCCCCTTTCCTGTTCAGCCACCCATCCAGTAGCCACATCCATTCCTCTAACCTGCTGCCTCCGTTGGAGGCTCTTTAACGGGATCGGTGTAGCAGTGTGTCATATGACGTCCAGTCAGGATAACGCAACCACCGCCCGGCCATCATTCTGCTATAGGCCAGGCAGGAAGTGGTTAAACTGGCTGGCTCCCTGTCATCCTCGGTCTCTGTTTGGTCAGTGATGTCTACAGCCTCACAATGATCACAGCAGCTTGGTTTCAGGTGTTCCCTATCCATGCCAACTTCAACATAAGTATGCTGCTTATTTTAATAAAGTGTTTTTTTATTTGATACTGACCTCAGCGCCATGCTTCTTCTACATTGAGGTGATCGTACCCAGATCTTCTGCGGGAGCTGCAGAGGTTCCAGTCTCAGGCCCTTCTCCTGTCAAGCCATCCATCCAGTTGCCTCATCCATTCTTCTATCCTGTTGATGGTCTCCAGATAGGAATGAACGTTCCAATGGATTTTGCAATTCTCCTAGGAGCACCCTATGTACTATGTACACTCTTGTGGATAAAAAAATGTGTAGCGCTAAGTAAATAGAATATAAATAAATATATCTATGTGCTAAAAAATTGTATGTGATTAGAAAATATGATCATAGAAAGATTATTTTGTGAAAAAATAACCAACTATACACAATAAAAAAAAAAAAAAAAAAAAAAAAAAAATGACCAGTAACCAGTGAACAAAATTAAATAGTCACTAGTATAAGAAATGGAATGTCCTGAACAAAAAAATTGCAATCGATGTCCAAATCCAAAAGCTATAAGTGTTCAATATAAACAAGTGATGTCCTCTATGCGCACTCTTGTGTGGTGATATAAAAAAGGAAGAAGACCTTCACCCAATAAAGCATGGAGGCTTACCAGATCAAGTGGACTCTGCCAGCTATACAGACTGGAGAGTCACATAAGCTTTAGATTATCCAGCGTGGATCGAAGCCTCATAGAACTGCCGGTGACAGGGATGTACGTCAGTATAGTAATCCGGGAGGGGGACTTCAGTTATCCAGGGCTTGATGCTCAGTAGGTATACGTTGAGAATAGTGTGTAGGAGAAAAGAAGGAGCAATAGTGTGATACCGTCACGGTATTAAAAGATTTAATAAGTAATGAACTTACATGGATCAGGATAAAAAAAGCGCGCTTGCAGTCATAATGTGGCGACAGTAGAATCTTCCCTTATGTACACTCTTGGAGTGAAGATAAAATGCACGACTGCAAATAATTGGGGTTGTATATCTTTAATAACATGAATATTTTCAGGGAATAAACGTTTCTAAGCCCTTGTAGGCAGATTCTCTATATACTGTATTTGTGTAATAGAACGGGAAAAGGGTTTTGTGTCAAGTTGTGGCATCAGGAGTGAAGACGATGTTGTTGGAAGAATACATTTTTGTGTCGTGTTGGGAAATTTAACGGGTCTGGAAGGTGGGCCCCAAAACCAAACTTTCTCTAGTGGCCCGCCCCCCCCCCCCCCGTGTCCCGGTCTGAGCCTGTTACAGAACATATTTTTTGAAATTCGGGGTGCTAAATACATCTCGAAAGTTTGTGTGGGATGTTTGTTGGCTGTAAAGATGGGTCTTATGTGGAAAACCATCACTCAGCATAAGAATATGGCTTCTCCCCCATGTGAATCCTCTGATGTCTGTAAAGACGGGACTTCTGTGAAAGATATTCCCCACACTAAGGGCAGGTTCAAGTCTTATTGCTTGTGTGAACAATCTGATGTCTGTTTAAACCAGACTTCTCTGTAAAACATTTCCCACACTCAGGACAGGAATACGGCTTCTCACCTGTGTGAAGCCTTTGATGTATAAGAAGTTCTGATTTCCATCTGCAATATTTCCCACACTCAGGACAGGACCACTGCGTATCCCTCATGTGGGTTTTTAGATGGTTGTTAAGATGGGACTGCACTGCAAAACATTTCCCGCACTCAGAACAAGAATACGGCTTCTCCACAGTGTGGGTTCTTAGATGTCGGACAAGTGTCGATTTCAAAGGAAAACACTTGCCACACTCAGGACAGGAATATGGGCTTCCCCCTGTGTGTGATTTTTGATGTTCGACCAGATTTTCTATCTGTGGATAACATTTCCCACACTCAGAGCAGAAAAACAGCATCCCCTCCAAGTGAGTTCTAAGATGGTCGTCAAGACTGGACTTCTCCGCAAAACATTTCCCGCACTCAAAGCAGGAATACAGCATCTCACCGGCATGATCGTTATGATGACTTAATTCAGAGCTAAAACTTTCCTCACGTTCAGCACAGGAAAATGTCTCCTCCCCCTGAATCCCGGCCCCACCCCTCACAGTACGAGGTTGCTCAGAGTCAGAGGGTTTCCATGGTCTATCCCCACTGTGAAGTCCTCCATCCATAGTTGAGAGCATTATGTTTTCTCCTGCCCAGTCTCTTGTGACATCCCCATCTTGTATTTTCCACAAAATGGGAAGATCCTTTGAGGGTTTCTCCATGGCGTGTCCTGGAAAAATAGAAAAAACATCATCAATAGATATGAGAGGGTTAGTTCACTTCCATCAAGATTCCATCTGGATCAGGTAGATATGAGTGAGGAGATGTTCTCTGTGGAGGTCTCAACCAGCTGGGACTCTTCCCCCATCAAAGAACCTTTGGTCCTCCTCCCAGATCACTTCTACATTTACACAGCCTTGTCAGAAGAGCAGGAACCAATGGGGACTGGGAGGGGCGTGCACTTTACACAACCACAAGTCTGGGCACCGAGTCATGAGATCTCTGATAAACAAGAGGGTCAAAGATCAGACTTAAAGACCCTTTACCATAGAACAAGTGACCACAGGCCTAGGCTTCTGGTGATATGCAGCACTGGAGGGAGCTTCCAGTAGTATTTTCTTCCTGGAAAGATAAGTACTTCTCCCTACTTTTCATCCCAAAAAGACTGTTAATATAGTTTTAGGTTAACACTTTGCTCTACGTCTGCTCATAGAAGAGGGACCAACCTATTACAGCTCACCTGTGCTGATCTCTGTAGGAGTGTCCTCCTCTTTGAATGTCCTCGTCATTCCAGCCTCCTCCGTATATTGCTGATCATCCCTTAAATTCATCCCTTCTAATTCACTTCTAACATTCAAGTTAATAATACCTTCATCCGAAACCAGTAGTAAGACAGAAGATAACATCTGTAACATAGAAGTATTTATGATGTGAGATCACATAGAAAATATCATCTTGTAGAGTCCACACATCATCTCCACATGTCAGAGTGTTCAATCACTTTATGTACCCGCCCCTCAACTCCACCTACCTGATGATGGTGGGGGATGGTGAAATCCTTGCTTCTTTCAGAAAACTCCTTTATCATCCTACACTGTTCATCCTCCTCTTTATACTCTTCTTTAACCTCAATATCATAATGCCCGAGGTTTCCGCTCTGAATATATAATAAAACATTCATTGTAACAAAGTTGCTTGTGAATAAATCAGAACCACCAATAATTGCCAATCATCTACCTGATCTGGTTTTGCATAGTTGTGATGTTCCCGTATGGAATTCCCGGAATACAGAGGGCGGGGACATTTCTCTGTTGGTTCCATTGTTTCTTCTTTGTGTCCTTCTGAAAAGTCCTTCATCACTCCATACTCCTCATCCCTCTCTGTAAACTCTTCTTTAACAACATTATTATCATCCCCGAGGTTTTCACTCTGAATATATAATAAAACATTCATTGTAACAAACATGTTTGTGTATAAATCAGAACTACCAGTGATTGTTCCTCACCTACCTGATGATGGTGGGGGATGGTGTGACCTTCCTGTGTGGAATCCCGGGAATACAGAGGATGGGGACATCTCTCTGGTGGGTTCCCATTACTGGATCCATCTGTAGGAAACACACACACTGACTGAATCCATTGTTTCTATGTGTTTATCAGATGATGGGGGATCTAGGTGGAGCCTCCGTACTGCTCTCTCCTTTACAATAAAGTCTCCTCTTACCCGGTGATGTGAGGGGCGGCTGATTCTCCATCATGACGTCCTTGTAGAGATCCTTGTGTCCTTCTAAATACTCCTACAAAGAAAAATATACAGTGACACTACTTAGGAACCTGATACTTATCATGATACAGTCACCATCCAGACACACCCCTTGTCTGTTACTGGATAATGTCCCAGAATTCCCAGAATCCTCCTCACCTCTCCTGTCAGCAGCTCCATCATCTTCTTGGTGACTTCTAGAATCTTCTCCATGTTGTGTCTCTCAGGTTTTAGGGAGTCACATGGAGGCACTGTGATGGTCATGTGATCACCTGACTTCACAAGAGGAAATCTCTGTATTGGAGAACCAATAAGAATATCATGTTAGAATCCCAGAATCCCCCTCACCTCTCCGGTCAGGTCTGTGTATTATTAATAGAGATAAGAGTGATGTCATGTGACCTCCCAGAATCCTCCTCACCTCTCCGGTCAGCAGGTAGATGATCTCCAGGGTGAGGTTTAGTATCCTCTCAGTTGTGTGACTCGGGTCCTCCTCCATCATCATTGGTCATGTGATTGTTACAGGATTCCCTGTAGTATAATATTAGGTAACAGGATAATTATCTAGAGTGTATTGGTTGTACAATATTAGATGGGGATATAAGGGGTTAATAGTCGTGCTGCCAGCAGTGACAATTTCAACATGTAAAGGTCAATACATCAGACTAAATAGAAGGACAATTGAGGAGAGAAGGGGTACATTGGGATTTGTTTATAAAAGAGCTGCATGCTTCACCCCACAGCTCCTCGTGTTGTCATCAGCTATATTAAAAAAAAGGGGGCAGGGATTGTGGTGACATCATTGGTCAACGGCCATGTTTAGGCAGCGATGTCACTGCTATCCTCAATCCTTTGCTTAAGTGTCAGGGATTGCGGGTGACTTCCTAGCGACACAGCGGGTGCAAGCCTCCACAGCTTCCTTAGCAACCAATGAAGCAGCAGATGAAGAATCATGCCTACTGGTGCTGCTGGACCTAAGTGCAGCATTTCGACACAGAAGATCACAAAACTCTACTCATTCGTCTCAAAGAAGTAGCTGGAGTTACAGACTCAGATCTACCCTGGTTCGCTTCCTTCCTAGGTCCGAAACCGTGAAACTATGAGTTTTCACCTCGGAAACGTGCACCATTTCTTGCAGAGTCCCTCAAGGATCGCCCCCATCACCCGTGCTCTTCAACATCTACCTCCGCCCACTCAAAATCATCAGTAAGCAAGATTTGTGCTACCACTCCTATGCGGGTGACACTCAACTTTACTTTCGGATCACCGAAAAAAGCGACCGATATCACGGATTAGAAAAATGCCTGACATTGATTGACGAAAGGATGACTGAGAGCTCCCTCAAGCTCAACGGATCCAAAACAGAACTACTTCTCATCAACGCAAACCAAAAGACTAAAGCTAGGAACTCATGGACACCACCCACCATCCTGGGACAGATCATCACCCCGAGTACCAAGGTCAAAAGCCTGGGAGTAACCTTTGACGCAGAAATGTCGATGGATGCGCAACTAGGATCAGTAGTCAGCAGATCCCATTACCTTCCCTGCCTACTGCGTAGACTCATCCCCTTTATGCCGGAAGAGGACGCAGCGGTAGTATTTGGAAAAATCATCGATTCTCGACTAGGCAAACTCCCTCTACTTGGGACTACCAAAATACCAGATCTCACGCCTACAAGTCGTTCAGAACACAGCAGCCAGGTTGGTAACAGGAAAGAAATCCTAGGAATCCATCACCCCGTCCCTGAGGGCCCTTCATTGGCTAACAGGTCACATTCAAGACCCTCTGCCTCACCCAAAAATTCACACAAGGAAAGGCTCCTCAATACTTATGCGAGAAAGCAAAACCCCTAATCGCACTCTCGGGTCATCTAACCAAAACCTCCTCCACATCCCCAAGTCCAATTACAAATCTAAGGGAGAACTAAGATTTGCAGTCCAAGGACCAACAGACATCCGCATGGAGGAAAACCATCGGGCCTTCAGGAATAAGCTCAAGACCCACCTCTTCTGAAGGATCAGGAAGACGCTGGATGGAAAAAACGCCTTGAGGTGATTTACTTTGCATGTGTAGCGCTATACAAGTTATTCACTCACTCACTCAATGAGAGAGGGAAGCTGTTATATATAGAAGGGAAAGAAACACCACTTCTATAGGATGCTCATCTCCCACTGAACCCGGGCCGAATGGGACGCAGTTCACTCATTCCTCCAAACCCCAGAACAGCCTAGGTTTGGACCGAACCAACAGCTCATCCCTACTGTTGACGAGGATCAAGGCTGTGCAGGGCATTATGGGTGAGCACCAAGAATGAGAAATGTATATACAGTATATTGGGGTTAAATTTCAGTACAATCCGAATTAGGGGTGCAACGGATCGTCACCGATCCGTGATCCGAACGGGTCACCCCGTTCGGATCGGCACACCCCGCGTTCCGCGGAGCGCTCCGGAGCCTCAATCTACGAAAGTCCCCAGCTTCGGCCTAGCTCTGGAGCGGCGGCCATCTTGGTACACCCAGCGGTGGTCCTCCTCTCTGTTCACACCCACAGAGGAGGAGGAGCCCGCGCTCGAGGGAAACACACGCCGATGTCTGAGGTCTTCACTACTGTGGGGGTTACTGTCTGAGGTCTGCACTATTGGGGGGGGGGGGGTTACTGTCTGAGGTCTGCACTATTTGGGGGGGGGGGGTTACTGTCTGAGGTCTGCACTACTGTGGGGTGTCTGTACTGAGGGGGGTGTCTGTACTGAGGGGGATGTCTGTACTGAGGGGGGACGTGACGCCAATTTTGTTTTGGAGCCACGTTGCACGCTCGCGCAATTGTCAGTTAGGTCCCTTTCACACTTGTGCGACTTCAAATTTTGCCACGATTCGCGGCCACGATTTCAATGAATGCCTGTGTAAGTGGCATCAAAATCGGACCAAAGTAGTGCAGGGACTACTTTGAAGTCGGCACGACTTGCCAGTATGAATGGTGTTCATTGAAAATCATGGAGAATGACTTGTCATACGATTTTGCAGTACAAAATCGTGAGACAAGTCGTATAAATGTGAAAGGGGACTTAAAGCCACACAGTGCCGAATTGCAAAAAGTGCTCTGGTCATTTGGGAGCCAGATCCTCCGGTGCTGAAGTGGTTAAGTAGGGAAATGTTCTGACCCTGAAGGGGTTAATCTAGGTTTCCACACTATATCATACCTCCCAACTTTTTGAGATGGGAATGAGGGACACCTATTAGCAAAAGCATGTAAGCATAGGGACACACCCCCTGCCACGCCCCTCTTAAAGGAGAACGAGACAAAAAAAAAAAAAAAAAGATAAATGAATCCCACAAACTTTTTTATACCACTATTATTCCTCTACATTGGCTTTTGACATTTACAAATGCAGCCATTCTGAAATTAGATGAAAGGTTTACCATTGGGAAGCACTTTTTGATACATATAATGTGCATTTTATATACAACTATAGAGATCAGACCAAAATGAGGGACCAATGATGAGGAAAGAGGGACAGATGGACTTTGTTCCAAATCAGGGACAGTCCCTCGAAATCTGGGACAGTTGGGAGCTATGTGACGGTCATACGATCACCTGACATCAGAAGAGGAAATCTCTGTTTTAAGGAACCAATAGAAATATATATATGTGTGTATCATCATCTGCTGGAGATAAAAGACGTCACAGTGACTATGGAGGAAGAGGACGGACATGACGGGGTTACTGGGTGTAAATAGAAAATAAGATCTTATTACCTCCTCTGCTGCCACTTCCAGCGACGTCTCCTCACTACTTCCTCCCGACCTCAACTCTCACCCGAAACTTCCTATTTTATAGTTGACATCACTTCCTGTCTGCACCTGACATCACTTCCTGTCTGGACCTGACATCACTTCCTGTCTTGCTAGAAGTGAGTAGATCACCACCACCTGGCCGCCTAGAATATGTAAATTATCTAGATACGCCTATTCACGAACGTACGCACGGCCGTCCCAGTAAAGATATATGCCGTTCCCCCCCCCGTTGGGGCCTAGGGAACCACTACATGTAATATACTGTCTTCTGCCCTGTATACTGTTATCTTTCTGATATGTTCCCTGTCGTAGGGTTGCCACCTCATCCCTTTAAAACAGAACACATATGAATTACACAGGTTCTGAGGCTCAGGCTAATGCAGATTAGGCACCGAGTGAGTTTAATTACCACCATAATCAGCCACAGAACCTGTGTAATTCATATGTGTTCTGTTTTAAAGGGATGAGGTGGCAACCCTGTCCCTGTGTGCTATATTCGATACTGTGCCTTTAATCCGTATACTTCTGTATGTGCAGAAAACCAAATAAACAAACTTTACCAAAAAAAAAAAGGATATATGCCGTTTACGTAAGGCTTTTCAGGCGAAAAGATAAAGCAACAAGAAGATGGCTCAGCCAATGTTAAGTATGAAGTATTACGTCGTTTGCGTAAGTCGATTCAGTATGGGGCTGGGCGTAAGTTACGTTCACGTCGAAAGCATTGACTATTTGCGAGGTGATTTTGAGCATGCGCACTAGGATACGTCCACGGATGGCGCATGCGCCGTTAGTTAAAAGCGTCAATTACGTGGGGTCACAATTCATTAGCATACAACACGCCCACACCAGCCTACTTTGAATTACGCGGGCTTACGCCGGCCCATTTACGCTACGCCGCCGTAACTTAGGGAGCAAGTGCTTTGTGAATACAGCACTTTCCTGACAAAAAGAAGCTGACGGGCTGCGGGAAGGGAAGAGTCCAGTGTCGTTTTTTTGGGGGGGTGGGGTGGTGGGAGAACTTTCTGGTGTAGAATAGGGATAGGGGAGCCCCCTCTCTTTCCCCCACCTCTTACTCAACCCCCTTTCTCTCCCCACCTCTCCCTCTCAGCCCCTCTTTCTCTCTCCCCACTTCTTACTTACTTCCCCTTTTCTCTCCCCTCGCTCTCACCGCCCTCTCTCTACCACTTGCTCTCACCCCCGCCCTCTCTTTCCCCCTCGCTCTCACATCGCCCTCTCTCTCTCCCCACCTCACTCTCACACCGCCCTCTCTCTCCCACACCTCTTTCCCCCTCGCTCTCACATCGCCCTCTCTCTCTCCCCACCTCACTCTCACACCGCCCTCTCTCTCCCACACCTCTTTACCCCTTGCTCTCACACCGCCCTCTCTCTCACCCCACCTCACTCTCACACCACCCTTCTCTTCCACCACTTCTTTCCCCCTCGCTCCCACCCCCACCCTCTTTCCCCCTCGCTCTCACCCCTTCTCACTCTCAACCCCCCCTTTCTCTCTCCCCACTTCTTACTCTCCACTATCTCTCTCCCCACCTTGGTTTTACTGCCCTCTCTCTCCCCCCACCTCACTCTCACCACCCTCTCTCTCTCTCTCGCTTACCCACTCTTTTTAATAAAGGCATTGATTTTCAATGCGGCTGTCCAGAATTTTCTCCTCACCCAATTGCCTATGCTTAGCTTGCACCTGCTGTTCCTATCCTGAGGAGAGTTCATCTCTCTTCCCAATGCCTATCCCCTGTCACAACAGCCAACAGTCATTTTGACAGTTGTCATCCTCGTGTGCAGCCTAGATTGCCCCTGCTAATATCCCATACTTTGAGTTGGCTGGCTCCCTGTCAACCTCGGTCTCTGTTTGCTCAGTGATACCTACAGCCTCACACTGGTCACAGCTGCTTGGTCTCAGGTGTTCCCTATCCATGCTAACTTCAATGTAAGTGTGCAGCTTATTTTAATAAAGTGTTTTTTAATTGATACTGGCCTCAGCACCCCGCTGGTCGCTTTCTTCTACATTGAGGTGATCCTTCCCAGATCTTCTGCGGGAGCTACAGAGGTTCCAGTCTCTGGCCTCTTCTCCTGTTCAGCCATCCAGGTGCCTCATCCATTCCTCTACCCTGTTGCTGGTCTCCAGATATGATATCTGGTATGGTCGTCATTTGGTAAGAAAGTTTTGGGAACAAGTTCATGAAATATATTGGAAAGTATCGGCAACAGAGATGGATCTAAACATAGATAACTCATTACTATCTTTGATTCCAGATTCTATAAGGAGTATCAAGTTTGGATGTCACACCACTTCCTCAAACTCAATCTATCCAAAACCGAACTTATCATTTTTCCTCCCCCACGTGCCTCTTCCCCTGATCTCTCTGTCAAAATTGATGGCACAACCATAAGCCCATCCCCACATGCCAAGGTCCTAGGAGTAGTCCTGGACTCTGAACTGTCCTTCAAGCCCCACGTCCAATCACTGTCCAAATCTTGACGCCTCAACCTCCGCAACATCTCCAAAATACGCCCCTTTCTAACCAACGACACAACAAAACTCTTAATTCACTCCCTGGTCACATCTCGCCTCGATTACTGCAACTCCCTTCTCCTTGGCTTACCCCTGCATACTCTATCCCCCTTCAGTCCATCATGAATGCTGCTGCCAGACTCATCCACCTTACCAACCGCTCTGTCTCTGCTGCTCCTCTCTGTCAATCCCTCCACTGGCTTCCGCTCGCTCAACAAATTAAATTCAAAATACTAACTACTAGTGTTGAGCAGAATACACCATATTCGATTTCGCGATATTTCACGAATATATAGAAGAATTTTGCGAAAAAAAAAATTTTGCGAAATTTCGCTAGTGCGAAATTGATTGCGAAATTCTCGTCAACACGCAAAAACGGAGATCATTTCCTGGATTACTAAACTAATATGCACTAAACACTAACTCTACTTACACAAACTTATATGACTAAACTAAAGCTATTTTTTTTTTTTTTTATACACAAAACACAGAAGGGCAGAGAAAGTAATCGCGAATATTCGTAACACTAATATTCGCATTGCGAATATTCGGCAACATAAAAGAATCGCCTCAGCTACTCGGCCCAGGGTCTCTAATCATACCAGCAATGCTTTTAGACGTCGATGGAGATCACTAGGATGTGATCTGTTTTAAAAATAAATTTGAAAAAATACGAATATTCGCAATATCGAATATTCACCGCGATATTCGATTTATTCGCGAATACTCGAATATGCAATATTCGCGAGCAACACTACTAACTACTACCTACAAAGCCATCCACAACCCTTCCCCCAGCTACATCATTGACCTAGTCTCTAAATACCAACCTAATCATTCTCTTCGTTCTTCTCAAGACCTCCTTTCTAGCTCTCTCATCACCTCCTCCCATGTTTGTCTCCAGGACTTTTCCAGAGCATCACCAAGCCTATGGAACTCCTTACCCCAATCTGTCCCTCTATCTCCTTCTCTATTAGCTTTTAGAGGATCCTTGAAAACCCTCTTCTTCAGAGAAGCCTATCCTACCCACACCTAACAACTGTATTTTCATTTTCTCCATCTGATCATCCCCCACATCTACTACCCTTTGTTTCACTTGAGCCTCCCTTCTAGACTGTAAGCTCTAACGAGCCGGGCCCTCTGTTCTTTTCTGTATTAAATTGTATTGTAAATGTACTGTCTTCCCTGATGTTGTAAAGCGCTGTGCAAACTGTTGGCGCTATATAAATCCTGTATAATAATAATGAAGAAGGAGATTTTTCATTACATGACAACGGCAGCTAGAACAATAATAGTTCGCAAATGGAGACAAAGTAGGAGCCCAAATATAATAGATTGGATATGTGAAAAAAACGAAATACAATATATGGAAAAAAAATGATTAGAGAAGAAGGATATATAAATAATCAAATCCCAGTAATATGGCAAAACTGGAATGAATTTCTGCTCTGGGGGGGGGGGGGGGTAAAAGAATATATATAAATAAAGATCAGTAGAGGCACAAAGAGGAAATGTAAATGAAGCAGAATATGGGAGAGAGAAGAGGGGGAGATGGGGAAAAGATTTTTTTTTTTGAATGGATGTTAGGATGAATGGACATGGAAGATGGTAGGATAAATGATTGATTGATTGATTTAACCACTTGCTTACTGGGCACATAAACCCCCTTCGTGCCCAGGCAAAATTTCAGCTTCCGGCACTGCTTCACTTTAACTGACATTTGCGCGGTCGTGCGACGTGGCACCCAAACAAAATTGACGTCCTTTTTTCCCCACAAATAGACCTTTATTTTGGTGGTATTTGATCGCCCGTGCGGTTTTTATTTTTTGCGCTATAAACAAAAAAAGAGCGGCAATTTAAAAATATATATATTTTTTACTTGTTGCTATAATAAATATCCCAATTTTTCTTTTTTTTTAAAACTATTTTTTTTCCTCAGTTAAGGCCGATACGTATTCTTCTACGTATTTTTGTAAAAAAAAAAAATCGCAATAAGCGACTGCTTTGCGCAAAAGTTATAGAGCCTACAAAATAGGGGACAGAATTATGATTTTTTTTTACTAGTAATGGCTGCGATTTTCATTGGGACTGCGACATTACGGCGGACACATCTGACACATTTTTGGGACCATTCACATTTATACAGCGACCAGTGCTATAAATATGCACTAATTACTGAATAAATGTGATCAACATTGAAGGGGTTAACACTAGGGGGTGAGGAAGGGGTTAAATGTATTTCCTGGGTGTGTTCTAACTGTGTAGGGGGAGGGGACTGACTGGGGGAGGTGACCGATGCTGTGTCCCTATGTACAAGGGAAACAGCATCTGTCTCCTCTCCCTGACAGGACGTGGAGCTCTGTGTTTACACACAGAGCTCCACGTCCCTGCTCTGTCACCGCCGATTGCGTGTACCTGACGGACACCGCGGCCACCGGGTACACCCAGTGGCGCGCGCGGGGAATTACAATAACATGACGTCCAAAGATGTGATCCCGGCACTTCAGGTCCGCGCTGTTGACCTCTTTTGTCTATAGCGCGGAACTGAAGTGGTTAATGGATTTATAGTGCGCCAAATACTGACCCGTCAGGGCAGTGTCTAAGCGCAGGAGACTTAACGGAGATAGGCAAATCAAATCAGGGAGAGAAAGAGGTAGAAAAGAGAGAAAAGGAGAAGAGCAAGAAAAACCAAGAGACAGATCAACAGGGAACAACATGATGAAATGTATTTTGTTTTAATGATAAAGTAACTAACAGATATTCATCAAGATTCTGTATATCGAAAAACTAGTTAAGAGATAGTACAAGATGCAAATAATTGGGGTTGTATATCTTTAATAACATGAATATCTTTAGGGAAAAAACGTTTCTAAGCCCTCGTAGGCAGATTCTCTATATACTGTATTTGTGTAATAAAAACAATGGAACGGTAAAACGGTTTTGTGTCAAGTTGTGGCATCCGGAGTGAAGACGATGTTGTTGGAAGAATATGAATTCTCCCCCATGTGAACCCTCTGATATCTGTAAACACGGGAACAAACATTTCTAAGCCCTTGTAGGCAGATTCTCTATATACTGTATTTGTGTAATAAAAACAATGGAACAGTAAAACGGTTTTGTGTCAAGTTGTGGCATCAGGAGTGAAGACGATGTTGTTGGAGGAACATAGTTTTGTGTCGTGTTGGGAAAAGTAACTGGTCTGGAAGGTGGGCCCCTAAAACCGAACTTTCTCTGGTGGGCCCCCTGTGTCCCGCTCTAAGCCTGTTACAGAACATATTTTTCGAATTCGGGGTGCTAAATACATCTTGAGGGTTTGTGTGGGATGTTTGGTGGCTGGAAAGATGGGTCTTATGTGGAAAACCATCACTCAGCATAAAAATATGGCTTCTCCCCCATGTGAACCCTCTGATATCTGTAAAGACGGGACTTCTGCGAGAACACTTCTCGCACTCTGGGCAGGAATAGGTCTTATGCTCGTGTAAATCCTCTGGAAATGTCTGGAAAGATGGGGCTTCTGTGAGAATAATTTTTTGCACTTTGGGAGCCGGAAAAAGTTCTTCCACCCGTGTAAATCCTCTGCCGTCTGTAAAACCAAGACTTCTGTGAGAACATTTCCCATACTTTGTGAAAGAGTAGGTCTTCCACTTATGTGAACCCTCTGATGTCTGTAAATACGGGGACTTCTGTGAAAAATATTCCCCACTCTAAGGGCAAGTTCAAGTCTTCTTGTATGTGTGAACGCTCCGATGTCTGTTTAAACTGGACTTCACTGTAAAACATTTCCCACACTCAGGACAGGAATAGGGCTTCTCCCCCGTGTGGGTTTTTAGATGTCGGGCAAGTTTTGATTTCACCAGAAAACGTTGCCCACACTCAGGACAGGAATATGGTCTCTCCCTTGTGTGGGAATAAAGCATCCCTTCCAAGTGAGTTCTCAAATGGTCATCAAGACAGGACTTCTCCGCAAAACATTCTCCGCACTCAGAGCAGGAATAAAGCCTCCCCTCCAAGTGAGTTGTAAGATGGTCATCAAGACGGGACTTCTCTGCAAAACATTCTCCGCACTCAGAGCAGGAATACAGCTTCTCATCCATGTGGGTTTTTAGATGTCGGACAAGTGCTGATTTCCGTGGATAACAATGTCCACACTCAGAACAGCAATACGGCCTCTCCCCCGTGTGAGATCTCAGATGAATGATAAATTCTGATTTCCGTTGAATACATTTCCCACACTCAGGGCAGCAATACAGCCTCTCACCGGCATGATTTCTATAGTGACTTAATTCAGAGCTAAAACTTTCCTCACGTTCAGCACAGGAAAATTTCTTCTCCCCCTGAATTCCGGCCCCACCCCTCACAGTATGAGGTTGCTCAGAGTCGGAGGGATTCCATGGTCTATCCACACTGTGAAGCCCTCCATCCATAGTGGAGCTCATTGTCTTTTCTTCTCCACTATCTCCTGTGATGTCCTCATCTTCCATTTTACAACCCAGAGATAAAGTGAAACGATCCTTTGAGGGTTTCTCCATTGCATGTGCTGGAAAAATAGAAAAACATCATCAATAGATCTGAGAGGGTTAGTTCACTTCCATCAAGATTCCATCTGGATCAGGTAGATATGAGTGAGGAGATGTTCTCTGTGGAGGTCCCAACCAGCTGCGACTCTTCCCCCCCATCAAAGAACCTTTGGTCCTCCTCCCAGATCACTTCTACATGTACAAAGCCTTGTCAGAGGAGCAGGAACCAATGGGGACTGGGAGGGGTGTGCTCTTTACACAACCACAAGTCTAGGCACTGGGTCATGTGATCTCTGATAGACAAGAGGGTCAAAGTTCAGACCTGAAGACCCTTTACCATAGAACAAATGAACATAGGCCTAGGCTTCTGGTGATATACAGCACTGGAGGGAGCTTCCAGCAGTATTTTCTTCCTAGAAAGATAAGTACTTCTCTCTACTTTTCATCCCAACAAGACTGTTAATATAGTTTTATGTTAACACTTCGCTCTACGTCTGTTCATAGAAGAGGGACCAACTTATTACAGCTCACCTGTGCTGATCGCTGTAGGAGTGTCCTCCTCTTTGAATGTCCTCGTCATTCCAGCCTCCTCCGTATATTGCTGATCATCCCTTAAATACATCTCTTCTAATTCACTTCCAACATTCAAGTTAATAATACCTTCATCCGATACCAGTAGAATGACAGAAGATAACATCTGTAACATAGAAGTATTTATGATGTGAGATCACATAGAAAATATCATCTTGTAGAGTCCACACATCATCTCCACATGTCAGAGTGTTCAATCACTTTATGTTCCCGACCCTCAACTCCACCTACCTGATGATGGTGGGGGATGGTGAAATCCTTGCGTCTTTCAGAAAACTCTTTTATCATCCTACACTGTTCATTCTCCTCTTTAACATCAATATCATAATCCCCGAGGTTTCCACTCTGAATATATAATAAAACATTCATTGTAACAAAGATGCTTGTGAATAAATCAGAACTACCAATAATTGTCAATCATCTACCTGATCTGATTTTGCATAGTTGTGATCTTCCTGTATGGAATTCCTAGAATACAGAGGACATCTCTCTGGTGGTTCCATTGTTACTGCCATGTGTCCTTCTGAAAAGTCCTTCATCACTCCATACTCCTCATCCCTCTCTGTAAACTCTTCTTTAACATCAATATTATCATCCCCGAGGTTTCCACTCTGAATATATAAAAATTAATTTATTATAACAAACATGCTTGTTTTTAAATCATAACCACCAATAATTGTTCCTCATCTACCTGATGATGGTGGGGGATGGTGTGACCTTCCTGTGTGGAATCCCTGGAATACAGAGAACGGGGACATCTCTCTGGTGGGTTTCTGTTATTTGATGGCTCCATCAGGATGTCCTTGTAGAGGTCCTTGTGTCCTTCCGAAAGCTCCTTCATCACACCATACTCCTCATCCTCCTCCTTAACCTCAACTTTAGAATCTCTCAGGTCTCCACTCTGAATATAGAATAAAAATGACATCAATGGTAACAATGCAGATAATGTACAGATCCTAATGATACTATCAGTGATTGTTCCTCATCTACCTGATGATGGTGGGGGATGGTGTGACCTTCCTGTGTGGAATCCCGGGAATACAGAGGACGGGGACATCTCTCTGGTGGATTCCCATTACTGGATCCATCTGTAGGAAACACACACACTGACTGAATACATTTAGCTAGATTCAGGTAGGGTGGCGTATTTGTAAGCGGGGTACAAGCCCCTAGCGGCCAGCGTAAATATGCAGCTAAGATACGACGGCATAGGAGACTTACGCCGGGTGTATCTTGGCAAAATTTAAGTGTATCTGGTTTCCAGAATACGCTTAAACATACGACGGCGCGCATTCGGACTAACGACGGCGTATTTACTGATACGTAAGTCTTTCTGAATCTGGCCCATTGTTTCTATGTGTTTATTAGATGATGGGGGATCTAGGTGGAGCCTCCGTACTGCTCTCTCCTTTACAATAAAGTCTCCTCTTACCCGGTGATGTGAGGGGCGGCTGATTGTCCATCATGACGTCCTTGTAGAGATCCTTGTGTCCTTCTAAATACTCCCACTCCTCCATGGAGAAATAGACAGTGACATCCTGACACCTTATAGGAACCTGACACACACAATGATACAGTCACCATCCAGACACACCCCTTGTCTGTTACTGGATAATGTCCCAGAATCCTCCTCACCTCTCCTGTCAGCAGCTCCATCATCTTCTTGGTGACTTCTAGAATCTTCTCCATGTTGTGTCTCTCGGGTTTTAGGGAGTCACATGGAGGCACTGTGATGGTCATATGATCACCTGACTTCACAAGAGGAAATATCTGTATTGGAGAACCAATAGGAAGATCATGTTAGAATCCCAGAATCCTCCTCACCTCTCCGGTAAGGTCTGTGTTTTATTAATAGAGATAAGAGTGATGTCATGTGACCTCCCAGAATCCTCCTCCCCTCTCCGGTCAGGTCTGTGTATTATTAATAGAGATAAGAGTGATGTCATGTGACCTCCCAGAATCCTCCTCCCCTCTCCGGTCAGGTCTGTGTATTATTAATAGAGATAAGAGTGATGTCATGTGACCTCCCAGAATCCTCCTCACCTCTCCGGTCAGGTCTGTGTATTATTAATAGAGATAAGAGTGATGTCATGTGACCTCCCAGAATCCTCCTCACCTCTCCGGTCAGGTCTGTATTATTAATAGAGATAAGAGTGATGTCATGTGACCTCCCAGAATCCCCCTCACCTCTCCGGTCAGGTCTGTGTTTTATTAATAGAGAGAAGAGTGATGTCATGTGACCTCCCAGAATTCTTCTCACCTCTCCGGTCAGCAGGTAGATGATCTCCAGGGTGAGGTTTAATATCCTCTCGGTCATGTGACTCCAGTCCTCCTTCATCTTCATTGGTCATGTGATCTATATCCCTGTAGAACACTTATTAATAAGGGGGAATTATCTGGATTGTGTTGTTGTACAATATTAGGATGGGGATATAAGGCCATATTTAGGCAGCGATGTCACTGCCATTCTCAATCCTTTGCTTAAGTGTTGGGAATTCCGGGTGATGTTAATACTTCCTAGCGACACAGCGGGTGCAAGCATCAACAGCTTCCTTAGCAACCAGTGACAGAGGGAAGCTGTTATATATAGAAGCAAAAGAAACAACTTTTCTATATAATGCTCGATTTCCGCTGAACCCGGGCCGAATAGGCAGCAGTTTAGTCATTCTTCCAAAGCCCAGAACAGCCTAGGTTTTCATAAGGTATTCCTGCTAAGCCAGGAAATTTCCTGGAGGTGTGTAGAGAAGGCCGATTATCTTCTTCATTCTTTCTGGTCCTGTCATTTACTGCAGCCATATTGGATAGAGGTTCACTGTATAACCCCAAAATTAACCGACTATGAGTTACTGAAGGACCGTGCGCTTTTCTTTCTGCCTCACCACCGATTTTCCAGTAAGGCTTACAGGCACTCCATTGTACCATTGCTGTTCACTGCGACGAAGGGGTGCATCTTTTTGAAAGCAGACACAGGCACCGTCGATAGCCGTCTGGTTGAAAAGGGTTGCTGAGAAAGCCACGGAGAAGGGCTTTTCGAGAACAATTACTTAAAAAAATTGTTCTACTGGAACAAATTTGTCTACTCTACTACTAGAAATTCAAGGCCTTGCTGAGTTAAAGCCCCCAACTTGGTGGATGTACCGGTGGGCCTCCTGATCTGATCCTGATTAGTGGAGATCCACTAATTTTTGTGTTTATTAAAAGTCAGCAGCTACAAAAAGTGTTTAATAAACACACACTCACCTGTCCCATGGTCCGCCCGAACCTTTGGCCCGCTCCAGCGCCGGCATTGCAGCGGGCAATCTCCTTGGACCCGTGGTTTGGCCCAGGAGATTGAAAGGAGGGAGAGAAGAACTTCCGCTATCAAAAGTAGGTGCCTGTCCCCCCTCAAACGATGACATGACAAATGTGGCATATTTGGGGGGGTGCTTAAGGTGGAACTTCCCCTTTTGGGTGCTGCTCCGCTTTAAGGGATGGCAGAATGACTGGATGCCTTCCCTTTACCTCCCTTCTGCCCTCTTCTGCTCCCCCTTCCAACCTCTCTAACTCCCCCACCCCCCTTTTTCTTCTCACCTTTTACTCTTCTCCCTCGTTCTCACCGTCATTGTACCAACAAAAATGCCACAAGGGGTACAGAGACTCTCTAGTGTCTGGTTTTCCGGGACACCTTCTCATGTATACATCTTCGACTCACGCCTACAATTGTATTTTTTGAGTTCTTTAAGATAATGTACCATTTTTGCCATGCATTTAAATTGGTTCCTGTAGCTACTATGTGGTGCCTTAAAATAAAGTATTGGGGGGAAAAAAGCAGAGACTGCTAAGTTGAGAAGCTAATACATCTACAAAATGAAGGAAATGTTCCGGCCCCATAAGTGGGGAAATGTTCTGCCCCTGAAGGGGTTAATCTAGGTTTCCACACTATATATGTGTGTATTATTATCTGCTGGAGATAAAAGACGTCACAGTGACTATGGAGGAAGAGGACGGACATGACGGGGGGTTACTGCGTGTAATTAGAAAATAAGGTGTTATTACCTCATCTACTGCCTCTTCCAGCAATGCCTCCTCACTACTTCCTCCTGAATCACCTCTCACCCGGAGCTTCCTGTTTGTACATGTCACCACTTCCTGTCTGCATCTGACATCACTTCCTGTCTTCCATAGAGACTTCCTGTCTGGGCAGAAGTCAGATTACCACCTTGTAGAGCTCAGGGGAACTGCAGTGCTGAGAAACATCTCATAGGGCCAGATTCAGGTAGAGTTAGGCTGGAGTATCTGTGATACTCCAGCCTAACTGTCACTTTAAGCCGGCGTTTCTGTTTTCTGAAACGCCGGGTTGGAGTTCCGATGCGATCGGCGGACTTGAATTTCGCCATCGCATCGCAACTTTAATTAAAAAATGGCGCCGGGGCGTTCCCGCTGATTTACGCCGAAAAAATATGTTAATCAGCGGGAATCGGCAATTCACAATCGTATTCTGGCGCGACGCAGTGACTTTCCGACGTTTCCGTAAGCGATACGCGGCGTAAAGATAAGGCAGCCCCCTAGTGGAGTATCCTATGTTAAGTATAGCCGTCGTCAAAAAATTTGCATCGCTTGCGTAAAACGTCCATGAATGGGGATTTGACGTCATTGACGTTCACTGACAGAACTTGGAGCATGCGCACTGGGATGCATTGACAGTCGACGCATGCACAGTACGTTCGCTGCGAGATCGCGCTTAGTTTAAATAATACACGCCCCGTACCCGCCCAATTTGAATTCCGCCGGCTCATTTTCGATACGCTGCCGCAACTTGAGGAGCAAGTGATTCGTGAATAACAGCACTTGCTCCTAAAATTTCACCAGAGTAACGTAAATGAGAAACGTTACTCCAGAGCAAAGATGCTCTCATCTACCTGAATCTGGCCCATTGTGTGAATACGGCCCTGTGCAGTGTGTTTGTATGTACTGTATACTATTTGTAGCGCTACCCCCGAAGGAGCCGCTTGTTGATTTTGGGGTCGGCGTATTAAGTTACCAATTACACTTATCTAGGGGTGAATACTTGTGGAAAGTGAATAAAGCGAGTGTCCAGACATCAGAGTGTGTTTTCAAAGTTTTATTCCAAGGCCCAGCATGGCCAACATCAACATGGCACACTATAGAGAAAGGTTGATGAGCGGAAGAAAACTGCAGCTTGCTCTCAGTACAGTCACACCTAAACTTTGCCACTCCCGCCGGAGTGGGTAAAGTGCCCCGGACAGGCGTTTAACTTGGGCCTGGCAGCCGAAAGGTCACTTGCAATAGTCACTGGGAGGAATTAGGGCCTCTGCCACAGGCCTGTGGAGTTTCCATACTTTTCAAAGGGGTAGAACTAATGGATCCTCCCAGTAAGTCACGTCTCTAGAGTCATCAGAGGACAGTTGAAGTGTACCTGTCATGTAGTGATGACCGGATCCCCGGTGGTTCGCCTAGGCCTCGCGGACAACCTCTGCATTTGGGTCTCCCAGCTCAATCCCCCACCGTACAGCTCCCAGCTTAGGATCTGGGACCCAGCAAGCCGCTGGGGCCCCTTTTGATGTCAGGGTGAAGCACCGCTTGGTGTGTAGCTTCGGCCAGGCAGGCCTCGGTGGCGGGGCCCATGGATGCGCGTACCCTGAAGGTGGATGCCACACCTGGAACGCGGGCCCCGCGTAGAACGTCGCACGCTTCTCTCAGGCGTCTGCCACACATATCCTCTCCCGCCAGCATGTCCCGAGGGAAAATCCTCCTCTGATTGGCTGCTGGGAGAAAGTGGGTCTGTCAGAACCCCTTCCAGCGCGAACTGTCACCCAGGGGTAAAACACCTCCCATAGCATGCAGACTGGCTTAGAAAGCAGTTCTAAACTGACAGCAGCCTACACTTAACCAATTTGTGAGTGGGAGCAACTTAACTCTCCCACTCCCCACTAACTTTAGCGTAACGCCCCGCCAAATGAGGGGGGGGGGGGCTACATATATTACCAAAAGTATTGTGACACCTGCCTTTACACACACATGAACTTTAATGGCATCATAGTGCAGCACTACCCCCGAAGGAGCTGCTGAGAAATAATGGGATGGCATGTTACCTCATGGCTCTGGTGAAGTGTCTATAAACGATGAATGTAGTAGCAGTAAAGGAATGTTTTTACCCAGCCGGTAAAAACAGTTAACAGGTGATGGGAAGGATAGACAAAGGTTGGAAGGAGAACAGCAGATTCAGGCCTTGGATATGGACGCAGACCTGTCCCTGTCGAACAATTTGTTTTCTTTCACCACTTCAGCCTGAGTGGGTATAGCGTACCTGGACAGGTCTCTCTCACCGACCTGGCAGCCAGAGCATAACTCGGAACTTGAGAAGGATGTCTCTTCCACAGACTCTTCTTGGTGACCATCAGAGAAGCGCCTCTGCCACAGGCCTTCTCTGAGTTCAGAAATGGAGGAACTCCCCCTGAGTAAAGATTTGCCTGAATCTTCCTTTAATGTCACCACCGTACTGACTGAGAGAGGAATCAATCCCTCAGTGTCAGGTACCTTGATCCCCGATGGTTTGTCTCAATACTGTTGGACCGCCAGCCTCTTAATGGCGCTCCTCAACTGGACTCCCCATCGAACAGCCAAACTCGCTTGGGATCTCTAGAGGTGAGAACCCAGTCGATCACTGGGTGCCCGTAATGCTCGGGTGTTTTCAGGACCAGCTTGGTTTCAGAACCAAGAACACTGAGTAGCACCCACGCCCTGGCCTGGTAGGCCATAACACTCAGGGCGTGGTGATGTGGTCAACCTAAAGGTGAGTGCCACACTCCGAGAAAAGAAAGAAGACCCCCTAAAATGGCGTCTGCCTCATAAGTACCCTCTCCCAGCATGCCCAGGCCTCCTGATTGGTCGCTTGGAAAGAACACCCGAACCTCAGCTCCTACTGCTGCCACCTGTCGTCCTGGGGGGGAACAACACCCCAGGCACAGCAGGATGAGCCCACAGCACAGCCAAACTGAAAGAGAGAACAACAAAAACCTGGGGAATGCCCAGGGAATAACCAAGCCTACTTACTGACCAGCCTGCAGAACAACCAATTAACCTGTCTAACAATATGCGTTAAAAACAAGGGTTTTGTCCGCACGCATTTGCAAACGCATGCATGAGCCACAGAGCCGCGCCAAGGTACCCTGTAATCTGTGGTCCTAACACTAAACAGTGAGTGTCCTCACAGTGGAGGCACATGCATTTTAATGGATAGATAGGGGCAGGTGAACTAAAGGGGAGCCACCCCTCCTTAAAGGTACAGGAGAAACAGAGAGCCTTACAATAATCAGAATTCGAGATTAGAGTCACTTACACTCTGATCATCCCCTTAAATTTATTAGCACCCGTACTTGGAAGTACATGGGCGCTACAACAGTCTTATGCCCTGTACACACGATCGGTTCATCCGATGAAAACGGACTGATGGATTGTTTCATCAGATATCCGATGAAGCGGACTTTCATCAGTCGTACCTACACACCATCAGTTAAAAAAAAAAAGATCGTGTCAGAATACGGTGACGTAAAACACTACAACGTGCTGAGAAAAATGAAGTTCAATGCTTCCAAGCATGCGTCCACTTGATTCTAAGCATGCATGGAATTTTAACCGATGGAGGTGCCCATTGACGATCGTTTTTTTTCTATCGTTTCTTTAACCATCAGATAATTTTAAAACAAGTTCCTAGTTTTTTAACCGATGGATGAAAAAAAAAACTATGGGGCCCACACACGATCGGTTCGTCTGATGAAAAGGGACCATCAGACCGTTTTCATCAGACATACCGATCGTGTGTGTATGCGACATTAGTCTGTAGGGTTCAATATTGAGTTGGCCCAACCTTTGCAGCTTCAACTCTTCTGGGAAGGCCGTTCACAAGGTTTAGGAAAGTGTCTGCTTCATGGTACTCAAGGCTAAATACTGATCTGACTGACCAGACTGGAGAAAAGCCAGAACTTGTCCCACGGAGACCTTCCTGGTCAAGCATCATAGTTATTATGCTTTGCAAGTTGGATGGTTGTCTGTATAAGAAGTCAATCTTCAGGCTTTCAGGCGTGAATAGATGACCAAATCTGATATATCCGATAATTGTGTCAAGTTATGGCATCAGGAGTAAAGGCGATGTTGTTGGAAGAACAAAGTTTTTGTGTCGTGTAGGAAAACTTGACAGGTCTGGACGATGGGCCCCAAAACAGAACTTACCCCGGTGGGCCCCAGTCTTAACTTTTTTTTTTCTAAATTTTATTAAGTTTGTGTGTTGGTACACAGAGGAATCTTTAACCACTTACCACCTGGCCTTTAGCAAAATGGTGGTTTCGTTATCCTGACTGGATGTCATATGACATCCAGCAGGATATCAGCCACTGCGCACCCGCGGCGAACGGTGGTGCAGGGTGTCAGTCTGACACACCGCTACACCGATCTCAGTAAAGAGTCTCCAAGGTTCTTTACCACATGATCAGCCATGTCCAATCACGGCTGGTCACGATGTAAAGAGGAAGAGCCATTGATCAGCTTTTCGTCACTCGCATCTGATGGAGTAAAGGAGAGCCGATTGGCTTCTCTCCTGACAGGGGGTCTTTGCTGATTGTTTATCAGCGCAGCTCCCCCTTGGATCCTGCCCAGGACCATCAGGGAAGCCGCCAGGACGGCCATTAACACTGGACCACCAGGGAAATGTAAATCTGTGCCCAGGCAGCTGCCAATCAGTGCCCACCCATTATGCCTACCACTGCCACCAGAGATACCTATCAGTGCCACATATCAATGCCCATCAGTTCCCAGTGCCGCCTATTAGTGCCACCCATAAGTACCCATCTTTGCAGCCTTTCAGTGCCCATCAGTGTCGCCTATCATTGCCCATCAGCCCCACCTATGCATGCCCATCAGTGCCGCATATCAGTGCCGCCTTATCAGTGCCGATCAGTGAAGTGAACTTACTTATTTACAAAATGTTATAACAGAAAAAAAAAAGCCTAACTTTTTCTCTCAATCTCCAGAGAATGATTCTTCTATATGCAGCCGCCCCCACTGCTCTTCCTATCCTGCCCCTAGGGCTCTCCACCCCACCCATACTCTTAGCCCCCTCATGCTCTCCACCTCCCCTCATGCTCTTCGCCATCCCCCCCCCCTGCTTTCCACACCCCCATGCTCTCCGCTTCCCCCCTGTGATGGACCCCTGACACCCTATTGGGTATTTCCACCAAGAAGCTGCTTCCCAAGTCCTGGAACACAAGACCAATGGATCTGGCTATAGAAACCCCAAGGACCAGACGACACCAGTCTTGGCATACACCAGAAAAGGAACTGCTTTATTTTTTAGAAACACACTGAATTTATACAGCAAACCATCAGATAAGGGCTACTCCCATAATTTCAAAGTTCACTTTACACAGTAGAGCTAATCCTATTAATCATAACAATGACCTCCATAGACAGTCTGCCTCCCCTATAGAACTAACTTACATAAGATGCCAAAAGCAATTAGTGACCAGCCCTGTCTGGATAACTTAAGAACACATAACACAGAGTTCTCCATCTGCCCAGTCTGTGACACCCCACATCCCCCCCCCATGTCACCCCCTGTGCTCTCCACCTCACCCATGCTTTCTGCTGTATCCCTGTTCTCTCCACATCCCCCCATGCTCTTCACATCTCCCCGTGTTCTCTTCTTTCCCCCTGTGCTCTCTACATCACCCCATGCTCTTTCCTGTTCCCCCCCACACCTCTGCTGGGTTCCCCCTCCCCTCTCCCGGGGGATCCTTCAGGGTGGACAGTGGAAAAAGGGGCCGGTTAACATGTCATGGGCTGCTCAATTCAAAATGCCTGAGCCTATTTTTTGTCCCAGTCCGGGCCTGGTGTGAATCCTCTGATTTCTAGAACAACGGGGCTTCCCATTTTACAAACGCAGTGTAGGATTAAGTCTTCTAACCCATGTGAATCCTCTGATGTCTGTAAAGCCAGAACTTCTGTGACAACATTTTTCACTCGGCAGGAATAGGTCTTCATGCATGTTTGAGATCTCTGATGTTTGTGAAGAGTGGATTTCTGTGAAAAACATTTTCCATGCTTAGGGCAGGACTACTGCTCCTCTCCTGTGTAAAACCCCTTGATGTAGAAGCTCTGATTTCCTAAAAAAAAATTGAATTCACTAAATACACCTTAAGTGTTTGTGTAGGGTTTTCACGGCTGGTACAATGGGCCTTGTGTGAAAGCCATTACTCAATATAAGAATATGTCTTCTTGCCCCTTTGTATCGTCTGAAGTCTATAAAGACAGGACTACTGTGAGAATATTTCTGAGGCTGCGTACACACGGCAGAGAACCTCGAAGGGGAAGAACACATCGTTCCGCCCGTCGAGGTTCTCTGCCGGCCGTCGAAATCGGCGACCCGCCCGTTGGGAATGGCAACCAGCCATTCATCCAGGCGGGCCGTCGAGCAAATAGAGAGCGTGCTCCCTATTTCTGCTCGACGGGATTCCCGACGGGATGCTCGCCGAGAGCGTACACACGGCCGAGGTCCTCGCTGGAATGCAGTACGCCGCGTCACTCTCTGGGCAAGAATTGGTCGTGTGTACGCCGCCTCACTCTCTGGGCAAGAATTGGTCTTCTCGCATGTGTTAGACCTCCGATGTCCATGAAGAGCAGACTTCTTTGAAAAACCTTGAAGGTTTGTGAACGGCTTTCATGGATGGAACGATGGCCTTGAGTGAAAGCCATTACTCAAGATACGAATATGTCTTGCCCTTCTGAATTGTCTGAAGTCTGTAAAGACAGCCCTACTGTGAGAACATTTCTCACTCTCTGGGCAGGAATAGGTCTTCTCACATGTGTGAGACCTCAATGTCCATGAAGAACGAACTTCTCTGAAAGTCCTTGAGGGTTTGTGTAGCGTTTTAATGGCTGGAACAGTGGGGCCTTGTGTGAAAACCATTACTCAAGATAAGAAAAGGTCTTCTCGTCCTCGTGAATCGTCTGTAAAGGCAGGCCTACAGTGAGAAAAAAATTGCACTCTGTCCAGGAATAGGCCTTTTCGTATGTTCGAGAAGAGTGGACTTCTGTGAAAAACATTTTCCATGCTCAGGAGAGGAATACTGCTGCTCACCTGTATAAAACCCTTGATGTAGAAGAAGCTCTGATTTCCTAAAACATTTTTTTAAATTTACTAAATACACCTTGAGAGTTTGTGTAGGGTTTTCATGGCTGGAGTGATTGGCCTTGTGTGAAAGCCATTACTCAAGATAAGAATATGTCTTCTTACCCTTGTGAATCATCTGAAGACTGTAAAGCCAGCCCTACTGTGAGAAACATTTTCGGACCCTGGGCAGGAATTGGTCTTCTCTTGTTAGACCCCCGATGTCCATGAAGAACGGACTACTCTGTAAGACTGAAGGTTTGTGGAGGGTTTTCATGGCTGGAACGATGGGCCTTGTGTGAAAGCCATTAGTCAAGATAACATTGTCTTCTTGCCCTTATGTATCGTCTGAAGTCTATAAAGACAGGAATACTGTGAGAACATTTCTCACTCTCTGGGCAAGAATTGGTCTTCTCGCATGGGTAAGGCCCCGTACACACGACCGATTTTCTCGGCAGAATCCAGCAAGAACCTCGATGGGAGACGTATTCTGCCGAGAAAACCGGTCGTGTGTACACTTTTCGCCGAGAAACCCGTCGAAAAACTAGTCGAGCCAAAAAGAGAGCATGTTCTTTATTTCCTCGTTGTTCAATGGGAAAATTTGGCTCGACAAGCTTTTTGACTGCCGAACTAGGAACTCGACGGGGAGAACGATGAGTTTTGCCCAACGAGTTTCTCGGTCGTGTGTACGCGGCCTCAGACCTTCAATGTCCATTAAGAGCGTACTTCTCTGAAAGTCCTTGAGGGTTTGTGTAGGGTATTCCTGGCTGGAACGGTGGCCTTGTGTGAAAACCATTACTCAAGATAAGAAAAGGTCTTCTCGTCCTCGTGAATCGTCTGAAGTCTGTAAAGATAGGCCTACGGTGAGAACATTTTTTGCACCCTGGGCAGGAATAGGTCTTCTAACGTGTTAGACCTCCGATGTTCATGAAGAGCGGACTTCTCTGAAAGACATTTCCCACACTGCTCCACACCTGTGTAAAACCTTTGATGTAGAAGAAGCTCCTGATTTAGTACAATTTATCTAAGTTCACCAAATATATGTCTTCTTGCCCTTGTGAATCGTCTGAAGTCTGTAAATACGGGACTTCTGTGAGAGCTCTGGGTAGGAATATGTCTTCTGCCTGTAAGAATCCTCTGCAACAATGGGGTTTCTGTGAAAAACATTTCCCACACTCAGGGTAGGATTAAGTCTTTTTGTCTGTGTGAGACCTCTGATGTCTATGAAGAATGAACTTCTCTGAAAAATATTTCCCATACTCGGGACAGGAATATGGCTTCTCACTTGGGAACACTCGGTATAAGAAAATGGCTCCACCCCCAGTGTGATTTCTACTATGTCTGCAAAAAGATGGGACTTCTCTAAAAACATTTACCGCACTCAGGACAGGAATACGGCTTCTCACTCAGTGTTCATTTCAGCCAGAAAACACTGCCAACACCCGGGACAGGAATATGGCCACTCCCCATGTGTAATCTTTGGTATACGTCAAGCCAAAGTGATTTCAGTGAAACATTTTACCACACACAAAGAATTACTACTGCTTCTCCTTTCTGTGATCTCTACGATGAAGGGAAAGATGGCATTTCCTTGCAAAACATTTCCCACACTCAGAACAGGAATACGGCTTCTCCCTCGTGTGAGTTTTTAGATGTTTGACAAGTGTTGATTTCAGCGGGTAAGACTTCCCACACTCAGGACAGGAATACGGTCTCTCCCCTGTGTGAGTAGTTTGATGTCTGTCAAGTTTTGCTTTTAGTAGAAAACATTTTCCACACTCAGAGCAGGGATATTGCTTCTCCCCTGTGTGAGATCTTTGATGAACGTAAAGATAGGATTTCTCTGCAAAACATTTCCCGCACTCGGAACAAGAATACGGCTTCTCCCCGGTGTGGGTTTTTAAATGTCTGTCAAGTGTTGTTTTCAGCGGATATGACTTCCCACACTCAGGACAGAAATATGGTCTGTCCCCTGTGTGAGAAGTTTGATGTCTGTCAAGTTCTCCTTTGCGTGGATAACATTTCCCGCACTCAGAGCAGGCATACGGCTTCTCCCCTGTGTGAGATCTAAGATGAACGTAAAGATGGGACTTTGCTGCAAAACATTTCCCACACTCAGAACAGGAATACGGCTTGTCACCGGTGTGGGATTTTAGATGTCTGACAAGTGTTGATTTCTGTGGATAACATTTCCCGCACTCAGGACAGTAATATGATCTCTCCCCTGTGTGAGAAGTTTGATGTCTGTCAAGTTCCGATTTCCATTGAAAACATTTCCCGCACTCAGAGCAGGAATACACCTCCCACCCTATGTGAGTTCTATGATGGACGTAAAGATCAAACTTCTCTGAAAAACATTTCCCGCACTCAAAACAGGAATATGGTCCCTCCCCTGTATGAGATTTTTGATGTCTGAGAAGTTTTGTTTTCCCTGGAAAACATTCCCCGCACTCAGGACAGGAATACGGCCTTTCCCCTGTGTGACATTTTTGATGTTTACCAAGCTCTGATTTCCTTTTAAAACATTTCCTGCACTCAGAGCAGGAATACGGCTTCTCTCCTGCATAAGTTCTAGGATGTTTAAAAGAAAAAAATTCTGAGCTAGAACTTTCCTCAAATTTAGGACAGGAAAATGTCTCCTCCCCCTGAATCCCGGCCCCACCCCTCACAGTACGAGGTTGCTCGGAGTCGGAGGGATTCCATGGTCTATCCACACTGTAAAGTCCTCCATCCATAGTGGAGCTCATTGTCTTTTCTCCTCCACAATCTCCTGTGATGTCCTCATCTTCTATTCTCCACAAAATGGGAAGATCCTTTGAGGGTTTCTCCATGGCGTGTTCTGGAAAAATAGAAAAACATCATCAATAGATCTGAGAGGTTTAGTTCCCTTCCATCAAGATTCCATCTGGATCAGGTAGATATGAGTGAGGAGATGTTCTCTGTGGAGGTCCCAACCAGCTGGGACTCTTCCCCCCATCAAAGAACCTTTGGTCCTCCTCCCAGATCACTTCTACATTTACACAGCCTTGTCAGAAGAGCGGGAACCAATAGGGACTGGGAGAGGCGTGCTCTTTACACAACCACAAGTTGGGTCCCAAAGCACCCTGCCCATGTTGAGGGCATGTGGCCTGGTAAGGTTCAGGAGGGGGAGGGTCACTCACTTGTCACCCCCCCCCTATCCTGACCTGCCAGGCTGCATGCTCGGATAAGGGTCTGGTATGGAATTTGGGGGGGGACCCCCACGCCATTTTTAATTGCAGCAGGGTTCCTCTTAAAATAAATACTAGACCTAAAGGTCCTCATATGGATTTTGAGGGAGGGACCGATGCACCATTTAAAAACAAAATGGCATGGGGTTCCCTTTAAAATCTATACCAGACCTGAAGGGCCTGGCATGGATTTTGGGGGGGACCCATACGTCATTTTTTGTATGTATGTGTTTTATTTACTATGTGGACTGCACTATATACTCTGAACTGTATTATATATTACGGGGACTGGACTATATCAAATTGTATTTACATGCCCCAGTCATGGTGCCAGAACACTGTAACCCCTCACAATTACTCTAGTTGGGTGCAGTAACAGGCCCTGCTGTTAAATATGTTTTCAAAAATGTTATCACATGCCCCTGTTAATGTGGCAACAAATCTGGGCCTTGGGTGTTAGTGGTGCCCTAAACCAAAATTATTGTTGGAAGCTAGAATCATCAAGATTCAGGAATAGGATAGGCAGTCTTCAAGGAATCCCAGATCCATAGGAAATCCAATCAGTTACATCAGCATCAGGGGCTTTATAGCTGCTGATCCAGGACCAATTCATTTTTTATGAATGTGAGCCTATCAACGGAGTCTGTGGACAGGCGCACTCTTTGATCTGTTACAAACCCTCCAGCAGCACTGAATGTGCGTTCAGAAAGAACGCTGGATTCAGGACAGGCCAGTAGCTCAATTGCATATTGAGCAAGTTCTGGCCAGTGGTCCATCCTCAAGACCCAGTAACCCAGAGGATGTTCCGTTGGAAAGGTCTCCAGGTCTGCTCTTGCCCCTAGATCAGTGATGGCGAACCTTGGCACCCCAGATGTTTTGGAACTACATTTCACATGATGTTCATCTACACTGGCGCGTGCATAAGCATCATGGGAAATGTAGTTCCAAAACATCTGGGGTGCCAAAGTTTGCCATTACTGCCCTAGATATTCCTGCACCATGTATTGCAGACACTGGCGATGGTTGCTTGAACCGATCAGCCCTTGGTGCTGAGGACTGAAAAATTGTTTAAAGGCAGCGGTCAGCCAGCCACCTTTTCCACCGTCGTTCTTCTGACCGAATGAAGCCTCAGAAACGCGTTGTACAGCACCAGGAACTTGTAATCTCCCAGGGTCTGGATAGGCATTACAAACTTTTCTTCAAGGCCTCCTGAAGATGTTTCATCCTCTGCTTCCTCTGCAAAGGCAGGATGAGTTCTGCAACCTTACCCTTGTAACGTGGATCGAGAAGGGTTGCCAGCCAGTAATGATCCCTCTCATTGATACAACAAATCCTAGGGTCCTTTCGCAGGCTTTACAGAATCAGGGAGGCCATGCAGCGTAAGTTTGCAGAGGCATTTGATTCTGAGTCCTCTGGGTCACTAAGGATCACATTATTCATAATTACCTCCTCCCAGCCACGTACAACTGCTTGGGTTTCTGGGGACAGAAAATCATCCCTTGAAGACTGCTGCTGAGTGTTATCCTCTACATCTATGCTGACACAATCCTCCTCTTTCTGTGTGTTTGGCGGCCCCGCAGGAATGCAATCTGCATAAAGGGGGCCTTGAGAGAATAGGAAGTCCTCCACTTCCTCCCACTATTCTGCCTCAAGTGCCCTGTCCATGATTCCACGACGCGTGTGCTTCAGACTAGAGGGTAAGTGTCACTGATGCATGCATTGTCGCGGCTCACCATCCTTGTGGCCTCCTCAAATGGTGACAGGACAGTGCATGCATCCTTGATCAGTAGCCACTAAAGTGGCGAAAAGAAGCCAAGCTCTCCTGACCCAGTCCTGGTGCCATACTCACACAGGTACTCATTGACGGCCCTCTGCTGTTTGTGCAGCAGCTGCAACATTGCCGATGTTGAGTTCCACCTGGTGAGCATGTCACAAATGAGGCAGTTGGTAAGCAGGTTGAATTCCCGTTGAATGTCAGCCAGCCGACCACTGCCATTGTATGACCTCCAGAAATGACCACAGACTTGTCTGGCCTGCCTCAGGAGATCTTGTAAGCCTGGGTACCTGCTCAAGAACCCCTGCACCACCAAATTCAAGACGTGTGCCAAGCATGGAACATGGGTCAAGTGTCCCCGTCAGAGGGCAGAGAGAAGATTGGTGCCATTGTCGCATACAACCATTCCTGGCTTAAGCTGCCGTGGCATCAACCACCTCTGAGCCTGCCCCTTCAGAGCTGCCCCAGTGTGGCTCCTGCCCCCTAGGCAGACTAACTGAAGCACCGCATGGCATCTTTTAGCCCGAGTGCTTGCGTAGCCCCTTGAATGCTTATGGAACACCGCTAGTTCAGGAAGACAATTCTGCAGAAGAGGCCATAGAGGAAGAATAAGAGGAGCGATGGGAGCATACAGATGTTGTGGCAGAATCACCACCAGCTTTTTTGGAGGCGTGGTAGCGGAACAAGCTCCAACACTGAACCCAGCTGCCAGCAGTTACCCAGTGCACCGTGAAGGAAAGGATATGTCCCTGTCCATGCCTGCTGGACCATGAGTCTGCAGTAATATGAACCTTGCTGCTCACCCCCCTATCCAACAAAGCCAAAACATTGCCTTCCACATGACGGTAGAGAGCTGGAATGGATTAAAGTGAAAAGAAATGTCGTTTTGGAACCTGCCACTGTGGTACAGCACATTCCAGAAATTCACGAAAGGGGGCAGAGTCTACCAGCTAAAAAGGCAGCAGTTGCAGTGATAGCAATTTGGGGTAGCGACATTTGCCTGCTGAAATCAAATGGTGGTGTACTGCTAGCAGATGCAAGTACTTGTGGCACCTATGGCTCTACCTTCATTCCTCTCAATACACTGCCTATATGCCACTAACTAACCTGCCTAATCTAGCGCTCTCCCTCCTCTTTCCACTCCAACACCACGGCTGCCGGTGGAAGAAGTCGTATATAGTGTGGGGCGCCCCCTGAGCCATGATTGGTTAAAGGCACCCTGCCTTTGGCCAATTATTTTTCTCACAGCAGAGCTCGCTGTGAATGGCCAAAGCATGCTTTGGCCGATCATCAGACATCATTGCACTGCAATCTCACAGTGCATTATGGGGCGTACCCCATCGCTCGTATTTCCCACAAACACCCCACAATATTTGCAATTCGGCGAACACCCGATGTTCGAGACGAATGCCCAACCCTATTCTGGACCAATCAGTGAGCAGTAACAGAGCAGAGATAAGAGAAGAATATATTATGGGTCACCTGTGCTGATCTCTGTAGGAGTGTCCTCCTCTATGAATGTCCTCGTTATTCCAGCCTCCTCCATATATTGCTGATCATCCCTCACATACGTCTCTTCTACGTCACACTCAGTTTTCATGATCATCAGATCTTCACCCTAAACCAACAGAATAGCAGAAAATAACATCTGTAACATATAAGTATTTATGATGTGAGATCACATAGAAAATATCATCTTGTAGAGTCCACACATCGTCTCCACATGTCAGAGTGTTCAATCACTTTATGTTCCCGACCCTCAACTCCACCTACCTGATGATGGTGGGGGATGGTGTGACCTTCCTGTGTGGAATCCCGGGAATACAGAGGACGGGGACATCTCTCTGGTGGGTTCCTGGTATTAGGTGGCTCCATTGTGACATCCTTGTGTCCTCCTGAAAGCTCCATCACTCCATAGTCCTCATCCTCGTCTTTATACTCTTCTTTAACATAAACTTTAGGGTCTCTCAGGTTCCCACTCTGAATATAGAATAAAAATGACCTCAATGGTAACAATGCAGATAATGTACAGATCCTAATGATACGATCAGTGATTGTTCCTCATCTACCTGATGATGGTGGGGGATGGTGTGACCTTCCTGTGTGAAATCCCGGTAATACAGAGGACAGGGACATCTCTCTGGTGGGTTCCTGTAGCTGGATGCCTCCACCATGGTGTCTATCACCCCATCTTCTTCATTAATCTCTTCTTTGACCTCAACTGTATGAACATCCTGGTTTCCACTCTGAATAGATAATAAAAATGACATAAGTTGTAACAATGCAGATACAGTGAAACCTCAGATTGCGAGTAACACGGTTAACGAGTGTTTTGCAATACAAGCATTTATTTTTTTAAATCCTGACTTGGTTTGCGGTTGTTGGATTCAAGCCAAAGCAGTGTTCAATACCGCATTTGGCCAGAGGTGCGGGAGTGCCGGGGCCGAGCCATTCGGAAATACTCTGTTCCCAAGCCTTTCCAAGGTTTTCCGAGTTCAGCCAAGCTGTTTCCGGGCCTTTCTGAGTAATTCCGATGCTCCCCCCACCTCTGGCCACATGCGGTATTGCATGCCATTGAAGTCAATGCGGAACAAATTATTTTCATTTCCTTTGACTTCAATGAGGAAACCCGCTTTGATATGCGAGTACTTTGGATTACGAGCATTCTCCTGGAACGGATTATGCTCGTAATCCAAGATTCCACTGTAATATTCAAACCCTAATGATACTATCCGTGATTGTTCTTCATCTACCTGATGATGGTGGGGGGTGGTGTGACCTTCCTGTGTGGAATCCCGGGAATACAGAGGACGGGGACATCTCTCTGGTGGGTTTCTGTAGCTGGATGACTCCGCCATGGGGTCTATCACCCCATACTCTTCATTCTCCTCTTTAATCTCTTCTTTGACCTCAACTGTAGGAAGATCCAGGGTTCCACTCTGAATATAGAATAAAAATGACATCAATGGTAACAATGCAGATAATGTACAGATCCTAATGATACGATCAGTGATTGTTCCTCATCTACCTGATGATGGTGGGGGATGGTGTGACCTTCCTGTGTGGAATCCCGGGAATACAGAGGACGGGGACATCTCTCTGGGGGGTTCCCATTACTGGATCCATCTGTAGGAAACACACACACTGACTGAATACATTGTTTCTATGTGTTTATCAGATGATGGGGGATGTAGGTGGAGCCTCCGTACTGCTCTCTCCTTTACAATAAAGTCTCCTCTTACCCGGTGATGTGAGGGGCGGATGATTGTCCATCATGAAGTCCTTGTAGAGATCCTTGTGTCCTTCTAAATACTCCCACTCCTCCATGGAGAAATAGACAGTGACATCCTGACACCTTATAGGAACCTGACACACACAATGATACAGTCACCATCCTATGTGAATTAGTATGGAGTACATCGTACTCATTGAAAAACAACGTAACCTATGAATAAAGGCACCCAAACATTTTACAAGTCCTCTAATAAAAAAATAAAAATGCCAAGAACATGTCCCTTGTTGTAAATCCATTGTCAATCACGATGCTCGCTGATTAGCAGGAAAACAAAAATGACCCATCTCACGCGGCTGATCCTGCCGGTACTCATAGCCAAGTGATCCCTGAGCTATATAAAAGAAGGGGCTGGGTTGGTGGAGACATCATTGACCAAATTGGGTCTTATTTGGTCAAGGTCACTGCTTAACCACTTAAGACCCGGACCATTATGCAGGTTAAGGACCTTGGCCACGTTTTGTGATTCGGCACTGCGTCACTTTAAGTGACAATTGCGCGGTCGTGCGACGTGGCTCCCAAACAAAATTGGCGTCCTTTTTTCCCCACAAATAGAGCTTCCCTTTGGTGGTATTTGATCACCTCAGCGGTTTTTATTTTTTGCGCTATAAACAAAGATAGAGTGAAAATTTTGAAAAAAAAATCTATATTTTTTACTTTTTGCTATAATAAATATTCCCAAAAAATATCTAAATTTTATTTTTTTATCTTAGTTTAGGCCGAAACGTATTATTCTACATATTTTTGGTAAAAAAAACAAAAAACGCAATAAGCGTTTATTGATTGGTTTGCGCAAAATGTATAGCGTTTACAAAATAGGGGATCGTTTTATGGCATTTTTATAAAAAAATATTTTTTTTACTACTAATGGTGGTGATCAGCGATTTATTTCGTGACTGCGACATTATGGCGGACACATCGGACAATTTTGACCCATTTTTTGGACCATTGTCATTTTCACAGCAAAAAATGCTATAAAAATGCACTGATTACTGTGAAAATGACATTTGCAGTTTAGGAGTTAACCACTAGGGGGCGCTGAAGGGGTTGTGTGTGACCTCATATGTGTATCTAACTGTAGTGGGCGGGGCTGGACATATGAAGTCATTGATCGTCTTTCCCTATATCAGGGAACACACGATCAATGAAGCTGCCACTGTGAAGAACGTAGAAGGCGTGTTTACACTCACTTTCCCCTGTTCTCTAGCTCCTGTGACCGATCACGGGACACCGGCGGCGATCGGGTCCGCGGGTCACGAATCTTCGGACTGGGTCGCGGGCGCACGCGTGAACCACGGCTGGGCACTTAGAGGGGACGTACAGGTACGTGCCTGTGCCCAGCCGTGCCATTCTGCCGACGTAAATGTGCAGGAGGCGGTCCTTAAGTGGTTAAATATGGCTAGGGGCCATATTTGGGCAATGATGTCACTGCTATTCCTGACTGCTTGTTTATCTGGTGGGATTTCCAGTCGTTTCTAGGGACACAGCGCGTGCAAGCATCCACGGCTTCCTTATGAACCAGTGACAGGGGGGAGTTATCATATATGGAAGCAAAATAAACACCACTCCTATATGATGCTCGTCTCCCGCTGAATCCGGGCCGAATAGGCAGCAGTTCAGTTATTCCTCCAAACCCCCCAAAAAGCCGAACCAACAGCTCATCCCTACTGCTGGCCAGGGTCACGGCCGTTCAGGGCATTATGGGTGAGCACCAAAATTAATCAACCACAAATTCCACCAAAATGTATATCGTAAATTGAGTTTCGGTACAACCCGAAACTCATCCCTCATTACAAGGACACTGCTAGGGTGACACATCTCCAAAATGAGGAGAATGTTCCGGTGACGCGTCATATTCGGCTCCCTATCACACAATGCTCCGGAAGTGCCGTAGCGGCCAACTGCGTATGCGCGATGCGTTCCAAACGCAATTGTGATGCGTTCCAATGGATTTACGACAGTGCACACCAGCGAAGCCGTCATTCAGGGCGACGTGGACTTAGGGGAAAGTGGACAGTCGCTCCGCTCACTCGGCCTCCTGGCTGTTTTTTTAACATCCTCCAATCCACGGGGATGTTAAGGAATGAGTCTGGATGCCGAACGAGGTTCCGCTGGTGTGTACTGTCGTAAATCCATTGGAACCCATCGTGCATGCGCAGTTGGCCGCCCAGCACTTCCACAGCATTCTGCGATGGAGAGTATGACGGTACACTGGCCCCCCTAAGTGGGAAATGTTCTGGCCCGGATGTGGTTAATCTAGGTTCCCACACTATATATGTGTGTGTATCATCATCTGCTGGAGATAAAACACGTCACAGTGACTATGGAGGAAGAGGACGGACATGACGGGGTTACTGGGTGTAAATAGAAGATAAGATCTTATTACCTCATCTACTGCCACTTCAGCTTTGTCTCCTCTCCATTTCCTCCCGAATCACCTCTCACCTGGAACCTCCTGTTGGTACCTGACATCACTTCCTGTCTTCCATAGAGACTTCCTGTCTGGGAAGAATTGAGACCACCATTTTGTGGAGCTCAGAGGAACTGCAGCCCCCGAGATATGTCTTGTAGAGCAAACACGGCCTTGTGCTCTGTGCAGGGCCGCTGACAGAAATTACGGGGCCCCGTCCAGCCTCCCTCCTCTGAAAATATCAAATTATATTTTTTCTAAGATGTAATACCCGCGACGCTATGCATTGCAGCCATGGCAGAGATTATACCTTTGTTGAACAAGATCCATTCATGGCAGGGGCGGATCCAGAGTCTAGTCTCGGGAGGGGCATTGCCAGAAAATATTTTTTTTTGGGGGGCCATTTATCAGGTAACTGCCTGGTGTTACCGCTTCAATCATCACGGCACCAAGGTTGTTATGGTATCAGGATTGTTGAAGCGGATTATTTATATTATTACATTGTAATATATAATGAAATGGTTCAACTCACAATAATGCTGAATCAGTGGTAGCCCCGAGTGTGTCACTAGTGTTGAGCGGAATACGCCATATTCGATTTCGCGATATTGCGCGAATATATAGAAGAATATTCGTGAATATCGAATATTCGTGATATTTTATCCAAAAAAATTTTTGCGAAAATGATTGCGAAATTCTCATAAACGGAGATCATTTCCTGTATTACTAAACTAATATGCACTAAACACTAACTCTACTTAAAAGAAAGGAGAATAAAGGGGGCAAAAGAATGGCGGAGAAGATAATTGCGCAATATTCCTATTGCGCGATTATCTTCTCCGCCCTTCTTTTGCATTTAGAGCCAATCAGAATAACTCGAATATTCGGCAAAAGGAATATTGCGCGATTATCTTCTCCGCCCTTCTTTTGCATCAGAGCCAATCTGAGTAACTCGAATATTCGGCAAATGGAATATCGCGCAATATTCCTTTTGCCGAATATTCGAGTTATTCTGATTGGCTCTGATGCAAAAGAAGGGCCGAGTAGCTGATGCGATTCTTTTATGTTGCCGAAAATTCGCAATGCGAATTTTCGGCAACATAAAAGAATCGCATCAGCTATTCGGCCCAGGGTCTCTCTCTAATCATACCAGCAATGCTTTTAGACGTCGATGGAGATCACTAGGATGTGATCCGTTTTAAAAATAAAATTTGAAAAAATACGAATATTCACCATAGCGAATATTCGCCGCAATATTTGAGTTATTCGCAAATACTCGAATATGCAATATTCGTAGCGAATATTCGCAATGCGAATATTCGTGAGCAACACTATGTGTCACCTGCCACGTCACCTGCCGCACGTTGTGGATTGTCACTTGCCACTAGGGTGACCACATTTCCAAACTACCATTCAGGGACGCCCTCCCTTCCCAAAAATCAGGTTGTGGTGCAACAAATCACAGCACAGGGATTGGACACAAGAGGCGGGATTTATGATTTCTCCAATCCCAAGCAAAGGGCGGGGAGCGTGCTCCTCCAGGCATTCCCGGCCAGGACAAGTACTGTCAGTGAGTAAAGCGGTGATGTGGCAGCCTTTTTTGAGGGCATCAGATTGGCCTGGAGGAGTGGCTGTGTCACTTTCATTCCGGGACACTGTATTGTCCTGGAATGAATGTGCCCGGGACAGACCTGCAAAATCCGGGACACGTGGTCACCCTACTTGCCACACGTTGCAGATTGTCACTTACCACATCACCTGCCACACGTTGCAGATTGTCACCTGCCTGCCACCAGATGCAGATTGTCACCTGCCACAAGTTGCGGATTGTCACTTGCCACATGTTGTGAAATTTCACTTGCCTGCCAAGAGATGCAGATTGTCGCTTGCCACCTCACCTGCCACACCTTGCGGATTGTCACTTGCTAAGGTGGCGTTTTGCTTGTCAGAGTCAGGCAGCAGAGCGAGATGATGCAAGTTCCGCAACTACTGTCCGCTCAGACTCTCAAGCGCCGAAAGTTCCGCAACTACTGTCCGCTCAGACTCTCAAGCGCCGAAAGTTCCGCAACTACCGTCCGCTCAGACTCTTGGGCGCCGAAAGTTCCGCAACTACTGTCCGCTCAGACTCTCAGGCGCCGAAAGTTCCGCAACTACTGTCCGCTCAGACTCTCAGGCGCCGAAAGTTCCGCAACTACCGTCCGCTCAGACTCTCAGGCGCCGAAAGTTCCGCAACTACCGTCCGCTCAGACTCTTGGGCGCCGAAAGTTCCGCAACTACCGTCCGCTCAGACTCTTGGGCGCCGAAAGTTCCGCAACTACTGTCCGCTCAGACTCTTGGGCGCCGCAAGTTCCGCAACTACCGTCCGCTCAAAATCTCGGGCGCCGAAAGTTCCGCAACTACCGTCCGCTCAGACTCTTGGGCGCTGCAAGTTCTGCAACTACCGCCCGTTCAGACTCACTTGCCTGCCAAGAGATGCAGATTGTCGCTTGCCACCTCACCTGCCACACCTTGCGGTTTGTCACTTGCTAAGGTGGCGTTTTGCTTGTCAGAGTCAGGCAGCAGAGCGAGATGATGCAAGTTCCGCAACTACCGCCCGCTCAGACTCTCAGACGCCGAAAGTTCCACAAACTACCGTCCGCTCAGACTCTTGGGTGCCGCAAGTTCTGCAACTACCGCCCGCTCAGACTCTTGGGTGCCGCAAGTTCTGCAACTACCGCCCGCTCAGACTCTGAGGCGCTACATGTTCCGCAACTACCGCCCGCTCAGATTCTTGGGTGCCACAAGTTCTGCAACTACGCCCGCTCAGACTCTCAGGCGCCGCAAGTTCCGCAACTACCACCCGCTCAGACTTAGGCGCCGCAAATTCTGCAACTACCGCTAAATTTCTCGGGGGTGGCAATTGCCCTGTTGTGACCCTGGACACTTTTGAGTGGCTTAAATAAAGTAGGAATGTGGCTGTGCGCCCCGCGGCTAACAGTGGGTGTGGCCAAATATGTTAACAGTGGTGGGGGGGAGCTTGAAGTAGCTCCCAATTACCCAAATCAGTCCATCAGACCAAAGGCACCCCAAAGCGGACCATCCTAACCGCCGCACCCCAAACAACCACACCATACTTACAGCACCCGAAATCAGACCCACGCTTCTTCTGGCCCCCCAAAGTAGTCCACCCTACTTAGGACACCCCAAACTTTCTCTTTGTATCCCACCCTAGTCCTGCCAGTACACAGCTAATCACCCCACGGGAAGCAGTGCTGTGTGTCCCCCATCATACCTCTGTAATACCCTCCCAGGAAAAGGTCCAGCAAACCCCGTACACCCACAGCCCACGTCAGTTCACCTCCCCCACTACATGTACTGTATACAGAGCTGTGAGGAATAGAAGGGGATGACTCTTGGTCTCCAAGGAGGAGAAGAAACGCCGGGCTCCCCACTTTCCCTACTCTGCCAGCGACCTTATTAACCTTTATCTTCTGAAAATGTGAAGCCTCCTGTCACCTCCACCAATGAGGATTTGTGGCCGGGTCTCTGGTGGACTGAAACCCGGACACAAGATTCAAAACCCAGATTGGTGGCAACCCTAGGTGTAGTCCAGACGGGGGTATGGGGGGGGCAAAAGGTTGGACACAGGAGCAGGGGGGAAGTGGAGTGGACTGGGGACCGTGGGGTGGACAGGGGGGGGAAATGGAGTGGACTGGGGACCGTGGAATGGACTGGAGGGCAGGGAAGTGAACAAGGGGGGCAGTGGGATGGACTGGTTGGCAGGGGAGTGAACAGGAGGGCAGCAGAATAAACTGGAGACAGCAGAGTGGACGGGGCCGCGGTATGGACTAGAGGGCAGGTGAGTTGACTGAAGGGCAGCAGAGTGGTCAGCGCGATGGACTGGATTAGACAGGAGGGTATCGGAGGGGGCAGTGGGATGGACAGGGGGCACTGAGGTAGCAGAGTGAACAGGAAGGTAGCGGAGTGGGCAGTGGGCAGTGAAGATATGTGGCCGGGTTTTTGGTGGACTGAAACCCGGACACAAGATTCAAAACCCAGAGTGGTGGCAACACTAGGTGTAGTCAGATGCACAGACGGGGAGCAAAAGGTTGGACACAGGGTCAGTAGGATGGGCAGGGGGGGGGGGGGGGGGGGGAGTGGAGTGGACTGGGGACAGTGGGATTGACAGGTGGGCAGCAAAATGGACAGGGGGCACTGGAGTGGACAAGAGGACAGGGGAGTGGACAAAGGGGGCAGCAAAATGGACAGGGGGCAATGGGACGGACAGGAGGGCAGAGGAGTGGACAAGGGTGGCAGCGGGATGGACTCTTTGGCAGGGGAGTAAGGGACAGGAGGGCAGTAGGATGGACTGGAGGCAGCAGAGTGGACTAGAGGGCTGCAGAATGCACTGGAGGGCAGCAGAGTGGGCAGCGGAATGGATTGTAGGGCAGCAGAGTATAGAGGGTATCAGAGGGCACAGGGGGGGCAGCGAGGTAGACAGAAGGGCAGTGGAGTGGACAGTAGGGCAGCGGAGTGGGCAGGAGGGCAGTGGAGTGGGTAGGGGGATGGAATGGAGGGCAGAGGAGTGGGCAGGAGGGGGGCAGCAAGGTAGACAGGAGTGCAGCGGAGTGGGCAGGAGGGGGGCATTTTAGAGGAATGGGGGGCACCGGGTTCAGTATGACCTCCCGAGTCTCGTCGGACCTCACAGTGAGTTTTCCGAACCATTTGAGTGTCCAGCTGTCTGGAGTCTGCGGCTGAGACGGTCAGATCTGTGGAGCTACACAAGCACACCATCTATAATGAAAAAACTTTATTAACAGCAAAGCAAAAACATACGCACACACCAAACAGCGAATACAAAAACCGAGACCCACAACCAAAACTCCCTCAGTAAGAGAAAAACAAAACAAACTAACTCTATAAAGAAAAATACAAAATAGAAGGGGGGAGACCAGAAATGGGGGGGGGGGTGGGGGGGGCAGGGCTGACACCTTCTCTTTAAGTCAAACCCGAACACTTTAGCGGCGCACAACTTTTTTTTTTTTTTATAGTATAAACTATTTAGATACTCTGCGATTAAATAACATTTCTAATCATATGAATTTAATCGCAAGTGTTCCCCTTTACATCAGAGTTCACCTTTTACATCTGCAGAGTTCCCCTATTACATCAGAATCCGCAGAGTTCACCTTTACATCAGAGTCCCCAGAGTTCCCTTTTCCATCTGCATTCACAGAGTTCCCCTTTTACATCCGCAGAGTTCCCCATTTACATCTGCATCCGCAGAGTTCCCATTTTACATCAGAGTCCGCAGAGTTCCCCTTTTACATCCGCAGAGTTCCCATTTTACATCTGCATCCGCAGAGTTCCCATTTTACATCTGCATCCGCAGAGTTCCCCTTTTACATCAGAGTCCGCAGAGTTCCCCTTTTACATCAGAGTCCGCAGAGTTCCCATTTTACATCAGAGTCCGCAGAGTTCCCCATTTTACATCAGAGTCCGCAGAGTTCCCATTTTACATCTGCAGAGTTCCCCTTATACATCTGCATCCGCAGAGTTCCCCTTTTACATCAGAATCCGCAGAGGTCCCCTTTTACATCAGAGTCCGCAGAGTTCCCCTTTTACATCAGAGTCCGCAGAGTTCCCCTTTTACATCAGAGTCTGCAGAGTTCCCCTTTTACATCAGAGTCCGCAGAGTTCCCCTTTTACATCTGAATCCGCAGAGTTCCTCTTTACATCAGAACCCACATAGCTCCCCTTTTACATCAAAATCCGCAGAGTTCCCCTTTTACATCTACATCCGCAGAGTTCACCTTTACATCAGAGTGCCCCTTATACATCTGCATCCACAGAGTTCCCCTTTTACATCAGAATCCGCAGAGTTCCCCTTTTACATCAGAGTCCGCAGAGTTCCCCTTTTACATCAGAGTCCGCAGAGTTCCCCATTACATCAGAGTCCACAGAGTTCCCCTTTTACATCTGCAGAGTTCCCCTTTTACATCTGAATCCGCAGAGTTCCCCTTTACATCAGAGTCCACAGAGTTCCCCTTTTACATCTGCATCCGCAGAGTTCCCCTTTACATCAGAGTCCACAGAGTTCCCCTTTTACATCTGCAGAGTTCCCCTTTTACATCTGAATCCGCAGAGTTCCTCTTTACATCAGAACCCACATAGCTCCCCTTTTACATCTGCATCCGCAGAGTTCCCCTTTTACATCAGAGTCCACAGAGTTCCCCTTTTACATCAGAGTCCGCAGAGTTCCTCTTTACATCAGAACCCACATAGCTCCCCTTTTACATCAAAATCCGCAGAGTTCCCCTTTTACATCTGCATCCGCAGAGTTCACCTTTACATCAGAGTGCCCCTTATACATCTGCATCCGCAGAGTTCTCATTTTACATCTGCATCCGCAGTTCCCCTTTACATCAAAGTCCACAGAGTTCCCTTTTCCATCTGCAGAGTTCCCATTTACATCAAGAGTCCCCCTTTACATCTGCATCCACACAGTTCCCATTTTACATCTGCAGAGTTCCCCTTTTACCTCTGCATCCGCAGAGTTCCCCTTTACATCTGAATCCTCAGAGTCCCCCTTTTACATCAGAATCTGCAGAGTTCCCCTTTACATCAGAATCTGCAGAGTTCCCCTTTTACATCAGAGTCCGCAGAGTCCCCCTTTTACATCAGAGTCCGCAGAGTTCCCCCTTTACATCAGAGTCCCCCTTTACATCAGAGTCCACCTTTTGGATCCGAATCCGCAGTTTTCTTACACTGTAAGGGGGGACTCTGGGGACAGCGCTATAAGGGAGAACTCTGGGGACTCTGACATAAGGGATGCTCTGTGGCAAGTTCTAATTTCAGTGGAACATTTCCCACACACAAGGAATAATTACTCATTTTCTATGTTATCACTATTTCTTTCACCCCCGTGTGAGATTTGTGATGTCTGTAAAGTTGAGACCTCTCTCGGAAACATTTCCCGCACTCAGAACAGGAATACGGCCTCTCCTCGGTGTGGGTTTTCACGTGTCTCATAAGCGTTGACTTCAGCGGATAAGACTTCCCGCACACAGGACAGGGATACGGCCTCTCCCCTGTGTGAGATGTTTGATGTCTGTCAAGTTCTGCTTTCCGTTCATAACATTTCCCGCACTCAGAGCAGGCGTGCGGCTTCTTCCTTGGGTGAGTCCTTTGATGGGCGTCAAGTTCGGACTTCTCCGCAAAACAGTTCCCGCACTCAGAGCAGGTGTACAGCTTAACTGTGTGAGTTCTTTGATGGGCGTCAAGTTCGGACTTCTCTGCAAAACAGTTCCCGCACTCAAAGCAGATGTACGGATTCTTCTCTGTGTGAGTCCTATGATGGGCGTCAAGTTCAGACTTCTCTGCAAAACAATTCCCACACTCAGAGCAGGCGTGCGGCTTCTTCTCTGTGTGAGTTTGATGATGGGCGTCAAGTTCGGACTTCTCTGCAAAACAGTTCCCGCACTCGGAACAGGAATAGGAATTAACACGCGCGTGGATACTTTGATGTTTGAGAAGTGTTGATTTCTGGCGAAAACATTTCCCGCACTCAGGACAGGAATACGGCTTCTCACCGCTGTGGGCTTTTTGATGTTTGACAAGTGCCGATTCCCGTGTAAAAAGTTTCCCGCACTCGGGACAAGAATACGCCTTCTCGCCCGTGTGTGTTTTTTGATGTAGGGCAAGTGTTGCCTTATCCTGAAAACATTTCCCGCACTTAGGACAGCAATAGGATCTCTCCTCCGTGTGAGAAATCTGATGTCTGTCAAGGGCCGCCTTCCGTAGAAAACATTTCCCGCACTCGGAGCAGTCGTATCGCTTCTCCCGCATGTGAGTTCTATGGTGAACGTAAAGATTGGACTTCTCTGAAAAACATTTCCCGCACTCGGAGCAGGAATACGGCTTCTCGCCCGTGTGGGATTTTAGATGCCGGACAAGCGTGGATTTCAGCGGGTAAGATTTCCCGCACACGGGACAGGCATGCGGCCTCTCCCCCGTGTGAGACGTTTTATGCATGACAAGCTCAGATTTCCATTTAAAACATTTCCCGCACTCGCTGCAGTGAAACACCTCCTCTCCCGTGTGGGTTCTATGATGGACGTAAAGCTCGGACTTCTCTAAAAACAAACCCCCGCACTCGGAACAGGAATAGGGCCCCTCCCCCGTGTGAGATTTTTGATGCCTGACAAGTGTGGATTTCCGCGGGAAACATTTCCCGCACTCGGAACAGGCATACGGCCTCTCCCCCGTGTGAGATCTCTTCTTCCTCTGAATCAAGGCCCTGCCCCCCACAGTACGAGGTTGCTCTGAGTCGGAGGGATTCCTTGGTCTATCCACACTGTGAAGTCCTCCATCCATAGTGGAGCTCATTGTCTTTTCTCCTGTGATGTCCTCATCTTTCATTTTACACCTACGAGATAAAGTGCGACGATCCTTTGAGGGTTTCTCCATGGCGTGTCCTGGAAAAATAGAAAAACATCATCAATATATCTGAGAGTGTTAGTTCACTTCCATCAAGGTTCCATCTGGATCAGGTAGATATGAGTGAGGAGATGTTCTCTGTGGAGGTCCCAACCAGCTGGGACTCTTCCCCCCCATCAAAAAACCTTTGGTCCTCCTCCCAGATCACTTCTACATTTACACAGCCTTGTCAGAAGAGCAGGAACCAATGGGGGCTGGTAGGGGCGTGCTCTTTACACAACCACAAGTCTAGGTACTGGGTCATGTGATCTCTGATAGACAAGAGGGTCAAAGTTCTTTGCCTTTACCATAGAACAAGCAACCATAGGCTTACTGCTGGAAGAAGGACCAACCTAAGAAAGGCTCAATCTGTGTTATCATATCTGTGCTACTGTAACTAGGAGAGACACACAACCTGATGCTGCCAGCTGAACCCCAGGACGAGTATCAGTACAGGGAGGGGACTATTATCAACCTATTATTGGCTGATATCACTCAGCTCCGCCCTACTCTGGACCAATCAGTGAGCAGTAACAGAGCAGAGATAAGAGAAGAATATATTATGGGTCACCTGTGCTGATCTCTGTAGGAGTGTCCTCCTCTATGAATGTCCTTGTCATTCCAGCCTCCTCCGTATATTGCTGATCATCCCTCACATACGTCTCCTCTTCTTCACCCTCAACTTTTACGATAATCAGATCTTCATCCTAAACCAAGAGAACGGCAGAAAATAACATCTGTACCATAGAAGTATTATTAATGTGAGAATTTTTATTTTGTGGAGATTTGGATGTCCCAGACTGCAGGAAGCGTCCCACTGCTTGCCACCAATTTAAACGGAACGTCCCCAACACTCCGCTTGAGTGCGTTCGTCGTATACCGCTTCCTCCCGGTCTGAATATAGATATCAGATATTCCAACCGCTAACAAGCACAACACAGGACGATACTCGTTTAGTTGCTGAACACGGACTCTTTATTAGAACCAGAATACAAGTCTAAGGCCTCGTACACACGACCGGTTTTCTCGGCAAAAAACAGCAAGAAAACTGCGTCTTGCCGAGGTTCCCGTTCGTGTGTACGAGGCATTCAGGTTTCTCGTCAGGAAATCTGGCCAGAATCTCGACAAGAAAAAAAAAAAAAAAGAGAGAACCTGCTCTCTTTTTTCTCTCCGAGATTCTTCTCGGCCTGCCGCACTCCAGGAGAACTTCCAAAAAAAGTTGTCTTTATTAATAAAAGATGGGCATACAAAAATCAACACAGCCACAGAAGAGGACAGCCGACGCGTTTCACACTATGTTAGTGCTTAGCCACGACTAAGCACTAACATAGTGTGAAACGCGTCGGCTGTCCTCTTCTGTGGCTGTGTTGATTTTTGTATGCCCATCTTTTATTAAAAAAGACAACTTTTTTTGGAAGTTCTCCTGGAGTGCGGCAGTCCATCCTTCTTCCTATTTTCTGAAATTGCTACGTGCATCGCCAGCACCTCGGTATTCCGAGAGGTTCCCTAATTGCATACAGGACCCACCTGGAGCGGTGACTCCCTTTCCCTATTCTTCTCGGCCTGTTTCCCTGACGAGAAACCCGAGAGTGTGTACACTTACCTGTCGCCTTGGAAACCCGCGCAGGCTCGAAATGACTTTGACGCATGCGCGGTAGCTTCCACGGCATAGGTAGGGTGAAGCAAGATGGCGGCGTCGAATTTGACGAGCGCGCTCGCCCTACGCGATGACGTCACCGCGTTCTTTCCTTTCAAGAGAACCGCGGTTCTTTTGAAACAAAAGTCTGTACACTTGGGCGGCAAGAGATTCTTGCCAAGAAGCTTGTCAGGGAAAACAATGGGTTTTTCCTGACGAGATTCTCGGTCGTGTGTAGGAGGCCTTATTCTGGCCATACACTATACGAAAAAAATGGGCCGAAACTCGGTCGTTCAGACAGTTCTTTCGTTTTTCGAACAGTTAACTACTTAAGACCCTTACCAAAATGCAGGTAAAGGACCGGGCCAGTTTTTGCGATTCGGCACTGCGTCGCTTTAACTGAAAATTGCGCGGTCGTGCGCCGTGGCTCCCAAACAAAATTGACGGATTTCTCCCCCACAAATAGAGCTTTCTTTTGGTGGTATTTGATCACCTCTGCGGTTTTTATTTTTTGCGCTATAAACAAAAATAGAGCGACAATATTGAAAAAAAATGCAATATTTTTTACTTTTTGTTATAATAAATATCCCCCAAAAATACATTAAAAAAATCATTTTTTTCCCCTCAGTTTAGGCCGATACGTATTCTTCTACCTATTTTTGGCAAAAAAAATAAGTTATAATAAAAAATAAAAAAACGTTTATCAATTGGTTTGCGCAAAATGTATAGCGTTTACAAAATAGGGTATAGTTTTATAGGATTCTTACTAATAATTTTTTTTTGTACTAGTAATGGCGGCGATCAGCGATTTTATTAGTGACTGCGACATTACGGCGGACACTTCGGACAATTTTGACACATTTTTGGGACCATTGTCATTTTTACAGCAAAACATGCTAAAAAAATGCGCTTACTGTAAAAATTACGATTACAGTTAAGTGGTGTGACCTCATGTGTGTTTCTGACTGTAGGGGGGCGGGGCTGGACGTGTGACGTCATTGATCGTGTTTCCCTATATCAGGGAACACACGATCAATGACATTGCCTCAGTGAAGAATGGGGAAGCTGTGTTTACATACACCTCTCCTCGTTTTTCAGCTCCGGGGACCGATCGCGGGAATCCATCGGCGATCAGGTCCGCAGGCCGCGGTCACGGAGCTTCGGTCCGGGTTGAGCACGCCGCGACCCACGGCTGGGCACTTAAAGAGGACGTACCTTGTGCCCAGCCGTGCCATTCTGCCAACGTGCAGGAGGCGGTCCTTAAGTGGTTAAAGCAGCCAATATGACTCCGTGCCCTCCTCAGGTCATGTTTGGATGAAGTTCTTTTTCATCCTCAATCTCCAAAGTTTCGTATATGGCTCCAAGAAAATCATCCACATCTTCTAGAGACTATTTGTATTTGGGTTCCTTCCTTTTTTCTCTCCCATCTTCCTGCTCTTAAGCCTCGTACACACGCACGGTTTTCTCTGCTAGAAAACTGCTGGCAGAACTTTCTTGCAGAGTATCTTGTTCGTGTGTACGAGGCTTTCAGGCGCCGTACACTCGGCAGGGAATCTCGACGGGCAGAACACATCGTTCCGCCCGTCGAGGTTCCCTGCCGGCCGTCGAAATCGGCGACCCGCCCGTCGGGAATGGCAACCAGCCATTCTTCCAGGCGGGCCGTCGAGGAAATAGAGAGCGTGCTCTCTATTTCTGCTCGACGGGCTTCCCGACGGGAAGCTCGCCGAGACCGTACACACGGCCGAGGTCCTCGCTGGAATGTGCATTCCAGCGAGGTTCTCGCTGGTTTTCAGCGAGAACCTTGGCCGTGTGTACGGCGCCTCAGGTTTCTCATCAAGAAAAACTGCCCAGAATCTCGACGAGAAAAATAGAAAACCTGCTCTCTATTTTCACGTCGTGAGATTCTCGGCAGTGTTTGCCTGCCGAGTAACCCGAGCGTGTGTATACTTACCTCTCCATGGACGATACTTGTTTAGTTGCTGAACATGGACTGTTTATTAGAACCAGAATACAAGTCTAAAGCCTCGTACACACGACCGGTTTTCTCGGCAAAGACCAGCAAGAAAACTGCTTCTTGCCGAGATTCCCGTTCCTGTGTACGAGGCATTCAGGTTTCTCGCCAGGAAATCTGGCCAGAATCTCGACGAGAAAAATAGAGAGCCTCCTGTCTTTTTTCTCGCCAAGATTCTTGTCGGCCTGTTTCCCAACGAGAAACCTGAAAATTGTGTATACTTACCTGTCGCATGCTCGATAACTTCCAAGGAATAGGTAGGACGACAAGTGGCAAGATGGCAGCGACGGCATCGAATGCGACGCATTCTCGTCGTAGTCGATGACGTCAACGCGTTCGTGCGGTTCTTTTGAATGGTGTGTGTGTACGCTCGGCAAGAAAATCTTGCCAGGAATCTCGTTTTTTCCTGATGAGAATCCCGGCCGTGTGTACGGGGCTTGAGTCTGAGCTGTCGGTGGCCATAACACTAGATGCGCTGTTGTCGGCTCGCTCCCTTACCCTTTCATGTAACCCTGAGGCGATTTCTGATCTTGGTGAGGAACTTCCAGAATGGACTGCTGGAGGTTTAACCCTTGCTATAAACTTTTTGAGATGCTTAAAAGGTGGTAGCCATATCATTCCTCACGGATCCAAAAAGGAGTCTGTCAATGCAAATTTGGTATGGCGGTTCTGTGTACTCCAAGGGCATTTTGGTAGGACACTTTGGCACACCGCTTTCTGGGAATGGGCTTAGGCTCTTTAGGTGGTTTCACTTGCCAAAGATAAAAGCACAGGGGCCCCATGGCGGTGAGACTACAGCACACTCCACCATAACAATACTACAGTGCACACCCAGTGACACTAGTAACCCCATGTAAACACCCAGCTTGCTAGTGAACCACCACCATCTAGCTGCTGTCCCAATACAACGGATACAAAGGTCACCCATTGGTGCCTACCTGCATCCTGCTGGTGCTTTCGCCTCCTGGAGCCTGGGATGATGGAATATCATCCTCATCCAGCATCCTGGTACACTGTGGCATCCTATGCTGTCGCCTGCAGTAACACCAGCCTGCCATTCAAATTTCCCGCACCTTTAAGGGGACCAACCAGTTCCCTGGCGCACGCCGATGACGTCATCCTGCCCTGAAAATGAATGATGCACTGCATCTTCCGGCTCAAGCGCCGTTAAGCCGTGGGTACACACCCCCCCCCCCCCGATGCCACCAAGGGGACGATGAAACGGTGCCCTTCTCTTTGCCGAGGCACAGAGGAAAATTTATATCCAGGACACCTCCTGGCTGCAGCCTAGGAGGGGTTGCCCAAGGCCACACAACCGCCCTCCTCCACGCCAACGCTACGGCTCCGGTAATGTCGCCTGACCATCTGCCGCATAGTGGCTTCATCCAGTTAGCCCTGCTGACACCAAACTGCTGCCCCAGCCAGACACCTGTCCTGGTCAGTTTCAGAGATGGAGCCCCCCCTCAAGTGCTCTGGCAACATAGTGTTTTCTCCGTCCGGAGGAGACACTAATACTGACCAGGGACCTGGGGGACCGCCTTTTAAGAGGAGGAAAAATTCATGGCAATGTGTTTCCTGATTGTGAGGAGGAGCTCCATCTCTCAAGGGCTGACTTGGAAGACGACTGGGGAAACAAGGGTTTCCCAACCTTTCCAAGGGATTCAGGGTTCCATGGGCCCTCCTGTCACAAACATCATCTTGTAGAGTCCACACATCGTCTCCATGTGTCAGAGTGTTCAATCACTTTATGTTCCCGACCCTCAACTCCACCTACCTGATGATGGTGGGGGGTGGTGTGACCTTCCTGTGTGGAATCCCGAGGACGGGGACATCTCTCTGGTCGGTTCCTGTAGCTGGATGACTCCACCATGGTGTCCTGGTACAGATCTTTGTGTTCTTCCTCCATCACTCCATCCTCATCATCCTCCTCTTTTATCTCTTCTTTCACCTCAACTTTAGAATCTCTCAGGTCTCCACTCTGAATATAGAATAAAAATGACATCAATGGTAACAATGCAGATAATGTACAGATCCTAATGATACGATCAGTGATTGTTCCTCATCTACCTGATGATGGTGGGGGATGGTGTGACCTTCCTGTGTGGAATCCCGGGAATACAGAGGACGGGGACATCTCTCTGGTGGGTTCCCATTACTGGATCCATCTGTAGGAAACACACACACTGACTGAATACATTGTTTCTATGTGTTTATTAGATGATGGGGGATCTAGGTGGACCCTCCATACTGCTCTCTGAATATATTATGGCTCACCTGTGCTGATCTCTGTAGGAGTGTCCTCCTCTATGAATGTCCTCGTCATTCCAGCCTCCTCCATAGACTGCTGATCATCCCTCACATACGTCTCTTCTACTTCACCCTCAACTGTCATGTTCATCAGATCTTCACCCTAAACCAAGAAAATATCTTGTAGGATCCATACACCACCTCCACAAGTCATTTTCATATTCTAGATGCTTCATCCCACCAACCTGATCTTCCTGTGTGGAATCCTGGGAATCCTGAGGACGGGGACATCTCTCTGGTGGGTTTCCATTACTGGATCCATCTGTAGGAAACACACACACTGACTGAATCCATTGTTTCTATGTGTTTATCAGATGATGGGGGGGGGGTGTAGGTGGAGCCTCCGTACTGCTCTCTCCTTTACAATAAAGTCTCCTCTTACCCGGTGATGTGAGGGGCGGCTGATTCTCCATCATGACGTCCTTGTAGAGATCCTCGTGTCCTTCTAAATACTCCCACTCTTCCTGTTACTGGATAACACAACCCCCTCCACATGAGTTAGTATGGGATACATACCAGAAATAAAGACACCCAAACATTTTACAAGTCTTTTAAACAATAAAAATGCCAAGAACGTGTCCCTTGATTTAAATTCATTGTCAATCACGATGCTCGCTGGTTAGCAAGAAAATAAAATTGACCCATCGTACATGGCTGATCCTGCCGATACTAATAACTATAACAAATTACAGCTTCCTGAACTATATAAAAGAAGGGGCTGGTTTGGTGGTGACATCTTTGACCAAATATGGCCATGGTCTTCTTTGGTCGATGTCAATGCTCAGTGGCCTTATTTGGGCAATGATGTCACTGCTATTCCTGCCCCTTTGTTTAAATGACAGGGATTCCCAGTGACATCAATGGTTTCTAGGGACACAGCGGGTGCAAGCATCCACAGCTTCCATAGGAACCAGTGAGAGAGGGAAGTTATCGTCTATAGAAGCAAAATGAACACCACTTCTATATGATGCTCGTCTCTCACTAAACACGGGCCGGATAGGCAGCAGTTCAGTCATTCCTCCAAACCCCCAAAAAGCCGAACCAACGGCTTATCCCTACTGCTGACCAGGGTCAAGGCTGTGCTGGACATTATGGGTGAGACCCAAAATGTATCAACCACAAATTCCACCAATTTTTATATTCGACATTAAATTTCAGTACAACCCGAATCTCATCCCCTCGTTACAAGGAGACTGCTAAGGTGGGAAGGAGATTGGAGGGAAAGGTGACAAAATGAGGACAATGTTCCGGCCCCGTAAGTGTGGAAATGTTCTGACCCTAAGCCCAGGTTCACATTGGGTACCATTTGCTTCGATTTGAGATGTGAAATCGCATCTCAAATCGGCGGCATTTGCCGGCAATGACACCGTCCTAATCGGTGCGACGCCGCATCTGTGGCGCTGCACCGATTTCAAAAAGTAGTTCCTGTACTACTTTTTTGCAATTTCGGGCCGCGAGTTTAATTTACATCTGTGCAGAAACCTGCACAGATGTCTCTTAAATCGTGGCCGAAATCGGGACTGCCAGCGGGAGTGAAATCGTGCGAGTTCAGCTGAACTCACACGGCTTCACTCCCGCAGCCCAGTGTGAACCAGGGCTCAAGGGTATTTTCTACATTTCCACACTATATATGTGTGTATCATCATCTGCTGGAGATAAAAGACGTCACAGTGACTATGGAGGAAGAGGACGGACATGACGGGGTTACTGGGTGTAAATAATATCTTATTACCTCTGCAGCGACTTCAGCAACGTCTCCTCTCTACTTCTGCCTGACTCACCTTTCACCCGGAACTTCCTATTTATACCTGACATCACTTCCTGTCTGTGCCTGACATCACTTCCTGTCTTCCATAGAGAGTTCCTTTCTGGGCAAAAGTGAGAAGATCACCATCTTGTGGATCTTAGAAGAACTGCAGCCCTCGAGAAACGTCTAGTACTGTGAACACAGCTTTGGTGTTGTGTGTGTATGTACTGTAAATTCTTATGCTGCGTACAGACAACCGTTTTTAATGGTCTAGAAAAAAAAGTATTTTTTTCAACCCGATTATAGTTAAGTCGGCCTTGCCTACACACGATCGTGAAAAAAAAAATGCTGTAGCAAAGCGCGGTGACGTACAACGGCACTAAAAGGGGAAGTTCCATTCAGATGGCGCCACCCTTGGGGCTGCTTTTGCTGATTTCGTGTTAGCAAACTTTGGTGAGAGCCGATTCGCGCTTTTCAGTCTGTTACAGCGTGATGAATGTGCTATCTCCATTACGAACACTAGTTTTACCAGAACGAGCGCTCCCGTCTCATAAATTGCTTCTAAGCATGCACGGTTTTTTCACGTCATTAAAGCCCACACACGACCATTTTTTTACGACGTTAAAAACGACGTGAAAATTTAGAGCACGTTCGAAATTTTTAATGGCCATTTTTTTACGTTCTGGATCCCACACATGATCGTTTTTTAAAAAGTTTTATTTTTTACATCCCGAAAAACGTTGTGTGTACGTGGCATTATAGATGGGGTCATCTCAACTCCCACCAAGGAGGAGAGAACATTTTTACTAGCCTGGCCTGGATAAGCGGAGGGATTTTACTTAAATTGGTTTTGAATTGAGATGACTAATTTTGTGAAATGCTCTAATTGGCAAAGTAGCTTGAAATGATCTACCTTGATAAAAAAAAAACCTTCCCAGGTTGCTTTTCTATCCTTGTGATACCCTCTTAAGCCGCTTTTTTTTTTTATTAATCAGTGACGGTCTGCCCCCCTCTTTATAATCCAGGCAACCTCTAGTCACTCAGGTGGGTGTACCAAATATTGGAGGTGTCATGACTACTTTGCAGTAAGGTGCACGTGGAAGGGCAGTGTTTAGATGTCTTTATTTCTATGTTATTACTTTTTTTCCATGAATGAACAGGAGTCCTATGCACCCGTTACTGATTCAGATGGGGGGCAGTATCTTTGGTCCCCCTTGTTATTAAAGATTCCGATAAGCCACCTACCCATAGACCTCCATAGTCCCTGGGCTAAAATGGTGGGGAAGAAACTCTTGTCCTTAATATAGGGACAAGGTGCTTTTCCAAGGGGGGTCCCCTATGTTGAGGACATGAACTGTATGGTTCAGGAGGGTGGGGAGCACATTGGCTCACATTTTCCTGGTAAGCCAGACTACATGCTTGGATTATGGGTCTGGTATGTATTACCTGGGGGACCTTAAGCTTTTTTTTGCATTAAGTACCCCCTTAAAACCCATACTAGGCTCCAAGTGTCTGGTAAGTATTTTGGGGGGACTGTTCGCATTTTTTTCTGCACCAGAACATTTTTCCAAGGTCCGTACATTCTCCCCATTCTATATATTTATACCATCTTAGCTATTAGCTCAGAAGATGGAAATTTTTAATTTGATAGATTTGGCTCCCATTGATATCAGTGGGATTCGGGGTTCTGTACTCAGAAAATGTCCAGGGACAACTGGTAGCCTCTTTCCAGGCACCAGTGACATAGGATCAGATCCATAGACTTCCTCCCTCAGCCAGCTTGCACGGGAACCTTGGGTTGTAGATTTCAGGCTTCAGGTTCTCAGGTCAGGCACCTCAGGCCACATAGCAGCCTTTGCATGAGAGAGGCAGCAGCCTCCTCCCCACCTGAACCTCTCTCCCTAGAGGTGGGCTGGAGCTGGAACCCTGAGCCCATGTGCTCCTCAGACTTACATACGGGCACCCAGCATTCCGTGAGGAACATCCCCTTCTAATTGACTAGGGCTGTATTTCAATCAATGCTCTCATCTGCTAGGTTTCCTCCCATTGTCCAATATGCTTCCTTGCTATTGAATCAGTGTGAAACATCCAGACAGCATTAGCTGCACCCAGAGTACACTAAGCAGACCTCACTAATCAATCACTGCTCTCTGGTAAGCAGACAGCGCCTAAACTGGCCAAAATGTAGAAAGCCAAAAACTATATACACTCTCTAGCACCTACCTAGGAAGGTGGTACATGTGCATGTGACGGTTTCCCTGCTCCGGGAATACCGGACTCCGTAACGCCGTGGAGAAGCTTTAACTGTAAGTCTCAATGCTATCAGAAAATCCATTCAAATTGGACTTAAATTATTAAAACGTGGCAAGCTGCATCTGCTGATGACTGTGGTGGCAGGCTACAGCGGGAAGATGCATCTGGTGGCAGGCAGTGGTGGCAAGTGACAGGCTACATATGGTGGCAGGCAATGGTGGCAAGTGACAGGCTACATCTGGTGGCATGCAATGGTGGCGAGAGACAGGCTACATCTGGTGGCAAGCAATGGTGGCGAGTGACAGGCGACATCTTGTGGCAAGTGACAAGCTACATCTGGTGGCAGGCAATGGTGGCAAGTGACATGCTACATATGGTGGCAGGCAATGGTGGCAAGTGACAAGCTACATCTGGTGGCAGGCAATGGTAGCAAGTGACAAGCTACATCTGGTAGCAGGCAGTGGTGGCAAGTGACATGCTACATCTGGTGGCAAGCAATGGTGGCGAGTGACAGGCGACATCTGGTGGCAAGTGACAAGCTACATCTGGTGGCAGGCAATGGTGGCAAGTGACATGCTTCATCTAGTGGAAGGCAATGGTGGCAAGTAGGGTTGTCCCGATACCACTTTTTTAGCACCGCGTACAAGTACCGATACTTTTTTTCATGTACTCGCCGATACTGAATACCGATACTTTTTTTTAAATGCAGCCACGTGTCCCCAAATGCAGCCTTGTGTCCCCAAATGCAGCCTTGTGTCCCCAAATGCAGCCATGTCCCTCTAAGTTCAGCCATGGTCCCTCTGAGTTCAGCCATGGTCCCTCTAAGTTCAGCCATGGTCCCCCTGAGTTTAGCCATGGTCACCTAAGAAAAAAACAAGTCAACGGGTGCTACATGTGCATGTGACGGTTTCCCTGCTCCGGGAATACCGGACTCCATAACGCGGTGGAGAAGCTTTAACTGTAAGTCTCAATGCTATCAGAAAATCCATTCAAATTGGACTTAAATTATTAAAACGTGGCAAGCTGCATCTGCTGATGACTGTGGTGGCAGGCTACAGCGGGAAGATGCATCTGGTGGCAGGCAATGGTGTCAAGTGACAGGCTACATCTGGTGGCAAGCAATGGTGGCGATTGACAGGCGACATCTGGTGGCAGGCAGTGGTGGCAAGTGACAGGCTACATATGGTGGCAGGCAATGGTGGCAAGTGACATGCTACATCTGGTGGCAGGCAATGGTGGCAAGTGACATGCTACATCTGGTGGCAGGCAATGGTGGCGAGTGACAGGCAACATCTGGTGGCAAGTGACAAGCTACATCTGGTGGCAGGCAATGGTGGCAAGTGACATGCTTCATCTAGTGGCAGGCAATGGTGGCAAGTAGGGTTGTCCCGATACCAGTTTTTTAGGACCGCGTACAAGTACCGATACTTTTTTTCATGTACTCGCCGATACCGAATACCGATACTTTTTTTTAAATTCAGCCACGTGTCCCCAAATGCAGCCTTGTGTCCCCAAATGCAGCCATGTCCCTCTAAGTTCAGCAATGGTCCCTCTGAGTTCAGCCATGGTCCCTCTAAGTTCAGCGATGGTCCCCCTGAGTTTAGCCATGGTCACCTAAGAAAAAAACAAGTCAACGGGTGATCTGTCTATCAAAGTGCCCGGGCAAGGGGGAGGGGCTATACTTGTCAGCACGGTGGGGAAACACATCTATTCAAATGCAAATGACAGCTGTTGTGTTCCCCCAGCGCATAGTAAGTAGATGTCAGCAGCGGCGGGAGGAGGGGGGGGGGATTGACTTGTTTTTGTCTACTAGCGCAAATACTCGGTATCGGTCCCGATACCGATACTAGTATCGATATCGGGACAACCCTAGTGGCAAGTGACAAGCTACATCTGGTGGCAGGCAGTGGTGGCAAGTGACATGCTACATCTGGTGGCAAGCAATGGTGCCGAGTGACAGGCGACATCTGGTTGCAAGTGACAAGCTACATCTGGTGGCAGGCAATGGTGGAAAGTGACAAGCTACATCTGGTGGTAAGCAATGGTGGCGAGTGACAGGCGACATCTGGTGGCAGGCAATGGTGGCATGTCTGACAAGCGTTGATTTCTATGGATAACACTGTCCACACCCGGTACAGGAATACGGCTTCTCACCCATCTGGTTGCAGGAAATGGTGGCAAGTGACAGGCTTTATCTGGTGGCAAGTGACATGCTACATCTGGTGGCAGGCAATGGTGGCAAGTGACATGATACATCTGGTGGCAAGCACTGATTGGGATGATTGAAGCACTAAGACCACCCCTGCCCCACCAAACCAGTTTCCATCTCTGAGACAAAGATTCTAAACCATGACGAAAATCCATTCAAATTGGACTTAAATTCTTAAAAAGTGGCAAGCTGCATCTGCTGATGACTGTGGTGGCAGGCTACAGCAGGAAGATGCATCTGGTGGCAGGCAATTGTGTCAAGTGACAGGCTACATCTGGTGGCAAGCAGTGGTGGCAAGTGACAGGCTACATCTGGTGGCACGCAGTCATGGCAAGTGGCAGGCTACATATGGTGGCAGGCAATGGTGGCAAGTGGAAAGCTACATGTGGTGGCAGGCAGTGGTGGCAAGTGACAAGCTACATCTGGTGGCAGGCAATGGTGGCAAGTGACATGCTACATCTGGTGGTAAGCAATGGTGGCGAGTGACAGGCGACATCTGGTGGCAGGCAATGGTGGCATGTCTGACAAGCGTTGATTTCTACGGATAACACTTTCCACACCCGGTACAGGAATACGGCTTCTCACCCATCTGGTTGCAGGAAATGGTGGCAAGTGACAGGCTACATCTGGTGGCATGCAATGGTGGCGAGAGACAGGCTACATCTGGTGGCAAGCAATGGTGGCGAGTGACAGGCGACATCTGGTGGCAAGTGACAAGCTACATCTGGTGGCAGGCAATGGTGGCAAGTGACATGCTACATATGGTGGCAGGCAATGGTGGCAAGTGACAAGCTACATCTGGTGGCAGGCAATGGTAGCAAGTGACAAGCTACATCTGGTAGCAGGCAGTGGTGGCAAGTGACATGCTACATCTGGTGGCAAGCAATGGTGGCGAGTGACAGGCGACATCTGGTGGCACGCAGTCGTGGCAAGTGGCAGGCTACATATGGTGGCAGGCAATGGTGGCAAGTGGAAAGCTACATGTGGTGGCAGGCAGTGGTGGCAAGTGACAAGCTACATCTGGTGGCAGGCAATGGTGGCAAGTGACATGCTACATCTGGTGGTAAGCAATGGTGGCGAGTGACAGGCGACATCTGGTGGCAGGCAATGGTGGCATGTCTGACAAGCGTTGATTTCTACGGATAACACTTTCCACACCCGGTACAGGAATACGGCTTCTCACCCATCTGGTTGCAGGAAATGGTGGCAAGTGACAGGCTACATCTGGTGGCATGCAATGGTGGCGAGAGACAGGCTACATCTGGTGGCAAGCAATGGTGGCGAGTGACAGGCGACATCTGGTGGCAAGTGACAAGCTACATCTGGTGGCAGGCAATGGTGGCAAGTGACATGCTACATATGGTGGCAGGCAATGGTGGCAAGTGACAAGCTACATCTGGTGGCAGGCAATGGTAGCAAGTGACAAGCTACATCTGGTAGCAGGCAGTGGTGGCAAGTGACATGCTACATCTGGTGGCAAGCAATGGTGGCGAGTGACAGGCGACATCTGGTGGCAAGTGACAAGCTACATCTGGTGGCAGGCAATGGTGGCAAGTAGGGTTGTCCCGATACCACTTTTTTAGCACCGCGTACAAGTACCGATACTTTTTTTCATGTACTCGCCGATACTGAATACCGATACTTTTTTTTAAATGCAGCCACGTGTCCCCAAATGCAGCCTTGTGTCCCCAAATGCAGCCATGTCCCTCTAAGTTCAGCCATGGTCCCTCTGAGTTCAGCCATGGTCCCTCTAAGTTCAGCATGGTCCCCCTGAGTTTAGCCATGGTCACCTAAGAAAAAAACAAGTCAACGGGTGCTACATGTGCATGTGACGGTTTCCCTGCTCCGGGAATACCGGACTCCATAACGCGGTGGAGAAGCTTTAACTGTAAGTCTCAATGCTATCAGAAAATCCATTCAAATTGGACTTAAATTATTAAAACGTGGCAAGCTGCATCTGCTGATGACTGTGGTGGCAGGCTACAGCGGGAAGATGCATCTGGTGGCAGGCAATGGTGTCAAGTGACAGGCTACATCTGGTGGCAAGCAATGGTGGCGATTGACAGGCGACATCTGGTGGCAGGCAGTGGTGGCAAGTGACATGCTACATCTGGTGGCAGGCAATGGTGGCGAGTGACAGGCAACATCTGGTGGCAAGTGACAAGCTACATCTGGTGGCAGGCAATGGTGGCAAGTGACATGCTTCATCTAGTGGCAGGCAATGGTGGCAAGTAGGGTTGTCCCGATACCACTTTTTTAGGACCGCGTACAAGTACCGATACTTTTTTTCATGTACTCGCCGATACCGAATACCGATACTTTTTTTTAAATTCAGCCACGTGTCCCCAAATGCAGCCTTGTGTCCCCAAATGCAGCCATGTCCCTCTAAGTTCAGCAATGGTCCCTCTGAGTTCAGCCATGGTCCCTCTAAGTTCAGCGATGGTCCCCCTGAGTTTAGCCATGGTCACCTAAGAAAAAAACAAGTCAACGGGTGATCTGTCTATCAAAGTGCCCGGGCAAGGGGGAGGGGCTATACTTGTCAGCACGGTGGGGAAACACATCTATTCAAATGCAAATGACAGCTGTTGTGTTCCCCCAGCGCATAGTAAGTAGATGTCAGCAGCGGCGGGAGGAGGGGGGGGGGGATTGACTTGTTTTTGTCTACTAGCGCAAATACTCGGTATCGGTCCCGATACCGATACTAGTATCGATATCGGGACAACCCTAGTGGCAAGTGACAAGCTACATCTGGTGGCAGGCAGTGGTGGCAAGTGACATGCTACATCTGGTGGCAAGCAATGGTGCCGAGTGACAGGCGACATCTGGTTGCAAGTGACAAGCTACATCTGGTGGCAGGCAATGGTGGAAAGTGACAAGCTACATCTGGTGGTAAGCAATGGTGGCGAGTGACAGGCGACATCTGGTGGCAGGCAATGGTGGCATGTCTGACAAGCGTTGATTTCTATGGATAACACTGTCCACACCCGGTACAGGAATACGGCTTCTCACCCATCTGGTTGCAGGAAATGGTGGCAAGTGACAGGCTTTATCTGGTGGCAAGTGACATGCTACATCTGGTGGCAGGCAATGGTGGCAAGTGACATGATACATCTGGTGGCAAGCACTGATTGGGATGATTGAAGCACTAAGACCACCCCTGCCCCACCAAACCAGTTTCCATCTCTGAGACAAAGATTCTAAACCATGACGAAAATCCATTCAAATTGGACTTAAATTCTTAAAAAGTGGCAAGCTGCATCTGCTGATGACTGTGGTGGCAGGCTACAGCAGGAAGATGCATCTGGTGGCAGGCAATTGTGTCAAGTGACAGGCTACATCTGGTGGCAAGCAGTGGTGGCAAGTGACAGGCTACATCTGGTGGCACGCAGTCGTGGCAAGTGGCAGGCTACATATGGTGGCAGGCAATGGTGGCAAGTGAAAAGCTACATGTGGTGGCAGGCAGTGGTGGCAAGTGACAAGCTACATCTGGTGGCAGGCAATGGTGGCAAGTGACATGCTTCATCTGGTGGCAAGCAATGGTGGCAAGTGACATGCTACATCTGGTGGTAAGCAATGGTGGCGAGTGACAGGCGACATCTGGTGGCAGGCAATGGTGGCATGTCTGTCAAGCGTTGATTTCTACGGATAACACTTTCCACACCCGGTACAGGAATACGGCTTCTCACCCACCTGGTTGCAGGAAATGGTGGCAAGTGACAGGCTTTATCTGGTGGCAAGTGACATGCTACATCTGTTGGCAGGCAATGGTGGCAAGTGACATGCTACATCTGTTGGCAGGCAATGGTGGCAAGTGACATGATACATCTGGTGGCAAGCACTGATTGGGATGATTGAAGCACTAAGACCACCCCTGCCCCACCAAACCAGTTTCCATCTCTGAGACAAAGATTCTAAACCATGACGCAGTTAACCCTTTATACACACATACAGTAGCCACCGCCTCGTATTTTATTGAGAACCCGAACCACTGACACCATCTGCCGTTGCAATCCTGAACGTTAAAGAAAGACAGGTCTGCAAGTTCTTCCACAGTTGATTCCCTGACACTCTGCTCTCCAATGACAATATTTCCCACACTCAGGACAGAAATACGGCTTCTCAACCACATGGGATTCTCAATCCCGACCTTCAAAGAAAATGTCTGTATTACTCGCTGCCACGTCCAGACAGGAATATATCAGAGTTTACAATGGAGTAACGTCTTACCAGAGGCAAAAAGTTATTTCATTTCTATTTAGAGCATTCAGAGATTCAGCTCAACGATTTTTAATGAAACAAAAAATGTTGCAAGAAATATTTACAAAAAAGATTTTACTAAACAGTAAAATGATAGGAAAAAAATGTATAATGTCTTGAGATGCTCCTCTGATGTCGGAAAAGAGTGGACTTCTGTGAAAAACATTTTTCGCACTTTCTGCAGGAATGGGTCATCTGCTTGTGTGAATCCTCTGATGTCGGTAAAGAGTGGACTCCTTTGAAGAATATTTCCTGCACTCAGGACAGGGATACCACCTCCCACCTGTGTGAAGTCTTTCATGTAGAAGAATCTCTGATCTCCAATGACAATATTTCCCACACTCAGGACAGGAATACGGCTTCTCACAAGTGTGATTCCAACAAATGTCTTTATGTACACACGACCGTTCGAGTTTTTTTAGAGCATTTTTTCACAATCTAAAAATTGGGCATTAAAAATTTCGAACATGCTCTATTTTTTCACAACGTTTTTAAAGCGGTGGTTTACCCTAAATCTACTCTGTCCCATCCAATCCAGCATACTAGCGTCATGGATGCTGTTTTTTTTTTTTTTTAATAGCTCTACTTACTGTTTAATGAATAATTTTCGTTTGTCTCCACCGCGGGTGAATGGCGCTGCTATAGCGCGTCACGCCTTCCGAAAATAGCCGATTTAGGACTCGGATATTCCCGGCGCCTGCGCACAGACCTAGGAGCTGACTGCGCAGGCGCCGTATATATCCGAGTCCTAAATCAGCTATTTTCAGAAGGCGTGACGCGCTATAGCAACGCCATTCACCCGCGGTGGAGACAAACGAAAATGATTCATTAAACAGTAAGTAGAGCTGTTAAAAACAAAAAACAGCATACTGGCGCTGACGCCAGTATGCTGGATCGGATGGGACAGAGTAGATTTAAGGTGAACCACCGCTTTAAGGTTTTAAAAAAAGGTCGTGTGTGTGCTTAAACGACGTGAAAAAAACACGCATTGTCAGAAACAAGTTATGAGACGGGAGCGCTCGATTTGGTAAAACTAGCGTTCGTAATGGAGTAAGCACATTCATCACGCTGTAACAGTAAAAGACGATTCGCTCTTTTTTGTCTAACACGGAATCAGCAAAAGCAGCCCAAAGGGTGTCGCCATCCGAACGGAACTTCCCCTTTATAGTGCCGTCGTACGTCACCGCGCTTTGCTAGAGCATTTTTTTTTCACGATCATGTGTGGGTAAGGCCGTTTTAATGATCGGGATGACATTTTTTTTATTTTTTTCTAGACCATTAAAAACCTAGGGCCAGATTCACAGAGCCATTACTCCGGTGTATCTCCTGTTAGACCGGAGTAATTTCAAATGACCCGCGTTGTATCATTCGTTTGAATCCTCAAACCATGATACGGCAGCTTCGGGCTTCGATCCGACAGGCTTACGTCTTCGTACTCCGTCGGATCTACGCTGCAATCTTTTTCCGCCTGCTGGGTGGAGTTTGCGTCATTTTCAGCGTCGGGGTATGCAAATTCGCTTTTTCCGGCAATCCACGAAGTTACGATCGTCCGTCGCATTCTCTTACGGCATCTGTAGTCATCTTTTTGCTGCGTAAAGTTAGGGAAGCAAAAATCTGATCTATAGTTAGACAGCCCATGTTAAGTATGGCCGTCGTTCCCGCGTCAAATTTCAAATATTTTTTTTGTTTTTGCGTAAGTCGTTCGGGAATAGGAATGTACGTAAACGATGCTACTCAAAAAAAATCTGACGTAACGACGTGAGTTCGCGCAATGCACGGCGGCAAATTTCTGAACGGAGCATGCGCAGTTCGATCGCCGCGGGGACGCGCCTAATTTAAATGCTTCACGCCCCCTAATCGCGTATTTTGATTCCGCCACGAGAAATACACGCCGCCGCCGTATCTTACGGGCCGAAATCTAACAGAATTCGTCTTAGAGCCAGGTAAAATACGGCGGCGTAGTGTATCTCTGATACTCTGCGCCAGGGCAATTGTACCTGAATCTGGCCCCTAATTTTTTAGAACTTGAAAAACGGTAGTGTGTACTCGACATAAGAGATGGGACTTGTCTGAAAAAAAACTTCCTGCACTCAGGACAGGAATACGGCTTCTCCACCCTATTGGATTTTTATTGTAGGACAAGTGTTGATTTCTGTGGATACCACTGCCGACACCCGAAACAGGAATACGGCTTCTCACCCATATGGGATTTTTAATCCCGCCCTTTAAAAGGATATGTCTGTATTAGTCGCTGCCACGTCCAGACAGGAATTAATCAGAGTTTACAATGGAGTAACGTCTTACTAGAGGCAAAACGTTCTTTCATTTCTTTTTAGAGCCTTCAGAGATTCAGCTTTTTTAATGAAACAAAAATGTTCTCAGGAATACGGCTTCTCACCCTTATGGGATTTTTATTGTCGGACAAGTGTTGATTTCTGCAGTTTAAACACTTCCCACACTGGGGACAAGAATACGGCTTCTCACGCATGTAAAATCTTTGATGTGTGACAAATTCTGATTTCAGTGGAACATTTCCCGCACACAAGGAAGAAATACTTTTCTCATCTTTATTATTATTTATTTTTCCCTCTGTGAGATTTATGATGGCTGTAAAGATGGGACTTCTCTGAGAAAAATTTCCCGCACTCAGAACAGGAATACGGCTTCTCACCGGTGTGGATTTTTAGATGTCTGACAAGTGTTATTTTCAGCGGATAAGACTTCCCGCACTCAGGACAGGAATACGGTCTCTCCCCTGTGTGAGAAGTTTGATGTCTGTCAATTTCTGATTTCCGGTCATAACATTTCCCGCACTCAGAGCAGGTATACTTCTTTTGCCCTGTGTGAGTTCTATGATGGACGTCAAGAAAGGATTTTTCTGCAAAACATTTCCCGCACTCAGAACAGGAATAAGGCTTCTCACCGATGTGGGTTTTTATATGTCTAACAAGTGTTGATTTCAGCGGATAAGACTTCCCGCACTCAGGACAGGGATACGGCCTCTCCCCTGTGTGAGAAGTTTGATGTCTGTCAAGTTCTGATTTCTTTTCATAACATTTCCCGCACTCAGAGCAGGTATATAGCTTCTCCCCTGTGTGAGTTCTTTGATGTCTGACAAGTTCAGACTTCAATGGAAAACATTTCCGGCATTTAAAGCAGGAATGCACCTCTTCCCCTGTGTGAATTCTATGATGGACGTAAAGATCGGACTTCTCTGAAAAACATTTCCCGCACTCAGGACAGGAATACGGTCTCTCCCCTGTATGAGATCTCTGATGCTTAAAAAGACTTAATTCGGAGCTAGAACTTTCCTCACATTCAGGAAAGGAAGGTTTCTCCTCCCCCTGAATCTCGGCCCCACCCCTCACAGTACGAGGTTGCTCAGAGTCGGAGGGATTCCATGGTCTATCGACACTGTGAAGTCCTCCATCCATAGTGGAGCTCATTGTCTTTTCTCCTCCACAATCTCCTGAGATGTCCTCATCTTCCATTTTACAACCTGGAGATAAAGTGAGACGATCCTTTGAGGGTTTCTCCATGGCGTGTCCTGGAAAAATAGAAAAACATCATCAATAGATATGAGAGGGTTAGTTCACTTCCATCAAGATTCCATCTGGATCAGGTAGATATGAGTGAGGAGATGTTCTCTGTGGAGGTCCCAACCAGCTGGGACTCTTCCCCCCATCAAAGAATCTTTGGTCCTCCTCCCAGATCACTTCTACATTTACACAGCCTTGTCAGAAGAGCAGGAACCAATGGGGGCTGGGAGGGGCGTGCTCTTTACACAACCACAAGCCTAGGCACTGGGTCATGAGTTTTATGGTAACATTTATCTTAAAGTCTTCTGGAAGAAGAGGGACCAACCTAAGAAAGGCTCAATCTGTGTTATCATATCTGTGCTACTGTAACTAGGAGAGACACACAACCTAATACTGCCAGCTGAACCCCAGGACGGGTATCAGTACAGGGAGGGGACCATTATCAACGTATTATTGGCTGATATCACTCAGCTCCCGTCCTACTCTGGACCAATCAGTGAGCAGTAACAGAGCAGAGATAAGAGAAGAATATATTATGGGTCACCTGCGCAGATCTCTGTAGGATTTTCCTTCTCTATGAATGTTCTCGTCATTCCAGCCTCCTCCGTATATTGCTGATCATCCCTCACATACGTCTCTTCTACGTCACACTCAGTTTTCATGATCATCAGATCTTCACCCTAAACCAACAGAATGGCAGAAGATAACATTTGTAACATAGAAGTATTTATGATGTGAGATCACATAGAAAATATCATCTTGTAGAGTCCACACATCGTCTCCACATGTCAGAGTGTTCAATCACTTTATGTTCCCGACCCTCAACTCCACCCACCTGATGATGGTGGGGGATGGTGTGATCTTCCTGTGTGGAATCCCGGGAATACAGAGGACGGGGACATCTCTCTGGTGGGTTCCTGTTACTTGAGGGCTCCATCATACTGTTCTTGTAGAGATCCTTGTGTCCTTCAGAGATCTCCTTCATCACACCATACTCCTCATCCTCCTCTTTATACTCTTCCTTAACAGCAAAATTATTATTCCCGAGGTTTTCACTCTGAATATTTAATAAAATAGTTATTGTAACAAACTTGCTGTGTATAAATCATAACTACCAATAATTGTAAATCATCTACCTGGTCATGGTGACCTTCCTGTGAACGGGGACATCTCTCTGGTGGGTTTCTGTAGCTGGATGACTCCTCCATGGTGTCCTGGTACAGATCTTTGTGTTCTTCCTCCATCACCCCATCCTCATCATCCTCCTCTTTTATCTCTTCTTTCACCTCAACTTTAGGATCTCTCAGGTCTCCACTCTGAAGATAGAATAAAAATGACATCAATGGTAACAATGCAGATAATGTACAGATCCTAATAATACGATCAGTGATTGTTCCTCATCTACCTGATGATGGTGGGGGATGGTGTGACCTTCCTGTGTGGAATAATCCCGGGAATACAGAGGACGGGGACATCTCTCTGGTGGGTTCCCATTACTGGATCCATCTGTAGGAAACACACACACTGACTGAATCCATTGTTTCTATGTGTTTATCAGATGATGGGGGATCTAGGTGGAGCCTCCGTACTGCTCTCTCCTTTACAATAAAGTCTCCTCTTACCCGGTGATGTGAGGGGCGGCTGATTCTCCATCATGACGTCCTTGTAGAGATCCTTGTGTCCTTCTAAATACTCCCACTCCTCCATGGAGAAATAGACAGTGACATCCTGACACCTTATAGGAACCTGACACACACAATGATACAGTCACCATCCAGACACACCCCTTGTCTGTTACTGGATAATACAACCCCCCCCCCACCCCCTACGTGAGTTAGTATGGGATACATAGTACCCCTAGAAATAAAAGCATCCAAACATTTTAGAAGTCTTTTAAGAAAAAATAAAAAAAACGCCAAGAACATGTTCCTTGTAGATCCATTGCCAATCACGATGCTCGCTAATTAGCAGGAAAACAAAAATTGACCGAGCGTACGCGGCTGATCCTGCCGGTACTCATAGTCATGACAAATGAGCTATAAAAATTTGATCCAATATGGCCATGGCCTTCTTTGGTCAATGTCAATGCCCAGTGGCCTTATTTGGGCAATGATGTCACTGCTATTCCTGCCCCTTTGTTTAAGTGAAGGGGATTCCCAGTGACATCAATGGTTTCTAGGGACACAGCGGGTGCAGGCATCCACAGCTTCCATAGGAACCAGTGATAGAGGGAAGTTATCATCTATAGCAGGGATCCTCAAACTACGGCCCTCCAGCTTTTGCAGAACTACACATCCCATGAGGCATTGTACAACTCTGACATTCACAGACATGACTAGGCATGATGGGAATTGTAGTTCCTGAACAGCTGGAGGGCCATAGTTTGAAGACCCATGATCTATAGAAGCGAAATAAACACCACTTCTATATGATGCTCGTTTCGGAACACGGGTCGAATAGGCAGCTGTTCAGTCCTTCCTGCAAACCCCCAAAAAGCTTAGGTTTGGACCGAACTAACGGCTTATCCCTACTGCTGACCAGGGTCAAGGCTGTACCACAACCACAAATTCCACCAATTTATATTCGACATTAATTTTCAGTACAACCCGAATCTCATCCCTCGTTACAAGGAGACGGCTAAGATGGGAAGGGGATTGGAGAAAAAATTGACAAAATGAGGAGAATGTTCCGGCCCTGTAAGTGGGGGAATGTTCTGACCCTGAAGGGGTTAATCTAGGTCTCCACACTGCTGGAGATAAAAGACGTCACAGTGACTATGGAGGAAGAGGACGGACATGACGGGGTTACTGGGTGTAAATAGAAAATAAGATCTTATTACCTCTTCAGCAACGTCTCCTCACTACTGCTGCCTGACTCACCTTTCACCCGGAACTTCCTATTTATACCTGAAATCACTTCCTGTCTGTGCCTGACATCACTTCCTGTCTTCCATAGAGACTTCCTTTCTGGACAGAAGTAAGAAGATCACCACCTTGTGGAGCTCAGAGGAACTGCAGTCCCGGAGAAACGTCTCATAGTGTGAACACGGCCTTGTGCTGTGTGTGTATGTACTGTAGGGTGACCAGACATCCCCAGTTTCAGGGGACAGTCCCCTTGATTGAGGACACTGTCCCCGGACCAAGTCTGTCCCTGGTTTTGTCCCCAGATTGGATTTAATAGAGGGCAGGGGCAATTTCAAAGACAATCAGTGCAGAATTAAAATAAAAAAAATTGAATTACACACCCCCGCTTGGCCGTGCCTACTAGCATAGGGGGGGTTGTATTTTTCCCATTATCTGTGCCCCTTTCTGATGATCATGTGCTGGTCGAGGCGGAGGGAATATTTCTTCAGTTTTGGGTGCCTGCCCATTTGCTTCGCTCGCAGGTTATTCTCCTTGCCTTCCCTGGCAGAGTGATCTTCCTCCGCTCCCCATCCAGTAGTAGCCGGGGCCCGAAGAGTAAGACTTGAGAGGCTGTAAGGCGGGCGGCAATGGGCAGAGAGTCGCTGATTGTTGCCATTACTAGTAAAGAAAAAATGTGTCCCCGGATTTCATTTTAAAAATCTGGTCATCTTAATGTACTGTATATCCTTATAGATGGGTCATCTCCACTCCCACCAAAAGGGAAAACAATATTTTACTGGCCTGGATAAGCGAAGGGATTTTACTTAAATTGATTTTGAATTGAGATGACTAATTTTGTGAAATGCTCTAATTGGCAATGTAGAGATGTTTAGGCAAAAGTAGCTTGAAATGATCTACTTGAATAAAAACGTTCCCAGGTTGCTTTTCTATCCTTGTAATACCCTCCCAAGCCACTTTTTGTATTAATCAGTGACGGTTTGCCCCCCTCTCTTTATAATCCAGGCAACCTCTGGTCACTCAGGTGGGTTTACCAAGTATTGGAGGTGTCATGACTAAGGTGCACATGGAAAGGCAATGCTTTGTCAAATGTTTAGGTGTCTTTATTTCCATGTCATGACTTTTTTTTTTCAATGAATGAACATGGGGAGCAGTATCTTTGGTCCCCCTTATTATTAAGGATTCCGATAAGCCACCTACCCATAGACCTCCATAGCCCCCGGGCTAAAATTGTGGGGAAGAAGCCCTTGTCCTTATTATAGGGACAAGGTGGGGTCCCCCATGTTGAGGACATGTACTGTGTGGTTTAGGAGGGTGGGGCACACATTGGCTCCCATTTTACCGGTAAGCCAGGCAGCATGCTTGGATTATGGGTCTTTTTTGTAGTACCTGGGGGACCTTAAGCATTTTTCTTGCATTAGATACCCCCTTAAAAGTCATACTAGGCTCCAAGTGTCTGGTAAGTATTTGGGGGTGCTCCACCAATTTTTTTTCTACACTGGAACATTTTCCCAAGGGCTGTTCATTCTCCCCATTTTATATATTTACTCACCCAAATGCTCCCGATGCTTCACCCGAATGGGCCGAGAAGGGCGGAGAGCGGAGCAGTCCTCGGGTATGTAAAATATGTCACTAATGGAGGAGAGGAGATCTCCTGCCGTTGTCTAGTTGATCAACGCTCGGGGAACAGAACAGCTTTCATTTGAATAGCTGTGTGTTCCCTGCCGCGCGTCGTCATATATAGCCCCTCCCAGGATTGGACGGGTGATCTGTCTATCAAAGTACCTGGACAAGGGGGTGGGGCTATATAGGACGAAGTGCGGCGGGCAACACACAGCTATTCAAATGAAACCTGTTATGTTCCCCGAGTGCTGATCAACTAGACAGCGGTGGGGGGGGGGGGCTTTCTTTGGCCACTGGAGACCTACACAAAGCTGCATTTGGGGACACATGGCTGCATTTGGGGACACAAGGCTGCATTTGGGGACACAAGGCTGCATTTGGGGACATGGCTGCATTTAGGGACACAAGGCTGCATTTGGGGACACAAGGCTGCATTTGGGAAAATGGCTGCATTTGAGGACACAAGGCTGCATTTGGGGACATGGCTGCATTTAGGGACACAAGGCTGCCTTTGGGGATATGGCTGCATTTGGGGACACAAGGCTGCATTTGGGGACATGGCTGCATTTGGGGACATGGCTGCATTTGGGGACACATTTAAAAAAAAAGTATTGGTAATCTGTATCGGCGAGTACATGAAAAAAAGTACTCAGTCCTAAAAAAGTGGTATCGGGACAACCCTAATTTATACCACCTTGCCTATTGGCATTTTTAATTTGATAGATTTGGCTCCCATTGATATCAGTGGGGTTGGGGTTCAGCATCTGATCTTCTTTTCTTTGAAGTGTGCTAAGCCCTGCTCTAACCAAGCCCAGTGTCGTTTGGCTCATCTCTGCTGCTATGGAGACTTGACCTTTGATGGTACTCAAGGCTAAACACTGATCTGACTGACCAGACCGGGGAAAAGACCGAATCTATCCCATCGAGTCCATCCTGGATAGAATTTCCTGGTCTCACACAAAAGTAAATATGCTTTATAAGTGCGATGGTAGACTTTGTAAAAGGTCGATTTTCTAGCTTTCAGGAGTGGGGAAATTATGAAATCCGATAGTCCCATGTCCCTCAGGACCTTCAATAAGCAAGCTGATGAGGTCAGCAACCTAGAAGCAGAGTGGTGAACCAGACTCTGGGCTGGATCTGAGAGGAACCACAGAGAGTCTGCCAAGCACCTGACAAGTTTCCAGTACCATGGCCTCTTGGGACAATTTAAAGCAATGAGAATCATCAGATGTCCTCCTTCTTAATGCTTCGGTGTAGGTAAGGAAGGAGCTTCTGATGGGGAAGCATAGATCAAGTTGAACTGATTCCAAGGGGTCACCAAAACATGCACTGAAAAGGCTAGACTATCCCGGGATATGGAGACAAACTGCTCGAATTGTTGTTAAACCCAGAAGCCAGGTCCACATCTAGTATCTCCCACCTACTACAGAAGGTGTGAAACGTCTCAGGGTAAAGAGACCATTCTATGGATTCTAGACATTAAACCCCTCTCATCCTTTCTAAACTCCTGCCATAGTGCTGATCTATAAGGATATAGATGCCTCCTGCATGTATCCTTACCTGTCAAATGTTTCCTCTCTGTCTGAAAAAAGAACTGAAAAACTACCGACATCCATACTTAAAGCGGAGTTCCACCCAAATTTGGAACTTCAGCTTACCCCACTCCTCACCCCTTACATGCCAAGGGCTGGTAAGGTGATTAAGCTTAATTGCCTTACTGCAGCCCCTCACCTAGGCGATCGTCTAGGACACATGACAGGTCCTAGATGATCGCCTATCGAATCAGCGGCGAGCCGCGCCGCGCACGCATGCGCAGTGCGTGCCCGGCCGTGAAGCAGAAGGCTGTCACGGCGGGTGCCCACAGTACAAATGAAGACGCAGGCCGGGGAGGGGGGAGAGAGGATCGGAGCCCCGGCCAGCGCGTTGCTGGAACGCTGGAGCAGGCAAGTGTGTGTTTATTGAAAGCCAGCAGCTACACTTTTTGTAGCTGCTGACTTTTAATAAACATCAAATTTGGCTGGAACACCCCTTTAACCGCATGCCGACCAGCCGCCACAGTAATACGGCGGCAGGTCGGCACTGGTGCGCGAGAGCCCGTAGCTCTACGTCGCCACTTTTGACGGCCACTAGGGGGCGCGCGCCCCCCGCCGGCCCCCCGCTCGCGATCGCTCGTTACAGAGCGGGGAACGGGAGCTGTGTATGTAAACACACAGCGCTCGTTCCTGTCAGCGGGGGACACGCTGATTTTCTGTTCATACAATGTATGAACGGAAGATCAGTGATTCCCCCTAGTAAGTCCACCCCCCCCATACAGTTAGAACACAAATAGGAACACACTTAACCCCTTCCCCGCCCCCTAGTGTTAACCCCTTCACTGCCAATGGCATTTTTATAGTAATCCAATGCATTTTTATAGCATTGATCGCTAAAAAAATGCCAATGGTCCCAAAAATGTGTCAAAAGTGTCCGAAGTGTCCGCCATAAGGTCGCAGTACTGAAAAAAAACGCTGATTGCCGCCATTACTAGTAAAAAAAATAATAATAATAAAAATGCCATAAAACTACCCCCTATTTTGTAAACGCTATAACTTTTGCGCAAACCAATCAAAAAACGCTAATTGCAATTTTTTTTACGAAAAATATGTAGAAGAATTCGTATCGGCCTAAACTGAGGAAAAAATTTTTTTTTTTTATATATTTTTGGGGGATATTTATTACAGAAAAAAGTAAAAAATATTGCATTTTTTTCAAAATAGTCGCTCTGTTTTTGTTTATAGCGCAAAAAATAAAAACCGCAGAGATGATCAAATACCACCAAAAGAAAGCTCTATTTGTGGGAAAAAAAGGACGCCAATTTTGTTTGGGAGCCACATCGCATGACCGCGCAATTGTCAGTTAAAGCGACGCAGTGCCGAATCGCAAAAAGTGCTCTGGTCTTTGGACAGCAATATGATCCGGGGCTAAAGTGGTTAACATTGGCTGCGCCATCTTTTTGGTGGTTTATCTTTACGCCTTAAAAAGCCTTACGTAAATAGCGTATCTTTACTGCGACGGCTGGGCGTACGTCCGTGAATCGGCGTATCTAGGTAATTTGCATATTCGACGCATAAATCGACGGAATTGCCCCCTAGCGGCCAGCATAAAGATGCAACTAAGACACGACGGCGTAATAGACTTACGTCGCTCGTATCTTAGCTAAATCCCGGCGTATCTAATTAATTGAATCAGACGCCGGGATTAAGACGGCGCACATTGGGACTTACGGCGGGGCATCTGTAGATACGCAGTCGTACGTCTACCTGAATCTGGCCCCTAGAAGCTTTGGTTAAGCGCGTTTTGTGGACAAGTTGCTACAGGAGAGAGATGCTAGAGTGCAGCATAATTCTCCCCCAGACCCAATGATTCCCGTGTTGGATTAGGGACAAATGCATGAGACTTTTTATAGTCGCTCAAACCAGCCATCCCTCAGCTCCCCCCTCAGAGAGTGGGTCAGAAGTGGATGATACAGGGATAGGCTTTGATTATGCCTTAGTTCCCGCTTTAGTGAAAGCAGTCAAGGAAGTTTTGAATTTGGAAAATTCATTTATCTCTCCTCCCAAACAAAGGAAACTCTTTAAGCAGCTCAATAAGGAGCGACATTATTTTCGGTTTGTCACAGAAATAGGTGCGATTATCTCAGAAGAATGGGGTAAACCTGATAAGAAAAGCTTTATGCTGCTATCTATGATGCAGCTTTGATGCGTCTGGTGAGATATGTAACCCTTCCCTTGAAAGATCCTCTAGAGAGACGGATTGATTCAGACCTGAAGAGAATTTACCTAACGGCAGGATCAGTCTGTAAACCAGTTCTGGCTTTAGCAGCTGTCTCAAAAGCTTAGAGGCATGGTCAGACAATGTGAATGATTCCCTCAGAAGTACCTCTGAAGAAATGGCCAAGAGCTCTCCTATTCAGGAAATCAGGCTAGCATCGGCCTTTCTGGGGGAGGCCTCTATTGATGTTATTCGCCTAGTGGCTCGAGTAATGTTGTCAGCGGTTACTGCCCGCCGTGCTTTATGGCTTCGCCCCTGGTCGGCGGATCCAGCTTCAAAGCAAGCGCGGTGCCGCATTCCCTTTGAGGGCTCTTCTCTTTTTGGCAATAAACCCGATAGATAGTGTTGCATATTCGAGTATTCGCGAATAACTCGAATATCGCGGCGAATATTCGTATTTTTTCTAATTTATTTTTAAAACAGATCACATCCTAGTGATCTCCATCGACGTCTAAAAGCATTGCTGGTATTATTAGAGACCCTGGGCCGAGAAGCTGAGGCGATCCTCGCATTGCGAATTTTCGGCAACATAAAAGAATCGCATCAGCTACTCGGCCCTTCTTTTGCATCAGAGCCAATCAGAGTAACTCGAATATTCGACAAACGGAATATTGCGCGATTATCTTCTCCGCCCTTCTTTTGCATCAGAGCCAATCAGAATAACTTGAATATTCGGCAAAAGGAATATTGCGCGATATTCCTTTTGCCGAATATTCAAGTTATTCTGATTGGCTCTGATGCAAAAGAAGGGCGGAGAAGATAATCGCGCAATATTCCTTTTGCCGAATATTCGAGTTATTCTGATTGGCTCTGATGCAAAAGAAGGGCGGAGAAGATAATCGCGCAATATTCCTTTTGCCGAATATTCGAGTTATTCTGATTGGCTCTGATGCAAAAGAAGGGCGGAGAAGATAATCGCGCAATATTCCTTTTGCCGAATATTCGAGTTATTCTGATTGGCTCTGATGCAAAAGAAGGGCGGAGAAGATAATCGCGCAATATTCCTTTTGCCGAATATTCAAGTTATTCTGATTGGCTCTGATGCAAAAGAAGGGCGGAGAAGATAATCGAGCAATAGGAATATTGCGCAATTATCTTCTCCGCCCTTCTATTGCCCCCTTATTCTCCTTTCTTTTAAGTAGAGTTAGTGTAGAGTTAGTGTTTAGTGCATATTAGTTTAGTAATACAGGAAATGATCTCCGTTTATGAGAATTTCGCAATTATTTTCGCATTACATTTTTTTTGGATAAAATATCACGAATATTCGATATTAGCGAATATTCTTCTATATATTTGCGCAATATCGCAAAATCGAATATGGTGTATTCCGCTCAACACTACCGATAGAGCCATTTCACAGGCCACAGGTGGCAAGTCAGGGTTCCTCCCTCAATATAGGCGTTCACATAATCAGAAACGCACTTTTTTCAGAGCACAGAATACAGACCGTGCTAGGCAGAGCGGCTTTGTGGTCGCCAATTAATACTTTTGTTTCTCACTATTGTGTTGAACCGGCTTTATCTTCACTAAATTTTGGTTTACAAGTGCTGTCAGTTGAATTGTGTTAAATAAATTTATTTTCTTGCCTCGGCATTTTGCCCGCCCTGGTGTGTTTGGCGAGTTATTTCCCACACATATGCTGCCATGGAGCAAGTCAGGAAAAAGGAAAATGTATTATCAAATACTTATGAATGAATGACTTGTATAGCGCAACGCATGCGAACTGAATCGCCTCTGGGCGCTTTTTCCAGCCAGTGTTAGCTTGGCTGGTGCGGTCATTTTTACCCCGTAGGATCTTGACAAGCTATGGACACACAGCCATACACACATATATACTGGGTCAATTTTTTTTTTTTGGACGATCCAATTTACCTACCAGCATGTCTTTGGAGTGTGGGAGGAAACCGGAGTACCCGGAGGAAACCCACGCAGACACAGGGAGAACATGCAAACTCCAGGCAGATGGTGTCGTGGTCGGGATTCGAACCAGCGACCCTTTTGCTGCTAGGCGAAAGTGCTACTCACTGGACCACTGTGCTGCCCACTTACCGTAATTTTCCTTTCCTGATAGGCTCCTTGGCAGCAGGAGTCCCTCCCAATACTTCGAGTCGGGTAGTTACAGAACACGGCTGAGAGCCCACAGCTGAAATTTATAGGGAGGGGTCCTATTGGGTAGTTATGGAGGTGGGGCCAACCCACACGTATGCTGCCATGGAGCCTATCAGGAAAGGAAAATTATGGTAAGTATTTGATAATAAATTTTCCTTTATTACTCGCTGCCACATCCAGACAGGAATATACCAGAGTTTACAATGGAGTAACATCTTACCAGAGGCAAAAACGTCTTATATTTCAGAGATTCAGCTTAATATTTTTTAATGAAACAAAAAATATTGCAGGAAATATTTACAAAAAGGATTTTACTAAACAGTAAAATGATAGGAATTTTACCCTAAGTACAGGGATATGGCTTCTCACAAGTCTGATTCCAACAAATGTCTTCAAGAGATGGGACTTGTCTGAAAAATATTTCCCGTACTCAGGACAGGAATACGGCTTCTCACCCAAATGGGGTTTTTCGTGTTTGACAAGCGTTGATTTCTACGGATAACACTGCCGACACCCAGAACAGGAATACGGCTTCTCACCCAAATGGGGTTTTTCGTGTTTGACAAGCGTTGATTTCTACGGATAACACTGCCGACACCCAGAACAGGAATACGGCTTCTCACCCACATGGGATTTTCAATCCCGACCTTCAAAGAAAATGTCTGTATTACTCGCTGCCACGTCCAGACAGGAATCTATCAGAGTTTACAATGGAGTAACGTCTTACCAGAGGCAAAAAGTTCTTTCATTTCTTTTTAGAGCATTCAGAGATTCAGCTTAACGATTTTTAACGAAACAAAAAATGTTGCAGGAAATATTTACAGAAAAAGATTTTACTAAACAGTTAAATGATAGGAAAAAAAATGTATAATGTCTAGAGATGCTCCTCCGATGTCAGAAAAGAGTGGACTTCTGTGAAAAACATTTTTCGCACTTTCTGCAGGAATAGGTCTTCTGCTTGTGTGAATCCTCTGATGTCGGTAAAGAGTGGACTCCTTTGAAGAATATTTCCCGCACTCAGGACAGGGACACCACCTCTCACCTGTGTGAAGTCTTTCATGTAGAAGAATCTCTGATCTCCAATGACAATATTTCCCACACTCAGGACAGGAATACGGCTTCTCAACCCAATTGGATTGTTATTGTCGGACAAGCGTTGATTTCTGCGGATAACACTTCTCACTCCCAGGACAGGAATGTGGCTTCTCACCCATATGGGATTTTCAATCCCGACCTTTTAAGGGTATGTCTGTATTACTCGCTGCCACGTCCAGACAGGAATATAAAATAGTTTACAATGGAGTAACGTCTTACCAGAGGCAAAAAGTTCTTTCATTTCTATTTAGAGCCTTCAGAGATTCAGCTTAACGATTTTTAATGAAACAAAACATTTTTCAGGAATACGGCTTCTCATCCTTATGGGATTTTTACTGTCAGACAAGTGTTGATTTCTGCGCATAACACTTCCCACACCAGGGACAGGAATACGGATTCTCACCCATTTAAAATCTTTCATGTGTGCCAAGTTCTGATTTCAGTGGAACATTTCCCGCACACAAGGAAGAATTACTTTTTTCATCTTTATTATTATTTATTTTTTCCTGTGTGAGATTTATGATGGCTGTAAAAATGGGACTTCTCTGAGAAACATTTCCCGCACTCAGAACAGGAATACGGCTTCTCACCGGTGTGGGTTTTTAGATGTCTGACAAGTGTTATTTTCAGCGGATAAGACTTCCCGCAAACAGGACAAGAATACGGTCTCTCCCCTGTGTGAGAAGTTTGATGTCTGGCAAGTACTGATTTCCGGTCATAACATTTCCCGCACTCAGAGCAGGTATACTTCTTTTGCCCTGTGTGAGTTTTATGATGGACGTCAAGATAGGATTTTTCTGCAAAACATTTTCCGCACTCAGAACAGGAATACGGCTTCTCACCAGTGTGGGTTTTTAGATGTCTGACAAGTGATATTTTCACCGGATAAGACTTCCCGCACTCAGGACAGGAATACGGTCTCACCCCTGTGTGAGAAGATTGATGTCTGTCAAGTTCTGATTTCCAGTCATAACATTTTCCGCACTCAGAGCAGGTATACTTCTTTTGCCCTGTGTGAGTTCTATGATGGACGTAAAGATAGGATTTTTCTGCAAAACATCTCCCGCACTCAGAACAGGAATACGGCTTCTTGCCGATGTGGGTTTTTAGATGTCTGACAAGTGTTATTTTCAGCGGATAAGACTTCCCGCACTCAGGACAGGGATACGGCCTCTCCCCTGTGTGGGAAGTTTGATGTCGGTCAAGTTCTGCTTTGCAGTGATAACATTTCCCGCATTCAGAGCAGGTATACGGCTTCTCCCCTCTGTGAGTTCTTTGATGTCTGACAAGTGTTATTTTCAGCGGATAAGACTTCCCGCACTCAGGACAGGAATACGGTCTCTCCCCTGTGTGAGAAGTTTGATGTCTGTCAAGTTCTGATTTCCGGTCATAACATTTCCCGCACTCAGAGCAGGTATACTTCTTTTCCCCTGTGTGAGTTCTCTGATGGTTGTAAAGATGAGATTTCTCTGTAAAACATTTGCCGCACTCAGAACAGGAATACGGCTTCTCACCGGTGTGGATTTTTAGATGTCTGCCAAGTGTTGATTTCAGTGGATAACATTTCCCGCACTCAGGACAGGAATATGATCTCTCCCCAGTGTGAGATTTTTGATGTTTGGCAAGTTCTGATTTCCATTTAAAACATTTACCGCACTCAGAGCAGGAATACGACTTCCCCCCTGTGTCAGAACTCTGATGCTTGAAAAGACCTAATTCTGAGCTAGAACTTTCCTCACATTCAGGATGGGGAAATGTCTCCTCCCCCTGAATCCTGGCCTCGCCCCTCACAGTACGAGGTTGCTCAGAGTCAGAGGGATTCCATGGCCTATCCACACTGTGAAGTCCTCCATCCATAGTGGAGCTCATTGTCTTTTCTCCTCCACAATCTTCTGTGATGTCCTCATCTTCCATTTTACAACCTGGAGATAAAGTGAGACGATCCTTTGAGGGTTTCTCCATGGCGTGTCCTGGAAAAATAGAAAAACACCATCAATAGATATGAGAGGGTTAGTTCACTTCCATCAATATTCCATCTGGATCAGGTAGATATGAGTGAGGAGATGTTCTCTGTGGAGGTCCCAACCAGCTGGGACTCTTCCCCCCATCAAAGAACCTTTGGTCCTCCTCCCAGATCACTGCTACATTTACACAGCCTTGTCAAAAGAGCAGGAACCAATGGGGACTGGAAGGTGCGTGTTCTTTACACAACCACAAGCCTAGGCCAATCAGTGAGCAGTAACCGAGCAGAGATAAGAGAAGAATATATTATGGGTCACCTGTGCTGATCTCTGTAGGAGTGTCCTTCTCTATGAATGTCCTCGTCATTCCAGCCTCCTCCGTATATTGCTGATCATCCCTCACATACGTCTCTTCTACGTCACACTCAGTTTTCATGATCATCAGATCTTCACCCTAAACCAACAGAATGGCAGAAAATAACATCTGTAACATAGAAGTATTTATGATGTGAGATCACATAGAAAATATCATCTTGTAGAGTCCACACATCATCTCCACATGTCAGAGTGTTCAATCACTTTATGTTCCCGACCCCCAACTCCACCTACCTGATGATGGTGGGGGATGGTGTGACCTTCCTGTGTGGAATCCCGGGAATACAGAGGACGGGGACATCTCTCTGGTGGGTTTCCATTACTGGATCCATCTGTAGGAAACACACACACTGACTGAATCCATTGTTTCTATGTGTTTATCAGATGATGGGGGATCTAGGTGGAGCCTCCGTACTGCTCCCTGAATATATTATGGGTCACCTGTGCTGATCTCTGTAGGAGTGTCCTCCTCCATGAATGTCCTCGTCATTCCAGCCTCCTCCGTATATTGCTGATCATCCCTCACATACGTCTCTTCTTCTTCTGATTTCACCTCAAATTCTATATCGATTGGATCTCCACTCTAAACCAAGAGAATGAGAGAGAATATCATCTGTAAGATATAAACTTTCTTATTGTGATATCACATAAAAAATCCACACATCGTCCCACCGACCTTGTAACAGTGGGGGATGTTGTGACCTTCCTGTGTGGAATCCCGGGAATACAGAGGACGGGGACATCTCTCTGGTGGGTTCCTGGTATTAGGTGGCATCATACCGTTCTTGTAGAGATCCTTGTGTCCTTTAGAGATCTCCTTCATCACACCATACTCCTCATCCTCCTCTTTATACTCGTCCCTCACAGCAAAATTATTATTCCCGAGGTTTTCACTCTGAATGATAATAATAAAACATTCATTGTAACAAACATGCTGTGTATAAATCAGAACCACCAATAATTGTTCCTCATCTACCTGATGATGGTGGGGGATGGTGTGACCTTCCTGTGTGGAATAATCCCGGGAATACAGAGGACGGGGACATCTCTCTGGTGGGTTCCCATTACTGGATCCATCTGTAGGAAACACACACACTGACTGAATACATTGTTTCTATGTGTTTATCAGATGATGGGGGATGGGGGTGGAGCCTCCGTACTGCTCTCTCCTTTACAATAAAGTCTCCTCTTACCCGGTGATGTGAGGGGCGGCTGATTCTCCATCATGATGTCCTTGTAGAGATCCTTGTGTCCTTCTAAATACTCCCACTCCTCCATGGAGAAATAGACAGTGACATCCTGACACCTTATAGGAACCTGACACACACAATGATCTGATTGTCTGTTACTGGATAATACAACCCCCCCCCCCCCCCCCCCACAAACATAAATTAGTATGGGATACATAGTACCCCTAGAAAAAGATAAAAGTTGTCAAGGTGACTATGGAGGAAGAGGACGGGCATGACGGGGGGGGGGGGGGGGGGTTAATGGGTGTAAATAATATCTTATTACCCCCTCTGCATCCTTGTGTCCTTCTGAATTCTCCTACTCTTCCTGTCACTGGATAATACAACCCCCCCCCCCCACAGGAGTTAGTATGGGATACATAGTACCCCTAGAAATAAAGGAACCCGAACATTTTACAAGTCTTATTTAAAAACTAAAAATGCCAAGAACGTGTCCCTTGTTGTAAATCCATTGTCAATCACGATGCTCGCTGCTTAGCATGGAAACAAAATTGACCCATCGTACGCGGCTGATCCTGCCGGTACTCATAGCCAAGTGACAGCTCCCTGAGCTATATAAATGAAGGGGCTGGGTTGGTGGTGACATCTTTGATCATATATGGCCATGGTCTTCTTTGGTCGATGTCAATGCCCAGTGGCCATATTTGGGCAATGATGTCACTGCTATTCCTGCCCCTTTGTTTAAGTGACGGGGATTCCCAGTGACATCAATGGTTTCTAGGGACACAGCGGGTGCAAGCATCCACAGCTTCCATAGGAACCAGTGAGAGAGGGAAGTTATTATCTATAGAAGCGAAATGAACACCACTTCTAGATGATGCTCGTCTCGGAACACGGGTCAAATAGGCAGCTGTTCAGTCCTTCCTGCAAATCCCCAAAAAGCCGAACCAACAGCTCATCCCTACTGCTGACCAGGGTCACGGCTGTGCAGGACATTATGGGTGAGACCCAAAATTAATAAACCACAAATTCCACCAATTTATATTCGACATTGAATTTCAGAACAACCCGAATCTCATCCCCTCGTTACAAGGAGACTGCTAAGGTGGGAAAGAGATTGGAGGGAAAGGCGACAAAATGAGGACAAAGTTCCGGCCCTGTAAGTGGGGGGGATGTTCTGCCCCTGAAGGGGTTAATCTAGGTTCCCACACTATATATGTGTGTATTATCATCTGCTGGAGATAAAAGACGTCACAGTGACTATGGAGGAAGAGGACGGACATGACGGGGTTACTGGGTGTAAATAGAAGATAAGATCTTATTACCTCCTCTGCATCAACGTCTGCTCTCTACTTCCTCCTGACTCACCTTTCACCCGGAACTTCCTATTTATACCTTACATCACTTCCTGTCTGTAACTGACATCACTTCCTGTCTCTATGGTAGAAGTGAGAAGATCACCATCTTGTGGAGCTCAGAGGAACTGCAGCCCCGATAAACTTCTAATAATGTGAACATATCCTCGTTCTGTGTGTATGTACTGTAAATCCTTATAGATGGGTCATCTCCACTCCCACCAAGGGGGAGAGAAATATATTACCGGCCTGGATAAGCGGAGGGATTTTACTTAAAGGGACACTAAAGTCAGGGATTTAAAAAAAAAAAAATAACAAACATGTGATACTTACCTCCACTGTGCAGTTCGTTTTGCACAGAGTGGCCCGGAAAGCTGTCTTCTGGGGTCCCTCGGCGGCTGTCTGGGCTCCTCCTCCCAAAAGCTTTCCCTCTTCATGCGAGGGCGCTCGCATGGAGGAAAGCTTTTGCGAGCGCTCTCCCGTGATACAGCGGCGGCCATAGCCGCCAACTGTATCACTCGGCTCCACCCCCCAGCGCGCCGCATCATCCGCCCTGATTGACAGCAGCGCTAGCCAATGGCTGCGCTGCTATCAATCCGTCCAGCCTAGCCAATCAACGGCCAGGCTTGGAACCGAAGAGGACGACGTGGACACGCCCGGGAGATTCGAACGGTCAGGTAAGTACAACGGGGGCTCGGGGGGGGCCGGTGCTGCTAGATGTTTTTTTACCTTCATGCATAGGATGCATGAAGGTAAAAAAACTTGTACCTTTACAACCCCTTTAATTTGATTTTGAACTGAGATGACTAATTTTGCTAAATGCTGAAATTGGCAATCTACAGATGTTTACACAAAAGAAGCTTTAAATGTTCTACAGTTGAACCTCGGATTACAAGCACAATCCGTTCCAGGAGAGTGCATGTAATCCAAAGTCATACCTCCCAACTTTTCAACTTCAGAATGAGGGACAAATGAGCATACCTCCCAACCAAGTTGTTGAGCCGGGGGGGGGAGGTTCCGCAGATCAAAGTTGTTGAGCGGGAGGGGTTCTGGGAATCGGAGTTGTTGAACGGGGGGGTTCCGCAGGGGGGGGGGGGGGGGGTTTCACGGCTCTGAGTTGTTGAGCGGAGGGCGGCTTTCGCAGCTCGGCGTTGTTGAGCGGGGGGGTTCTGCAGCTAGTCGGAGTTGTTGAGCGGGAGGGGGCCTTCCAAGGCTCAGAGTTGTTGAGCGGGGGTGGGTTCCGCAGCTCGGAGTTGTTGTTAAGTGGGGGGGTACGCTGATCAAAGTTGTTGAGCGGGGGGGTTCTGCAGGAGATCGGAGTTGTTGTTGCGGTAATCGCGGGGGGGTGCAGCGGATTCTTTTGCCATGATCGCGGGACAGTGGGATTTACCGTGAATCGCGGGACGGTTGGGAGGTATGCAAAGTGCATATCAAAGCGAGTTTTCCCATTGAAGTAAATGGAAACTAAAATAATTTGTTCCGCATTGACTTCAATGGGATGCAATACCTAATGCGGCTAGAGGTGAGGGGCACCAGAGAGCATAGAAAAGACCCAAGGACACTTTTGGCTGATTTCCTGCGCCCCCGTACCTTAGGCTAAATAAGGTACTGCAGGCCTATTTTTAGCTCTGCTCGGCTTCTGCGCCCCCGTTCAGACGGTCGGGTTTCTCTGCAGGAAAACACTGCCGAGAATCACGAAGCACTGAACTTCATTTTCTCGGCTCGTCATAGTGTTGTACGTCACCGCGTTCTTGACGGTTAAAAGTTCTTGTGACCGTGTGTATGCAAGCCAAGCTTGAGCAGAATTCTGACGAAAAACCTGATCGTGTGTACGTGGCATAAGTCTCACTGCTATCAGAAAACCCATTCAAATTGTGGCAAGCTGCATCTGCTGATGGCTGTGGTGGCAGGCTACAGTGGGAAAATGCATCTGGTGGCAAGTGACAGGCTACATATGGTGGCAGGCAAGGGTGCAAGTGACAAACTGCATCTAGTGGCAGGAAAAGGTTGCAAGTGACAAGCTACATCTAGTGAGAGGAAATGGTGGAAAGTGACAGGCTACATCTGGTGGCAAGCAAGGGTGGCATGTGACAGGCTACCTCTGGAGGCAGGCAATAGTAGCAGGTGACATGCTACATCTAGTGGCAGGCAATGATGGAAAGTGACAGGTTTCATCTGGTGGCAAGTGACAAGCTGCATCTGGTGGTAAGCAAGGGTGGCAAGTGACAGGCTACATCTGGAGGCAGGCAATGATAGCAGGTGACATGCTACATCTAGTGGCAGGCAATGATGGCAAGTGACATGCGACATCCGGTGGCAGGCAATGGTGGCAAGTGACAGGTTTCATCTGGTGGCAAGTGACAGGCTGCATCTGGTGGCAGGCAATGGTGGCAAGTGACAGGTTTCATCTGGTGGCAAGTGACAGGCTGCATCTGGTGGCAGGCAATGGTGGCAAGTGACAGGCTACATCTTGTGGCAAGCAATGGTGAAATGTGACAGGCTGCATCTGGTGGCAAGTGACATGCAACATCTGGTGGCAAATGACATGCTACAACTGGTGGCAGCCAATGTTGGCATGTGACAGGCGACATCTGGAGGCAGGAAATGTTCACAAGTGACAAGCTGCATCTGGTGGCAGGCAATGGTGGCAAGTGACAGGCGACATCTGGAGGCAGGAAATGGTCACAAGTGACAAGCTGCATCTGGTGGCAGGTGCCAGGCTACATCTGGAGGCAAGTGACAGGCTATGTCTGGAAGCAGGTAATGGTGGCAGGTGCCAGGCTACGTCTGGAGGCAAGTGACAGGCTATGTCTGGAAGCAGGTAATGGTGGCAAGTGACAGGCTATGTCTGGAAGCAGGTAATGGTGGCAGGTGACAATCTACATCTGGTGGTAGGCATTAGTTGGGAAGATTGATGCACTAACACCACACCTGTCTTACCAAACCAGTTTCCATCTCTGAGACAATATTCTAAGCCATGATGCAGTTAACCCTTTATACACACATCCAGTAGTCACCGCCTTGTTTTAATTGGGAATCCACACCATTGACACCATCTGCCGTTTCAATCCTAAACTTTAAAGGATGTGTCTGTATTATGCCGCGTACACACGTCAGGAAAACCGAGGACCGGCTTGGTCCCTTTTCCCCCGTGTACACACGGCCGGTTTTCCCGACAGGATTTCTCTTGGTTGAGATAAAACCGGCTGTGTGTTGGCTTTCTAATAGTGTTTACCTATGGGAAAACTGCTAAGGAAAAAACGCTGCAATTCGCCACGAGAAAATTTAGAACATGTTCTAAATTTTCCCGTCGTGAGTCTCTGCAGTTTTCTCATCGGCAAAACTGCTGGATAGCCTACACACACCCGGTTTTCCCGACGAGAAAACCGATTGTGTACGCGGCATTGCTCGCTGCCACGTCCAGACAGGAATAGATCAGAGTTTACAATGGAGTAAAATCTTACCAGAGGCAAAAAGTTCTTTCAATTCTATTTAGAGCATTTAGAGATTCAGCTTAACGATTTTTAATGAAACAAAAAATGTTGCAGGAAATATTTACAGAAAAAGATTTTATTAAACAGTATGAAAGGAATTCACAGCGGGAAATAATAAAATAGAAAATATTGTGCCTGGTGCAAAGAAAAAAAACCCAAACAAACGTCTAGGGCCAAATTCAGGTACAGCGGCATATGTTTTGGCCGGCGCAGTGCATCTCATATGCGCTACGCCAACTTAATACAGGGACCCCAAAACACTATTCTCAAAGCAGTCGCGCCTGCGTAGTGTAGATAGGCCGGCGTAAGCCCGCCTAATTCAAAGTAGGCAGGTAGTGGGCGTGCTTCATTTGAATTAACTGTGACCCCATGTAAATGAGCGGCTGAGCAAACGGCGCATGCGCCGTCCGTGGACGTATCCCAGTGCACATGCTCAGAATCACGTCGAATAGAATGCCTAAAAGCTTGGCTTTGGAATGCTCTACCCACGTCCATTCGCATGGAAGAAAAACTTTGGGCTTTTAGGAAAATACTGAAGACCAATCTGTTCTAAAGGATCAGCACGACTCTGGATACAAAGCGCCTTGAGGCGATTCGGTTTGCATCTGTCAGCGCTATACAAGTTACTCACTCACTCACTCAGAGACGTCGAACGTAACTTACGCCCAGCCCCATTCACGTACGACTTACGGCTGTTCCGGCGTCCATACCTTTGCATGGGATGCGCCACCTTTTTTGTTGGTTTATCTTTACGCCGGAAAAACACCTTGTGTAAACGGCGTAGATTATTGCGTCGGACGTACGTACGTTCGTGAATCGGCGTATCTTGCTCATTTGCAATGCGTCAAAGATACGCTGGCGTAGGCAAGTTACGTCGGGCAGCTGAAGCCTTGTTTGACGGCGTATCCAGCTTCGTGAATCAACGTAAAAGTATGACAGCGCACATTTGTACTTACGACGGCGTATCTGGGGATACGCCAGTGTAAAGGTACCTGAATCTGGCCCATAATGTCTAAAGATGCTCCTCTAATGTTGGAAAAGAGTGGACTTTTGTCACACTTTCTACAGGAATGGGTCATCTGCTTGTGTGAATCCTCCGATGTCGGTAAAGGGTGAACTTCTTTGAAGAACATTTCCCGCACTCAGGACAGGGACACCACCTCTCACCTGTGTGAAGTCTTTCATGTAGAAGAATCTCTGCTCCCCAATGACAATATTTCCTACCCTCAGGACAGGGATATGTCTTCTCACAAGTGTGATTCCAACAAATGTCTTCAAGAGATGGGACTTGTCTGAAAAATACTTCCCGTACTTAGGACAGGAATACGGCTTCTCACCCAAATGGGATTTTTCATGTCTGACAAGCGTTGATTTCTACGGATAACACTGCCGACACCCAGAACAGGAATACGGCTTCTCACCCACATGGGATTTTCAATCCCGACCTTCAAAGAAAATGTCTGTATTACTCGCTGCCACGTCCAGACAGGAATATATCAGAGTTCACAATGGAGTAACGTCTTACCAGAGGCAAAAAGTTCTTTCATTTCTATTTAAAGCATTTAGAGATTCAGCTTAAAGGATCACTAAAGGTTTTTTTTTTTAGCTAAATAGCTTCCTTTACCTTACTGCAGTACTGGTTTCATGTCCTTATTGTTCGTTTTTGCTTTGAAGTTACTGTAATCCTGCTCTGTTCTCCACGCTTCCTGCTTGTCTGTTTCCTTATAACCACAGTGCTGGGAGCTTTCTCACGGTGGTCTGAGCTGTCATTACTGTGTGTCTAAAACTTCCCAGAACCAATCAGATTCATTTTAAAAACAAAACACTGCCCTGGATTTGTTTGTTTTTGTTCTGCGTGTCTATTTCTACTTCACAGAAACATGAAGCCAGTTCAAAAGTGAAACTAACCTGCAGGCACATTATATGATTGATTTTTATCTATTTTTAATCATTTTGAAAAGGAATCAGTTAACTTTTATGTCTCTATACCCTGTAAACAGTCATTTCAGCAAAAAAAATGTTTTCCTTTAGTGACCCTTTAACGATTTTAAATTTAGCGAAATATTTACAGAAAAATATTTTATTAAACAGTAAAATAATAGGAATTCACAGCGGGAAATGGTAAAATAGAAAATTTTGCGCCTGGTGCAACCCCCCCCCCCCCCCCCCCCCCCCCCGAAAAAAAATGTATAATGTCTAGAGATGCTCCTTTGGTGTCAGTAAAGAGTGGACTTCTGTAAAAAACATTTTCCGTTTTTTGTGCAGGAATAGGTCTTCTGCCTGGGTGAATCCTCTGATGTCAGTAGAGTAGACTCCTTTGAAAAAAAAAATTCCCACACTTTCTGCAGGAATGAGTCATCTGCTTGTGCGAATCCTCTGATGTCGGTAAAGAGTGGACTCCTTTGAAGAATATTTCCTGCACTCAGGACAGGGACACCACCTCTCACCTGTGTGAAGTCTTTCATGTAGAAGAATCTCTGCTCTCCAATGACAATATTTCCCACACTCAGGACAGGAATATGGCTTCTCACCCTTATGGGATTTTTAATCCCGACCTTCAAAGAAAATGTCTGTATAACTCGCTGCCACGTCCAGACAGGAATATATCAGAGTTTACAATGAAGTAACGTCTTACCAAATGAAAATTTTTAATTTCTATTTAGAGCATTCAGAGATTCAGCTTAACGATTTTAAATTAAACAAAAAATGTTGCAGGAAATATTTACAGAAAAGATTAAAGTAAAACGATAGGAAAAAAAATGTATAATGTCTAGAGATGCTCCCCTGATGTCGGTAAAGAGTGGACTTCTTTGAAGAATATTTCCCGCACTCAGGACAGGGACACCACCTCTCACCTGTGTGAAGTCTTTCATGTAGAAGAATCTCTGATCTCCACTGACAATATTTCCCACACTCAGGACAGGGATATGTCTTTTCACAAGTTTGATTCCAACAAATGTCTTCAAGAGATGGGACTTGTCTGAAATATACTTCCCGTACTCATGACAGGAATATGGCTTCTCACCCAAATGGGATTTTTCATGTCTGACAAGCGCTGATTTCTACGGATAACACTGCCGACACCCAGAACAGGAATACGGCTTCTTACCCACATGGGATTTTCAAACCCGACCTTCAATGTCTGTATTACTCGCTGCCACGTCCAGACAGGAATATATCAGAGTTTACAATGGAGTAACGTCTTACCAGAGGCAAAAAGTTCTTTCATTTCTATTTAGAGCCTTCAGAGATTCAGCTTAACGATTTTAAATTAAACAAAAAATGTTGCAGGAAATATTTACAGAAAAGATTAAAGTAAAACGATAGGAAAAAAAATGTATAATGTCTAGAGATGCTCCCCTGATGTCGGTAAAGAGTGGACTTCTTTGAAGAATATTTCCCGCACTCAGGACAGGGATACCACCTCTCACCTGTGTGAAGTCTTTCATGTAGAAGAATCTCTGATCTCCACTGACGATATTTTTCCACACTCAGGACAGGGATATGTCTTTTCACAAGTTTGATTCCAACAAATGTCTTCAAGAGATGGGACTTGTCTGAAAAATACTTCCCGTACTCATGACAGGAATACGGCTTCTCACCAAAATGTGATTTTTCATGTCTGACAAGCGCTGATTTCTACGGATAACACTGCCGACACCCAGAACAGGAATACGGCTTCTTACCCACATGGGATTTTCAAACCCGACCTTCAAAGAATATATCTGTATTACTCGCTGCCACGTCCAGACAGGAATATATCAGAGTTTACAATGAAGTAACGACTTACCAGAGGCAAAAAGTTCTTTCATTTCTATTTAAAGCATTCAGAGATTCAGCTTAACGATTTTTAATGAAACAAAAAAAAATGTTGCAGGAAATAATTACAGAAAAGATTTTACTAAACAGTAAAATGACAGGAAAAAAATGTATAATGTCTAGAGATGCGCCTCTGATGTCAGTAAAGAGTGGACTTCTGTGAAAAACATTTTTTGTACTTTCTGCCGGAATAGGTCATCTACTTGTGTGAATCCTCTAATACATGAAGAAAAATCTCTGATCTCCAATGACAATATTTCCCGTACTCAGAACAGCAATATGGCTTTTCACAAGTGTGATTCCAACAATGTCTTCAAGAGATGGGGCTTGTCTGATACGTGTTGATTTCTGCGGATAACATTGCCCACACCGGGGACAGGAATACGGCTTCTCACCCATGTAAAATCTTTGATGTGTGACAAGTTCTGATTCCAGTGGAACATTTTCTGCAAACAAGGAAGAACTATTTTTTACATGTTTTCTATTATTTATTTTTCCCCTGTGTGAGATCTATGATGGTTGTAAAGATGGGTTTTGTCTCTGAAACATTTGCCACACTCAGAACAGGAATACGGCTTCTCACCGGTGTGGGTTTTTATATGCCTGATAAGTGTTGATTTCAGCGGATAAAACTTCCCGCACTCAGGACAGGAATACGGCTTCTCACCAGTGTGGGTTTTTAGATGTTTGTTTAGTGTTGACTTCAGCGGAAAAGACTTCCCGCACTCAGGACAGGAATACGGTCTCTCCCCTGTGTGAGAAGTTTGATGTTTGCGAAGTTCTGCTTGCTGTAGATAACATTTCCCGCACTCAGAGCAGGCATATGGCTTATCCCCTGTGTGAGTTCTATGATGGGCGTAAAGATTGGATTTTTCTGCAAAACATTTCCCGCACTCAGAACAGGAATACGGCTTCCCACCCATGTGGATTTTTACATGTCTGGCAAGTGTTGATTTCAGCGGATAAGACTTTCCGCACTCAGGACAGAAATGTGGTCTCTCCCCTGTGTGAGAAGTTTGATGTCTGTCAAGTTCTGATTTCTTTTCATAACATTTCCCGCACTCAGAGCAGGTATACGGCTTCTCCCCTCTGTGAGTTCTTTGATGTCTGACAAGTTCAGATTTCAATGTAAAATATTTCCCGCATTTAGAGCAGGAAAACGGCTTCTCACCTGTGTGGGATTTTTGATGTTTGACAAGTGTTGTTTTGCGAGAAAAACATTTTTCGCACTCAGAACAGGAATAAGGTCTGACCCCTGTGTGAGACATTTTATGTCTGTCAAGCTCCGATTCCCGTAGAAAACATTTCCCGCACTCAGAGCAGGAATACGACTTCCCCCCTGTGTCAGAACTCTGATGCTTGAAAAGACTTAATTTTGAGCTAGGACTTTCCTCACATTCAGGATAGGAAGGTTTCTCCTCCCCCTGAATTCTGGCCCCGCCCATCACAGTACGAGGTTCCTCAGAGTCGGAGGGATTCCATGGTCTATCCACACTGTGAAGTCCCCCATCCATAGTGGAGCTCATTGTCTTTTCTCCCCCACAATCTCCTGTGATGTCCTCATCTTCCATTTTACAACCTGGAGATAAAGCGAGACGATCCTTTGAGAGTTTCTCCATGGCGTGTCCTGGAAAAATAGAAAAACATCATCAAGAGATATGAGAGGGTTAGTTCACTTCCATCAAGATCCCATCTGGATCAGGTAGATATGAGTGAGGAGATGTTCTCTGTGGAGGTCCCAACCAGCTGGGACTCTTCCCCCCCATCAAAAAACCTTTGGTCCTCCTCCCAGATCACTTCTACATTTACACAGCCTTGTCAGAAGAGCAGGAACCAATGGGGGCTGGGAGGGGCGTGCTCTTTACACAACCACAAGCCTAGGCACTGGGTCATGTGACCTCTGATAGACAAGCGGGCAAAGTTCTGACTTGAAGACCCTTTACCATAGAACAAGTGACCAAAGGCCTAGGCTTACTGCTAGAAGAAGAGGGACCAACCTAAGAAAGGCTCAATCTGTGTTATCATATCTGTGCTACTGTAACTAGGAGAGACACACAACCTAATACCGCCAGCTGTACCTCAGGACAGGTATCAGTACAGGGAGGGGACCATTATCAACCTTCTGGCTGATATCACTCAGCTCCCGCCCTACTCTGGACCAATCAGTGAGCAGTAACAGAGCAGAGATAAGAGAAGAATATATTATGGGTCACCTGTGCTGATCTCTGTAGGAGTGTCCTCCTCTATGAATGTCCTCGTCATTCCAGCCTCCTCCGTATATTGCTGATCATCCCTCACATAGGTCTTATCTTCTGATTTCACCTCAAATTCTATATCGATTGGATCTCCACTCTAAACCAAGAAAATGAGAGAGAATATCATCTGTAAGATATAAGCTTTATTATTGTGACATCACATAAACAATCCAAACATCGTCCCACCGACCTTGTAACAGTGAGGGATGGTGTGACCTTCCTTTGTGGAATCCCGGGAATACAGAGGACGGGGACATCTCTCTGGTGGGTTCCTGGTATTAGGTGGTTCCATCATACTATTCTTGTAGAGATCCTTGTGTCCTTCAGAGATCTCCTTCATCACTCCATACTCCTCTTTATACTCTTCCTTAACAGCAAAATTACTATTTCCGAGGTTTTCACTCTGAATATATAATAAAACATTCATTGTAACAAACATGTTTGTGTATAAATCATAACCATCAATTGTTCCTCATCTACCTGTTCATGGTAACCTTCCTGTGTGGAATCCCGGGAATACAGAGGACGGGGACATCTCTCTGGTGGGTTTCTGTAGCTGGATGACTCCCCCATGGTGTCCTGGTACAGATCTTTGTGTTCTTCATCCATCACCCCATCCTCATCATCCTCCTCTTTTATCTCTTCTTTAACCTCAACTTTAGGATCTCTCAGGTCTCCACTCTGAATATAAAATAAAAATGACCTCAATGGTAACAATGCAGATAATGTACAGATCCTAATGATACGATCAGTGATTGTTCCTCATCTACCTGATGATGGTGGGGGATGGTGTGACCTTCCTGTGTGGAATCCCGAGAATACAAGGGACGGGGACATCTCTCTGGTGGGTTCCCATTACTGGATCCATCTGTAGGAAACACACACACTGACTGAATCCATTGTTTCTATGTGTTTATCAGATGATGGGGGATCTAGGTGGAGCCTCCGTACTGCTCTCTCCTTTACAATAAAGTCTCCTCTTACCCGGTGATGTGAGGGGCGGCTGATTCTCCATCATGACGTCCTTGTAGAGATCACTGTGTCCTTCTAAATACTCCCACTCCTCCATGGAGAAATAGACAGTGACATCCTGACACCTTATAGGAACCTGACACACACAATGATCTGATTGTCTGTTACTGGATAATGGGTGTAAATGCTATCTTATTACCCCCTCTGCATCCTTGTGTCCTTCTGAATTCTCCCACTCTTCCTGTCACTGGATAATACAACCCCCTCCCCCCCACAGGAGTTAGTGTGGGATACATAGTACCCCTAGAAATAAAGGAACCCAAACATTTTACAAGTCTTTTAATTAAAAACTAAAAATGCCAAGAACGTGTCCCTTGTTGTAAATCCATTGTCAATTACGATGCTCGCTGCTTAGCATGGAAATAAAATTGACCCATCGTACGCGGCTGATCCTGCCGGTACTCATAGCCAAGTGACAGCTTCCTGAGCTATATAAATGAAGGGGCTGGGTTGGTGGTGACATCTTTGATCATATATGGCCATGGTCTTCTTTGGTCGATGTCAATGCCCAGTGGCCATATTTGGGCAATGATGTCACTGCTATTCCTGCCCCTTTGTTTAAATGACGGGGATTCCCAGTGACATCAATGGTTTCTAGGGACACAGCGGGTGCAAGCATCCACAGCTTCCATAGGAACCAGTGAGAGAGGGAAGTTATTTTCTATAGAAGCGAAATGAACACCACTTCTAGATGATGCTCGTCTCTGAACACGGGTCGAATAGGCAGCTGTTCAGTCCTTCCTGCAACCCACAAAAAGCCGAACCAACAGCTCATCCCTACTGCTGACCAGGGTCACGGCTGTGCAGGGCATTATGGGTGAGACCCAAAATTAATAAACCACAAATTCCACCAATTTATATTCGACATTAAATTTCAGAACAACCCGAATCTCATCCCCTCGTTACAAGGAGACTGCTAAGGTGGGAAAGAGATTGGAGGGAAAGGCGACAAAATGAGGACAAAGTTCCGGCCCTGTAAGTGGGGGAATGTTCTGCCCCTGAAGGGGTTAATCTAGGTTTCCACACTATATATGTGTGTATTATCATCTGCTGGAGATAAAAGACATCACAGTGACTATGGAGGAAGAGGACGGACATGACGGGGTTACTGGGTGTAAATAGAAGATAAGATCTTATTACCTTATCTGCAGCGACATAAGCTCTCTACTGTCTTCTGACTCACCTTTCACCCGGAACTTCTTATTTATACCTGACACCACTTCCTGTCTGTAGCTGACATCACTTCCTGTCTGTAGCTGACATCACTTCCTGTCTGGCTAGAAGTGAGAAGATCACCATCTTGTGGAGCTCAGAGGAACTGCAGCCCCAAGAAACGTCTCGTAGTGTGAACACGGCCTTGTGCTGTGTGTGTATGTATTGTATATCCTTATAGATGGGTCATCTCCACTCCCACCAAGGGGGGGAGAAATATATTCCCGTTCTGGATAAGTGGAGGGATTTTACTTAATTTGATTTTGAACTGAGATGACTAATTTTTCTAAATGCTCAAATTGGCAATGTAGAGAAGTTTTCACAAAAAAAGCTTGAAATGATCTACAGTTGAACCTCGGATTACAAGCATAATCCGTTCCAGGAGAACGCTCGTAATCCAAAGTGCATATGAAAGCGAAGTTTTCCCATTGAAGTAAATGAAAACGAAAATAATTAGTTCCGCATTGACTTCAATGGGATGCCATACCGAATGCGGCTAGAGGTGGGGTGGGGGCGGGACGTGCGCCAGAGAGCGTCGAAAAGGCCCAAGGACACTTTTGGCTCGTTTCCTGTGCCCCTGTACCTTAGGTCAAATGACCCCCTATGCCCGCATCCCCCCGCACTGACGCTAGTAGAGGTTCCAGTTCCAGTACGAACAGGAGAGGAGACAGGGACCATTGTTCATCTCAAAGGGGGGTGACAATGTTCCATTCACTTTTACCATTATCGTTTTACCATTGCTGTGGGGCCTTTATATAGTGTTTGTATCCACTGCATCATCCTTGGTCCTATCCCCATACTCTCCAGGGTACTTATCATGAATCCCCAGTCTACCCTGTCGAATGACTTTTCGGCATTTATCGTCAGACCGGGGTGGGGTCCCCCATGTTGAGGACATGTACTGTATGGTTCAGGAGGGTCGGGGGCACATTGGCTCCCATTTTCCTGTCAAGCCAGGCAGCATGCTTGGATTATGGGTCTGGTATAGACCAGGGGACCTTAAAACATTTTTTTTTTTGCATTAGATATCACCTTAAAATCCATACTAGTAGGCTCCAAGTGTCTGGTGAAGTATTTTGGGGAGACTCAACGCAATGTTCTTTTCTGCACTGGAAATGTTTGCCAAGTTTTGTGCATTCTCCCCATTTTATATATATCTTGCCCATTAGCTCAGAATATGGGCATTTTTAATTTGATAGATTTGGCTCCCATTGATATCAGTGGGGTTGGGGTTCAGCATCTGATGTTCTTTTCTTTGAAGTGTGCTAAGCCCCGCTCTAACCAAGCCCAGTGTCATTTGGCTCATCTCTGCTGCTATGGAGACTTGACCTTTGATGGTACTCAAGGCTAAACACTGATTTGACTGACCAGACCGGGGAAAAGACCGAATCTATCCCATCGAGTCCATCCTGGATAGAATTTCCTGGTCTCACACAAAAGTAAATATGCTTTATAAGTGCGATGGTAGACTTTGTAAAAGGTCGATTTTCTAGCTTTCAGGAGTGGGGAAATCATCAAATCCAATAGTCCCATGTCCCTCAGGACCTTCAATAAGCAAGCTGATGAGGTCAGCAACCTAGAAGCAGAGTGGTGAACCAGACTCTGGGCTGGATCTGAGAGGAACCACAGAGAGTCTGTCAAGCACCTGACAAGTTTCCAGTACCATGGTCTCTTGGGATAATTTAAAGCAATGAGAATCATCAGATGTCCTCCTTCCTTCGGGGTAGGTAAAGAAGGAGCTTCTAATGGGGAAGCATAGATCAAGTTGAACTTATTCCAAGGGGTCACCAAAACATGCACTGAAAAGGCTAGACTATCCCGGGATCTGGAGACAAACTGCTCAAATTGTTGTCAAACCTGGAAGCCAGGAGGTCCACATCTAGTATCTCCCACCTACTACAGAAGGTGTGAAACGTCTCAGGGTAAAGAGACCATGGATCCTAGACAATAACCACTTGATCACTGAGCCTGTTTTTCAGATTCGGTGTTTACGAGACTAAAACATTTTATTTTGCTAGAAAATTACTTAAAACCCCCAAACATTATATATTTTTTTCTAACACCCTATAGAATAAAATGGCAGTCATTGCAATACTTTTTGTCACACCATATTTGCGCAGCGGTCTTACAAGCGCACTTTTTTTTGGAAAAAAAATCACTTTTTTAAATTAAAAATTAGACAACAATAAATTTTGCCCAATTTTTTTATATATTGTGAAAGATAATGTTACGCCGAGTAAAATGATACCCAACATGTCACGCTTAAAAATTGCGCCCGCTCGTGGCATGGCGTCAAACTTTTACCCTTAAAAATCTTGATAGGCAACGTTTAAAAAATTCTACAGGTTGCATTTTTTGAGATACAGAGGAGGTCTAGGGCTAGAATTATTGCTCTCGCTCTAACGATCGCGGCGATACCTCACTTGTGTGGTTTGAACAGTTTTCATATGCAGGCGCTACTCGCGTATGCGTTCGCTTCTGTGCGCGAGCTCGTCAGGACGGGGCGTTTTAAAAAATGTTTTTTTTTGTTTTCTTATTTATTTTTATTTAGTTTATATTTTTTTACACTGAAATAATAAAAAAAATTGATCACTTTTATTCCTATTACAAGGAATGTAAACATCCCTTGTAATAGAAAAAAGCATGACAGGTCCTCTTAAATATGAGATCTGGGGTCAAAAAGACCTCACATCTCATATTTAGAAATAAATGCAAAAAAAAAAAAAATGTTTCTTTAAGACGCTGGGCGGGACCGACGTTTTGACGTCACTTCCGCCCAGCAGAGCTATGGGGACGGGTGGGGGCGATTTTTCCCTCACTCGCATCCCCAGTCAGCTGCCGAACGGACTCGATCGTCTGCGCCGCTACCGACGGCAACAGTAAGCGGCGGAGGGCACCCTGTTGATAATAACTGTGTGTAGCACTGCACCTGCAAGAACTGCTCGAATACCAAGGCCTCGTACACACGATCAAATCTGTCCGCTGGAAACGGTCTGCTGGGCCATTTCAGCAGACAGATTCGATCGTGTGTACGGCCGAGCCGACGGATTTGGCCACCCGACAGATTTCAAAGCATGCTTTGAAATCTATCGGGTGGGAATCCGTCCACCCGACATGTCTGCTGGTTAGTACACTTACCAGCAGACATGTCGTCCCGCACCGCCGCTGAATGGAAGTGTTTTACTTTCTTGTGCAGTGACGTGGCGGCGTCAACGTCACCGCCACGTCAGCGCGCCGTCTGCTGGCGGGGATTTTGGTTTGCTCGTGTGTACACACGAGCAAACCAAAATCCCAGCAGACAGATTTGTTCAAATCTGTCGGACAGACAGATTTGAACAAATCTTTCTGCTCGTGTGTACGAGGCCTGATACCTGGGCTTCCCACTGATTATCTTGCAACCAGTTACACAGTATTTTCACACAGCACGGCGCACGCACTCTTCTGCTCGTTGTCTCCAATGACCAGTCTTGGGGATTTGTTTTTATGCTTTATTTGAAGAACTTGTATAGCGACGTGGCAGTTTTGGTGGTATGCAGAGCACACCGCCATCCTGCCTTGTGCTAAAAAGCACACACTTCATCTTAGTGAAATAATCCATCTTTAAGCTAAAAGTTTCACTCACCATTCATCCCCTTCCATTCATTTAATACCAGACCATTGACACCAGCTTGTTCTCAGTTCACCATCCTCACCAGACTGCCCGTCGACGCCCACACGGAGTCCTTTGATTACAACAAAAGCCTTCACAGACCACAGCTGATTGGAGGAGATCACAGCATGTGATCATAGGAGGAGATGTCACAGCATGTGACCTACTCCATGGGAAGCCATGACACAGCATGGGGGCTCCACACAGCAGATGACCAAAAATGGATTTGGCAGCACATGATAAACCCTTCCGACAGGGATACATACAATAACGATACAGTAACAATAACAATACAATACAGTAATAATACAATAACCAATGGACACAGTTCCTGATGAGGGGAGCTTATCTGCAGGCGTATGCTCACATCACAAAACAGTGTTGATCAGGCACCGAGAGATGACAGGAGCGTACATCAGCTACAACAACAATGCGTTTTTAGAGTGGACGCATGCGACAGGCGGAATAGGAATTCACAGCACGAAATTATCAAATAGAAAAAAATTGCGCCTGGTGCAAACCCCCCCCCCCAAAAAAAAAGTATAATGTCTAGAGATGCTCCTCTGATGTCAGTAAAGAGTGGACTTCTGTGAAGAACATTTTCTGTACTTTGCGCAGGTCTTCTGCTTGTGGGAATCCTCTGATGTCGGTAAAGAGTGGACTCCTTTGAAGACTATTTCCTGCACTCAGGACAGGGATACCACCTCCCACCTGTGTGAAGTCTTTCATGTAGAAGAATCTCTGCTCTCCAATGACAATATTTCCCACACTCAGGACAGGAATATGGCTTCTCACAAGTGTGATTTCAACATTGGCCAGGATTTCCAGCCATCGGCGCATCTTTGTGCGGGCGTAGCGTATCTTCTTTACGCTACGCCGGCACAACGTTGCGAGGCAAGCATGGAATTCACAAAGAAAATGCGCTCAACGTTGCGCCGGCGTAGCGTATAGTTGTCGGCGTAGGCCGACGTAAGTCAAAGTAGGTGGAAGTGGGCGTGATATATTAAAATGAAGCGTGACCCCATGCAAATGATGGGCCGAGCTTCAAAAAAACGAACTGCGCATGCGTCGTCTCTTGGACGCATCCCAGTGCGCATGCTCACAGTCACGTCGAAATAGCTGCCTAAGATACGTCAATACACTGCCTACGACGTGAACGTAACCTACGCACAGCCCTATTCACGTAGTACTACGTAAACGTCGTAAAATACGACGGCTGTTCCCTGGTCCATACCTTTGAATGGGTTGCGCCTCCTATATGAGGATAAACTTTATGCCGGACGTAACCCTTACGCAAATCACTCAAAACATGCGCCGGACGCAAGTACGTTCAAGAATTGGCGTATCTTACTCACTTGCACATTTAACATGGGTACGCCGAATGCGTCCAGCGTAACTATGTGCCCACGATACGCCGGCGTAGGCAAGTTACGTCAGGCGGCTGAAGCCTTGTTTTATGACGTATCTAGCTTTGTGAATCGGCGCAGAGATGCGACGGCGCACATTTGTACTTACGACGGCGTATATTTGGATACGTCGGCGTAAAAGTTATGTGAATCCGGGCCAATGTCTTCAAGAGATGGGACTTGTCTGAAAACTACTTCCCGTACTCATGACAGGAATACGGCTTCTCACCCAAATGGGATTTTTCATGTCTGACCAGCGTTGGTTTCTGCGGATAACACTGCCAACACCTGGAACAGCAATGTGGCTTCTCACCCATATAGGATTTTCAATCCTGGGCCAGATTCAGAAATCTCGAGATACACTGCGTAAATACTAAGAATAGCTGGCGTATCTTTTTTTGCTATTCAGGAAGAAGATACGCCGGCTTTCTTCTTAGATATGGCGGCTTACACCGTTGTATCTTAAGTTGCATATTTACACTGGCCACTAGGTGGCGCTTCGTGTAAATTATGCAAATGAGCTACTTACGCAGATTCACAAGCGTACTTGCGACGGCGCATCATAGTTTACGTCGTTTGCGTTATGGCGGCGTAAGGTTACCCCTGCTATAGCAGGCGCAGCCAATGTTAAGTATGGACGTCGGGACCAGGTCGAATTGAACGTCGGTTACGTCGTTTGCGTAAATCGTTCGGGAATGGGGCTCGACGTTAGTCACGTTTACGTCGTTTACATTGAGAAAAAAGCGGCGTGATTTTGCACATACGCACTGGGAACGTCCACAGATGGCGCATGCGCCGTCCAAAAAAAACGTCACTTACGCGGGGTCATGATTCATTTGCATGAATCACGCCCCCATCTTCCAAATTTGAATTGCGTGGCCTTCCGCCGCCACAGATACACTACGCCACCGTAACTTTAAGCGTAAATAGTTTCTGAATAAGGAACCTGCCACTGAAAGTTACGGCGGCGTAGTTTATCTGAAATACGCTACGCCTGCCTATAGATAGACAGAGCTTTCTGAATCTGGCCCAATGTCTGTATTACTCGCTGCCACGTCCAGACAGGAATTGATCAGAGTTTACAATGGAGTAACGTCTTACCAGAGGCAAAAAGTTCTTTCATTTCTATTTAGAGCATTCAGAGATTCAGCTTAACGATTTTTAACGAAACAAAAAATGTTGCAGGAAATATTTACAGAAAAAGATTTTACTAAACAGTAAAATGATAGGGAAAAAAATGTATAATATCTAGAGATGCTCAACTGATGTCGGAAAAGAGTGGACTTCTGTGAAAAACATCTTTCGCACTTTCTGCAGGAATAGGTCTTCTGCTTGTGCGAATCCTCTGATATCGGTAAAGAGTGGACTCCTTTGAAGAATATTTCCAACACTCAGGACAGAGACACCACCTCTCACCTGTGTGAAGTCTTTCATGTAGAAGAATCTCTGCTCTCCAATGACAATATTTCCCACACTCAGTACAGGGATATGGCTTCTCACAAGTCTGATTCCAACAAATGTCTTCGAGAGATGGGACTTGTCTGAAAAATACTTCCCGTACTCAGGACAGGAATGCGGCTTCTCACCCATATGGGATTTTCAATCCTGATCTTCAAAGAAAATGTCTGTATTACTCGCTGCCACGTCCAGACAGGAGTATATCAGAGTTTACAATGGAGTAACGTCTTACCAGAGGCAAAAAGTTCTTTCATTTCTATTTAAAGCATTCAGAGATTCAACGATTTTAAATGAAACAAAAAATGATGCAGGAAATATTTACAGAAAAGATTTCACTAAACAGTAAATTGATAGGATTTTTTTTTATAGATGGGACTTGTCTGAAAAATACTTCCCGCACTCAGGACAGGAATACGGCTTCTCACCCGAATGGGATTTTTATTGTCGGACAAGTGTTGATTTCTGCAGGTAACACTTCCCACACTGGGGACAGGAATACGGATTCTCACCCATGTAAAAACTTTGATGTGTGACAAGTTCTGATTCCAGTGGAACATTTCCCGCACACAAGGAAGAATTACTTTTTTCATTTTTATTATTTATTTTTCCCCTGTGTGAGATTTATGATGTCTGTAAAGTTGGGACTTCTCTGGGGAACATTTCCCTCACTCAGAACAGGAATATGACTTCTTAACCGGTGTGTTTTTTTAGATGTTTGTTCAGTGTTGATTTCAGCGGATAAGACTTCCCGCACTCAGGACAGGAATACGGTCTCTTCCCTGTGTGAGAAGTTTGATGTTTGCGAAGTCCTGCTTTCTGTAGATAACATTTCCCGCACTCAGAGCAGGCATACGGCTTCTCCCCTGTGTGAGTTCTATGATGGGCGTAAAGATAGGATTTTTCTGCAAAACATTTCCCGCACTCAGAACAGGAATAAGGCTTCTCACCGGTGTGGGATTTTAGATGTCGGACAAGTGTTATTTTCAGCGGATAAGACTTTCCGCACTCAGGACAGGAATACGGTCTCGCCCCTGTGTGAGAAATTAGGTGTCTGTCAAGTTTTGCTTTCTGTAGATAACATTTACCGCACTCAGAGCAGGGGTATTGCTCTCCTGTGTGAGTTCTTTGATGGATGTTAAGAAAGGATTTTTCTGGAAAACATTTCCCGCACTCAGAACAGGAATACGGCTTCTCACCAGTGTGGGTTTTTAGATGTCTGACAAGTGTTATTTTTAGCGGATAAGACTTCCCGCACTCAGGACAGGGATACGGTCTCTCCCCTGTGTGAGAAGTTTGATGTCTGTCAAGTTCGGCTTTCCGTTCATAACATTTCCCGCACTCAGAGCAGGTGTACGGCTTCTTTCCTGTGTGCGTTCTTTGATGTCTGAGAAGTTCTGATTTCTGTTTAAAACATTCCCTGCACTCAGAGCAGGAATACGGCTTCTCCTCTGTGTGCGTTCTACGATGGTCGTTAAAACGGGACTTGTCTACAAAACATTTCCCGCACTCAGGACAGGAATAAAAATTCACACGTGTGTGGATTGTTTGATGTCGGCCAAGCAATGATACCTGCGCAAAACATTTTCCACACTCAGGACAGGAAAACCTTTCCCCGGTGTGTGATTTTTGATGTATAACAAGTTCACATTTCAATGTAAAAGATTTCCCGCACTCAGAGCAGAAAAACGGTTTCTCACCTGTGTGGATTTTTTGATGTGTGACAAGTGCTGATCTCTGCGTAAAACATTTCCCGCACTCAGAACAGGAATATGGTCTGACCCCTGTGTGACATATTTGATGTTTGTCAAGCTCTACTTTCCGTAGAAAACATTTCCCGCACTCAGAGCAGGAGTACGGCTTCTCTCCAGTGTGAGTTTTATGGTGATTGTAAAGATTAGACTTCTCTGAATAACATTTCCCGCATTCAGTACAGGAATACGGCTTCTTACCTGTGTGGGATTTTAGATGTCTGACAAGTGTTGATTTCACTGGATAACATTTCCCGCACTCAGGACAGGAATATGATCTCTCCCCTGTGTGGGATTTTTGATGTATGACAAGTTCTGATTTCCATTTAAAGCATTTGCTGCACTCAGAGCAGGAATGCACGTCCCCGCCTGTGTGAGTTCTTTGATGGACGTAAAGCTCCGACTTCACTGAAAAACTTTTCCCGCACTCAGAACAAGAATATGTTCCCTCCCCTGTGTGAGATTTTTGATGTCTGACAAGTGTTGATTTCAGTGAAAAACCTTTCCCGCACTCAGAACAGGCATATGATCTCTCCCCTGTGTGGGATTTTTGATGTATGACAAGTTCTGATCTCTGCGTAAAACATTTTCTGCACTCAGAACAGGAATATGGTCTGACCCCTGTGTGATATGTTTGATGTTTGTCAAGCCCTGCTTTCCGTAGAAAACATTTCCCGCACTCAGAGCAGGTGTACTTCTTCTCTCCAATGTGAGTTTTATGATGATTGTAAAGATCGGACTTCTCTGAAAAACATTTCCTGCATTCAGTACAGGAATACGGCTTCTCACCTGTGTGGAATTTCAGATGTCTGACAAGTGTTGATTTCAATGGATAACATTTCCCGCACTCAGGACAGGCATGTGATCTCTCCCCGGTGTGGGATTTTTGATGTATGACAAGTTCTGATTTCCATTTAAAGCATTTCCCGCACTCAGAGCAGGAATGCACCTCCCCACCTGTGTGAGTCCTTTGATGAACGTAAAGATCGGACTTCACTGAAAAACATTTCCCGCACTCAGAACAGGAATATGTTCCCTCCCCTGTGTGAGATTTTTGATGTCTGACAAGTGTTGATTTCACTGAAAAACATTTCCCGCACTCAGAACAGGAATACCGTCTCTTCCCTGTGCGAGAGCTCTGATGACTTAATTCTGAGCTAGAACTTTCCTCACATTTAGGACGGGGAAATGTCTCCTCCCCCTGAATCCCGGCCCCACCCCTCACAGTACGAGGTTCCTCAGAGTCGGAGGGATTCCATGGTCTCTCCACACTGGGAAGTCCTCCATCCATAGAGGAGCTTGTTGTCTTTTCTCCTCCACAATCTCCTGTGATGTCCTCATCTTCCATTCTACAACCTGGAGATAAAGTGAGACGATCCTTTGAGGGTTTCTCCATGGCGTGTCCTGGAAAAATAGAAAAACATCATCAATAGATATGAGAGGGTTAGTTCACTTCCATCAAGATTCCATCTGGATCAGGTAGATATGAGTGAGGAGATGTTCTCTGTGGAGGTCCCAACTAGCTGGGACTCTTCCCCCCATCAAAGAACCTTTGGTCCTCCTCCCAGATCACTTCTACATTTACACAGCCTTGTCAGAAGAGCAGGAACCAATGGGGGCTGGGAGGGGCGTGCTCTTTACACAACCACAAGTCTAGGCCAATCAGTGAGCAGTATGGGTGGAGGAATGGATTTAGTGTTAATGACCCACCTGTGCTGATCTCTGTAGGAGTGCCATCCTCTATAAATGTCCCCGTTATTCCATCCTCCTCCATAGACTGCTGATCATCCCTCACATACGTCTCTTCTTCTTCTGATTTCACCTCAAATTCTATATCGATTGGATCTCCACTCTAAACCAAGAGAATGAGAGAGAATATCATCTGTAAGATATAAGCTTTATTATTGTGACATCATATAAGAAATCCACACATCGTCTCCATGAGTCTGTGTATTACAATCTCCGTTCCACCAACCTTGCAATAAGGAGGGACGGTGTGACCTTCCTGTGTGGAATCCCGGGAATACAGAGGACGGGGACATCTCTCTGGGGGGTTCCTGGTATTAGGTGGCTCCATCATATCCTTGTGTCCTTCTGAAAACTCCTCCATCACTCCATACTCCTCATCCTCCTCTTTATACTCTTCTTTACCATCAATATTATCATCCCCGAGGTTTCCACTCTGAATATATAATAAAACATTCATTATAATAAACATGTTTGTGTATAAATCAGAACTACCAATAATTGTTCCTCATCTACCTGATGATGGTGGGGGATGGTGTGTTCTTCCTCCATCACCCCATCCTCCTCTTTTATCTCTTCTTTAACCTCAACTTTAGGATCTCTCAGGTCTCCACTCTGAATATAGAATAAAAATGACATCAATGGTAACAATGCAGATAATGTACAGATCCTAATGATATGATCAGTGATTGTTCCTCATCTACCTGATGATGGTGGGGGATGGTGTGACCTTCCTGTGTGGAATCCCGGGAATACAGAGGACGGGGACATCTCTCTGGTAGCTTTATGTAGCTGGATGACTCCACCATGGTGTCCTGGTACAGATCTTTGTGTCCGATTGGAATCTCGGACTCGTTCATCACCCCATCCTCCTCTTTTATCTCGTCTTTCACATCGACCTGTGTGGAATCCCGGGAATCCTGAGGACGGGGACATCTCCCTGGGGGGTTCCCATTACTGGATCCATCTGTAAGAAAAAACACACACTGACTGAATACATTGGGCCAGATTCACAGAGCCCTTACTCCGGTGTATCTCCTGATACACCGCACTACTTTCAAATTACGCGCGTCGTTTCATTAGTCTGAATCCTCAAACCATGATACGACGGCTTTGGGCTTCAATCCGACTGGCTTACGTGTTCGTACGCCTTCGGATCTACGCTGCAATAATTTTGCGGCCGCTGGGTGGAGTTCCCGTCGTTTTCCGCGTCGGGGTATGCAAATTAGCTTTTTCCGACGATCCACGAAGTTACGATCGTCCTTCGCAATCTCTTCCGGAATCTGTAGTCATCTTTTTGCTGCGTAAAGTTATTCCAGCTTTTAGCTGGTCTATAGTTAGACGGCCCATGTTAAGTATGGCCGTCGTTCCCGCGTCGAGTTTCAATTTTTTTTTTTGATTTTTTGGCGTAATTCGTCCGGGAATAGGAATGTACGTAAACGACGCTACTCAAAAAAAAAAAATGACGTAACAACGTTATTTTGCGCAATGCACGGCGGGAAATTTCAGAACGGAGCATGCGCAGTTCGATCGCCGCGGGGACGCGCCTAATTTAAATGCTTCACGCCCCCTAATCGCGTATTTCGATTCCGCCGCGAGAAATACACGCCGCCGCCGTACCTTACGGGCTAAAATCTACCTGAATTCGTCGTAGAGTCAGGTAAAATACGGCGACGTAGTGTATCTCTGATACTCTGCGCCAATGCAATTGTACCTGAATCTGGCCCATTGTTTCTATGTGTTTATCAGATGATGGGGGATCTAGGTGGAGCCTCCGTACTGCTCTCTCCTTTACAATAAAGTCTCCTCTTACCCGGTGATGTGAGGGGCGGCTGATTCTCCATCATGACGTCCTTGTAGAGATCCTTGTGTCCTTCTAAATACTCCTACATAGGGAAATAGACAGTAACACTACTTAGGAACCTGATACTTATCATGATACAGTCACCATCCAGACACATCCCGTGTCTGTTACTGGATAATACATGAGTTAGTATGGGGTACATAGTATTTATTGAAAAAAATATAAACTAGAAATAAAAAGTCCTTTAACCACTTAAGACCCGGACCAAAATGCAGGTAAAGGACCTTGCCCCTTTTTGCGATTCGGCACTGCGTCGTTTTAACTGACAATTGCGCGGTCGTGTGACGTGGCTCCCAAACAAAATTGGCGTTCCACTTTTTCCCACAAATAGAGCTTTCTTTTGGTGGTATTTGATCACCTCTGCGGTTTTTATTGTTTGCGCTATAAACAAAAATAGAGCGACAATTTTAAAAAAAATGCAATATTTTTTACTTTTTGCTATAATAAATATCCCCCAAAAATATATAAAAAAAACATATTTTTTCTCAGTTTAGGCCGATACGTATTCTTCTACCTATTTTTGGTAAAAAAAAAAAATATCGCAATAAGCGTTTATCGGTTGGTTTTCGCAAAATGTATAGCGTTTACAAAATAAGGGATAGTTTTATTGCATTTTTATTAATTTTTTTTTTTTTACTACTAATAGCGGCGATCAGCGATTTTTTTCGTGACTGCGACAATATGGCGGACACTTCGGACAATTTTGACACATTTTTGGGACAATTGTCATTTTCACAGCAAAAAATGCATTTAAATTTGCATTGTTTACTGTGGAAATGACAGTTGCAGTTTGGGAGTTAACCACAGGTGGCGCTGTAGGGGATGTGTGCCTATGTGTTGTGTTTACAACTGTAGGGGGGTGTGGCTGTAGGTGTGACGTCATCGATCACGTCCCCCTATTACAGGGATGACGCGATAGATGCTGCGGCCACAGAGAAGCACGGGGAAGCCGTGTGTACACACGGCTCTCCCCGTTCTTCCGCTCCAGGGACGGATCGCCGCACTGCAGCGGCGATCGGGTCCGCGAATCCCGCGGTCCCGGAGCTTCGGACCGGGTCGCGGGCGCGCGCCCGCGACCCACGGCTGGGTACTAAAATCAACGTATATAAACGTTGTTGTGCCCAGCCGTGCCATTCTGCCGACGTAAATGTGCAGTAGGCGGTCCTTAAGTGGTTAATTAAAAAAAAAAAAAATGCCAAGAACATGCCCCTTTTTGTAAATCGCAATGCTCACTAATTAGCAGGAAAACAAAAATGACCCGGCGTACGAGACTGATCCTGCCGGTGTTCTGCCAAGCTGGTTCCTCCTATCGATATGGTTCCCTCCGGAGTGCGCAGGCGCAATCCAAGCCGACGGAAACCTCCGAGCGGGAACAGCTGTTCGTCAGCTGGAGACGCGCTCGCTCCCGATGGCCGATTATAGTACACGCCGCTCTACACAGCAAGGGGCGGATGTGATATTGACCAGTGTGACAGACTCATCCCCGGAACCCTCTTATGTCTAAAATCATCCTATGTCCACTAGGGGCACTGAGAAATGATATCTTGTACTACCTGAGATGGGATTATTATCCAATTATTATCCACAATATATTCCAGGATATCTGTAAAGAACTATTTACTGGTTGATTCTGAACTCAACGGGTTAATTGTAAGAGTGACTCAGATCTTCATCCGACAATCGGCTGGAGCCCCCAATACACATCTCGTGTATGTGTGACTGAGGGGCTCCCAGCTCTGCATCCTACAGCCATGATTTACAGATCTCTTATCTCTGTCTGTCTCTATCTGTCCCCCTCTCTCCCCCCTCTATCTGTGTCTGTCTCTCTCTATCTATCGAATTATCTATCCAATTATCTATAGCTATCTATCTATATCTATCTATCTAAATGTATCTATCTCTATCTATCTAATTATCTATATCTATCCAAATCTATCTATCTATATCTATCTATCTATCTAATTATCTCTCTATCTAATTATCTATAGCTATCTATCTATCTATATCAATCTAATTATCTATATCTATCTATCTATCTAATTATCTATATCTATCTATCTAATTATCTATATCTATCTATCTAATTATCTCAATCTATCTAATTATCTATATCTATCTATCTATATCTATCTATCTATCTAATTATCTATATCTATCTATCTAATTATCTCTATCTATCTAATTATCTATATCTATATCTATCTATCTAATTATCTATATCTATCTATCTAATTATCTATATCTATCTATCTAATTATCTATATCTATCTATCTATATCTATCTATCTAAATCTATCTATCTATCTATCTAATTATCTATATCTATCTATCTAATTATCTCTATCTATCTAATTATCTATATCTATCTATCTATATCTATCTATCTAAATCTATCTATCTATCTAATTATCTATTTATATCTCTCTGTCTGTCTAATTATTTATCTATATATATCTGTCTGCCAAATTATCTATCTATAGCGATCTGTCTGTCTAATTATCTAACTATATCCATCTGTCTGTCTATCTATATCTATCTATCTAATTATCTATATCTATCTATCTAATTATCTATAGCTATCTATCTATATCTATCTGTCTGTCTAATTATCTATCTGTCTGTCTATCTGTTTAATTATCTATCTATCTATCTATATCCCTCTGTCTGTCTAATTATTTATCTATATATATCTGTCTGCCTAATTATCTATCTAATTATCTATCTATAGCTATCTGTCTGTCGAATTATCTATCTATCTGAATCTATCTGTCTGTTTATCTATCTATCTATCTTTGTATCTGTCCTATCCAATCCCTCTGTCTGTTTGCAGGCCTCATTGTCTGCGAGTGACGTTGGGGGGGGGTTAGTTGGGGTTTTCTTTGCGACCCCCTCCCCCCGAAATAAAATGGAGCACCAGCCGCCACAGCTATGGAGGAAGAGGACGGACATGACGGGGTTACTGGGTGTAAATAGAAGATAAGATCTTATTACCTCCTCTGCAGCGACTTCGAGCGATGTCTCCTCCCTACTTCCTCCCGACTCACCTCACACTCGAAACTTCCTATTTATACCTGACATCACTTCCTGCCTTTAGCTGACATCACTTCCTGTCTTCCATAGAGACTTTCTGTCTGGGCAAAAGATCACCGCCTTGTGGAGCTCAGAGGAACTGCAGCCCCCCGAAAAAACCCGTCTCGGGGGGAACGCGGCCTTGTGCTGTGTGTGTATGTACTGTATATATCCTTATAGGTGGGCTCATCTCCACTCCCACCAAGGGGGATAGAAATATATTACTGCCCTAGATAAGTGGAGAGAATTTACTTAAAGAGGAGTTTCCAGTCATTTTTCTGTTTATTAAAAGTCAGCCGATACAAAAACCGTAGCTGCTAACTTTTAATAAACACACACTCACCTGTCCTACGAACCAGCGGAGCGCTCAACCGAGCTGTTTTCACTCTCTCCCCTCTAGGGTGATCACATTTCCAAGCTACCATTCAGGGACACCCTCCCTTTCCAAAAATAAGCTTGTGCTGTAATGAATCACAGTACAGTGATTGGACACAAGATTTATGATTTCTCCAATCACAAGCAGGGGGCGGGGACTGTGCTCCTCCAGGCATTCCCGGCCAGGACAGGTACTGTCAGTGAGTAAAGCGGTGATGTGGCGGCCTTTTTTGGGGGCATCAGCTTGGCCCGGGGGGGTGGCCGTGTCAGTTTCATTCCGGGACACCTGCAAAATGTGGGACTGTCCGGGACACGTGGTCACCCTAGCTCACCCCTGCCGTTTTCACTCTCTCCCCTCTAGGGTGATCACATTTCCAAGCTACCATTCAGGGACACCCTCCCTTCCCAAAAAATCAGCTCATGATGTAACGAATCACAGCACAGTGATTGGACACAAAAGGGGGGATTTATGATTTTGCCAATCACAAGCAGGGGGCGGGGAGTGTGCTCCTTTAGGCATTCCTGGAAAGGACAAGTACTGTCAGTGAGTAAAGCAGTGATGTGGCGCCCTTTTTTGGGGCATTAGCTTGGCTAGGGGGGTGGCTGTGTCAGTTTCATTCCGAGACACTGTATTGTCCTGAAATGAAGGTACCCGGGACAGACCTGCAAAATGAGGGACTGTCCCGGGTAATCCGGGACACATGGTCACCCTACTCCCCTCCCTCAGCAGCACCAGCATCTCCACTATGGGCAAGCTGTCACAGCCGGGTGTCCCCCCAAAGTAGATTCATTGTTAATCACAATGCCCGTCCGACCTGAGAGGGAAAAAAAAAACGCTCCACTCACGATAAAGGGTCCCTTGTCTGCTCACTCAGCCATCTGTCAGTTCTTTAAAAAGGAAGGAGTGGGGACCTCGTCCGCCCTGCCAGGTTTTCATAAATTTTGGCGTGGGGTTCCACCTACAATCCATGCCAGCTCCAAAAGCCATGGTATGGATTGGGCAGGGGGGAGGGGTTAGGGGGAAACCACACTCCTTAACAACCAGCTATTCTATCAACAGAATTCAAATTGGTCGATCATTTTTAGACCGATTTGAAGGGTTTCTAAATTTGGAATTCATTAAAAAAAAAATCCACATTTCTTTTAAAAAAATGGGTTATTAATCTGTTTATTTTAATTTGATTTTGACTGATTGTTTTTTTCTGTATTGTTCTGTCTTCAGAATACATGGACTACTAGCCGGACAGTTCTTTTCCCTTTGAAGAAGCCCGATCTATGGGCGAAACATGTCGGGAATGCCAGCTGATACTACTGTCCTGTAATACTGTATCGTTCCAATACTTGTACTCTCCTTTTTTGTTTTATGTTATATTTTTTATTTTGTTCTACAAAATAAAAATATTTTTATACAAATTACTTGATTTATCGATATCTGCTTTGCACCCAAAAAAAATCCCATCTATCTCCCTATTTGTTAACCAACATCGGGATTTTGGTGCTTTATTACTGCTTGGACACCCACAGTCTTATAAACAATACATTAGTCCGGATTCACAAAGCACTTACGCTGACGTATCTCTAGATACGCCGCGTAAGTGCAAATATGCGCCGTCGTATCTGTGCGTCGGACCCACAAACTAAGATACGCCTAAAAATAGACTTCATCCCACCAACGTAACTTGCTTATGCCGGCGTAGAGTGGGCGCATATTTACGCTGGACGCATGTGGCGCTCCCATTGATTTTCTATTCAAATATGCAAATGAGGGAGATACCCCGATTCACGAAAGTACTTGCGCCTCCGGCGCATGATTTAAGCGGTTTGCGTAAGTTTTACATCCGGCGTAAAGTTATTCCCCATAGATGAGGCGCAACCCATGCAAAGGTATGGACCAGGGAACACATGCCTATATATTGTACGTTGGACGTCTGTGACTATGGGTCGACATGGGTCTGGCTGGGCGTAGGTTACGTTCACGGCGTACACAGTGATCCGGCGTATCTTAGGCAATTGTTCCGCCGTAGTTGTGAGCATGCAAGTACTTCATTAACATGGATCACGCCCACTTCCACCTACTTCCAGTTACGCCGGCTTATGCCTTCGAAATATATGTTACGCTACGCCGGCGCAGAGTTGGGAGCATTTCTTTGTGAATTCCATGCTTGCCTCTCCGCGCTGCACCGGCGTAGCGTAAAAGAGATACGCTACGGCGGCATAAATGTGCGCCGATGTCTGTGAATCCGGGCCGTTCTTTATAAACATATGCATTTCCCATGGAGATCACAGTGCTGGTACCGGTTCCTTCTTATTGCTCTCTCTGTCTGTCTTCAAAAAAATCCCACCTCCCATAGGAGACCAGGATAACTATCCAATAATATGGCATTCTAAAAGGATCCCATGCTTGTGAGAAGATCAAAATGAAACGATAAGTTTCACCAAACAGGCCCACACAGAGCTCCTCTGCTAAAACAGCCGAGGAGAGGTAATGACGGGCTAAAACGGCCGAGGAGAGGTAATGACGGCTAAAACGGCCGAGGAGAGGGAATGACGGCTAAAACGGCCGAGGAGAGGGAATGACGGCTAAAACGGCCGAGGAGAGGGGAAAAAATGTGGCTAAAACGGCCGAGGAGAGGGAATGAAGGCTAAAACGGCTGAGGAGAGGCAATGACGGCTAAAACGGCCGAGGAGAGGCAATGACGGCTAAAACGGCCGAGGAGAGGCAATGACGGCTAAAACGGCCGAGGAGAGGCAATGACGGCTAAAACGGCCGAGGAGAGGCAATGACGGCTAAAACGGCCGAGGAGAGGCAATGACGGGCTAAAACGGCCGAGGAGAGGTAATGACGGCTAAAACGGCCGAGGAGAGGGAATGACGGCTAAAACGGCCGAGGAGAGGGAATGACGGCTAAAACGGCAGAGGAGAGGGAATGACGGCTAAAACGGCAGAGGAGAGGGAATGACGGCTAAAACGGCAGAGGAGAGGGAATGACGGCTAAAACGGCCGAGGAGAGGGAATGACGGCTAAAACGGCCGAGGAAAGGGAAAAAAAATGTGGCTAAAACAGCCGAGGAGAGGGAATGAAGGCTAAAACAGCCGAGGAGAGGGAATGACCGCTAAAACGGCCGAGGAGAGGCAATGACGGCTAAAACGGCCGAGGAGAGGGAATGACGGCTAAAACGGCCGAGGAGAGGGAATGACGGCTAAAACGGCCGAGGAGAGGGAATGACGGCTAAAACGGCCGAGGAAAGGGAAAAAAAATGTGGCTAAAACAGCCGAGGAGAGGGAATGAAGGCTAAAACAGCCGAGGAGAGGGAATGACCGCTAAAACAGCTGAGGAGAGGGAATGACCGCTAAAACAGCTGAGGAGAGGCAATGACGGCTAAAACGGCCGAGGAGAGGCAATGAAGGCTAAAACAGCCGAGGAGAGGGAACGACGGCTAAAACAGCCGAGGAGAGGGAATGACGGCTAAAACGGCCGAGGAGAGGGAATGACGGCTAAAACTGCAGAGAAGAGGGAATGACGGCTAAAACTGCAGAGGAGAGGGAATGACGGGCTAAAACGGCCGAGGAGAGGGAATGACCGCTAAAACAGCTGAGGAGAGGCAATGACGGCTAAAACGGCCGAGGAGAGGCAATGACGGCTAAAACGGCCGAGGAGAGGGAATGAAGGCTAAAACAGCCGAGGAGAGGCAATGACGGCTAAAACGGCCGAGGAGAGGCAATGACGGCTAAAACGGCCGAGGAGAGGCAATGACGGCTAAAACGGCCGAGGAGAGGGAATGAAGGCTAAAACAGCCGAGGAGAGGGAACGACGGCTAAAACAGCCGAGGAGAGGGAATGACGGCTAAAACGGCCGAGGAGAGGGAATGACGGCTAAAACTGCAGAGAAGAGGGAATGACGGCTAAAACTGCAGAGGAGAGGGAATGACGGCTAAAACGGCCGAGGAGAGGGAATGACGGCTGAAACGGCCGAGGAGAGGGAATGACGGCTAAAACTGCCTACATAATCGCAACACTAGAGGTTTTTCACATCATTTCAACTATATTTTTTTTAAAGAAAGGACAGTTTGTTCGTGAGTACGCAAGTACATTTCATAAATACAATGTGTAATTAACTGCTTGCCGAAAAGCGCACGACAATAAACGTCTACAGCATGGCACGAGCAGGCAGAAGGACGTATACATACGTCCCCTTTAAGAAGCGGCATTGTGGACGTACGGCATTGTGGACGTGCGTGCCGTGAGCCCCGCAGACTCGATGCCCGCTGACTTCCTGGGTCTGCTTTTTAAATTCATAATGAACGGTCGTAATTTTCCGAAAAGTTAACGGATCTAACGAAAATTCCTTTTTCGTGTAAATCCAAACAGAATTTCGGACATGAAATAGGAAATAACGGTCAATACAGAACAGAACGAAGCAAATTTATTGACGGCACCCATGTCTAGTTAACCACTTAAGGACCGCCTCCTGCAAATTTACGTCGGCAGAATGGCACAGCTGGGCAGGTACAGGTACGCCCTGTGCTAGTACCCAGACGTGGGTCGCAGGCGCGCACACGTGACCCGGTCCGAAGCTCCGGGACTCGCAGACCTGATCGCCACTGGAGTCCCGCGATCAGTCCCTGTTCACTGTGGCGGCGTCATCGATTGTGTATCCCTATAAAAGGGAACACACAATCGATGATGTCTTACCTACAGCCACACCCACTACAGTTAGAAACACAGATGAGGTCATACATAACCCCTTCAGCGCCCCCTTGTGGTTGACTCCCAAACTGCAAATGCCATTTTCACAATAAACAATGCATTTTAAATGCATTTTTTGCTGTGAAAATGACACCGTTCCCAAAAACGTGTCAAAATTGTCCAATGCGTCCGCCATAATGTCGCAGTCACGAAAAAAAAACGCTGATTGCCACCATTAGTAGTAAAAAAAAAGAATAATAAAAATGCAATAAAACTATCCCCTATTTTGTAAACGCTATAAATTTTGCGCAAACCCACCGATAAACGCTTATTGCGATTTTTTTCACCAAAAATAGGTAGAAGAATACGTATCGGCCTAAACTGAGGAAAAAAAATATTTTTTTACATATTTTTGGGGGATATTTATTACAGCAAAAAGTAAAAAAATATTGAATTTTTTTCAAAATTGCTAGATTTTTGTTTATAGAGCAAAAAATAAAAACCGCAGAGGTGATCAAATATCACCAAAAGAAAGCTCCATTTGTGGGAAAAAAAGGACGCCAATTTTGTTTGGGAGCCACGTCGCACGACCGCGCAATTGTCTGTTGAAGCGACGCAGTGCCGAATCTCAAAAAGGGGCAAGGTCCTTTACCTGCATAATGGCCCGGGTCTTAAGTGGTTAATGTAGGAAAACGCTGCGCACCGCTCCCTGCTGGTTAGGGGATGGCGGTACCCCGTTCTGCTCGGTGGCCCCGGTAGGGCCGGGAGCGGAAAGGGGAAGTATGACATACGGTAGAACACACATGACATGTAACGAGACCAAAGAATTACATTCACAGCTGCCTTATTATACCATCATATCTTTATTTCTGAATGTATTGCTAGGTTTATTATTTGTCATTGAACGTTGATTCTTTTTTGTCCTCACAGGATCCGTTTTGTGTGGTGAAATGAAAAAAGTTGTGTTTTTTTGTGTTTGTTTTAAAAAAAAATGTATCTTATTAAAAAAAAAAAAGGAATAGGTCTTCTGCCTGTGCGAGTCCTTTGATGTCAGTAAAGACAAGACTTCTATGAAAAACATTTTCCGCCCCCAGGACAGGAATACGTGTGCAATCTCCGATGTGTGGAAAAATTGGAATTCTACGAAAAATATTTCCCACACTCGGGACAGGAATATGGCTTCTCACCCGTGTGCAATCTCCGATGTATGGAAACATTGGAATTCTACGAAAAATATTTCCCACAATCAGGACAGGAATATGGCTTCTCACCCATGTGCAATCTCCGATGTATGGAAACATTGGACTTCTATGAAAATAATTTCCCACACTCAGGACAGGAATACGGCTTCTCACCCGTGTGCAATCTCCGATGTATGGAAACATTGGACTTCTATGAAAATAATTTCCCGCACTCAGGACAGGAATACGGCTTCTCACCCGTGTGAGATTGATGATGTCTGACACGTGAGGATTTCAGCAGAGAACACTGCCCACACCCGGGATGGGAATATGGACTCTCCCCAAAAAAAAGTCCTGATTTCAGTGGAACATTTCTCGCACACAAGGAAGAATTATTGCTTCTGCCCTTTGTGAGTTTTACGATGTCTGTAAAGACGGGACCTCTCTGGGAAACATTTCCCACACTCAGTACAGGTATGCGGCTTCACACCTGTGTGGGATTTCACATGTCTGCGCAGTGATGATTTCAGCGGGAAAACCTTCAAGCACTCAGGACAGGAATACAGCTTCTCTCCTGTGTGAGAAGTTTGATGTCTGTCAAGCTCTACTTTCCGTAGATAACATTTCCCGCACTCAGAGCAGGTGTACATCTTCTTCCCAGTGTGAGTTCTAGATTTGATGTAAACATCGGCATTTTTTGCAAAACATTTCCCCCACTCAGAATACATCTTCTCCCCTTTGTGAGATCTCCGATGTATAGAAAGACTTAATTCAGAGTAAAACCTTTCCCCACATTTAGGACAGGAAAAATTCTCATCCCCCCGAATTCCATAATCATTCCAGTCAGTACGAGGTTCCTCAGAGTCGGAGGGATTCCATGGTCTATCCACACTGTGAAGTCCTCCATCCATAGTGGAGCTCATTGTCTTTTCTCCGCCACAATCTCCTGTGATGTCCTCATCTTCCATTTTACAACCTGGAGATAAAGTGAGACGATCCTTTGAGGGTTTCTCCATGGCGTGTCCTGGAAAAATAGAAAAATATCATCAATAGATATGAGAGTGTTAGTTCACTTCCATCAAGATTCCATCTGGATCAGGTAGATATGAGTGAGGAGATGTTCTCTGTGGAGCTGCCAACCAGCTGGGACTCTTCCCCCCATCAAAGAACCTTTGGTCCTCCTCCCAGATCACTTCTACATTTACACAGCCTTGTCAGAAGAGCAGGAACCAATGGGGGCTGGGAGGGGCATGCTCTTTACACAGTGCCTAGGCACTGGGTCATGTGATCTCTAACAGACAAAAGGAGAAAAGTTCAGACCTGCAGACTCTTTACCATAGAACAAGTGACTATAGGCCTAGGCTTCTGGTGATATGCAGCACTGGAGGGAGCTTTGAGCAGGATTTTTCTCCTAGAAAGATAAGTACTTCTCCCTACTTTTCATCCAAACAAGACTGCTAATATAGTTTTAGGTTAACACTTCGCTCTACGTCTGCCCATAGAAGAGGGACCAACCTATTACAGCTCACCTGTGCTGATCTCTGTAGGAGTGTCCTCTATGAATGTCCTCGTCATTCCAGCCTCCTCCGTAGATTGCTGATCATTCCTTAAATACATCCCTTCTACGTCACTTTCAACTTTTATAATACCTTCATCCGAAACAAGCAGAATGACGGAAGATAACATCTGTAACATAGAAGTATTTATGATGTGAGATCACATAGAAAATATCATCTTGTAGAGTCCACACATCATCTCCACATGTCAGAGTGTTCAATCACTTTATGTTCCCGACCCTCAACTCCACCTACCTGACGATGGTGGGGGATGGTGTGACCCTCCTGTGTGGAATCCCGGGAATACAGAGGACGGGGACATCTCTGTGGTGGGTTCATGTTACCAGGCGGTTCCATCATAACATATTTGTTGCTATCTGAAAACTCCTCCATCACTCCATACTCCTCATCCTCCTCTTTATACTCTTCTTTAACATCAATATTATCAACCCCGAGGTTTCCACTCTGAATATATAATAAAACAATTATTGAAACAAACGAGCTTGGGTATAAATCATAACCACCAATGATGGTTTATTTTATACCTGAACATCTTGAGAGTAGTTGTGATCTTCCTGTGTGGAATCCTGGGAATGCCGACTAAGAGGAGATCTCTCTGGCGGGTTTCTATTATTAGGTGGCTCCATCGTGATATCCTTATAGAGATCATTTTTTCTTTCAGAAATGTCATACTCCTCATCCGCCTTTATAAACTCCTTTTTAACCTCAACTTTAGGATCTCTCAGGTCTCCACTCTGAATATAGAATAAAAATGACATCAATGGTAACAATGCAGATAATGTACAGATCCTAATGATACGATCAGTGATTGTTCCTCATCTACCTGATGATGTTGGGGGATGGTGTGACCTTCCTGTGTGGAATCCCGGGAATACAGAGGACGGGGACATCTCTCTGGTGGGTTCCCATTACTGGATCCATCTGTAGGAAACACACACACTGACTGAATCCATTGTTTCTATGTGTTTATCAGATGATGGGGGATGGGGGTGGAGCCTCCGTACTGCTCTCTCCTTTACAATAAAGTCTCCTCTTACCCGGTGATGTGAGGGGCGGCTGATTCTCCATCATGACGTCCTTGTAGAGATCCTTGTGTCCTTCTAAATACTCCCACTCCTCCATGGAGAAATAGACAGTGACATCCTGACACCTTATAGGAACCTGACACACACAATGATACAGTCACCATCCAGACACACCCCTTGTCTGTTACTGGATAATGTCCCAGAATTCCCAGAATCCTCCTCACCTCTCCTGTCAGCAGCTCCATCATCTTCTTGGTGACTTCTAGAATCTTCTCCATGTTGTGTCTCTCAGGTTTAAGGGAGTCACATGGAGGCACTGTGATGGTCATATGATCACCTGACTTCACAAGAGGAAATCTCTGTATTGGAGAACCAATAGGAATATCATGTTAGATTCCCAGAATCCTCCTCACCTCTCCGGTCAGGTCTGTATTATTAATAGAGATAAGAGTGATGTCATGTGACCTCCCAGAATCCTCCTCGCCTCTCCGGTCAGGTCTGTGTTTTATTAATAGAGATAAGAGTGATGTCATGTGACCTCCCAGAATCCTCCTCACCTCTCCGGTCAGGTCTGTGTTTTATTAATAGAGATAAGAGTGATGTCATGTGACCTCCCAGAATCCTCCTCGCCTCTCCGGTCAGGTCTGTGTTTTATTAATAGAGATAAGAGTGATGTCATGTGACCTCCCAGAATCCTCCTCACCTCTCCGGTCAGGTCTGTGTTTTATTAATAGAGATAAGAGTGATGTCATGTGACCTCCCAGAATCCTCCTCACCTCTCTGGTCAGGTCTGTATTATTAATAGAGATAAGAGTGATGTCATGTGACCTCCCAGAATCCTCCTCGCCTCTCCGGTCAGGTCTGTGTTTTATTAATAGAGATAAGAGTGATGTCATGTGACCTCCCAGAATCCTCCTCACCTCTCCGGTCAGGTCTGTATTATTAATAGAGATAAGAGTGATGTCATGTGACCTCCCAGAATCCTCCTCACCTCTCCGGTCAGGTCTGTGTTTTATTAATAGAGATAAGAGTGATGTCATGTGACCTCCCAGAATCCTCCTCACCTCTCCGGTCAGGTCTGTATTATTAATAGAGATAAGAGTGATGTCATGTGACCTCCCAGAATCCTCCTCACCTCTCCGGTCAGGTCTGTGTTTTATTAATAGAGATAAGAGTGATGTCATGTGATCTCCCAGAATCCTCCTCACCTCTCCAGTCAGCAGGTAGATGATCTCCAGGGTGAGGTTTAGTATCTTCTCAGTCACGTGCCTCCGGTCCGCGTCCATTCTCATTGGTCATGTGATCTATACCGGTTTCCTGTAGAACAATAATTAGTACCAGAAAATGATCTGCACAGTACTGATTGGACAATATTAGGATGGGGATGCACGAGGGATTGAAGTCAGGCTGCTTCCAGTGGAAATTTGCTTGTGTAGAGGTCTATACATCAGACTAAAATAGGGGGTGCTCAGAGCCTACAGGCGTGAGCCGGGGGGGGCTCAGAGCTTACAGGCGTGAGTCGGGGGGGGGGCTCAGAGCCTATAGGCGTGAGTCGGGGGGGGGCTCAGAGCCTACAGGCGTGAGTCGGGGGGGGAGAGCTCAGAGCCTACAGGCGTGAGTCGGGGGGGGGGGCTCAGAGCCTACAGGCGTGAGTCGGGGGGGGGGGGGGCTCAGAGCCTACAGGCGTGAGTCGGGGGGGGGGGGGGGGGTCTCAGAGCCTACAGGCGTGAGTCGATGGGGGGGCCTCAGAGCCTACAGGCGTGAGTCGGGGGGGCCTCAGAGCCTACAGGCGTGAGTCGGGGGGGGCCTCAGAGCCTACAGGCTTGAGTCGGGGGGGGCCTCAGAGCCTACAGGCGTGAGTCGGGGGGGGGGGCCTCAGAGCCTACAGGCGTGAGTCGGGGGGGGGGGCCTCAGAGCCTACAGGCGTGAGTCGGGGGGGGGGGGCCTCAGAGCCTACAGGCGTGAGTCGGGGGGGGGGGGCCTCAGAGCCTACAGGCGTGAGTCGGGGGGGGGCCTCAGAGCCTACAGGCGTGAGTCGGGGGGGGGCCTCAGAGCCTACAGGCGTGAGTCGGGGGGGGGGCCTCAGAGCCTACAGGCGTGAGTCGGGGGGGGGCCTCAGAGCCTACAGGCGTGAGTCGGGGGGGGGCCTCAGAGCCTACAGGCGTGAGTCGGGGGGGGCCTCAGAGCCTACAGGCGTGAGTCGGGGGGGGCCTCAGAGCCTACAGGCGTGAGTCGGGGGGGGGGGGGCCTCAGAGCCTACAGGCGTGAGTCGGGGGGGGGGGGGGCCTCAGAGCCTACAGGCGTGAGTCGGGGGGGGGGGGGGCCTCAGAGCCTACGGGCGTGAGTCGGGGGGGGGGGGGGGCCTCAGAGCCTACGGGCGTGAGTCGGGGGGGGGGGCCTCAGAGCCTACGGGCGTGAGTCGGGGGGGGGGGCCTCAGAGCCTACGGGCGTGAGTCGGGGGGGGGGCCTCAGAGCCTACGGGCGTGAGTCGGGGGGGGGGCCTCAGAGCCTACAGGCGTGAGTCGGGGGGGGGCCTCAGAGCCTACAGGCGCGAGTCGGGGGGGGGGGGGGCCTCAGAGCCTACGGGCGTGAGTCGGGGGGGGGGCCTCAGAGCCTACGGGCGTGAGTCGGGGGGGGGGCCTCAGAGCCTACGGGCGTGAGTCGGGGGGGGCTCAGAGCCTACGGGCGTGAGTCGGGGGGGCTCAGAGCCTACGGGCGTGAGTCAGGGGGGCTCAGAGCCTACGGGCGTGAGTCGGGGGGGCTCAGAGCCTACGGGCGTGAGTCGGGGGGGCTCAGAGCCTACGGGCGTGAGTCGGGGGGGCTCAGAGCCTACAGGCGTGAGGTGGGGGGGGGCTCAGAGCCTACGGGCGTGAGTCGGGGGGGGGCTCAGAGCCTACGGGCGTGAGTCGGGGGGGGGGCTCAGAGCCTACAGGCGTGATTCAGGAGGGGCTCAGAGCCTACAGGCGTGATTCAGGAGGGGCTCAGAGCCTACAGGCGTGAGTCGGGGGGGGGCTTAGAGCCTACAGGCGTGAGTCGGGGGGGGCTCAGAGCCTACAGGCGTGAGTCAGGGGGGGGCTCAGAGCCTACAGGCGTGAGTCGGGGGGGCTCAGAGCCTACAGGCTTGAGTCGGGGGGGCTCAGAGCCTACAGGCATGAGTCGGGGGGGGGGCTCAGAGCCTACAGGCGTGAGTCGGGGGGGGCTCAGAGCCTACAGGCGCGAGTCGGGGGGGGCTCAGAGCCTACAGGCGCGAGTGGGGGGGCTCAGAGCCTACAGGCGTGAGTGGGGGGGGGGGGCTCAGAGCCTACAGGCGCGAGCGGGGGGGGGCTCAGAGCCTACAGGCGTGAGTCGGCGGGGGGGGGGGCTCAGAGCCTACAGGCGTGAGTCGGTGGGGGGGGGGGGGCTCAGAGCCTACAGACGTGAGTCGGTGGGGGGGGCTCAGAGCCTACAGGCGTGAGTCGGGGGGGGGGCTCAGAGCCTACAGGCGTGAGTCGGGGGGGGGGGCCTCAGAGCCTACAGGCGTGAGTCGGGGGGGGGCCTCAGAGCCTACAGGCGTGAGTCGGGGGGGGGGGGCCTCAGAGCCTACAGGTGTGAGTCGGGGGGGGGCCTCAGAGCCTACAGGCGTGAGTCGGGGGGGGGGGGGGCCTCAGAGCCTACAGGCGTGAGTCGGGGGGGGGGGGGCCTCAGAGCCTACAGGCGTGAGTCGGGGGGGGGGCCTCAGAGCCTACGGGCGCGAGTCGGGGGGGGGCCTCAGAGCCTACGGGCGCGAGTCGGGGGGGGGGGCCTCAGAGCCTACGGGCGTGAGTCGGGGGGGGGGCCTCAGAGACTACGGGCGTGAGTCGGGGGGGGGGGGCCTCAGAGCCTACGGGCGTGAGTCGGGGGGGGGGGGGGGCCTCAGAGCCTACGGGCGTGAGTCGGGGGGGGGGGGGGCCTCAGAGCCTACGGGCGTGAGTCAGGGGGGGCTCAGAGCCTACGGGCGTGAGTCGGGGGGGGGGCCTCAGAGCCTACAGGCGTGAGTCGGGGGGGGCCTCAGAGCCTACAGGCGTGAGTCGGGGGGGGGCCTCAGAGCCTACAGGCGTGAGTCGGGGGGGGGGGCCTCAGAGCCTACAGGCGTGAGTCGGGGGGGGGCCTCAGAGCCTACAGGCGTGAGTCGGGGGGGGGCCTCAGAGCCTACAGGCGTGAGTCGGGGGGGGGGGGGGGGGCCTCAGAGCCTACAGGCGTGAGTCGGGGGGGGGGGGGGGCCTCAGAGCCTACAGGCGTGAGTCGGGGGGGGGCCTCAGAGCCTACAGGCGTGAGTCGGGGGGGGGGGGCCTCAGAGCCTACGGGCGTGAGTCGGGGGGGGGGGGCCTCAGAGCCTACGGGCGTGAGTCGGGGGGGGGGCCTCAGAGCCTACGGGCGTGAGTCGGGGGGGGCTCAGAGCCTACGGGCGTGAGTCGGGGGGGCTCAGAGCCTACGGGCGTGAGTCGGGGGGGCTCAGAGCCTACGGGCGTGAGTCGGGGGGGCTCAGAGCCTACGGGCGTGAGTCGGGGGGGCTCAGAGCCTACGGGCGTGAGTCGGGGGGGCTCAGAGCCTACAGGCGTGAGGTGGGGGGGGGCTCAGAGCCTACGGGCGTGAGTCGGGGGGGGGCTCAGAGCCTACGGGCGTGAGTCGGGGGGGGGGGGGGCTCAGAGCCTACAGGCGTGATTCAGGAGGGGCTCAGAGCCTACAGGCGTGAGTCGGGGGGGGGCTTAGAGCCTACAGGCGTGAGTCGGGGGGGGGGCTCAGAGCCTACAGGCGTGAGTCGGGGGGGGGGGGGGGCTCAGAGCCTACAGGCGTGAGTCGGGGGGGGGGGCTCAGAGCATACAGGCGTGAGTCGGGGGGGGGGCCCTCAGAGCCTACAGGCGTGAGTCGGGGGGGGGCCTCAGAGCCTACAGGCGTGAGTCGGGGGGGGGGGCCTCAGAGCCTACAGGCGTGAGTCGGGGGGGGGCCTCAGAGCCTACAGGCGTGAGTCGGGGGGGGGGGGGGCCTCAGAGCCTACAGGCGTGAGTCGGGGGGGGGGGGCCTCAGAGCCTACGGGCGCGAGTCGGGGGGGGGGCCTCAGAGCCTACGGGCGCGAGTCGGGGGGGGGGGCCTCAGAGCCTACGGGCGCGAGTTGGGGGGGGGGCCTCAGAGCCTACGGGCGTGAGTCGGGGGGGGGGGGCCTCAGAGACTACGGGCGTGAGTCGGGGGGGGGGGCCTCAGACTACGGGCGTGAGTCGGGGGGGCTCAGAGCCTACGGGCGTGAGTCGGGGGGGGGCTCAGAGCCTACAGGCGTGAGTTGGGGGGGGGGGCTGAGAGCTTGCAGGTGTGAGTGGGGGCTGAGAGCTTGTAGGTGTGAGTGGGGGCTAAAGCACTGAAGGACTTGGTGGCACGGCCCAGGAGAATATTATTGGTCAGGCTGGGGGGGGGCCCAGGTCCTAAGCTCTGTAAGGGGCCCCACAATTTCTGATGGCTGCCCAGCTCTTATTACCTCATCTACTGCCACTTCCAGCAATGTCTTCTCTCTACTTCCTCCTAGTGATGTCCAGTTCATGAACGAATCGTTCTTTTGAATCGGTTCTTTTCAGTGAACTGAGTGAATCGATTCATGTGAGTGAGTGAACCGTCTGGAATGGTTCTCTTCTCTGCGCACTCAATACAAAGCATAGGAGAGCAGGCTGGTAATATGATCCTAGAGTGAGAGAGCTCGGCCCCTCCCTTCAACCAATCAGCGTGCTCAAGGCACAGAGACACTCAGGAACTGCATACATGAGTCACCATCAGTACACAGTATACCGAGTTAAAAGAATCAAACGAGTTATTGAGTTAAAGAACTGAGTTGAAGAATCGTATGAGCTGTTATAATCCAGTACACTGTAATAACCCCGAGTCACCACCAGGAGAACAATACATTAAATCACAATGATCAGGGAGCAGAAATACACTGTACAGACTGACTGCTTTAAAGACAGAGAGGACAAAAAGAGTCAGAATAAGAAAATATACTCATTCATATTAATTCTTTAACCCTTTAGAATTTAGTTAGCTTATCCTAAAGGAGATATGTATGTCTGTTTTAAAAGCATTTTTTTTTTTTTTCATTAAACAATAAAGAAACCCCTTTGGGGCAATTTGTAATATACGGTAGATAGTGATAACGGGTAGTACAGGACATTCATTAACCATGAGTTATATTTCTAGAATTATTGCAGTCTCTCTGACGTTTGTGGTGACACCTAACGTGTGAAGCAATCATCATTTAAGTATACATGCACGCCTACACATGTTTAATCACATGCAGATATCGGGGTCCGTGGGGATAGTTTTAATTTTGTTTATTTTTTCACTTAACAAGCCCGCCCCCCTATGTAATAGTTTTTTTTTTTAAGTGACAGGTTCTCTTTATTGCATCTGGGGTCTGTTATACAATCATATGAGTATAAGATTGTGCTCTGTAACCTGGGTAGCAGGTGTTCTGTCAGATCAAGCATCTATAGGATCAGCCAATATTGCCACTTACAGCGACACACAAACAGTGGTATAAACGAAAAGCGGGTTTTTGTGCATGTGAACTGCATTCTGAAAAATGGCTAGCCATCAGATTTGTCTGTAGTCTTTACAGTGCATAATGAGGCTCCTTTCATACTTGTGCGACTTGGGACTACAAAGTCGCATGACAAGTGCTACCCCATGATTTCCAACGAGTACCGTCCATATCTATGCGACTTCAAAAGTAGTCACTGCATTACTTTGGTTCGATTTTGATGCGACTTGAGGCAGAAACCTCAAGATTACATAGGTATTGCTTCAAGTCGCATCAAAATTGCATCAAAGTCACAGTAAAAAATCGTGGAAAAAATTGCACGACTTTCAAGTTGCACAAGTGTGAAAGCAGCCTAAAGATTACATTTTACTACCGTGGGTACTTTGCCCGCCCGCACTAATAAAATCCGATAATTTTTACTGTGCATGCGCTGTGAAGACTACGGAAAAATACAATGGTTAGCAATATTAACTGAAGTTGGCCATCAGAATTTGATTCACATGCACAAAAACCCACTTTTCATTTAAACAGCTTTTTGTGCATCACCAGCTGGCTAATCTGACAAATTGTGATCTGATACTATATGATTGTCCTCTGAGCACAGAACCAAATACAAGTAAATGTCCCCAGGACCTGCAAACCTGTGAAGAATCGTTCTATTGCTTCTAATCATTTAAGAAGGTTGAATCAGAGCTTTGGTTTACTTGCTTGTCAGTAGACTCAGCAAGTGAACTGAAGAACTGAAGAATCGATTCATTGAATCGGTTCATTTCAGTGAGTGACTCGAAATGAACCGATTCAGTTAAAAGAGTCGAACTTCCCATCACTACTTCCTCCCGACTCGCCTCTCATCCAGAACTTCTTATTTATACCTGACATCACTTCCTCTGCGCCCTGACATCACTTCCTGTCTTCCATAGAGACTTCCTGTCCAGGTAAAAGTGAGATCGCCACCTTGTGGAGCTCAAAAGAACTACAGCCCAAGAAACAACTCTTTGTCATTGTTGCCAAGTGTCTCGAATGCTTGCAGGACAGCACACCTTCCAACATTTTGGGATGGGAATGAGGGACACCTACTACAGAACGTAGGTAGGCATAGGACACGCCCCCTATCACGCCCCTTAAAGGGGACATAACCCAAAAAATAATTAACTAAATTAACAAGTGCTTTTTTAACACTACTAATTCTTTATATTGGCTTTTAAAATTGACAAATGCAGCAATTTAGAATTTGGATGAAAGGTTTTGCACTGGGAAACACATAAAAAGAGCATTTTACATACACCTATACAGATCAGACCAAAATGAGGGACCAATGAGAGGGGAAGAGGGATGTTGTTCCAAATCAGGGACAGTCCCTCAATATCCGGGACAGTTGGGAACTATGAGACAGTCCCGGAAAACAGTCCTGATCCAGCAGGTTCCAGGACTCTGTGGGGGGTGGCAGTGAGGTGATGATGACTGGAACAGTCTCTGGCTTCCACCACCAGGCGCTGCAATTATAGCGGACTGTTGGGTGGAGTGATCTCCTTTCTAAGGCCCCATACACACGATCGGACATATCCGATGAAAACGGTCCGCGGACCATTTCCATCGGATATGTCCGATCGGGAGTTTGATCCGATGGCGTGTACACACCATCGGATCAAATTCCCCGCCGCCGGACGGCGCGGTGACGCGGCGGTGACGTTGATGCCGCCGCGTCACCGCCACGTCACCGCACCAGGAAGTAAAACACTTCCGCGCATGCGCCGAATCCATTCGGCGGCGGCGCGGCGGCGGTGGGGGACGACATGTCTGCTGGTAAGTGTACTAACCAGCAGACATGTCGGGCGGACAGATTCCACCGGATGGATTTCAAAGCATGCTTTGAAATCTGTCCGCTAGCCCATACACACGAGCGGAGATGTCTGCTGAAACGGTCCATCGGACATATCCCCTCGTGTGTACGAGGCCTAACAGTGAAAGTAGAACTCCAGCCCTACAAATGCGAACTAAATCGCATCCAGTGTCGTCCTGTGTATTTAGAAGAGGTGGGTCTCTCTTTTTTTCCTGAATGCCTGATGGTTTTCTTCCACGCAGATGTCCGTGGGTAGAGCGTTCCATAGCCGTGGTCCTTGGACTGTGGATCTTCGTTCTCCCTTAGATTTGAAGCGGATCTTGGGGATGTGGAGGAGGTTTTGGTTACTTGACCGGAGGGCGCGACTTAGGGGGTGTAGTGTTTTATTTTCTCGCATAGGTATTGAGGAGCGTTTCCTTGTGTGCATTTGTGATTGAGGCTTGAATGTAACCCGATCCTTCAAAGCTAGCCAATGGAGGGTCCTCAGGGGTGATTGATTTACATTTTTCCCCCGTTACCAGTCTGGCTGCCGTGTTCTGGGCGACTTGTATATGCAAAATCTGGTATTTGGCAAGTCCGAGGTAAAGGGAGTTTTTGTTTTCTATTGAAAAGCCTGTGGCGTGCATAACACAACCCAAAAACTTCACCCGGTGCAGGAAAAAATGTGCACACGCATAAAGGGTGATACACAAAAAACTGTGATGGTGCATCGTCAATTGGTCCTCCGAAAAGGACCCAAGCCTGATCCCCTGGGGCGTTAGGCTCCTGGCAGGGAATGAGGTAATCTGGGGTCCATGCAGCCGAAGCCGACACGGACCCAACTTCCTTGGAGGGTCTGCCGAAACAAAACCCTCCTCGGTGAAAAACTTCCTTGGAGGGACTGAGGTAATCTGGGGTCCATGCAGCCTAAGCCGACACGGACCCAATTTCCTTGGAGGGTCTGCCGAAACAGAACCCTCCCCAGGTGGGGCTCCCCCGAAAGGAAGACCCCATGAAAGCAGGTGAACTAAGCCAGCAGGCCATGTCCACCTACTCCCAAGATGTTCAGGGCAGGTCCGAGGACCAGCACCCTACTTGTCACACACAAGGTGTACAAAAAGTGCACCAACAGAAAAAGACATAAAAGTGACAAACAAGGGGGTAAAATAAAAAAGAAAGTGGAGGAGAAGGAAGGTGGGAGAGGTGAGTGGAAAGTAGAGGGATTTTGTGTAGTTGAGTCGGGAATTGATGATTGTTCCAACTACTACTGCTGTCCTTTTCCGGGATGAGTCTACGCAGCAGGTGGAGAAGATCCGCTGACTACTGATCCTATTTGTGCGTCCATAGTCATGTCTGAGCCAAAGATGACTCCGAGGCTTTTGACTTTGGTGCTTGGGGTGATGGTTTGCCCAAGGATGGTGGGTGGTGTGCATGTAGTCCTAGAGGTTTTTTCTTTCAGCTTGCGTGGAGAAAGAGGAGTTCTGTTTTGAATCCACCCACTAGCTTTTAGAAACTTCTCCAAGCTTCTAGAACCAGGGGGAGGTACCAGATGCCTGATCTGTACAGCACTCCAGCCTGACCTACAGTAAGCCCAGACTCCAGTGAGTCAGAAAAAAAAGGCAATGTTGCTGGAAGAACATAGTTTTTGTGTCGTGATGGAAAATTTGACAGGTCTGAAAGGCGGGGTCGTAAAACTGAACCTTCTTTGGTGTCCCAGTGTGAGCTTTTTTATTTATTTCTTTATTTTAGTTGTCATACATACAGAGAAATAAACAATTTCATTACTCCATCAATCATATAAGTTCCAACGAATCCATTCAAAATACATTTTTATATATATATATATATATATATATATATATATATATATATATATAAATAAAAGCCAATTTTGAGTTTGGGAGGCTAAATACATCTCGAGGGCTTGTGTGGGATTTTTTATGGCTGGAAAGATGGGTCTTATGTGGAAAAACATCACTCAGGACAAGAATATGTCTCCCCCCCCCATGTGAATATCGTTTCTGTAAAGACAGGGGGGTAGATTCATATAGAGATACGACGGCGTATCTACTAATACGCCGTCGTATCTCTGAGATCCGACGGTCGGATCTATGCGGCTGATTCATCTAATCAGGTTCCGCATAGATCTCCCTAAGATCCGACAGGTGTAAGTGACTTACACCGTCGGATCTTAGGCTGCAATCTCCCGCTGGCCGCTAGGTGGCGCTTCCGTTTTTTTACGCGACTAATATGCAAATGAGGAGATCCGTCGATTCAGAAACGAACGCCCGCCGCTTTTTTTTTTACGTCTTTTGCGTTCGGCTTTTTCCGGCGGATAGTTAATCCTGCTATAGCAGGGGTAAGTGCGGCGTATCCTATAAGTATGGCCGTCGTTCCCGCGCCGAGTTTTGAATTTTTAGGTCGTTTGCGTACGTCGATTCAGAAAAGAGCTGGACGCAAGTTACGCTCACGCCGAAACCAATGACGTCCTAGCGACGTCATTTGGAGCAATGCACGCTGGGAAATTTAGCCGGCGCAGTACGATCGGCGCGGGGACGCGCCTGATTTAAATAGTAAACTCCCCCTAGCCGCGGAATTTGAATTCCGCCGGGGGATTTACGAGCCGCCGGCGCAACTTTCGAGGCAAGTGCTTTCTAAATACAGCACTTGCCTCAAAAAACTGGCGCTGGCAGATCGTAAATAAGAACGATCCGCTGATCTATGTGAATCTACCCCAGGACTTCTATAACTACTTAAGGACCGCAGCACGCAGACTTACGTAGACAGAATGGCACGGGCAGGCAAATAGGCGTACAGGTACGTCCCATTTAATTTTCCGCCGTGTGATCGCGCGCACGCCACCGGCGGCATGCTCATGACCCTGTCGCGAGCTACGTGGCCATGCCCATGGGACCCAATGCCCCGCGATCGTGTCACGGAGCTGAAGAATGGGGAGATGTCAGTGTAAAAAAAACATCTCCCTGTTCTTCCTAGTGACATGTCACTGATTGAATGCTCCCTCTCATCGGGAACAGGGATCAGTGACGTGTCCCTCGTAGCCACGCCCCCTAACAGTTAGAATCACTCCCTAGGACACACTTAAAGGAGTTGTAAAGATTTTTTTTTCACCTTAATGCAATCAATGCATTAAGGTGAAAAAACATGGAATGCTGCCGCCGCCCCTGAGCCCCCGTTATACTTACCTGACCCCTCGAAAGTCCCGCACGTTCCCGATATCCCCTTCGCCGCTCAGCCTGGCCGCTGATTCGCTAGAGCGGATGGATTGAGAGCAGTGCAGCCATTGGCTGGCGCTGCTGTCAATCACATCCAGTGACGCGGCGCGCCGGGGCTGAGTGACGGGAGCGTGCCCGCAATTACTGACCACCATGCGAGCTCTTGCATGACTGTGGTGAGTTATTGCGGGGAGGACCAGAGACAGCCGCCGAGGGACCCAGAAGACGTGAATCGGGGCCACTCTGTGCAAAACAAACTGCACAGTGGAGGTGTGTATCACATGTTTGTTATTTTAAATTATTTTTTTTTCCTTTAGTGACACTTTACCCCCTTCTGCGCTCCCTACAGGTTAACCCCTTCCCTGCCAGTGTCATTTTTTACAGTAATCAGTGCAATTTTTTATAGCACTGATCGCGGTATAAATGACAATGGTCCCAAAAATATTTTAAAAAATGCCATAAAACAGTCCCCTATTTTGTAGACGCTATAACTTTTGCGCAAACCAATCAATAAACGCTTATTGCGTTTTTCTTTTACCAAAAATATGTAGAAGAATGTACAAAATGGATAATTGGAGATACGGCCCCCCAACTTAATAATCACCCACTGCGTCAAACTAGCTGCTGCTGAGAAAATATTATATGTGTACTAAACCATCAAGTGAACAAGTGTCCAGTAAATATAAAAAGCAGCTGTAGAAGAATACGTATCGGCCTAAACTGAGGAAGAAAATAGCTTTTTTTTTTATATCTTTTTTGGGGGATATTTATTATAGCAAAAGATAAAAAAATATTGTTTTTCTTTCAAAATTGTCGCTCTATTTTTGTTTATAGTGCAAAAAATAAAAACCGCCGAGGTCATCAAATACCACCAAAAGAAAGCTCTATTTGTGGGGGGAAAAAAAGGGAGTCAATTTTGTTTGGGAGCCGCGTCGCACAATTGTCAGTTAAAGCGACGCAGTGCCGAATCGCAAAAAGTGGCCTGGTCTTTGGCCAGCCAAGTGGTCCGGGGCGGAAGTGGTTAAGAATAGGCCCAGGAATAGGGCTTCTGCCTGTGTGAGTCCCCCGAAGTCAGTAAAGACAAGGGGCCAGATTCACATACACTTAATATTGCGCTGCGTAATCGAAATACTCTACGCTGCCGTATTTCACCAGGCTCTACACCGAATCCTGGTACATTTTTGCCCGTACGCTACGGCGGCGTAGTCTATTTCTCGCCGCGTAATCGAAATACGCGATGAGGGGGCGTGAAGCATTTAAATTAAGCGCGTCCCCGCGGCGATCGAACTGCGCATGCTCCGTTCAGAAAATTTCCCGCCGTGCATTGCGCAAAATCACGTCGTTACGTCATTCGTTGTTTGAGTAGCGTCGTTTACGAACGTTCCTATTCCCGGACGACTTACGTAAAAAATAATAAAAGACGTCGGAAAACGTAGAAATTCGACGCGAGAACGACGGCCATACTTAACATGGGCTGTCTAATATTAGAGCAGCAAAAAGCTGGTATAGTGTTAAGCAAATAAAAGATGACTAAAGGTGCCGTAAGAGATTGCGATTGAAGATCGTAATTTCGGGGATCGCCGGCAAAATCTCATTTGCATACCCCGACGCCGAAAACGACGGGAAGTCCACCCAGTGGCCGCAATTTTATTGCAGCGTAGATCCGAAGGCGTACGAACACGTAATCCAGTCGAATTGAAGCCCGCAGCCGTCTATTCATGGTTTGAGGTTTTCGACTAGCTAAAAAACGCGCGTAATTGGAAATTACTCCAGTCTAACACCAGTTAGACAGGCGTAATAGCTCTCTGAATCTGGCCCAAGACTTCTATGGAAAACATTTCCCGCACTCAGGACAGGAATACGGCTTCTCCCCCGTGTGAGATTTATGATGTCTGGCAAGTGTGGAATATAGCAGAGAACACTGCCCACACCCGGGACGGGAATATGGACTATCCCCATATAAAATATTTGATGTGCGGCAAGTTCAAATTTACCCCACACAAGGAAGAATTATTGCTTCTGCCCTTTGTGAGTTTTATGATGTCTGTAAAGACGGGACCTCTCTGGGAAACATTTCCCACACTCAGTACAGGTATACGGCCTCACACCTGTGTGGGATTTCACATGTCTGATGAGTGTTGATTTCAGCGGAAAAGCCTTCCCGCACTCAGGACAGGAATACGGCCTCTCTCCTGTGTGACATGTTTGATGTCTGTCAAATTCAGCTTTCCGTAGATAACATTTCCCGCACTCAGAGCAGGTGTACATCTTCTTCCCAGTGTGAGTACTAGGATGGACGTAAACATCATACTTTTCTGGAAAACATTTCCCCCACTCAGAACCGGAATACGGCTTCTCCCCAGTGTGAGATTTTTGATGATTCACAAGATTTTCTTGTTGTGGATAACATTTCCCGCACTCAGAGCAAGAATACACCTTCCCCCCCATGTGAGTTCTATGATGTATACCAAGACTTGACTCAGAGCTAAAACTTTCCGCACATTCAGGACAGGAAAATGTCTCCTCCCCCTGAATTCCGGCCCCACCCCTCACAGTACGAGGTTGCTCAGAGTCGGAGGGATTCCATGGTCTATCCACACTGTGAAGTCCTCCATCCATAGTGGAGTTCACTGTCTTTTCTCCTCCACAATCTCCTGTGATGTCCTCATCTTCTATTTTACAACCTGGAGATAAAGTGAGACGATCCTTTGAGGGTTTCTCCATGGCGTGTCCTGGAAAAATAGAAAAACATCATCAATAGATATGAGAGGGTTAGTTCACTTCCATCAAGATTCCATCTGGATCAGGTAGATATGAGTGAGGAGATGTTCTCTGTGGAGGTCCCAACCAGCTGGGACTCTTCCCCCCATCAAAGAACCTTTGGTCCTCCTCCCAGATCACTTCTACATTTACACAGCCTTGTCAGAGGAGCAGGAACCAATGGGGACTGGGAGGGGCGTGCTCTTTACACAACCACAAGCCTAGGTACTGGGTCATGTGATCTCTGATAGACAAAAGGGTCAAAGTTCCGGTGATCTGACGATATGGTTCCTCCTATCGATATGGTTCCTGTCTTGACTGCGCAGGCGCAATCCTTGCCGACGGAAATCACTGAACCTCCAGGGTGACGTGGAATTTGAGGTAAGTGGCCAGTCGACCTTACGTCCTTGCTGCGCTCGCTCGGCCTCCTGGCTCTTTTTTTAACATCCTCCAATCCACGGGGATGTTAAGGAATGAGCCTGGATGCCGCCCGAGGTTCGGTGATTTCTGTGGGCTTTATCCACGCCTGAGCAGTCAGGCAGATAACCATCTCGATAGGGGAACCAGATCGACAAGACACCAGCTTGAAGACCCTTTACCATAAAACAAGTGACCTAGGCTTCTGGTGATATGCAGCACTGGAGGGAGCATACTGCAGTATTTTCTCCTAGAAAGATAAGTACTTCTCCCTACTTTTCATCCCAACAAGACTGTTAATATAGTTTTAGGTTAAACGCTTCGCTCTACGTCAGCTCATAGAAGAGGGACCAACCTATTACAGCTCACCTGTGCTGATCTCTGTAGAAGTGTCCTCCTCTTTGAATGTCCTCGTCATTCCAGCCTCCTCCGTATATTGCTGATCATCCCTTAAATTCATCCCTTCTAATTCACTTCCAACGCTCAAGTTTATAATACCTTCATCTGATACCAGTAGAATGACAGAAGATAACATCTGTAACATAGAAGTATTTATGATGTGAGATCACATAGAAAATATCATCTTGTAGAGTCCACACATCGTCTCCACATGTCAGAGTGTTCAATCACTTTATGTTCCCGACCCTCAACTCCACCTACCTGATGATGGTGGGGGATGGTGTGACCTTCCTGTGTGGAATCCCGGGAATACAGAGGACGGGGACATCTCTCTGGTGGGTTTTTGTTACCAGGTGGCTCCATCATAACATCCTTGTGTCCATCTGAAAACTCCTCCATCACGCCATACTTTTCGACCTCCTCTTTGGACTCTTCTTTAACAACAATATTATCCTCCCCGAGGTTTCCAGTCTGAACCTATAATAAAACAATTATTGAAACAAACAAGCTTGGGTATAAATCATAACTACCAATAATGGTTAATTTTATACCTGAACATCTTGAGAGTAGTTGTGATCTTCCTGTGTGGAATCCTGGGAATGCCGACTATGAGGAGATCTCTCTGGCGGGTTTCTATTATTAGGAGGCTCCATCGTGATATACTTATAGAGATCATTGTGTCCTTCAGAAAACATCTTCATAATTCCATACTCCTCATCATCCGCCTTTTTAAACTCTTCTTTAACCTCAACTTTAGGATCTCTCAGGTCTCCACTCTGAATATAGGATAAAAATGGCATCAATGGTAACAATGCAGATAATGTACAGATCCTAATGATACGATCAGTGATTGTTCCTCACCTACCTGATGATGGTGGGGGATGGTGTGACCTTCCTGTGTGGAATCCCGGGAATACAGAGGACGGGGACATCTCTCTGGTGGGTTCCCATTACTGGATCCATCTGTAGGAAACACACACACTGACTGAATCCATTGTTTCTATGTGTTTATCAGATGATGGGGGATGTAGGTGGAGCCTCCGTACTGCTCTCTCCTTTACAATAAAGTCTCCTCTTACCCGGTGATGTGAGGGGCGGCTGATTGTCCATCATGACGTCCTTGTAGAGATCCTTGTGTCCTTCTAAATACTCCTACATAGGGAAATAGACAGTGACAACACTTAGGAACCTGATACTTATGATACAGTCAACATCCAGACACACCCCTTGTCTGTTACTGGATAATGTCCCAGAATTCTCCTCACCTCTCCTGTCAGCAGCTCCATCATCTTCTTGGTCACTTCTAGAATCTTCTCCATGTTGTGTCTCTCAGGTTTTAGGGAGTCACATGGAGGCACTGTGATGGTCATATGATCACCTGACTTCACAAGAGGAAATCTCTGTATTGGAGAACCAATAGGAATATCATGTTAGAATCCCAGAATCCTCCTCACCTCTCCGGTCAGGTCTGTGTATTATTAATAGAGATAAGAGTGATGTCATGTGACCTCCCAGAATCCTCCTCACCTCTCCGGTCAGGTCTGTGTATTATTGATAGAGATAAGAGTGATGTCATGTGACCTCCCAGAATCCTCCTCACCTCTCCGGTCAGGTCTGTGTTTTATTAATAGAGATAAGAGTGATGTCATGTGACCTCCCAGAATCCTCCTCACCTCTCCGGTCAGGTCTGTATTATTAATAGAGATAAGAGTGATGTCATGTGACCTCCCACAACCCTCCTCACCTCTCCGGTCAGGTCTGTATTATTAATAGAGATAAGAGTGATGTCATGTGACCTCCCAGAATCCTCCTCACCTCTCCGGTCAGATCTGTGTTTTATTAATAGAGATAAGAGTGATGTCATGTGACCTCCCAGAATCCTCCTCACCTCTCCGGTCAGGTCTGTGTTTTATTAATAGAGATAAGAGTGATGTCATGTGACCTCCCAGAATCCTCCTCACCTCTCGGTCAGGTCTGTATTATTAATAGAGATAAGAGTGATGTCATGTGACCTCCCAGAATCCTCCTCACCTCTCCAGTTAGGTCTGTATTATTAATAGAGATAAGAGTGATGTCATGTGACCTCCCAGAATCCTCCTCACCTCTCCGGTCAGGTCTGTGTATTATTAATAGAGATAAGAGTGATGTCATGTGACCTCCCAGAATCCTCCTCACCTCTCCGGTCAGGTCTGTGTATTATTAATAGAGATAAGAGTGATGTCATGTGACCTCCCAGAATCCCCCTCACCTCTCCGGTCAACAGGTAGATGATCTCCAGGGTGAGGTTAAGTATCCTTTCAGTCATGTTACTTTGGTCCTCCTCCATCCTCATTGGTCATGTGATCTATACCGGTTTCCTGTAGAACAATAATTGGTACCAGAATATGATCTGGACAGTACTGATTGGACAATATTAGGATGGGGGATGTACGAGGGGTTGAAGTCAGGCTGCTTCCAGTCGAAATTTTCTTATGTAGAGGTCTATACATCAGACTAAAAGGAGAGACAACTGAGGAGAGAAGAGAGTGAGTTATAAAAGGACATTCCTCCAAATGCTTTGCACTATCACCCTGAATTCCTCTAACGTCTCTTCTCTGCTGGAGGTAGAAAATAATTAGCCTCCTCCTTCCCTCTCACTGAATGCAGTGGAAGTTGTTGTCTCTGTACAGGGGGAATGTGACGTTAGGTCAGGGATGATGGAGTAACTGAAGATGAAGGTGAATGAGGATGGATGATTGTCACCTGGACAGTCCAGGTTTTGACCCATGTATCCAGGTTTCAGTCCACCTGAAACCTGAACACATTATTCAGACGGTAATGTGGCTTGGAACAGGACCTGACAGGAGAGTGAAGGGGTACTAATGCCTCGTTTCCACTGAGCGGATCGGTTCGGTACCATACGGTACACTATTTTGGGGTTTTTCCATTATGAAAGCGTACCATTTTTTTTTAAACCTTGTATGGTCCCGGCCGGTCCGATTTGCAGTGGAAACGCTCAGCAGAATAGACCGGACCATTCTAAGCGCTCCAAACTGTACCAACCTGAACCGTTCCATTCAGTGGAAACGAGGCATATTATTATTCTCTCTGGATTGCCCAAAGGCAGTGGCGTAGAGTGGGGGTTGCGGGCGGAGGGGGCCGTGGCCCCGGGCAAAACATTTAGGGGGGCGAAATTCCACGCCAGTGTGTGCCACTACTGGCTGCCTCCTCCTAATTTCCTGTGTCCCCATGCTCTGGCTGCTATGTTGAGTCTCCGGTGCCCTGTGATTGGGCGTATGGGATTATGTGCAGCGGGGCTGGCCTGTCCACGATCGTTCCTGGAGTCCCGTCTCCACACATGACCCCATATGCCCAATCACAGGGCGCCAGAGACTGAACATGGTGGAGCACGGGGCTCTACCGTACTCGTGGAGTGCTAACAGTGAGGGGGCGCAAATTACTTGCCCCAGGTGCTGACAACCCACGCTACGCCACTGCCCAAAGGTGTCCCAGGTTTGTGTCAATCCTATAGTGTATACTAGAAGAAAAAAAAACAATTACTGTGCACCTCTAAAATGTTCGGGTTTTGCTTGAAGAAAAAGCGGCAACCCTAATGGCAACAAAGGGGTGGGGATGCTCAAAATATCATTAACCCGATATGGAAACATAGCTGCTAACTAGAGATAAGTACAGTGACTATGGAGGAAGAGGACGGACATGACGGGGGTTACTGGGTGTAAATAGAAGATAAGATCTTATTACCTTATCTGCTGCAACTTCCAACAATGTCTCCTCTTCTACTTCCTCCCGACTTACCTCTCACCCGGAAATTCCTGTCTCTACCCGTCATCACTTCCTCTGTGTCCTGACATCACTTCCTGTCTTCCAAAGAGAGCTCAGAGGAACTGCAGCCCCGAGGAACATTTCGTAGTGTGAACACCCTAATGCAGGGATCCTCAAACTACGGCCCTCCAGATGTTGTAGAACTACACATCCCATGAGGCATTGTAACACACTGACATTCACAGACATCACTAGGCATTATGGGAATTGTAGTTCCTGAACAACTGGAGGGCCGTAGTTTGAAGACCCATGCCCTAATGCCTCGTTTCCGGATCGGTACGGTACGCTATTTTGGGTGTTTCCATTATGAAAGCGTGCCATAAAAGTGAACCGTACCGGACCATTCTGGGTCCTGCTTCAGGGGTGGGGCCATAGAAAATGGAATGGTTCGGTTAGGGCGGACCTACAATACATCTCACTGATTGGTGGACGTGCTAGGCATTTTTTCTAAACCTTGTATGGTCCGATTTGCAGTCAAAACGCTCAGCAGAATAGAACAGGCCATTCTAAGCGCTCCAAACTGTACCGACCTGAACCATTCTGTTCAGTGGAAACGAGGCGTTAGTCATTGTTGCCCAGTGTCTCGAATGCTGCAGGACAGTCCCGGGATTCAGTCTACTGTCCAATCATGTCCTGATCCAGCAGGTTCCAGGACTGTGTAGAGTGACAGTGAGGTGATTATGACTGGAACGCTTTCTGGGTTCCATCACCAGGCGCTGCATAGGGTGACCACATTTCCCAACTACCATCCAGGGACACCCTCCCTTTCCAAAAATAAGCTTGTGCTGTAATGAATCACAGTACAGTGATTGGACACAAGAGGCGGGATTTATGATTTCTCCAATCACAAGCAGGGGGCGGGGATTGTGCTCCTCCAGACATTCCCGGCCAGAACAAGTACTGTCAGTGAGTAAAGCGGTGATGTGGCGGCCTTTTTTAGGGGCATCAGCTTGGCCCGGGGGGTGGCTGTGTCAGTTTCATTCCGGGACACTGTATTGTCCTGGAATAATTGTGCCCGGGACAGACCTGCAAAATGTGGGACTGTCCCGGGCAATTCGGGACACGTGGTCACCCTACCGCTGCAGTCATTGCAGACTGTTGGGTGGAGCGTTCTCCTTTCTAACAGTGAAAGTAGAACTCCAACATCAGCAGAGAGGCAGCGATCAGGTAAGTATCGGCACCAACCATCAATGGGGCTTATTTTATCCCAATGACACTAACCATAGGGCTTATTTTATCCCACTGACACCAACTATGGGGCTTATTTTATTCCACAAACCGAGTCAGGGTTTAAAAGTTGCTTGTTATTCAAAATGCTTGTTAACCACTTCCCGACCGCCCACCGCAGGTATACGTCGGCACTTTAGAGATGGATATCTCGGTAACGGCAGCAGCTGCTGCCACAACCGAGATATCCATCTCTTCTGTGGGCGGTCGGGTAAACGATAATGGCGGTCTCCGCGGCGGAATCGCCGCGAGATCGCCGTTATCGGTGGCGGACGAGCGCCCCCCCCCCTCCCGCGCTCTCCGCCGCTTACCGGAGCCGTCGATAGCGGCGGAGGCGATCGGGTGCGCTCGTCTGGTCAGCGGGGATGCGAGTGAGGGAAAAAATTTCCCTCGTCCATCCCCGTAGCTCTGCTGGGCGGAAGTGACGTCAAACGTCAGTTCCAAACAGCGTCTTAAAGAGACATTTTTTTTTAAATGTCATTTGAAAAATGACATTTAAAATTTTTTTTTTTTTTTTTGCATTTTAGCCTAAATATGAGATCTGAGGTCTTTTTGCCCCCAGATCTCATATTTAAGAGGACCTGTCATGCTTTTTTCTATTACAAGGGATGTTTACATTCCTTGTAATAGGAATAAAAGTGATAATTTTTTTATTTTAGTGTTAAAAATTGGTAAAATTAATACAAATAAATACGAAAAAAAAAAAAAAAATTTAAATCGCCCCGTCCCGACGAGCTCGCGCGCAGAAGCGAACGCATACGCGAGTAGCGCCCGCATATGAAAACGGTGTTCAAACCACACAAGTGAGGTATCGCCGCGATCGTTAGAGCGAGAGCAATAATTCTAGCCCTAGACCTCCTCTGTATCTCAAAAAATGCAACCTGTAGAATTTTTTTAAACATCGCCTATCGAGATTTTTAAGGGTAAAAGTTTGACGCCATGCCACGAGCGGGCGCAATTTTTAAGCGTGACATGTTGGGTATCATTTTACTCGGCGTAACATTATCTTTCACAATATGTAAAAAAATTGGGCCAAATTTATTGTTGTCTTATTTTTTAATTTAAAAAAGTGATTTTTTTCCAAAAAAAGTGCGCTTGTAAGACCGCTGCGCAAATACGGTGTAACAAAAAGTATTGCAATGACTGCCATTTTATTCTCTAGAGTGTTAGAAAAAAAATATATATAATGTTTGGGGGTTTTAAGTAATTTTATAGCAAAAAAAAATGTTTTAGTCTCGTAAACACCGAATCTGAAAAACAGGCCCGGGGCTAAAGTGGTTAATCCAGTTACTCGTAAACCAAGGTTCTACTGTATAAGGAATGTGAACATCCCTTGCACTGGAAAACGGCATGACAGAACCTCTTAAAAGGTCAAAAAGACCTCAGATCTCATATTAAACACAAAAATGCAATAAAAAAATAAAATAAACAATAATAATGTATATTTTTTTTCTTCGAAAAAAAACACCCTTTAAGACCATTGGGTGGAAGTGGCATTTGACATTGCTTCCGTCATCCAATGTTATGGAGCGGAGTGGTGGGCATCTTTCCCTCACCCGGCTCCATGTCTCAGAGGGGAGAGGACCTGACCGTCTCTACCGCTACCGACGGCTCCGGTAAGCAGGAGTGAGTGAGAAACTTATATAGCGCAACACATGCAAACTGAATCGCCTCTGGGGGCTTGGTATCCATTTCCTGGGCCCTCAGAAGAGATGGGTTTTGATCTTTCGTCTGAAAGCCAAGTGGTTCTCCTCCAACAGGATGCTGGTTGGGAGCGCGTTCCATAGTCTGGGTCCTTGGACCGCAAATCTTCTTTCTCCTTTGGACTTGTATCTGGTTTTAGGTATCTGGAGTAGATTTTGATTGGTGGATTGCAGAACGCGATTGGGGTTGTGGGCTTTTAGTTTTTCGCATAGATATTGGGGGGCATTTTACTAGAATACACTTATGCGTTAGACAGAGAGCCTTGAAAGTCATTCGGTCTTTTACTGGCAACCAATGAAGGCATCTCAGCGAAGGTGAGATGGATTCCCATGTTTTTTTCCCAGTCACAAGTCTGGCGGCCGTATTTTGAACAACTTGCAGACGAGCGATTTGGCACTTTAGGAGTCCGAGATAGAGGGCATTTGCATAGTCCAGTCTGGAGTTGATAATCATTCCCACCACAACTGCTATGTCTTCTTTTGGAATAAAAAGAGTGAGTCAACTAGAGTGCAGCGGGAGGCGAGTGGGCCCCTCTTCCACCCCCGATAAAAGTGATCTTGCGGCGAATCCGCCGCAGAGACCACTTTTATCTGAAAGCGGATCGCCAACTGTTTAAGAATGTAGCTGCCATAACCCCGGCATTTTACGTAAAACGATGACGGGTTAGCTAGGTGTAAATTGTGTGGTGCCATCAAAGTCCATTCTTTCTTTTCCAAATAAATGTTCTAAATGTTAGAAAAGTAATAAAAGACAAGAAAGAAACCTCTACAAATCTGAAGGCAGACATGTATTAATCAAATCACAAAGAATGAGATTTGTTTAGTATGTACAGTATGTCATAAAAATAAATATATATATTTTAATAGATCTGCATTATTATAAAACAAATATTAAGCACAGTGGAACCTTGGATTACGAGCATAATCCGTTAGAGGAGAATGCTCGTAATTGAAAGCACTCGCATATCAAGCGAGTTTCCTAATTGAAGTCAGTGGAAACAAAAATTATTTGTTCTGCATTAACTTTAATGGCATGTAATACCACATGCGGCTAGAGGTGAGGGGGCGCCAGAGAGTGTCAGAAATGGCCGAAAGACCCAAAGACAGCTCGGCTGACCTTGGAAAATTAGTATTTCCATGTCTTTCCGAACGGCAGCATTCGGCTCTGGCGCTCCCACCTCAAGCCAAATGCGGTACTGCACACCGCTTTGGCCTGAATCCTACTCGTTTTGCGAGACAACGCTCGCAAACCGAGTTAGGATTTTTTAAAATACAGTGCTCGTATTGCGAAACACTCGTTAACCGCGTAACTCGCAATCCCAGGTTCCACTGTATTAAGTGATGTACAACAAAAAGCCCTATTTTCCAATTTCAGCCAGCAGGTGGCACTCTCCAAGCAAAAGTAGCTGCCTGAGATAGCCGATAACACAACTACTGCACTCAGATTTTCGGTACTTTAGTGTGGACTGATCTGCCCAGCTTTTCATCCATAAGCAACATCTAGCTCCTCTCTCATTGTAGTTCTTTCCTTTGGGTTCTTCACTGAAGAGCAGGGGAGATCAGACTACACAGCAGGAGGGACTCAACCAGCTGCATCACAGCCCCTATCTCCATGGCCATCTTTAATATTGATTGGAACCTGGGTAAACAAATTTCTTGGGCCCTCCAAAATCCACTTATCACCTATTCGCAGGCAGTGCATTCTCTAGGGACAGCTACCTTACAACAATGACTGGGCCCGTGGCAGCTTCCCCTTTTGCCCTGCATTAAAGATGGCCCCTGCCTATCTCTCTCTCTCTACTAGCGGAGTAAGCCATACAGAACCATGTGAATTTTGATTTCTTTGGTGAACACGAATTCTCTTACAAAGTGCTGATTACAAAAAGATCAGAGGAGTGCTCAGCCATTGATTTCTGAGGTGGTATCAAAAAGTTTCGGGACTAGCAACTTTATTGATCTACGTTTACACACTATAACCTTCAAAACAGTCCTCTTGCACAGCAATACAGGGCTCCCAGTGTTCCTGCCGCTTTTGGAATGTGCCCTGGAAGTCTTCTTTTCGAAGCGTGTCAAGCACAGGTTGCCGAATGCTTTCAACATTTTTGGGGGTTGAGCTCGTTGAAGGTCTTCCTGTATCTCGTCACTTTCTGCTAATGTCCCCTCGCACAGCAATACAGTGGTCTTGGCGTTCCTGCCACTTCTGAAATGTGCTCTGGAAGTCTTCTTTTCAAAGCTTGTCAAGCACAACTTGGACATTTTTGGGGGTTAAGCTCATTGAAGGTCTTCCTGATCTCTCTTCATCTTCTGGTAATGTCCCCTTGCACAGAAATACATCACTCTAAGCATTCCAGACACTTCTGGAATGTGTCCTGCAAATCTTCTTTTTGACGCGTGTCAAGCTCAAGTTGCCAAATGCTTTGGACATTTTCGGGGGTTTGAGCTTGTTGAAGATCTTCCTGATCTCTCATCATCTTCCAGTGATGTCCCCTTTCAGAGAAATACAGCGCTCCCAGCGTTCCTGCCAATTTTGAAATCTGTCCTGGAAGTCTTTTTTTTTTTTTTTTTTCAAAGTGTGTCAAGCACGAGTTGCCAAATACTTTGGACCAGGGGTAGGCAACCTGGGGTCCTCCAGCTGTTGTGGAACTACATTTCCCACGAGGCATTGCAAGGCTGGCAGTTACAATTACTCCCAGAGGCATGATAGGACTTGTAGTTCAGCAATGGCTGGAGGGCCCCAGGTTGCCTACCCCTGGTTTAGACATTTTTGGAGGTTGAGCTCATTGAAGGTCTTCCTGATCTCTCCTTGGCTTCCAGTGATGTCCCCTTGCACAGCAATACAGAGCTCTTAGCGTTACTGCCACTGGAAGTATCCTGGAAGTTTTCTTTTCAAAGCGTGTCAAGCACAGGTTGCCGAATTGTTTAGACCAGGGGTAAGCAACCTAGTGCCCTATTCTGCCTATCTGTTGGCGTGTTACCAAAGTAGTCTCGAAATGTTTTGATACCACTTCGTATATAATGAAGTACCTCTTCTCTTTATGAGCTCTTATTTCTAAATAAGATTCATACAGAAGACATTTCCTGCATTTGGGACTCTAATACACCTTGAGGGTTGTGTGGGTTCTCCGATGTTTGGTAAGACATAAAGCCTGCAATAAAACATTTCCCGCACTCAGAGCAGGAATATGGCTGCTCCCCTGTCCGAGATCTTAGATGTTTGACAAGTTCGGATCTCTGTGGACATTTCCCGCAGTCAGGGCAGGAAAACCGCTTTTCCCGCATGTGACATATCTGATGTTCAGCAAGAATGAACTTTCGCGAAAAACATTTTCCACACACAGGACAGGGAAACGGTTTCTCACCCGTGTGAGACCTCTGGTGTGTGTTAAGATTGTACTTCTGTGAAAAACATTTCCCGCACTCAGGACAGGCATACGGCTTCTCACCCGTGTGAGATCTCTGATGTATAACAAGGTCCGATTTCCGTGGAAAACCTTTCCCACACTCACGGCAAGAAAATGGCTTTTCGCCAGTGTGCAATCTCTGATGCCTGGATAGGCAGGACTTCTGTGAAAAACATTTCCCGCACTCAGGACAGGAAAACGGCTTTTCACCCGTGTGAGATCTGTAATGTATGAGCAGTTCTGATTTATAAAAAAAATATTTCCCGCACTCAGAACAGCAATGAATCTCCTCCCCAGTGTGAGATCTCTGATGTACAGAAAGACTTAATTCACAACTGAAGCTTTCCCCACAATCTGGACAGGTAAAATCATTCTTCCCCTGAACTCTGGCACCAGCCCTCACAGTACGAGGTTGCTCAGAGTCGGAGGGATTCCGTGGTCTATCTACACTGTGAAGTCCTCCATCCATAGTGGAGCTCATTGTCTTTTCTCCTCCACAATCTCCCGTGATGTCCTCATCTTCCATTTTACAACCTGGAGATAAAGTGAGACGATCCTTTGAGGGTTTCTCCATGGCGTGTCCTGGAAAAATAGAAAAACATCATCAATAGATATGAGAGGGTTAGTTCACTTCCATCAAGATTCCATCTGGATCAGGTAGATATGAGGGAGGAGATGTTCTCCGAGAATGCCTGGGCTGCCAGCAAAGGTTCAGTCCAAACTTGTTTCTGGAGAAAACCTTATGCTCAGCCCGACTCTGGACCAATCAGTGAGCAGAGAATGTTATGTCTCACCTGTGCTGATCTCTGTAGGAGTGTCCTCCTCTATGAATGTCCTCGTCATTCCAGCCTCCTCCGTATATTGCTGATCATCCCTCACATACGTCTCTTCTACGTCACACTCAGTTTTCATGATCATCAGATCTTCACCCTAAACCAACAGAATGGCAGAAAATAACATCTGTAACATAGAAGTATTTATGATGTGAGATCACATAGAAAATATCATCTTGTAGAGTCCACACATCGTCTCCACATGTCAGAGTGTTCAATCACTTTATGTTCCCGACCCTCAACTCCACCTACCTGATGATGGTGGGGGATGGTGTGACCTTCCTGTGTGAAATCCCGGGAATACAGAGGGCGGGGACATCTCTCTGGGGGGTTCCTGGTATTAGGTGGCTCCATCATATCCTTGTATCCTTCTGAAAACTCCTCCATCACTCCATACTCCTCATACTCTTCTTTAACATCAATAATAATATAATTTGTGAGGTCTCCACTCTAAGTAAATAACAAAACAATAATTGTAACAAACATGTTTGTGTATAAATCAAAACTACCAATAATTGTTCCTCATCTACCTGATGATGGTGGGGGATGGTGTGACCTTCCTGTGTGGAATAATCCCGGGAATACAGAGGACGGGGACATCTCTCTGGTGGGTTCCCATTACTGGATCCATCTGTAGGAAACACACACACTGACTGAATACATTGTTTCTATGAGTTTATCAGATGATGGGGGATCTAGGTGGAGCCTCCGTACTGCTCTCTCCTTTACAATAAAGTCTCCTCTTACCCGGTGATGTGAGGGGCGGCTGATTCTCCATCATGATGTCCTTGTAGAGATCCTTGTGTCCTTCTAAATACTCCTACATAGGGAAAAAGACAGTGACAACACTAAGGAACCTGATACTTATGATACAGTCAACATCCAGACACACCCCTTGTCTGTTAATGGATAATGTCCCAGAATCCTCCTCACCTCTCCTGTCAGCAGCTCCATCATCTTCTTGGTGACTTCTAGAATCTTCTCCACGTTGTGTCTCTCAGGTTTCAGGGAGTCACATGGAGGCACTGTGATGGTCATATGATCACCTGACTTCACAAGAGGGAATCTCTGTATTGAAGAACCAATAGGAATATCACGTTATAATGCCAGAATCCCCCTCACCTCTCCGGTCAGGTCTGTGTTTTATTAATAGAGATAAGAGTGATGTCATGTGACCTCCCAGAATCCTCCTCACCTCTCCGGTCAGGTCTGTGTATTATTAATAGAGATAAGAGTGATGTCATGTGACCTGCCAGAATCCTCCTCACCTCTCCAGTCAGGTCTGTGTATTATTAATAGAGATAAGAGTGATGTCATGTGACCTCCCAGAATCCTCCTCACCTCTCCGGTCAGGTCTGTGTATTATTAATAGAGATAAGAGTGATGTCATGTGACCTCCCAGAATCCTCCTCACCTCTCCGCTCAGGTCGGTGTATTATTAATAGAGATAAGAGTGATGTCATGTGACCTCCCAGAATCCTCCTCACCTCTCCGGTCAGCAGGTAGATGATCTCCAGGGTGAGGTTTAGTATCTTCTCAATCATGTGACTCCGGTCCTCCTCCATCCTCATTGGTCATGTGATCTATATAGGACTCCTTTTGGGACAATAATTGATAACAGAGAATTATCTGGACTCTACTGGTTGTACAATATTAGGATGGGGGTGTATGGGGGATTTCTATCATGGAAGAATGGTCCCCCGTGGGATTACACACAGAAAAACAGAAGAGAATGTTCCGGCCCCACAAGTGAGGAAATGTTCTGACCCTAAAGGGGTTAATCTAGGTTTCCACACTATATATGTGTGTATCATCATCTGCTGGAGATAAAATACGTCACAGTGACTATGGAGGAAGAGGACGGACATGACGGGGTTACTAGGTGTAAATAGAAAATAAGATCTTATCACCTCCTCTGCTGCAAATTCCAGCAAATGTCTCCTCTCTACTTCCCAACTCACCTCTCACCCGGAACTTCCTGTTTGTACCTGACATCACTTCCTGTTTCTACCTGACATCACTTCCTGTCTTCCATAGAGACTTCCTATTGGGGAAATAAGCGAAATCACCATCTTGTGGAGCTCTGACAAACTGCAGCCGCTAGAAACGTCTTGTAGTGTGACCATGGCCTTGTAGATGGGGTCATCTCCACTCCCACCAAGGCGGATGGAAATATATTACTGATTGGGATGAGAGGTTTTGGCAACAAAACTGAGCATAGATTTAGTCAAAATTAGGTCTGAATATTTCTATGAGGTACTTAGGTGGATTTTGCTTGTAATGCCGCGTACACACGATCACTTTTTGTGATGAAAAAAAAACGACGTTTTATGTGACGAAACAAAACGACGTTTTTCAAACTTCATTTTCCAAAACGGCGTTGCGCACACACCATCGTTTTTCCAAAATGCTCTAGCAAAGCGCGGTGACGTACACCACGTTCGACGGCACTCTGTTCCATTGAAGCTCCGTCTCATAACTTGCTTCTGAGCATGCGCGGGTTTAAAAACGTCGTTTTAAACATCGTTTTGCCCACACACGATCACTTTTTATGACACAAAAAATGATATTTTGAAAAACGACACAAAAAATTCAAGCATGTTCGAATTTTATTTGGTCGTTTTTTTGAAGACATAAAACAACGTTTTGCCCACACACGATCATTTTAAATGACGTTTTTGAAAACTTTGTTTTTTTTCATCACAAAAAGAGATCGTGTGTACGCGGCGTAAGAATCTCTCTACCTTGATGAAAAGCTTCCCATGTGGTCTTGCAAGCCATGTGACTCCCCCATTCTTCCAGAGGAGGTTCAGGCAATGGTGGAATGGGTGATCTTGGTCACCTCTGACTATCCTTATCAGATGTACACAGCAGCAAGAAGTCTACCTCTGCTGCAGTCAGGAAGATTTGGCCCTATACCACAAATACATTTTTCATTTCAGCCGGAGGGCCTGGTCATTGTACAACACAATGACCACTTCTTTCACTCTCCTCTCCGCTATCCCTTTACCCCACTTTATTAATTGCCTTAGTTTGTCACGTTTTTGTCTTTTTTCGTTTGTGCACGTTATTTGTTCACTGTGTGATTAGTAGGGTGCCAGTCCTCGTGCCAGTACTGAATGTCTTAGGAGTGGGTGGACATGGCCTTCTGGCTTAGTTCGCCTGCTCTCATGGGGTCTCCCTTCGGGGGAGCCCCACCTAGTACTGGGAGGGTTCTGTTTCGGCAGTCCCTCCAAGGAAGTTGGGTCCGTGTCGGCTTCGGTTGCTCGGACCACAGTAGCTCAATCCCCGTCTGGAGCCTAACGCCCCGGGGGATCAGGGTTTGGGTCCTTCTTCACAGGAGGACCCGTCTTCACGTTTTTGTGAACACTCTTTATGTGTGTGCACATTTCTTCTGCACCAGGTGGAGTTTTTTGGGTGTGTTCACACGCCATAGGCTTTTCAAAAAAATACAGAAGAAATTCCGATCGTCAGTATGCAATTCCGACGTGCAAAAAAAACATGTGTAGCACTAACCCCAAAGGAGCTGCTGGATTGTTTTGGGCGGCATGTTACTTCTATCAGATTAGGCTTCTTCTTCTATGCTTTATTTACCAAACGTGGTAAAAGAATAAAAGTAGTAGTTGAAGAGGTAGAAGGGTAATAGGTTCAGGTGTATAACTTTTGTTTGGAAACACTCCTGTTTCCAGCAACATATCTTTCATCGTCACTCTAGCCAGAGTGAGTTCTTTGCACCTGGATAGGCCTCTTTCACTAAGGCCCCTTTCACATTGAGGAGTTTTTCAGGCGGTACATCGCTAAAAATAGGGCTTTCACACTGAGGCGATGCGCTGGCGGGAGAGAAAAAAATCTCCTGTCAGTAGCATCTTCGGAGCGGTGAGAGGAGCGGCATGTATACCACTCCTTCCCATTGAAAAGAATGGGAAACCGCGGCAATACCACTCGCAATGCGCCTCTATATAGACGCATTGCGGGCAGTATCAACCCTTGGTGAAGAGTCAATCGCATAGATTGGTGAAGAGTCGGTCGGGTAGACTGGTGAAGAGTCAGAGGGGTTGACTGGTGAAGAGTCAGAGGGGTTGACTGGTGAAGAATCAGAGGGGTTGACTGGTGAAGAGTCAGACGGGTAGATTGGTGAAGAGTCAGTCGGGTAGATTGGTGAAGAGTCAATCGGGTAGATTGGTGAAGAGTCAATCGGGTAGATTGGTGAAGAGTCAGTCGGGTAGATTGGTGAAGAGTGAATCGGGTAGATTGGTGAAGAGTCAATCGGGTAGATTGGTGAAGAGTCAATCGGGTAGATTGGTGAAGAGTCAGTCGGGTAGACTGGTGAAGAGTCAGTCGGGTAGACTGGTGAAGAGTCAGTCGGGTAGACTGGTGAAGAGTCAGTCGGGTAGATTGGTGAAGAGTGAATCGGGTAGGATGGTGAAGAGTCAGTCGGGTAGACTGGTGAAGAGTCAATCGGGTAGATTGGTGAAGAGTCAGTCGGGTAGACTGGTGAAGAGTCAGTCGGGTAGACTGGTGAAGAGTCAGTCGGGTAGACTGGTGAAGAGTCAGAGGGGTTGACTGGTGAAGAGTCAGAGGGGTTGACTGGTGAAGAGTCAGACGGGTAGATTGGTGAAGAGTCAGACGGGTAGATTGGTGAAGAGTCAGTCGGGTAGATTGGTGAAGAGTCAGTCGGGTAGATTGGTGAAGAGTCAGTCGGGTAGATTGGTGAAGAGTCAGTCGGGTAGATTGGTGAAGAGTCAGTCGGGTAGATTGGTGAAGAGTCAGTCGGGTAGATTGGTGAAGAGTCAGTCGGGTAGACTGGTGAAGAGTCAGACGGGTAGATTGGTGAAGAGTCAGTCGGGTAGATTGGTGAAGAGTCAGTCGGGTAGATTGGTGAAGAGTCAGTCGGGTAGATTGGTGAAGAGTCAGTCGGGTAGACTGGTGAAGAGTCAGACGGGTAGATTGGTGAAGAGTCAGTCGGGTAGATTGGTGAAGAGTCAGTCGGGTAGATTGGTGAAGAGTCAGTCGGGTAGACTGGTGAAGAGTCAGACGGGTAGATTGGTGAAGAGTCAGTCGGGTAGATTGGTGAAGAGTCAGTCGGGTAGATTGGTGAAGAGTCAGTCGGGTAGATTGGTGAAGAGTCAGTCGGGTAGATTGGTGAAGAGTCAGTCGGGTAGATTGGTGAAGAGTCAGTCGGGTAGATTGGTGAAGAGTCAGTCGGGTAGATTGGTGAAGAGTCAGTCGGGTAGACTGGTGAAGAGTCAGACGGGTAGATTGGTGAAGAGTCAGTCGGGTAGATTGGTGAAGAGTCAGTCGGGTAGATTGGTGAAGAGTCAGTCGGGTAGATTGGTGAAGAGTCAGTCGGGTAGATTGGTGAAGAGTCAGTCGGGTAGACTGGTGAAGAGTCAGTCGGGTAGATTGGTGAAGAGTCAGTCGGGTAGATTGGTGAAGAGTCAGTCGGGTAGATTGGTGAAGAGTCAGTCGGGTAGACTGGTGAAGAGTCAGACGGGTAGATTGGTGAAGAGTCAGTCGGGTAGATTGGTGAAGAGTCAGTCGGGTAGATTGGTGAAGAGTCAGTCGGGTAGATTGGTGAAGAGTCAGTCGGGTAGACTGGTGAAGAGTCAGACGGGTAGATTGGTGAAGAGTCAGTCGGGTAGACTGGTGAAGAAGGATTTCCTACAGATGATAGAGCTGGGATCAGTCTCTACAAGGGAGTTGGAGGTACTCCAGGATGCAGCTTACAACACTTTGTGCGACTTCCTGAAGGAACTGAGAGCTCCTAGTCCTTAAAGGGGCGTTCCAGCCTTTTTTTATGTTTAAAAGTCAGCAGCTACAAAAAGTGTAACTGCTGGCTTTTAATAAACAGACACTTACCTTCTCCACGGTTCCAGCGGTGCGCCGGCCGGGGCTCCGCTCCTCTCCCTCCCTCCCCGACCAGCGTCTTCAAGTGTGGGCACCCGGCCGTGACAGCTTTCGGCTTCACGGCCGGGCACCCACTGCGCATGCACGAGCGGCGCTGCGCCGTCCTATTAGACAGGCGATCGCCTGGGACCTGTGACATGTCCCAGGCGATCGCCTACAGGGAGGGTCTGCAGTAAGGCGATTAAGCTAATCGCCTTACCAGCCCCTCGGCGGAAGGAGGAAGGGGGACAGGAAGTCCCACCCCTCCTGAAGCCCCCACTCCCCCCCCCAAAAAAAATGACATGCCAAATGTGGCTGGGTTAAGCTGAAGTTCCATTTTTGGGTGGAACTCTGCTTTAAGGGGTTGTTGCATTTTCTCAGTTTAATAATATAAATATTTATTGTCCACTTGTTTCATAATTTAAAGAAGTGTTTTTTTTTGCATTATATTTGCATGTTTAGCAGATAAATATACAATGTAACATCAGAAAACACCCCCCCTCCTCTCTCCTAGAGGGACCCAACCGGCAGTGACACCCCCTCCTTCTCTCTCCTAGAGGGACCCAACCAGCTGTGACACCCCCTCCTCCTCTCTCCTAGAGGGACCCAACCAGCAGTGACACCCCCTCCTCCTCTCTCCTAGAGGGACCCAACCAGCAGTGACACCCCCTCCTTCTCTCTCCTAGAGGGACCCAACCAGCTGTGACACCCCCTCCTCCTCTCTCCTAGAGGGACCCAACCAGCAGTGACACCCCCTCCTCCTCTCTCCTAGAGGGACCCAACCAGCTGTGACACCCCCTCCTTCTCTCTCCTAGAGGGACCCAACCGGCAGTGACACCCCCTCCTCCTCTCTCCTAGAGGGACCCAACCGGCAGTGACACCCCCTCCTTCTCTCTCCTAGAGGGACCCAACCAACAGTGACACCCCTCCTTGTCTTTCCTAGAGGGACCCGACCAGCAGTGACACCCCCCCCTTCTCTCTCCTAGAGGGACCCAACCAACAGTGACACCCCTCCTTGTCTTTCCTAGAGGGACCCAACCAGCAGTGACACCCCCCCTTCTCTCTCCTAGAGGGACCCAACCAACAGTGACACCCCTCCTTCTCTATACTAGAGGGACCCAACCAGCAGTGACACCCTCTCCTCCTCTCTCCTAGAGGGACCCAACCAGCAGTGACACCCCCTCCTTCTCTCTCCTAGAGGGACCCAACCAACAGTGACACCCCTCCTTGTCTTTCCTAGAGGGACCCGACCAGCAGTGACACCCCCTCCTTCTCTCTCCTAGAGGGACCCAACCGGCAGTGACACCCCCTCCTCCTCTCTCCTAGAGGGACCCAACCGGCAGTGACACCCCCTCCTTCTCTCTCCTAGAGGCACCCAACCAACAGTGACACCCCTCCTTGTCTTCCCTAGAGGGACCCGACCAGCAGTGACACCCCCTCCTTCTCTCTCCTAGAGGGACCCAACCGGCAGTGACACCCCCTCCTTCTCTCTCCTAGAGGGACCCAACCGGCAGTGACACCCCCTCCTCCTCTCTCCTAGAGGGACCCAACCGGCAGTGACACCCCCTCCTTCTCTCTCCTAGAGGGACCCAACCGGCAGTGACACCCCCTCCTCCTCTCTCCTAGAGGGACCCAACCAGCAGTGACACCCCCTCCTCCTCTCTCCTAGAGGGACCCAACCAGCAGTGACACCCCCTCCTCCTCTCTCCTAGAGGGACCCAACCAGCAGTGACACCCCCTCCTCCTCTCTCCTAGAGGGACCCAACCAGCAGTGACACCCCCTCCTCCTCTCTCCTAGAGGGACCCAACCAGCTGTGACACCCTCTCCTCCTCTCTCCTAGAGGGACCCAACCAGCAGTGACACCCCCTCTCCTCTCTCCTAGAGAGACCCAACCAGCAGTGACACCCTCTCCTCCTATCTCCTAGAGGGACCCAACCGGCAGTGACACCCCCTCCTCCTCTCTCCTAGAGGGACCCAACCAGCAGTGACACCCTCTCCTCCTCTCTCCTAGAAGGACCCAACCAGCAGTGACACCCCCTCCTTCTCTCTCCTAGAGGGACCCAACCAGCAGTGACACCCCCTCCTTCTCTCTCCTAGAGGGACCCAACCAACAGTGACACCCCGCCTTCTCTCTCCTAGAGGGACCCAACCAGCAGTGACACCCCCTCCTCCTCTCTCCTAGAGGGACCCAACCGGCAGTGACACCCCCTCCTTCTCTCTCCTAGAGGGACCCAACCGGCAGTGACACCACCTCCTTCTCTCTCTCCTAGAGGGACCCAACCAACAGTGACAACCCCGCCTTTTCTCTCCTAGAGGGACCCAACCGGCAGTGACACCCCCTCCTTCTCTCTCCCAGAGGGACCCAACCAACAGTGACACCCCCTCCTTCTCTGTCCTAGAGGGACCCAACCAGCAGTGACACCCCCTCCTCCTCTGTCCTAGAGGGACCCAACCAGGAGTGACACCCCCTCCTCCTCTCTCCTAGAGGGACCCAACCAGCAGTGACACCCCCTCCTTCTCTCTCCTAGAGGGACCCAACCAGCAGTGACACCCCCTCCTTCTCTCTCCTAGAGGGACCCAATCAACAGTGACACCCCGCCTTCTCTCTCCTAGAGGGTCCCAACCAGCAGTGACACCCCCTCCTTCTCTCTCCTAGAGGGACCCAACCAGCAGTGACACCCCCTCCTTCTCTCTCCTAGCAGAGAAAGCAAGACAGAACGTAGAAGTCTTTAGTGATTTCTGATTTCCTTATAAAGTTTAGAGGATCACTCTGCCACGTGTTTTCTGAGGTGTATATCAAGGTGTGCTTCTTTCAGTGTGAGATCTCTGATGTACGGCAACATATGATCCATATAGAAGATGTTTCCCACACTCAGGACACTTCGAGGGTTGTGTGGGTTCTCTGATGTTTGGTAAGACTTCTGTGGAACACATTTTCAGCACTCAGGACTGGAATGCAGCTTCATTTATGTGAGATTTTTGATGTTTGACAAGCTTTGATTTCCGTGGATAACATTTCCCGCACTCAGTACAGGAAAACCGCTTTTCCCGCGTGTGGCATATCTGATGTTCAGTAAGATTGGACTTCCTTGAAAAACATTTCCCGCACTCAAGACAGGAATACGGCTTCTCGCCCGTGTGAGACTTCTGATGTGTGTTAAGATTGGACTTCTGCGAAAAACTTTTCCCGCATTCAGGGCAGGAATACGGCCTCTCCCCTGTGTGCGATCTTTGATGTATAACAAGTTCTGATTTCCGTGTATAACATTTTCCGCACTCGGGGCAGGAATACGGCTTCTCACCCGTGTGCAACCTCTGATGTCTGGAAAGACTGGCCCTATCTGAAAAACGTTTCTTGCACTCAGGGCAGGAATACGGCTTCTCCCCCGTGTGACACCTTTGATGTATAACGAGTTCTGATTTTTGTGGGAAGCATTTCCCGCACTCATTACAGGGATACGGTTTCTCACCTGTGTGAGATCTCCGATGTCTGACCAGTTCCGATTTATGAAGAAAATATTTCCCGCACTCAGAACAGGAATGAAGTTTCTCCCCCGTATGATATCTCTGATGTACAATAAGACTTAGTTCAGAGGTAAATGTTTCCCCACATTCAGGACAGGAACATTTCCCCTCCCCCTGAATCTCAGCCCCATCCCTCACAGTCCAAGGTTGCTCATAGTCAGAGGGATTCCATGGTCTATCCACACTGTGAAGTCCTCCATCCATAGTGGAGCTCATTGTCTTTTCTCCTCCACAATCTCCTGTGATGTCCTCATCTTCCATTTTACAACCTGGAGATAAAGTGAGACGATCCTTTGAGGGTTTCTCCATGGCGTGTCCTGGAAAAATAGAAAAACATCATCAATAGATATGAGAGGGTTAGTTCACTTCCATCAAGATTCCATCTGGATCAGGTAGATATGAGTAAGGAGATGTTCGCTGTGGAGGTCCCAACCAGCTGGGACTCTTCCCCCCATCAAAGAACCTTTGGTCCTCCTCCCAGATCACTTCTACATTTACACAACCTTGTCAGAAGAGCGGGAACCAATGGGGGCTGGGAGGTGCGTGCTCTTTACACAACCACAAGCCTAGGCACTGTGTCATGTGATCTCCGATAGACAAGAGGGTCAAAGTCCTGACTTGAAGACCCTCTACCATAGAACAAGTGACCATAGGCCTAGGTGATATGCAGCACTGAAGGGAGCTTGCGGTAGCATTTTTTCCAGAAATGGTAAGCGATTCAGTTTTCGCATTCCTCTTTACTATTCATCCCATTAATACTGTTAATTGAGTTTTATGTCATGACTCACCTGTGCTGATCTCTGTAGGAGTGTCCTCCTCTTTGAATGTCCTCGTCACTCCAGCCTCCTCCGTATATTGCTGATCATCTCTCACATACGTCTCTTCTTCTTCGCTCTCTACTTTTATTTTAATAATATCTTCACCCTAAACCAACAGAATGGCAGAAAATAACATCTTGTAGAGTCCACACATCATCTCCACATGTCAGAGTGTTCAATCACTTTATGTTCCCGACCCTCAACTCCACCTACCTGATGATGGTGGGGGATGGTGTGACCTTCCTGTGTGAAATCCCGGGAATACAGAGGACGGGGACATCTCTCTGGTGTGTTTCTGTTACTGGGTGATTCCATCATATCCTTGAGATCTTCAGAAAGCTCCTCCATCACACCATACACCTCACCCTCCTCTTTATAATCTTCTTTAACAACAATTTTATAATCCCCGAGGTTTCCTCTCTGAGTACATAACAAAACATTCATTGTAACAAACATGCTTGTATATAAATCATAATTACCAATATTTGTCGATCATCTACCTGATGATGGTGGGGGATGGTGTGACCTTCCTGTGTGGAATCCCGGGAATACAGAGGACGGGGACATCTCTCTGGTGGGTTCCCATTACTGGATCCATCTGTAGGAAACACACACACTGACTGAATCCATTGTTTCTATGTGTTTATCAGATGATGGGGGATCTAGGTGGAGCCTCCGTACTGCTCTCTCCTTTACAATAAAGTCTCCTCTTACCCGGTGATGTGAGGGGCGGCTGATTCTCCATCATGACGTCCTTGTAGAGATCCTTGTGTCCTTCTAAATACTCCCACTCCTCCATGGAGAAATAGACAGTGACATCCTGACACCTTATAGGAACCTGACACACACAATGATACAGTCACCATCCAGACACACCCCTTGTCTGTTACTGGATAATGTCCCAGAATCCTCCTCACCTCTCCTGTCAGCAGCTCTTTCATCTTATTGGTGACTTCTAGAATCTTCTCCATGTTGTGTCTCTCAGGTTTTAGGGAGTCACATGGAGGCACTGTGATGGTCATATGATCACCTGACTTCACAAGAGGAAATCTCTGTATTGGAGAACCAATAGGAATATCATGTTAGAATCCCAGAATCCTCCTCCCCTCTCCAGTCAGGTCTGTATTATTAATAGAGATAAAAGTGATGTCATGTGACCTCCCAAAAACCCCCTCACCTCTCCGGTCAGGTCTGTGTTTTATTAATAGAGATAAGAGTGATGTCATGTGACCTCCCAGAATTCTCCTCACCTCTCCTGTCAGGTCTGTATTATTAATAGAGATAAGAGTGATGTCATGTGACCTCCCAGAATCCTCCTCCCCTCTCCGGTCAGGTCTGTGTATTATTAATAGAGATAAGAGTGATGTCATGTGACCTCCCAGAATCCTCCTCACCTCTCCGGTCAGGTCTGTGTTTTATTAATAGAGATAAGAGTGATGTCATGTGACCTCCCAGAATCCCCCTCACCTCTCCGGTCAGGTCTGTGTTTTATTAATAGCGATAAGAGTGATGTCATGTGACCTCCCAGAATCCTCCTCACCTCTCCGGTCAGCAGGTAGATAATCTCCAGGGTGAAGTTTAGTATTCTCTCAGTCACATCTCTCCGGTACTCCTCCATTCTGATTGGTCATGTGATCTATACAGATTTCCTGTGGACCAATAATCAAAACAGAGAATGATAAAGGACTGTACTGGTTGTACAATATTAGGATGGGGATGTATGGGAGCTGATATGAGGGTTTCTATCATGTAAGATTGTTCCCCAGTGGGATTACACACAGAACAACACTCAGTTTAGTGTTTTCTATCATTTTGGGGTCCAATTTACTGAGCTGAAAAAGAAAGACATGCCTTAGCACTAAATATTAATTCAGAGGCCACACCCCTTATGCCGTGTACACACGATCGGATTTTCCACCGGAAAAACCTTGGATGTTTTTTCCGACGAAATGCCGCTCAAGCTTGCATACACACGGTCACACAAATGTTCTCTGAACTTTCGACCGTCGAGAACGCGGTGACGTACAACACTACAACGAGCCGAGAAAATTAAGTTCAATGCTTCCAAGCATGCACCGGGATTTTTCGCGTCTGAATTGCCACAGACAATTGCCATTTCCGATCGGAATTTTTTCCGTCGGAAAAATAGAGAACCTGATCTGTTCTTGGCGGAAATTCCGACAGCAAAGGTCCGATGGAGCCTACACACGGTCGGAATTTCCGTCCAAAAGCTCACATCGGACTTTTCTTGTCAGAATTTCCGACGTGTGTATGCGGCATTAGACACCTCCATTTATAAAAAACAAAATTACTTAAAGACTAAATCCCAAATAAAAGTTTTCTCTGTACAGAGGAAGGTAAATTCTTATCTCTCCTAATCCCACCAACAAACACCTCTGATGCAAACAAAATGACAAAGTTTTCTTTAGAAACCAACTCTTTCCAGAGTGTCCATTTCTTGGTTCCTTGCAGTGTTTTTCCTGCGGATTTCCATGTCACTATAATGTCCCTGTACCATGATCTGTAGTGATGAGATCATCAGCAGGAGGAATCACAGGGCTATGTGGGGGAATGAGGAGATCATCATTCTGTGGTCATGTTGGCTCTTGAAGAAGACTTCAGATGGTGTAGAAACTCTGTTCAGATCGGTAAGAATTTACCTTTACATGTCAAACTGAACCTTGGGGTACACCAATAATAACACTGAATCTTGGGGTACACCACTAACACTGAACCTTGGGGTACACCAGTAATAACACCGAACCTTGGCATTCACCACTAATAACATAATAACACTGAAGCTTGGCGTCCACCACTAAAAACACTGAACCTTGGAGTACACCACTAATAAGACTGAACCTTGGCATTTACCACCAAAACTGAACCTCGGAGAACACCACTAATAACATAATAACACTGAAGCTTGGGGTCTACCACCAACACTGAACCTTGGGGTAAACCACTAATAACACAGAACCTTGGCATTCACCACCAACATTGAACCTCGGAGAACACCACTAATAACATAATAACACTGAAGCTTGGGGTCTACCACCAACACTTAATCTTGGGATCCACCACTAAAAACACTGAACTTTGGGGTCCACCATCAACACTGAACCTCGGAGTACACCACTAATAAGATGGAACCTTGGGGTAAACCACTAATAAGACTGATTCTTGGGGTAAACCGCTAGCAAGACTGAACATTGGGGCACACCAGTAATAACACTGAACCTTGACATTCACCACCAACATTGAACCTTGGCATTCACCACCAACACTGAACCTCGGAGAACACCACTAATAATACTGAACTTTGGGGTAAACCACTAATAAGACTGAACCTTGGGGTACACCACCAAAACTGAACTTTGGGGCACACAACTAACAGCACTAAACTTTGGAGTAGACCTCTAATAATGTTAGTCCATTGGAAGTATGAATCACCAATCACTACAGTGGAACCTCAGATTACGAGCATAATCCGTTCCAGGAGAATGCTTGTAATCCAAAGCACTCGCATATCAAAGCAAGTTTCCCCATCGAAGTCAATGGTACCGAAAATAATTTGTTTCGCAATGACTTCAATGGCATGCAATTCCGCATGCAGCCAGAGGTGGGGGTGCGCCAGAGAGCCTCGGAAACAGCTAAAAAAAGGCCCGAGAACACCTTGGCAAACCTCAGTAACTCAGTATTGTGGTGTCTTTCTGATCATTTACGAACGGCGCCGGCGCCCCCCCCCCCCACCTCAGGCCAAAGGCGGTACTGCACACCGATTTGGTCTGAATGCTGCTCGTGTTGTGAGACAACACTCCCAAGTTAGGATGCTTGTATTGCGAAACGCTCGTTAACCGCGTTACTCGCAATCCAAGTTTCCCCTATTTTCTTAATATGGGGTCATCAATATGTGAAATAATCTAAAGAAAAAATGAGAGCGATATAAACACTTTAGGACATTAAATAATAATTTTTTGTCTGTGTGTACAACAGATAAGAAGGAGGGACATTTGAAGGTCAAGGAGGGACAGAGCAATTTCATTCCCAATAAAGGACAGTGATAGGATCTACGATAAAATAAAATCTCATTACCTTCTCTGCTGCCAGTTCCAACAATGTCTATTCTTTAGAATAATAGACCCGCCCACATGGAGCTTCCTGTCTCTAACTCGCATCACTTCCTGTCTTCCATAGAGACTTCCTGTCCAGGTAGATGCGAGATCACCACCTTGTGGAGCTCAGAGGAACTGCAGTCCTGAGAAATGTGTTAATTTACTATGGCCCAGATTCACAGGGAGTGGGCGCACATTTATGCCGGCGTAGCGCACACACAGTACACTACACCGGCGCAGCGCGGAGAGGCATGCACTGTATTCAGCAAGCTATTGCTCACCAAGATACGCCAGCGTAACGTATTTTCGAAGGCGCAGGCCAGCGTAAATGGAAGTGGGAGTGACCCCATGCGAACAATGATGGTCTGAGCATGGTGCAGTGCTTTACGCCCGGCGTATCACGAACTGCAAATGCGCCGTGACGTAGACGCATGAAACTGCACCCTTATGCGCATGCTCACAACTACACCGGCACAACTGCCTAAGCTACCCCGGATCACTACGTAAGCCGTGAACGTAACGTACGCCTAATACGCCGGCCTGTGTTCTCTGGGGCAGACCTTTGCATGTCTATTGCTGGGTTGCGCCTCATCTATGGGAAATAACTTTACGCCGGTCGTAATGCCCAATCCAGTGGTCCTCAACTCCGGTCCTCGGGACCCACTACCAGGTCACGTTTTCAAAATAACTGAAATCAACTGAAACGTTTTCAAAATAACTGAAATACAGTTATACAGGTGATATAATTTGCTGCTCAGTGGTATTATTTAACCACTTGTCATCTGCCCGCCGTCAAATGACGGCGGGCAGACGACTCCATTGTTCTGACATCACGTCATATGACGTGATGTCCCTTTAAAGCCGCGGGCGGGCGCGCGCGCGCACCCGCCGCTCCGCGGGGATCCCGTGCGAGTGCCCGGCGGCAACGATCGCCGCCGGGCACACGCGATTGCTCTGTAAGTGAGCTGGGACGTGCAGCTCTGTGTGTAAACACAGAGCTGCACGTCCCTGTCAGGGAGAGAGGAGAGCGGTTGTGTCACAATCGGTCACCTCCCCCAATCGGTCACCTCCCCCAGTCACCCCCCCCTCCCCCTACAGTTAGAACACTCATAGGACACACATTTAACCCCTTCCCCGCCCCCTAGTGGTTAACCCCTTCACTGCCAGTCACATTTATACAGTAATCAATGCATATTTATAGCATTTTTCACTGTATAAATGTAAATGGTCCCAAAAATGTCAGAAAAGTGTCCGAAATGTCCGCCATAACGTCGCAGTCCCAATAAAAAAATCGCAGATCGCCGCCATTAATAGTAAAAGAAAAAAAAAAAATGCCATAAACTATCCCCTATTTTGTAAACGCTATAAATTTTGCGCAAACCAATCGATAAACGCTTATTGCATTTTTTTTTTACCAAAAATATGTAGAAGAATACATATCGGCCTAAACTGAGGGAAAAAAAAAAAAATTTATATATTTTTTGGGGTTATTTATTATAGCAAAAAGGAAAAAATATTGCATTTTTTTTAAAATTGACGCTCTATTTTTGTTTATAGCGCAAAAAATAAAAACCGCAGAGGTGATCAAATACCACCAAAAGAAAGCTCTATTTGTGGGGAAAAAAGGACGCCAATTTTGTTTGGGAGCCACGTCGCACGACCGCGCAATTGTCAGTTAAAGCGACGCAGTGCGGGAAGCTTATATTTTTTCTGGGCAGGAAGGGGGTCTAGGTGCACAGTAGGTAAGTGGTTAAAGCCTGGCCTGTTAGTGGGAGTTGAGAACCACTGGCCTAATCAATGGGAGAAGCAACATGCGTCCAAACCATATTCCCGCCCACGCTATGCCGGCATAAGCAAGATACGTTGGGTAGAATGGCCTGTTTTTAGACGTATGTTGGTTTTGTGGGTCTGGTGCACATTTGCACTACGTCGGCGTAAAGTGATTTGCGTTGGCGTAAGTGCTTTGTGAATCCGGGCCTATATGTTTTCCCCGGTATGTTTGAGGCTGGATCTTCTGGGAGGTTATACTCAGTAAATTTCTGTGCTATCCGCCGTATCTCCCTCCAGAAGTACTCCAGTTTTGGGCAGGACCAAAGAACATGGAGTAGAGTCCTTCCGACACCTCTAACATTTGTCCGGGATCTCCGGAGAGAATTTATTTAAGTAATGAGGGTGTACGATACCATCTTGTCATTATTTTAAAATTTGTTTCTTGGATTCTTGTGGATATTGAAGATTTCAACACAAGATTTACTATCTGCCTATGTTGTGCCTGGGTGAACGTCCTGTCTAATGTCATTTCCCACTTCCTTATATATGGAGGGACATAATCCTCTTGGGGGGCCACCAAGAGTGCATACATTTGTGAGATTAAGTGAGAGAAAGGCCCTGTCCCCTCACATATTTGTTCTAAGGGTGTCAATGTATGTTGAAATTGGCCCAGAGCTGGGAGAGTGTTGAGGAAATGTCGTGACATCATTCGTATCTCTATTAATAGATCCCAGACCTGACCGGAGAGGTGAGGGGGATTCTGGGAGGTCATACGACATCACTTTTATCTCTATTAATAGATCCCAGACCTGACTGGAGAGGTGAGAAGGATTCTGGGAGGTCACATGACATCCCTCTTATCTCTATTAATAACACACAGACCTGACCAGAGAGGTAAGGAGGATTCTGGGAGGTCACATGACATCCCTCTTCTCTCTATTAATAAAACACAGACCTGACCGGAGAGGTGAGGAGGATTCTGGGAGGTCACATGACATCCCTCTTATCTCTATTAATAATACAGACCTGACCGGAGAGGTGAGGAGGATTCTGGGAGGTCACATGACATCACTCTTATCTCTATTAATAATACAGACCTGACCGGAGAGGTGAGGAGGATTCTGGGAGGTCACATGACATCACTCTTATCTCCAGAAGTACTCCAGTTTTGGGCAGGACCAAAGAACATGGAGTAGAGTCCTTCCGACACCTCTAACATTTGTCCGGGATCTCCGGAGAGAATTTATTTAAGTAATGAGGGTGTACGATACCATCTTGTCATTATTTTAAAATTTGTTTCTTGGATTCTTGTGGATATTGAAGATTTCAACACAAGATTTACTATCTGCCTATGTTGTGCCTGGGTGAACGTCCTGTCTAATGTCATTTCCCACTTCCTTATATATGGAGGGACATAATCCTCTTGGGGGGCCACCAAGAGTGCATACATTTGTGAGATTAAGTGAGAGAAAGGCCCTGTCCCCTCACATATTTGTTCTAAGGGTGTCAATGTTTGTTGAAATTGGCCCAGAGCTGGGAGAGTGTTGAGGAAATGTCGTGACATCATTCGTATCTCTATTAATAGATCCCAGACCTGACCGGAGAGGTGAGGGGGATTCTGGGAGGTCATACGACATCACTTTTATCTCTATTAATAGATCCCAGACCTGACTGGAGAGGTGAGAAGGATTCTGGGAGGTCACATGACATCCCTCTTATCTCTATTAATAACACACAGACCTGACCGGAGAGGTAAGGAGGATTCTGGGAGGTCACATGACATCCCTCTTCTCTCTATTAATAAAACACAGACCTGACCGGAGAGGTGAGGAGGATTCTGGGAGGTCACATGACATCCCTCTTATCTCTATTAATAATACAGACCTGACCAGAGAGGTGAGGAGGATTCTGGGAGGTCACATGACATCACTCTTATCTCTATTAATAATACAGACCTGACCGGAGAGGTGAGGAGGATTCTGGGAGGTCACATGACATCACTCTTATCTCCAGAAGTACTCCAGTTTTGGGCAGGACCAAAGAACATGGAGTAGAGTCCTTCCGACACCTCTAACATTTGTCCGGGATCTCCGGAGAGAATTTATTTAAGTAATGAGGGTGTACGATACCATCTTGTCATTATTTTAAAATTTGTTTCTTGGATTCTTGTGGATATTGAAGATTTCAACACAAGATTTAATATCTGCCTATGTTGTGCCTGGGTGAACGTCCTGTCTAATGTCATTTCCCACTTCCTTATATATGGAGGGACATAATCCTCTTGGGGGGCCACCAAGAGTGCATACATTTGTGAGATTAAGTGAGAGAAAGGCCCTGTCCCCTCACATATTTGTTCTAAGGGTGTCAATGTTTGTTGAAATCGGCCCAGAGCTGGGAGAGTGTTGAGGAAATGTCGTGACATCATTCGTATCTCTATTAATAGATCCCAGACCTGACCGGAGAGGTGAGGGGGATTCTGGGAGGTCACATGACATCACTCTTATCTCTATTAATAGATCCCAGACCTGACCGGAGAGGTGAGGAGGATTCTGGGAGGTCACATGACATCACTCTTATCTCTATTAATAATACACCGACCTGACCGGAGAGGTGAGGAGGATTCTGGGAAGTCACATGACATCACTCTTATCTCTATTAATAATACAGACCTGACTGGAGAGGTGAGAAGGATTCTGGGAGATCACATGACATCCCTCTTATCTCTATTAATAACACACAGACCTGACCGGAGAGGTAAGGAGGATTCTGGGAGGTCACATGACATCCCTCTTCTCTCTATTAATAAAACACAGACCTGACCGGAGAGGTGAGGAGGATTCTGGGAGGTCACATGACATCACTCTTATCTCTATTAATAATACAGACCTGACCGGAGAGGTGAGGAGGATTCTGGGAGGTCACATGACATCACTTTTATCTCTATTAATAACACACAGACCTGACCGGAGAGGTGAGGAGGATTCTGGGAGGTCACATGACATCATTCTTATCTCAATTAATAACACACAGACCTAACCGGAGAGGTGAGGAGGATTCTGGGAGGCAGTGCCGATCCTGACCTTCCTGTGACCCTAAGCAAAATTCTGCTAAGGGGCCCTCTACCTGACCCGTGAATAATGGGCGTGGTTTAAGCATAAAATTAGGCGTGGCTTAAAGGGGCGTGACTCAAAGGGGTGTGGTTAGAGTCTGAGATGAACATGGGATGGAGGGAGAAATAAATGAAGGAAGAGAGAGAGAGGAAGTAAAAAAAGAAGAGGGATGGAGGGACAGAAGGCCCAGATCCTACACTGCAACAGAAATATGTGTATTCCAGAAAGTTTAACGATCAGCAGATAAAGATCCTCCAAACATCTGGTGTTGGCCTCAGTGATCCCGGAGCCAAGGTTGATATGGTGTCAGGATGATTGAAGCACATTATTTCTATTATTACATTGTAATATAAAATGAAATCATTCAACTCACCAAAATGCAGAATCAGTGGGAGCCCTGATGTCACTGTTCCCAGCCAGCGGAGTGCTTCCTTACATCTCAGGTGTCCCCAGCGGAGTGCTTCTTTACATCTCAGGTGTTCCCAGCCAGCGGAGTGCTTCCTTACACCTCAGGTGTTCCCAGCCAGCGGAGTGCTTCCTTACATCTCAGGTGTCCCCAGCCAGCGGAGTGCATCCTTACATCTCAGGTGTCCCCAGCGGAGTACTTCTTTACATCTCAGGTGTTCCCAGCCAGCGGAGTGCTTCCTTACATCTCAGGTGTCCCCAGCGGAGTACTTCTTTACATCTCAGGTGTTCCCAGCCAGCGGAGTGCTTCCTTACATCTCAGGTGTCCCCAGCGGAGTACTTCTTTACATCTCAGGTGTTCCCAGCCAGCGGAGTGCTTCCTTACATCTCAGGTGTCCCCAGCGGAGTACTTCTTTACATCTCAGGTGTTCCCAGCCAGCGGAGTGCTTCCTTACATCTCAGGTGTTCCCAGCCAGCGGAGTGCTTCCTTACATCTCAGGTGTCCCCAGCCAGCGGAGTGCTTCCTTACATCTCAGGTGTCCCCAGCCAGCGGAGTGCTTCCTTACATCTCAGGTGTCCCCAGGGGAGTGCCTCCTTACATCTCAGGTGTCCCCAGCGGAGTGCTTCCTTACATCTCAGGTGTTCCCAGCCAGCGGAGTGCTTCCTTACATCTCAGGTGTCCCCAGCCAGCGGAGTGCTTCCTTACATCTCAGGTGTTCCCAGCCAGCGGAGTGCTTCCTTACATCTCAGGTGTCCCCAGCCAGAGGAGTGCTTCCTTACATCAGGTGCCCCCAGCCAGCGGAGTGCTTCCTTACATCTCAGGTGTCCCCAGGGGAGTGCCTCCTTACATCTCAGGTGTCCCCAGCGGAGTGCTTCCTTACATCTCAGGTGTTCCCAGGGGAGTGCCTCCTTACATCTCAGGTGTTCCCAGGGGAGTGCTTCCTTACATCTCAGGTGTCCCCAGGGGAGTGCTTCCTTACATCTCAGGTGTCCCCAGGGGAGTGCTTCCTTACATCTCAGGTGTCCCCAGCGGAGTGCTTCCTTACATCTCAGGTGTTCCCAGCCAGCGGAGTGCTTCCTTACATCTCAGGTGTCCCCAGCCAGCGGAGTGCTTCCTTACATCTCAGGTGTCCCCAGCGGAGTACTTTTTTACATCTCAGGTGTCCCCAGCGGAGTGCTTCCTTACATCAGGTGCCCCCAGCAGAGTGCCTCCCTACATTTCAGGTGCCCCCAGCAGAGTGCCTCCCTACATTTCAGGTGAAATGTCTACAGACACCTAAAGAGGAATTCTACAAGGGTGACATTGGTGGCTCAGTAGCAACTGAAAAATGCGTGTGATTAATCCTTACAGCAACTTTTTTAATGTAATTTTCTGTATTCATTTTTAGCAGAACTTTAGATTTTCTATGGATGCACATGCAGATTGCTGGGGGAATGTGCTGCAGGGTGTCTCTGCTGTAGGAAGGTCCCGCCCCCCATACCAGCTTGTATGATAGTAGATGGAATGGAAGACTGATTGAATGCCTATCATACAAGCTGGTATGGGGAGCGGGACCTTCCTACAGCAGAGACGAGACTAACACAGACCCAGCCAGCTTCTGTTTGTTTTACGTGAGCAGAGGCGGAGCCGGCCAGCTACAATATATAAATTGAGCTGCGGCACCGCCCACCTGCCACTCCTTTCCACAACAGCTCACATACGACAGACAGACCAGGGGCGGGGGTGGGCGTGCCGCAGCTCTATTCCGGCAGGCAGGGCTCCCTTCTCGTTCTGGTCTTCAGGAAAATGCCGGCCGGCGGAGATTTTACTCAGGGGCCCTACGCAGCTTGCGTAGTCCGCGTATAGGGCGGATCGGCCCTGCTGGGAGGTCACATGACATCACTCTTATCTCTATTAATAAAACACAGACCTGACCGGAGCGGTGAGGGGGATTCTGGGAGGTCACATGACATCACTCTTATCTCTATTAATAATACAGACCTGACCGGAGAGGTGAGGGGGATTCTGGGAGGTCACATGACATCACTCTTATCTCTATTAATAAAACACAGACCTGACCGGAGAGGTGAGGAGGATTCTGGGAGGTCACATGACATCACTCTTATCTCTATTAATAATACAGACCTGACCGGAGAGGTGAGGAGGATTCTGGGAGGTCACATGACATCACTCTTATCTCTATTAATAATACAGACCTGACCGGAGAGGTGAGGAGGATTCTGGGAGGTCACATGACATCACTCTTATCTCTATTAATAAAACACAGACCTGACCAGAGAGGTGAGGGGGATTCTGGGAGGTCACATGACATCACTCTTATCTCTATTAATAAAACACAGACCTGACCGGAGAGGTGAGGAGGATTCTGGGAGGTCACATGACATCACTATATGGATCCCTTATGTATTTATATATTATATTTTATATGGATATCATAACACTTGGTGGGAGTGGAGATGACCCATCTATAAGGATATACAATACATACACACACAGCACAAGACCGTGTTCACACTACGAAAGGTTTCTCGGGGGCTGCAGTTTGTCTGATCGCCACAAGATGAAGATCTCACAATTACCCAGACAGGAAGTCTCTATGGATGACAGGAAGTGATGTCAGGTACAGACAGGAAGTTCCGGGTGAGAGGTGAGTTGGGAGGAAGTAGAGAGAAGACATTGCTTTGCTGGGGCTGGCAGCTGAGGAGGTAATAAGATCTTATTTTGTCATAGCTCCCATTATGATTCCTTACTGGGAACTAAATCGATCTGCACCCCCCGAATGTCCCTCATACAGCTGTTTCTGTGTATTTGGCCCTCTTCAGTGCATTGTATGGAAACCATGGCTTCTATATAGGGGAAGGCTTGTGACCAATCTATACGATATAATCGTAGAGCTTGGAATAATTGACTCCATAATATTAGGCAATATTTGAACTATACACCAATGGTTCTGAATGTGCAAGAAGGGTGAAAAGCAATGGTTTGTATAGCTCCGCCCACTGTTCTGAAATTGTGAGCGGTTCTCAGATTTTATGGTGATATGTGATGGTATATTTTATTTGGGAGGCGAAAGAGTACGAGGCCCCGAACACAAAGTAAACACTAAACTGGTTATGTCTCTGTGTGTAATCCCACTGGGGACGATTCTTCATGATTGAAACCCTCATATTATCCCCCATACATCCCCATCCTAATATTGTACAGTACAGTTTATTCTCTGTTATCAATTTTTGGTCTACGGGAAACCTGTACAGATCACATGACCAATGAGGATGGAGGAGGACCGGAGTCACATGACTGAGAAGATACTAAACCTCACCCTGGAGATCATCTACCTGCTGACCGGAGAGGTGAGGAGGATTCTGGGAGGTCACATGACATCACTCTTATCTCTATTAATAATACAGACCTGACCGGAGAGGTGAGGAGGATTCTGGGAGGTCACATGACATCACTCTTATCTCTATTAATAATACAGACCTGACCGGAGAGGCGAGGAGGATTCTGGGAGGTCACATGACATCACTCTTATCTCTATTAATAATACAGACCTGACCGGAGAGGTGAGGGGGATTCTGGGAGGTCACATGACATCACTCTTATCTCTATTAATAATACAGACCTGACCGGAGAGGTGAGGAGGATTCTGGGAGGTCACATGACATCACTCTTATCTCTATTAATAAGACACAGACCTGACCGGAGAGGTGAGGAGGATTCTGGGAGGTCACATGACATCACTCTTATCTCTATTAATAAAACACAGACCTGACCGGAGAGGTGAGAAGGATTCTGGGAGGTCACATGACATCACTCTTATCTCTATTAATAACACAGACCTGACCGGAGAGGTGAGGAGGATTCTGGGATTCTAACAGCTATCACTTTAATTTTGTGGATCCAGAGACATTCCTCCATGGAATATTCTCTGGTCTTATAGTGTGTTTGGATTCAGTATTGTGTTTTTATTTTAAGGTTCTCCATTGGTCTCACATTGCACCGGCTAGTGTCTTTTTGTCACATTTTTTGTAATTATTGGTAGTCACCCTATTGTGTATATCAATTCACATTGTTTATTTCATAATGTTGGTTATTATGTTGCCCTAAGTTCACCTCTATCCACCCATCCAGTCACCTGCCCGACTCCCACTCACGCTCACTTTCATCCATTACATCCACCCATCCAGTCACTTGCCTGATTCCCACCCACGTCCACATACCTTTCCCCCCCCCCCCCCCTCCCTCACCATTTCAGCGCAGACACCACCCCCTCCCTTTTCATATGCTATTTTCTCTCTGCCCAGGACAGAGTGTTAGGAGTCTGCTGCAGTATCCCCAGCCCACCTCCCAGCCCAACCTCCCCCCTATCCATCTCCCTCGGTAGCGCAGGAGCCTTTCCATATATCTATGATATTCCTATTGGTTCTCCAATACAGAGATTTCCTCTTGTGAAGTCAGGTGATCACATGACCATCACAGTGCCTCCACGTGACTCCCTAAAACCAGAGAGACACAACATGGAGAAGATTCTAGAAGTCACCAAGAAGATGATGGAGCTGCTGACAGGAGAGGTGAGGAGGATTCTGGGAATTCTGGGACATTATCCAGTAACAGACAAGGGGTGTGTCTGGATGGTGACTGTATCATTGTGTGTGTCAGGTTCCTATAAGGTGTCAGGATGTCACTGTCTATTTCTCCATGGAGGAGTGGGAGTATTTAGAAGGACACAAGGATCTCTACAAGGACGTCATGATGGAGAATCAGCCGCCCCTCACATCACTGGGTAAGAGGAGACTTTATTGTAAAGGAGAGAGCAGTACGGAGGCTCCACCCCCATCCCCCATCATCTGATAAACACATAGAAACAATGGATTCAGTCAGTGTGTGTGTTTCCTACAGATGGATCCAGTAATGGGAACCCACCAGAGAGATGTCCCCGTCCTCTGTATTCCTGGGATTCCACACAGGAAGGTCACACCATCCCCCACCATCATCAGGTAGGTGAGGAACAATTAATGGTAATTATGATTTATACACAAACATGTTTATTATAATGAATGTTTTATTATATATTCAGAGTGGAAACCTCTGGGATAATACTAGTGATGTTAAAGAAGACTATAAAGAGGAAGATGGAGTGCAGATTTTTTTTATAATGTTTTATTATATATTTAGAGTGAAAACCTCGGAAGTTATAACATTATTGTTAAAGAGGAGGATGAGGAGTATGGAGTGATGGAGGAGTTTCCAGAAGGACACAAGGATATGATGGAGCCGCCTAATACCAGGAACCCACCAGAGAGATGTCCCCGTCCTCTGTATTCCCGGGATTCCACACAGGAAGGTCACACCATCCCCCACCACCATCAGGTAGGTGGAGTTGAGGGTCGGGAACATAAAGTGATTGAACACTCTGACATGTGGAGACGATGTGTGGACTCTACAAGATGATATTTTCTATGTGATCTCACATCATAAATACTTCTATGTTACAGATGTTATTTTCTGCCATTCTGTTGGTTTAGGGTGAAGATCTGATTATTGTAAAAGTTGAGGATGAGGAAGAAGAGACGTATGTGAGGGATGATCAGCAATATACGGAGGAGGCTGGAATGACGAGGACATTCATAGAGGAGGACACTCCTACAGAGATCAGCACAGGTGACCCATAATATATTCTTCTCTTATCTCTGCTCTGTTACTGCTCACTGATAGGCCTAGGCTTGTGGTTGTGTAAAGAGCTTCTATGGTTCTATGGTAGAGGGTCTGCAAGTCAGGACTTTGACCCTCTTGTCTATCGGAGATCACATGACCCAGTGCCTAGGCTTGTGGTTGTGTAAAGAGCACGCCCCTCCCAGTCCCCATTGGTTCCTGCTCTTCTGACAAGGCTGTGTGAATGTAGAAGTGATCTGAGAGGAGGACCAAAGGTTCTTTGATGGGGGGAAGAGTCCCAGCTGGTTGGGACATCCACAGAGAACATCTCCTCACTCATATCTCCCTGATCCAGATGGAATCTTGATGGAAGTGAACTAACCCTCTCAGATATATTGATGATGTTTTTCTATTTTTCCAGGACACCTCATGGAGAAACCCTCAAAGGATCGTCTCACTTTATCTCCAGATTATACAATGGAAGATGAGGACATCACAGGAGATTGTGGAGGAGAAAAGACAATGAGCTCCACTATGGATGGAGGACTTCACAGTGTGGATAGACCATGGAATCCCTCTGACTCTGAGCAACATCGTACTGTGAGGGGTGGGGCCGGGATTCAGGGGGAGGGGAAATTTTCCTGTCCTGAGTGCGGGAAATGTTTTTCAGAGAAACTCTATCTAAACAGACATAAAATAACTCACACAAGCGAGAAGCCGTATGTCTGTCCCAAGTGCGAAAAACGTTACAAACGGAAATCAGATCTTCTTATACATCAGAGGTTTCACACGGGGGAGAAGTTGCATTCCTGCCCCGAGTGCAAGAAATGTTTTTCACGGAGATCAGAGCTTGTTGAACACCAAAGATCTCACAAAGGGGAAATCCCATACTCCTGCTCCGAGTGCGGGAAAATATTTTCCCGTAGAAACAGTCTTTTCAGACATCAGAGGCTGCACACCGGTGAGAAGTTGCATTCCTGCCCAGAGTGTGGAAAAGGTTTTCCATCAAAATCAGACCTTGTTACACACCACAGATCCCACACGGGGGAGAAGCCGTATTCCTGTCTTGAGTGCGGGAAATGTTTTTCACAGAAGTCCTATCTTTCCATACATCAGAGATCTCACACGGGAGAAACGCCGTATTCCTGTCATGAGTGCGGGAAACGTTTCTCGCAGAATTCCAATCTTACCGCACATCAGAAATGCCATGCGCAGGAAAAACGTTCTGATCGCGAAAATGGGAAATGTGATCTACAGAAATCGGAACTGGTTCACCCAGCGGACAAGCCGTATGGTTGCTCCGAGTGCGGAAAATGTTATATGCGGAAATCGGAGCTTGATCGACATCAAAGATCTCACACAGGAGTGAAACCGTATTCCTGCCCCGAGTGCGGGAAATGCTTTTCAGAGAAGTCCAGTCTTACTGCACATCAGACATGCCACACGCAGGAAATGCCGTATTCCTGCCCTGAGTGCAGAAAATGTTTTTCACAGAAGTCCCATCTTGCCAAACATCGTAGAACACATTTGGAGAAGATGCATGCTTGCTCTGAGTGCGGGAAGTGTTTTTCTAGGAAGTTTTTGCTTACCATGCATCAGAGAACTCACACGGGCGAGAAGCCTTATCCCTGCCCTGAGTGCGGGAAATGTTATACAAGAAAATTTGACCTTGTTGTACATCAGAGGTCTCACACAGGAGAAAAGCCGTATTTCTGCCCTGAGTGTGGGAAATGTTTTTCACGGAAGCACGGTCTTACTGAGCATCAGACCTGCCACGCGCAGGAAAAGCTTCATTCCTGTTCTGAGTGCGGGAAATGTTTTAAACAGAAGTCTTGTCTTGCCAAACATCAGAGAACCCACATCGGGGAGAAGCCGTATTCCTGCCATGAGTGTGGGAAATGTTTTTCACGGAAGCCCAGTCTTAGTGCACATCAGAGGATTCACACGGAAGAGAAAACATATTCCTGACCTGAGTGCGGGAAGTGTTTTTCACAGAGGGTTCCACCTTGCTGAACATCAGCAACCCAACGGACCTGAAAAATAGAAAAAAACTAAAATATTCCTCTTCGATGGGAGCCTCCCGGCGACTGCTGTCTTTTCACTTTGACAGCTCTTATATAGGCAAGGGTGGGGCCACCCACTGATGTAACTAGGTGACCACCCTCCCCCTCTGAAGTCACATGATGTCATAAGGAGGAGGGGTCACTCGGTTCAGTCCCCGGGTGGCACCTCCCTTGTCTATATAACAGCTGTCAAAGCCAAGAGACAGCAGTCGCGGGGAGGCCTCCCATCGAGGCGGAGCTATTTTATTTTTCGTATTCCTGCCCTGCGTGTGGGAAATGTTTTGCACACAAGTCCTGTCCTAGTGCACATCAGAGGTTTCACACGGATGAGAAAACATATTCCTGCCCTGAGTGTGAGAAGTGTTTTTCACAAAGGTCCCACCTCTCTGAACATTAGGTATCCCACATGCTCCAAAAGCCGCAAAGGAAGGTCTCATGATCTGAGAGGATGGAAGTTTTGAACTGTTTGGATACAGAACCTGTTGCAATGTAAAATAAATGTGACGCCCCCCCACTGGAGCTCGGGGGGATTTACCTATCACAGCTAGCAGGTTATCGCTGTGTGCTCCAACTAGGGATGGGCCGAACACCCCCTGGGTTCGGTTCGCACCAGAACCTGCGAACAGACCAAAAGTTTGTGTGAACTTTAGAACCCTGTTAAAGTCTATGGGACTCGAACGTTTGAAATCTAAAGTACTAATTTTAAAGGCTTATATACAAGCTACTGCCATAAAAAGTGTTTGGGGACCCGGGTCCTGCCCCAGGGGACATGTATCGACGCAATTTTTTTTAAGCAGTGATTTTAATAATGCTTTAAGTGAAACAATAAAAATTAAATATTCCTTTAAATATCGTGCCTGGGGGTCCCCTTAGTCTGCCTGTAAAGTGGTGCATCTTTCCCATGTATAGAACCTGCTGCAGCAAAATTAAATTTCTAAGGGAAAAAATGCTTACGGCTGTAATATATTTCCGAATTCCAACACTATAGATGAAAAAGTAATAAAAAATAAACGTTGTGGGTCGTCGTCGTCCCCCCCCAAGTCCATAGTAGGCTCTTTGGGTCTGGCATGGATAAGGGGAATGCCAAAATTGAAAAAAATTGGTGAGGGGTCCCCTCCTAAATCCCTACCAGTCCACATGCCCTTAACATGGAAGGGGGGGGGGAGGGCTTTTGGTTTTGCAGCACTCAGGATTTTTTTCCCCGCAGGTCAATGTCGATGTCAGTAGGCATAGCTGGAATTGCTGCCCCCATCATGAGGCTCCAAGTAGGCCCCTGAAATTTGACTATCGCATATTTCCCTGGACCCTGGTTGTACCATTTTTCTTTTCAGGGGTCACCTGTTATGTCCTCTCCATTCAAAATGGCTAATCCTCCATCGTCATTTTACAGGAAGCAGGAGCCATTTCCACCCTTTCCTCTGGTGGGGTTCTTTGTATCTGTAGCGCCTGGTTACTTCCAAGTCCCGGTGCTATTGAAATTTAGAGGGTGATCTGAGTGCTAATGACTCTGATTCCAATTACAATGTTTGAGTAGGGTCTCTGTTTCAGCTTGGCTGTGCTGTAGGCTCATTCTGTTGTTGCTGGGGTGTTATCCCACCCCGGGACGACAGGTGGCAGCAGTGGAGTTAAGGCTTGGGTGTCCTTTACCAGCAGTCAATCAGGAGGGAGTGTCCTTGCTGGGAGAGGATACCTATGAAACAGATGCCATTGAGTCTGGGTTCTTCTTCTACTGCGGTGACCACATCACTGCGCCCTGGCGTTATGGCCTACCTGGCCGGGGCGCGCGTGCCACGCAGTGTTCCTGGTTCCAGGACCATGTTGTTCCGGAACATTTGAGCAGCGACGGGGACCCAGTGAGCGACTGGGTTCCCACTTTTGCAGGTCCCAAGCGGTATAGGTGTTCGGTGGGGAGTGAGGAGGGCCAACGAGAGGCTGGCGATCCAAAAGGATTTCAACAAACCTCCAGGATCAAGGTAGCCGGACACTGAAGGATTGATCACCTGTCAGTCGGTACCTGGGCGACGGTAAGAAGGAGATCCAGGCGTTATTCACCCAAGGAGGATTGCCACCGTATCTGCAATCAGAGAGGGCCCGTGGCAGAAGTGTCTCCCTGACATCCATTTCTGGAGGGTCTGTGGCAGAGACTTTGTCTTAAAAAGGTTCGAGTGATACTTCGGCTGCCGGGTCAGTGAGAGAGGCCTGTCCGGGTATGCTAAGCCACTCAAGCAGAAGTGGTATGGAAAGTGTTACATTTGAGAGCAGGACTGTTCCAAATACTACGCCTGAATCTGCTGTTCTCCTTCTTCCAAACTCTATCCTTTCATCACCGGTTCATTGTTTTTACTTGGCTGGGTAATAAAGAGCACAGAAAAGACACTTGTTGCGGACATTATGTTGCTATACTATTACTATTCCTTTACTACTGCTGCCATTCACCCCTAGGAATTCAGAAGAGCCACGAAGTAAATGTACCACCCAAAAAAAACCAGCAGCTCCTCCGCGGGTAGTGCTACATATCCATGGGCCAGAGGTTGGATAGGGGAGGGGTGATCCCTGTCTCATCTGTACTGGGGTATGGGTCTATCCCTGCCTACTCTGCTGCAGTAGAGGTGGACTACTTGCTGCTAGGTTAGTGTTGCCACCTGTTTGGGATTCAGGCGGACTGAAACCCGGACACATTATTCTGACTGCACTGTGGCTCCCTAAGGCAGTGTTTTTTTACTCCAGTCCTCAAGGCACACCAACAGGTCAAGTTTTCAGGATTTCCCTCAGATGAAATGGCTGTGGTGATTACTAAGGCACTGAAACTGATCAAATCACCTGTGCAAAATAATGGAAAGCCTGAAAACATGACCTGTTGGTGTGCCTTGAGGACTGGAGTTTGAAAAACACTGTTCTAAGTAACCATGATAGTCACACACAAATCTGTTGCTGTCTGGGGGCAGGTTCGACTTTACTTGGGGACAAGGCAATGACGTCAGCAAAACAATTTGGCCACACTCACTGCAGCACACTATGCGCACAGCATTACTACTTTCCTTGGGGAACCCAAAGGTGTCCCGTGCCACTGAAGAGTTTGGGTTTGGCTTAACGAAAAGGTGGCAACCCTATCCTAGGTACATCTGATGAGGACAGTGAGGAGGTGACCCACATCATCCATTCCACCACTAAGTCTTCTTCGGATGAAGGTCGGCATCAAAGGGCTTGTAAGACCACATGGGAAGGTTTTCATTAAGATTGATACCAAGCATATTTCTCCTAAGCAGTGCCAAAAGTTAAAATTTGAGGTTAGTTATGACTTAATATGAAACAAGCCAAATTCCCTTCACTCATCCGGATCAGTAATATATTTCTCTCCCCCTTGGTGGGAGTGGAGATGACCCATCTATAAGGATATACAGTACATACACACACAGCAGAAGGCTGTGTTCACACTACGAGATGTTTCTCAGGGCTGCAGTTCCTCTGAGCTCCACAAGGTGGTGATCTTCTCGCTTCTAACAAGATAGGAAGTCTCTATGGAAGACAGGAAGTGATGTCAGGTATAAATAAGAAGTTCTAGTTGAGAGGTGAGTCAAGAGGAAGTAGAGAGGAGACGTCGCTGGAAGAGGCAGCGGAGGAGGTAATAAGATCTTATCTTCTATTTACACCCAGTAACACCGTCATGTCCGTCCTCTTCCTCCATAGTCACTGTGACGTCTTTTATCTCCAGCAGATGATGATACACACATATATAGTGTGGGAAAAAAATTCTCCTAAGTTTATAAAACAAATACCTATATATTCAAATCCACATCTAAATGAATTGGCCAACTTCTCAACCCAATAAAAGTGGCATAATCAGATAGTATAGACTAATGAGGTGAGAAGGTGATCGGTGGGAAAGGTGACACGTTTCTAAAATGAAGAGAATTTTCCGACCCCCGTAAATGGGGAAATGTTCTGACCCAATAGAAATTATCTATGTTTCCAAACGGTAACTTTCCATAATCGTCCCAGTCTCCGATATTTACCCAAAAATGTGATCAGTAAAGTCTCCGGAGTACACGGAGATCACAGGAATATGATTTTTGTATCGTGGAAAAGAGTCCCGTATGCCCCACCATCCAGAGTCAGAGAATCCTATGACATCACATTGACCTCACAGCTCCCCCCCCCCTATGTCCCTTTATCCAGAGAATCCAATGACATCATACTGACCTCACAGCTCCTCCCCCCGATATCCCTCCATCCAGAGTCAGAAAATCCTATGACATCACACTGCCCTCACAGCTCCTCCTCCCAATGTCCCTCCATCCAGAGTCAGAAAATCCTATGACATCACACTGCCCTCACAGCTCCTCCTCCCAATGCCCCACCATCCAGAGTCAGAGAATTCTATGACATCACACTGACCTCACAGCTTCTCCTCCCAATGCCTCTACATCCAGAATTAGCACATCCTATGACATCACACTGACGTCACAACAGTGCCTTAGCGCAAAACCATTCAAGTGGTTAGAAGATCCTATTTATAATTTTTTGTTCACAGATCCTCAGGAATCTTAGCAAACGCTAAACAGTCCCGAATAAATATATTACCACTGGGGGCCATAATTCTATAATTCATAGTGACCTTCATATTACCTCCTGATATCCTCATCCTATTATTTTACGACTAATACCAGATCATTTTCTGTTATCAATCTATCAATCTATCTGTCTACAGGGAAACCTTTATAGATGATGGCACAAATGAGGATGGAGGAGGACCGGAGTCACATGACTGAGAAGATACTAAACCTCACCCTGGAGATCATCTACCTGCTGACCGGAGAGGTGAGGAGGATTCTGGGAGGTCACATGACATCACTCTTATCTCTATTAATAATACACAGACCTGACCGGAGAGGTGAGGAGGATTCTGGGAATCTAACATGATATTCCTATTGGTTCTCCAATACAGAGATTTCCTCTTGTGAAGTCAGGTGATCATATGACCATCACAGTGCCTCCATGTGACTCCCTAAAACCCGAGAGACACAACATGGAGAAGATTCTAGAAGTCACCAAGAAGATGATGGAGCTGCTGACAGGAGAGGTGAGGAGGATTCTGGGAATAATGGGACATTATCCAGTAACAGACAAGGGATGTGTCTGGATGGTGACTGTATCATTGTGTGTGTCAGGTTCCTATAAGGTGTCAGGATGTCACTGTCTATTTCTCCATGGAGGAGTGGGAGTATTTAGAAGGACACAAGGATCTCTACAAGGACGTCATGATGGACAATCAGCCGCCCCTCACATCACCGGGTAAGAGGAGACTTTATTGTAAAGGAGAGAGCAGTACGGAGGCTCCACCTAGATCCCCCATCATCTGATAAACACATAGAAACAATGGATTCAGTCAGTGTGTGTGTTTCCTACAGATGGATCCAGTAATGGGAACCCACCAGAGAGATGTCCCCGTCCTCTGTATTCACGGGATTCCACACAGGAAGGTCACACCATCCCCCACCATCATCAGGTAGATGAGGAACAATCACTGATCGTATCATTAGGATCTGTACATTATCTGCATTGTTACCATTGATGTCATTTTTATTATATATTCAGAGTGGAGACCTGAGAGATCCTAAAGTTGATCTAAAAGATGAGGATGGGGTGATGAAAGAAATAAACAAAGATCTGTACCAGGACACCATGGTGGAGTCATCCAGCTACAGGAACCCACCAGAGAGATGTCCCCGTCCTCTGTATTCCCGGGATTCCACACAGGAAGATCACACCTACACAAAACGTGATCAGGTAGATGAAGAACAATCACTGGTAGTTATGATTTATCTACATGCATGTTTGTTACAATGAATGTTTTATTATATATTCAGAGTGGAAACCTCGGGGATTATAATATTGTTGTTAAAGAAGAGTATAAAGAGGAGGATGAGGAGTATGGAGGGATGGAGGAGTTTTCAGAAGAATCCACGGATATGATGGAGCCACCTAGTGACAGGAACCCACCAGAGAGATGTCCCCGTCCTCTGTATTTCCGGGATTCCACACAGGAAGGTCACACCATCCCCCACCATCATCAGGTAGGTGGAGTTGAGGGTCGGGAACATAAAGTGATTGAACACTCTGACATGTGGAGACGATGTGTGGACTCTACAAGATGATATTTTCTATGTGATCTCACATCATAAATACTTCTATGTTACAGACAGTTTTCTCTCTCATCCATTGAGGGACATAGGGCTTTAGAAATAGTCGGGTTACATTGCCGCCTTTTAGAACTTAGGACACCAGCAAACAGAACAAAAAATAAATCCCTGTGTTCAGATGCCGAACCCCTTTGAAATCAATAGGAGCTGAACCTGTCAAATCAAAAATTGCCAATTTTCTAGCCTAATAAGCAAAGGGTGTTTAAAGTAATAGCATGGGGTAGTGTGGATGTGCCGTACTTCCCTTAGGAGGGGGGCAGCAAAACACTTTTTCCTCCTGTCTCGTTAAAAGTGGAACGACATATGTCATACAACAACAAAGGAAAATTCCCAATTTGCTTACCAACCAACTGAATTGTCTTGTCTTATGCCCCGTACACCCGATTGGTTTTCCTGAAGAGAGCTTTTGGTCGGGAATCTCGACTGTGTGTATGCTCCATCGGACTTTTTCCAACAGGAAAACGGACAACAAAGGATAGAGAGCTGGTTCTCTTTTTTTTTCCCAAGAGGCCAGCATTCAGTCCCCTCCAAAAGCCTCTGTCCCGGGTGAGTCTATCACACACTCCTTGTCAGAGGATCCTTCTGTGATTAGGTTTCCTGAGTTGGACTACTTTTGGGCATCACTGATGTGCTAAAAAAAAAAAAAAAAAATGACCTGGGTGTTGCAAGACCTTCACCTCCATAAAAGTTTGGGGACCCTCTATAAAGCCCACAAAAGGCTGCGGCATCAGCAGTCTGGAGCTCTCTTTTCGGACAGAATTTTGGCTGAAACTTGTGTTGCATGCACACGGTCACACAAAATTCTAACCGTCAAGAATGCAGTGACATACAACACTACAACAAGCCGAGAAAAATGAAGTTCAATGATTCCGAGCATGCATCGAATTGATTCAGAGCATGCGTGTTTTTGTGTGTGTCGGAATTGCATATAGACGATTGAAATTTCCAACAAGAACTTTTCTTGTCGGAAAAATTGAGAATCCGCTCTCAAATGTTTGTATTCCGACAGAATAAGTCCGATGGAGCCTACACGCGGTCGGAATTTCCGACCAAAAGCGCACATCGAACCTTTCTTGTTGGAAATTCCGATCGTGTGTGTGCGCGGCATTAGAGTCTCGTATCTCGAGGACACAAAGACTCAAAGAGATCTCAGCACCCAAAGACCAGAGACTTTTTTATTATTAAGCAATAGTTTCAATTCATTAGGCCTTATCTCTAAATGCTCTAAATAGTAGCTAAAGAATTCCTGCTCTTTTTATGAAACACTACCGTATCGTCAATTTGTGACAATGGGTATAGGAGATCCTTTACTAAGGCTGGCCTACAATTTGTCTGCTGGCCTGCATCCCAACCCATTATAACCCAACTGTTTCTGTTTTCTGTGTCCCTCAATGGATTCTACGGTAAGTACAAACATCTTAATGATGCCGACATTCTGTTGGTTTTAGGGTGAAGATCTAATCATCATAAAAGTTGAGGGTGACGTAGAAGAGACGTATGTGGGGGATGATCAGCAATATACGGAGGAGGCTGGAATGACGAGGACATTCATAGAGGAGGACACTCCTACAGAGATCAGCACAGGTGACCCATAATATATTCTTCTCTTATCTCTGCTCTGTTACTGCTCACTGATTGGTCCAAAGTAGTTTGAGAACTAAGCAATAGAAGCCTAGGCCTCTGGTCACTTGTTCTATGGTTAAGGGTCTTTAAGTCAGGACTTTGACCCTCTTGAGTACCAGAGATCACATGACCCAGTGCCTAGGCTTATTTATTTATTTATTTATTTATTAAAATTCTTAAAAGTACGGAAAATTACAAAACACAGTCAGTTACCCGTAGGCCTCGATGCGCCAAGAACAACAATGCAGCAACAACCAAAGAACATGAAGCAGCGGAACAGATCAAAATTTTAAAAAAAAGGGTTAACAGACTAAAAGAAAACTAAAAAAAGCCTATGTAATTCCATAGGCTTGACTAAAAAGCTCAGTTTTTAAAAGCTTCCGGAACTTAAGAAGATTATTCTCAAGCCTTAACTTTAGAGGCAGGGAGTTCCAAAACTGGGCTCCCTGAACCGCACTCGTCCTCCCTCCGCATTTTTTCTTTAGATTGTGGTTGTGTAAAGAGCACGCCCCTCCCAGTCCCCATTGGTTCTGGCTGTATAAATGTAGAAGTGATCTGGGAGGGGGACCAAAGGTTCTTTGATGGGGGGAAGAGTCCCAGTTGGTTGGGACCTCCACAGAGAACATCTCCTCACTCATATCTCCCTTATCCAGATGGAATCTTGATGGAAGTGAACTAACCCTCTCATATCTATTGATGATGTTTTTCTATTTTTCCAGGACACGCCATGGAGAAACCCTCAAAGGATCGTCTCACTTTATCTCCAGGTTGTAAAATGGAAGATGAGGACATCACAGGAGATTGTGGAGGAGAAAAGACAATGAGCTCCACTATGGATGGAGGACTTCACAGTGTGGATAGACCATGGAGTCCCTCCGACTCTGAGCAACCTCGTACTGTGAGGGATGGGGCCGAAGTTCAGGGGAAGAAGAAATTTTCCTGTCCTGAATGTGCGGAAAGTTTTAGCTCTGAATTAAGTTTTACTGTACATCAGAAATCCCACATGGGTGCGAAGCTTCATTCCTGCCCTGAGTGCGGGAAATCTTTTCTTCACAAATCAAAACTCGTCATGCATTACAGAACCCACACGGGGGAGAAGCCTTATTCTTGTCTTGAGTGCGGGAAAGGTTTTGCAAAGAAGTCCAATCTTGACACGCATCAGAGATCTCACACAGGGGAGAGGCCGTATGCCTGCCCTGAGTGCGAAAAATGTTATACACGGAAATCGGAACTTGTTATACATCAGAGAACTCACACGGGTGAGAAGCCGTATTCCTGCCCTGAGTGCGAGAAAAGTTTTTCGCAGAAATCGGAGCTTGTTATACATCAAAGATCCCACACAGGAGAGAGGCCGTATTCTTGCACTGAGTGCAGGAAAAGTTTTCCACGGAAATACGAGCTTGTCAGGCATCAAAGGTCTCACACAGAGCAGCTACATTTTTGCCCCGAGTGCGGGAAATGCTTTTCACAGAAGTTAGAACTTCTTGTACATCAAACGTCTCACACAGGGGATAGCATTTATTCCTGCTCTGAGTGCGGGAAATATTTTTTAAACAAAGACAGTCTTTGCAGACATCAAAGGTTGCACACGGGTGAGAATTTGTTTTCCTGCTCTGAGTGCGGGAAATATTTTCACGGGAAATCAGACCTTGTTACACATCAAAGATCTCACACAGGGGAGAAGCCGTATTCCTGTCCCGAGTGCAAGAAACATTTTTCATATAAGTCCAGTCTTAACAGACATAAGAGGTCCCACAGGGGTGAGAAACCGTATATCTGTCCTGAGTGTGGGAAATGTTATTCATGGAAATCAGAACTTGTTACGCACCAGAGATCTCACACAGGAGAGAAGCCGCAAGCCTAATCTAAGTGCGGAAAATGCTATACACGGAAGTCCTATCTTACTGGACATCAGATATACCAAATGTGGTAAAAGCTGTATTCCTGTACTGAGTGTGGGAAATGTTTTTTCACGGAAGTCTTGTCTTACCAGACATTAGGGAACCCACACAATCCTTTAAGATGTAGGTGTCCCAAGTGCAGGAAATAGCTCAATGCCAGCGTGGCAAAGCTACTGACTTTACAGCTTCTGCCAGTCCAGTTTGTGGAGTCTGCTTTCCATTTCATCATTTCTGGCCTGTGCGGTACCTCAGTGGTAGGTTCCTGGCTGCGTTTTTTTTGCCCTTGAGGCCCTTCCCCTCCTCCAACATGTGGAAGGTAATGTTTCAATGTCACTGGACAATGGGGTCAGCTGCAGGGTCCACATGATCCCAGACTAGGGTGACCAAGTATCCTGGATTGCCTGGGACAGTCTCGGGTCTGTCCCTGGTCCTGGGCACCTTCATTCCGGGAAAAATACAGTGTCCCAGAATGAAACTGACACTGTTAATCCTTTCCCTTTCCTTCCCCAGGTTCATTCTGCAACCCTGATAGGGAAAATCTGTGCCCAATCAGGACGCAGTAAAAGCTGGTTGTTAAGTAGCAGGGACGGGAGTCATCAGCTGTCAATAAGCTTCTCTGACAGCTGAATAATATGAAAAAAAAAATGCCGTCAAAAAAACCCCCAAAGATCCTGGGGGGAGGGGGTGTACTACATGGCACCCTTTAAAAAAACGATCAACCTCCAAAAAAAAAAAAAGACAGCGGGGTAGATTCATATAGAGATACAACAGCGTATCTCTGAGCTCCGACGGTTGGAACTATGCGGCTGATTCATCGAATGAGGTTCCACATAGATCTCCCTAAAACCCGACAGGTGTAAGTGACTTACACCGTTGGATCTTAGGCTGCAATCTCCCGCTGGCCACTAGGTGGCGCTTCCGTTTGTATACGCGACAAATATGCAAATGAGGAGAACCGCCGATTCAGAAACGAACAGCTGGCCGTCGCTTTCTTTTTACGTCGTTTGCGTTCGGCTTTTTTTGGCGGATAGTTACCCCTGCTAGATGAGGGGTAAGTGCGGCGTATCCTATGTTAAGTATGGCCGTCGTTCCCGCGTCGAGTTTTGAATTTCTTGCGTCGTTTACGTAAGTCATTAGCGAATACGGCCATACGTAATTTGCGTTAACGTCAAAACCAATGACGTCCTTGCGACGTCATTTGGAGCAATGCACGCTGGGAAATTTAGCCGGCGGCGCATGTGCGGTTAAATCAGCGCGGGGACGCGCCTGATTTAAATAATACACTCCCCCTAGCCGCAGAATTTGAATTCCGCCGGGGGATTTACGAGCCTCCGGCGCCACTTTAGAGGCAAGTGCTTAGTGAATAGAGCACTTGCCTTTAAAAACTGACGCTGACGGATCGTAAATAAGATAGATTACGTGGATCTAAAGATCCGCTGATCTATGTGAATCTACCCCAGCATCTTGGTAGTGTCCTTTTCACATCACCCTCCCACTGTAGTGTCCTCTGCCCCCCCATAGCAGTGTCCTCTGCCCTCTTCCCCCAACTGTAGTGTGATGTACCCGCCAAAACAGTATTCCCTTCACATCACTCACCCCCACTATAGTGTGCTGTGCCCAACGCAATGTCCTCTGCCCTCTTCACATCACCCACCCTCACCCCCTATTGTGGTGTCCTCTCTCCCCCAGAAGTGTTCTTCAACCACCCCTAATGCAGTGTTCTCTGCCCCCCTCCCATCACCCCCCCATAGTAGTGTCCTTTGCCTCCCCCACACAATAGTGTTCTGCAACCCCCTCAATGCAGTGTCCCTCTGCACCCTTCACATCACCCCCCCCCCACCCTGTAGTGTCTTATACTCCCCAATGCTGTGACCTCTGCCCCATTCACATCACCCCCCACACTGTAGTGTTCTCCGCCCCTTTCCTTCCCCCAGTAGTGTCTTGTGCCCACCCAAAACATTGTTGTCTGCCCCCCTTCACTTTAAGCTGCTCCTGTCCTCTGTCCCCCCTCCATCAGTTTATCCCCCCACATACACATAGAGCTGTGTAGGTTGCACTTAACTTACCTCCCAGCGTGTCCTCATAAAAGTGGAGATCTGCAGACAGCACAGTGCTGAGTGGAGGGCAGGAACTGCCAGAGTTCATAATAGCAAGCTGGTGATTGGTTGCTAGGACCGCCTAGCAACCAATTACTGAGCAGCTCCGAGGAGGAGAACGTGGGGCAGGCTAGATAGATTTCGTCCCTCATTAACCTTGGCAAATATTCGTGATTGATAGCTGAGGAAAATTCTGTCCCCAGTGACCCTGAGGATTTTTCTGCCATCAGGATTGGCCACCAATTAAAAAGAAAGATATTGTATTCAGCAAATCCGTATTTTTTTTTTTTATATACCGTATTTATCGGCGTATACCGCGCACTTTTTTGCCCTGAAAATCAGGGCAAAATCGTGGGTGCGCGATATACACCGATACCCGCTTTCCCGCGCCGAGTTTGAATACTGCGCCAGCATATACCGAGCGCAGTACACTCGTGTATAGTCGGGCAGGCTCGGCTCCTCTCGCGCTCACGTCCTGGATGTACAGAACGTGAGCGTGAGAGTAGCCGAGCCTGCCCGACTATACACGAGTGTACCACGCTCGGTATATGCTGGCGCAGTATTCAAACTCGGCGCGGGGATCGAGCGGGGAGGACACCGGACCCGACGAAGAGGACACCCGAAGCTGCAGACGGACGCCGGACCCGACAAAGAGGACACCCGAAGCTGCAGACGGACGCCGGACCCGACAAAGAGGACACCCGAAGCTGCAGACGGACGCCGGACCCGACGAAGAGGACACCCGAAGCCGCAGACGGACCCGACGAGGCCGCCGATGGACGCGGCGCAAGACACCAAAACTGTAAGTACAAAAATCTTTTTTCCACAGGAATGCGGGTCCACTTTAGGGGTGCGCGCTATACGCCGGAGCGCGCAATACCCCAATAAATACGGTATATATATTTTTTAGCTGAAATAGGCCTACTCTCTGCCTACATATTTACCCCCTATTAATGATAATAGGATTCTGTGCAGCAAATCTATATAATCTTTATATTCTCTCTGCAAAAATAGTCTAGTTTTATATTTATTGAGGAAACCTGCTTGTTCCCTCAATAAAAGCAGGAAATGTCCTTATGTAAAATGAATTTGTCTACAATAAAGGAAAAATATGCTGTGTCCAGATGCCATCTGCCTGCTCAATCCCTCAGAAATTGCTGACTATGCAAAAAGGCTTAAATGGCGTGCTGTAAACTGCAAACATTTTTCTGTATTAAATTTATAATAAAAATGTAAAAAAAAAAAAAAAAAAATCTTGTTTTTCTTCCGTCAAAAAAACGGAACGGACGAAAAACGGACGTTAGCGGACGATCCGTTTAACATCCGATCCGCTAACGTCCGTTTTTCATCAAAATATGTAATAAAAAAAAAGTTCTAACCAAAAAAAAACGGATGAAAAAACGAATGAAAAAACGGATGAAAACGGATGAAAAACTGATGAAAAACGGATCAACTGATGATAAAAAACGGACCTAAAAAACGGTCCGCACGTGTGAAAGGGCCCTTACATTTCTAAGAGCCCTTTCACACTGAAGCGTTTTTACATAGTTTTAGCGTTAAAAATAGCATCTCAATGGATCCTTTCACACTGAGTCCTGCAACAGCATCTTTGGAGCAGCTTTTGGGCGCTGAAAAAAATGCTCCAAAAACGCCCCTCTCCATTGAAATGAATTGAAAGCGCTGTAATAACGCCTTACCCTTTCACACTGAGGCGTTGCACTGGAGGGTCGTTGAGAAAAGTCCTGCAAGCAGCAGCTTTGGAGCAGCTTTTGGGCGCTGAAAAAAAAACGCTCCAAAAATGCCCCTCTCCATTGAAATTAATTGAAAGCGCTGTAAAAATGCCTTACCCTTTCACACCGAGGCACTGCAAAAATGCCCTAAAACGTTGGGGTCTTAGCAGTGCTTTACCAGCACATTGGGATTGAAGATGAGGCTTCACTCGAAAAACGCTTGAATAACGCCCCAGTGTGAAAGGGGCCTGAAGGACGAAATGTATTCAAACTTGTTAGCCGCTGTAACGGTCACCACCGCTTACAACCTTCCATCCAACCACGACAAGCTTATCCGACACACCAACAACCAGGCAGACATGATCCATTCCATTTCCCAGAATAAACGAGACTGCGCTCCGTTCTCTAGTTTCCAAAATGTATGAATGAATTTATTGGTTTCCTTAGCTTGCTTATATCCAGTACAGCATAATACAGTTAATCACAGGACAATGCAATCTCCACCCCCCTTCACACCATGGGGGGCTTCAATCACGCTCTAAAAGGCATTCAGGTAAGCTAACCATGTAGACCGGTCGGCACCGCATCTTCAATAGAGTTCAATTAACCTTTAATAATAACACAGACATCTAGTTGAATAAGTTTATCTAGGCAGCTTTATCACACAATGGCAGAGTCTTGTGAGAGTGGGTGCAATCCACACCTTCAACGGAATGTCTTTCACATGAATAGCCAACACCTTAAGATATTTCTATAGCATATTATACAAAGGTATGACTCACTCTGGTCTTGTAGACCTGAATTAACACCTTTCCAAAGCATGTGTGCCCAGATTGACTAGCTAACAGCTTTTGATATTTGAAGACATCCTGCAAACATGAATTATTATTAATGTTCCATCTTCTGTAATATATGAATTATGATTCTTTGTCACCCTATGGCCCTAGTGGACATAAGGTGACCCTAGACATAGGAATATCTCAGTCTGTCACGGTGCATTCCGTTACAGCCGCTATAATGTATTACTGGCAATATAGATAAAAAAAATCAAGGAGAAAATCGGTGTGGATTCCTCCCCAGTCCTCAATAGACAGTTTTTGACAATTCCTTTATAAAAAAAAAAAAAAAAAGTCCTGCGATTTCCACCCATCTTCAATCACGCTACTCGACGGACCCGAAAAAATTCAAAAAGAAACGAAAAAGCCCCGCCTCGATGGGAGCCTCCCGGCGACTGATGTCTTTTCGCTTTGACAGCTCTTATATAGACAAGAACAGGGCACCTCACTGATGTAACCGGATGACCCCGTCACATGACGTTAGAAGGGGTGGGTCACTCGGTTACGTTACCGGGTGGCCCCGCCCTCTTGCTTATATAACAGCTGTCACAGCCAAGAGACATCAGTCGTGGCAGGGGCTTTTTTTTAAATATTTTTCGGGTCCATCGGGCATCCAGGTTTCAGTCCGCTTGAAACCCGGACACATTATTCAGACTGGGCTGTGGCTCCCCAAGTAACCCAGATAGTCACAAAAAAATGTGTTGCCATTTGGCAGCTGTGGATGGCTGTCTGGGGGCAGGTTTCACATCACTGAAGGGCTGGAGCAATGATGTCAACAAGAGCAATTTGGCTACACACACTGTTCACCGCGGTGTAATTACTACTCTCCTTGGGGTACCCGAAGGTGTCCCAGGCCTTTTATAATACTATAATGTTTACTACGAAAAAAAAAAATTGCCCTGTGCCGCTAAATTGTTCGGGTTTGGCTTGAAGAAAGGGTGGCGCTCCCACAAATGCCCCATTCAAATGACAGGTTTTCCTGTCTGAAAAAGTCTGATGAGAGCTTTTCGTTGGGAATCCCGGCCGTGTGTATGCTCCATCGGACTTTTTCCGATGCCAAAAACGGCCGACTAGAAATAGAGAACTGGTTCTCTATTTTCCCGTCGGGATTCTCGACTGACTTTTTCCCGTCTGCGTGTACGTTGCCGTTTCCAAATGTATTAAGCACCACCAGGCTGAAGCTGAAGGTTCTGAGAGGCTTCAAGAAGGGTGTTTGATGCTTTGCAAATACCTGCCTCGTCCACAGCTCACCAGGGAAATGCTAATGATCACTTGACCTCCAAGAGGAATGGCTTGCTCACCAGTGAGAGCCAGACCTCCCTCAATGTATCTTCTACAGAAAAAGATTGACAAACCACAGATGCATCCTCTAGCTGGAGAAAAAGGCCCTCAGGGTTGAGGTGTATGGAACCACCTTGACTGCTTTGGTGCACACGAGGGAGACCTGGCATAACTAGGTACATGCTTCCTGTTTAAAGTATGAAGAAGTAGATTCTCATCCGTGGAACTACAAGTATCACCAGCTAGTCTGTATAAATGTTACTCAGCTGTACTTTTGTTAACTATAACAATGGCTGTGCCCACTCTCCACTATGAACATTGGATGAATAGAAGGTTCTGGCCGGAATTCTCTGTCCCTGTATCTTTGTCCAGTGGAAATGGCAGTACCCCGCTACGCTGTAGCTTGCAGTGGACTGGGTTGCAGTTAACTCTGGATGGTCTGGAACGCAGGCCGGTCCGCTGTACTGGAATAGCGATTCTGTCCTCTGAGATCCCTCTGAAACCAGCTCCCCGCTGTGTAGGCCACAGGTTCTCAGCACTCCCTGTCACACAGACCTCCTGCTGGCAGGGTCAGAATGGCATCCAGAGTAGGGTTGCCACCTCATCCCTTTAAACCCGAACACCTATTAATTACACATGTTGTGTGGCTAATTAGGGTAGTAATTATTCAGCTAGTGCCTTATCTGCATTGAGTCAGCCTCAGAACCTGCGTAATTAACATGTGTTCGGGTTTAAAGGGATGAGGTGGCAACACTAGTCCAGAGAGCGAAAACAGGCCACACCCGCCCTTTTATTTCCTCTCCCAGCAGGCTGCTCTCTGTGCACAGAATTCCGTTACCTGTGGTCCAGATTGGTCCTGCTAACAGTGTCACTTCCTCATCCCGGACTACATGTTCCATGATGCCTTGCTCTGGGTCATTTTCACAGGAGAAAAAAAACACACATAGAGTAAGGTGACCAGATTTTTAAAATGAAATCCGGGGACATATTTTTTCTTTACTAGTAATGTCAACAATCAGCCACTCTCTGCCCGTCGCCGCCCGCCTCACAGCCTCTCAAGTCTTACTCTTCGGGCCCCCGGCTACTACTGGGTGGGGAGCGGAGGAAGATCCCTCCGCCAGGGAAGGCAAGGAGATAGGCAGATGGCTGGCCAGTATTTGAGCCAAGGCAGAGGAACATGGAAGCGGAGCCGAAACTGAAGAAATAATCCCTCCACTCCGAATCAGCACATGATCATCGGAAAGGGGCACAGATAATAAAAAATACAACCCCCTTATGCTAGTAGGCACGGCGGAGTGAGCGGGGGTGTGTAATTCAATTTTTTTTTAAATTCTGCACTGATTGTCTGAAATTGCCCCCGCCCCCTATTAAATCCAATCTGGGGACAAAACCAGGGACAGACTTGGTCCGGGGACAGTGTCCTCAATCAGGGCATTGTCCCCTGAAACTGGGGATGTCTGGTCACCCTAACATAGAATCCAGCATGCACTAGAGCAGGGGTGTCAAACTGGTGGCCCTCCAGCTGTTGCAAAACTACAAGTCCCATGAGGCATTGCAAGGCTAACAGTTACAAGCATGACTCCCACAGACAGAGGCATGATGGGACTTGTAGTTTCAGAACAGCTGGAGGGCCACCAGTTTGACACCCCTGCACTAGAGGGAGCCAAACCCATATAATAACAACAAAACTGTCCCTTATCATAAGCACAGTAGCAAACCTTGTCTAAACAATGTAGAAGGGTTCAAGCTAATTTCACTTGGTACCACACAGTGAAAAAATTTGAGGTGCCAAAATCCCTCCACAGATCCCAATCAGAAATGTATTTCTCTCCTCCTTGGTGGGAGTGGAGATGACCCTCACTTCTCCCCTGACAGGAAGTCTCTATGGAAAACAGGAAGTGATGTCAGTTACAGAGAGGAAGTTCCGAGTGAGAGGTGAGTCGGGAAGAAGTCGAGAGGAGACGTTGCTGGAAGTGGCAGCAGATGAGGTAATAAGATCTTTTTTTTTTATTTACACCCAGTAACCCCGTCATGTCCGTCCTCTTCCTCCATAGTCACTGTGACGTCTTTTATCTCCAGAAGATGGAGAATATAGAATAGTGGATTGTTTTTTATCTTCATTTTTGTTCTCAATCAAAGCTCATAAAATAAAGAAACTCGTATCGTAATCCACATCTAGGAATCCATCATCCGCTCCACCCGCACGTCCTTCAACACCACCTCTAAGGCCGTGTACACACGATCGAATATATCTGCTGAAACTGGTCCGCAGACCAGTTTCAGCGGACAGATTTGACCGTGTGTACGGGCTAGCAGACAGGTTTTTTTCAGCGGACAAAATTCAAAGCATGCTTTGAAATTTGTCCGCTGAAAACCTGTCCATCTTACATGTCTGCTGGTTAGTACGCCTAACCAGCGGACATAAATCTCCCGCATGCGTGGAAGTATTTTACTTCCTGGAGTGGTGACGTGGCGGCGTCAACGTCACCGCGTCCTCAGTCCGAGGGGATTTTCGTCCGATGGTGTGTACACGCTATCGGACCAAAATCCGAGGAGACGTGTCCGCTGGAAACCGTCCGTCGGACATGTTTGAGCGGACATGTCTACTCGTCTGTACGTAGCCTTAGCCTATACTGACCTCACAGCTCCCCTGAACTAGGGATGAGAAGAACGTTCCTGAGTTTCCTTTGCAAGAATTAAAATCAATGGGATTCAAATCTTTAAAATCCACTGTGGCAGTTTTCAAGGCTAATAGGCCTTTTTTTTATGTTTTAAATACACTGACCAAAGTGTAAGAGGCTCCCAAACCTCAAGATTCGTAGTAAACACAGAATATACATATATTCCCTCTGGGGGGCCGTAGTTCTATAATACATAAAAAACCTTCATATTACCTCCCGATATCCTCATCGTAGTGTGACGGAGTTAATAAAATGATTATTTTGTGTTTATGTTATTTTTCCTCTTTCCTCAAATATTGCTTTCCTTTCTTATATTGTTTTATTTCTTGATCTATCTATATATATATATAGGTGTATTACAATACTATTATTTTCCTTAAAATAAGTCATTATGAAGTTAAAACCCTTCAGGTGTGATTGAATGAAAATAGTTACTCGTCCCTTCCTCCCTCCTTGCCGCCCCTTCCTTCGACCGAAGAAAGATGACCCCCAACATCTTTGCAGCGTGGCAAGCAGAGACGTCACAAGAGAAGACCGTATATGGATTAGCGAATCAATTGTACTCATATGAATGATGTCATTCTATCTATCAAGCTGTGATAACAGTAAAAGTTCCGCCTCTTTTGCGGTTGGACACTGAAGGCAGCAGACTGTTTCTCCTCATCTGCATGCTTTAGGTTACCCTGGAGTTGTGCCAGAGGATATCCATTTCAATAGTATTCTTCAGTACAGCCAATACCAAACCAGATAATTCTCTGTTATCAATCTTATCTGTCCACAGGGAAACCTTCATAGATGGCAAATGGGGATGGAGAACGACCGGAGTCACATGACTGAGAAGATACTAAACCTCACCCTGGAGATCATCTACCTGCTGACTGGAGAGGTGAGGAGGATTCTGGGAGGTCACATGACATCACTCTTATCTCTATTAATAATACAGACCTGACCAGAGAGGTGAGGGGGATTCTGGGAGGTCACATGACATCACTCTTATCTCTATTAATAATACAGACCTGACCGGAGAGGTGAGGAGGATTCTGGGAGGTCACATGACATCACTCTTATCTCTATTAATAATACACAGACCTGACCGGAGAGGTGAGGAGGATTCTGGGAGGTCACATGACATCACTCTTATCTCTATAAATAATACACAGACCTGACCGGAGAGGTGAGGAGGATTCTGGGAGGTCACATGACATCACTCTTATCTCTATTAATAATACACAGACCTGACCGGAGAGGTGAGGAGGATTCTGGGAGATCACATGACATCACTCTTATCTCTATTAATAATACACAGACCTGACCGGAGAGGTGAGGAGGATTCTGGGAGGTCACATGACATCACTCTTATCTCTATTAATAAAACACAGACCTGACCGGAGAGGTGAGGAGGATTCTGGGAGGTCATATGACATCACTCTTATCTCTATTAATAAAACACAGACCTGACCGGAGAGGTGAGGAGGATTCTGGGAGGTCACATGACATCACTCTTATCTCTATTAATAATACAGACCTGACCGGAGAGGTGAGGAGGATTCTGGGAGGTCACATGACATCACTCTTATCTCTATTAATAATACAGACCTGACCGGAGAGGTGAGGAGGATTCTGGGAGGTCACATGACATCACTCTTATCTCTATTAATAAAACACAGACCTGACCGGAGAGGTGAGGAGGATTCTGGGAGGTCACATGACATCACTCTTATCTCTATTAATAAAACACAGACCTGACCGGAGAGGTGAGGAGGATTCTGGGATTCTAACATGATATTCCTATTGGTTCCTCAATACAGAGATTTCCTCTTGTGAAGTCAGGTGATCATGTGACCATCACAGTGCCTCCATGTGACTCCCTAAAACCTGAGAGACACAACATGGAGAAGATTCTAGAAGTCACCAAGAAGATGATGGAGCTGCTGACAGGAGAGGTGAGGAGGATTCTGGGAATTCTGGGACATTATCCAGTAACAGACAAGGGGTGTGTCTGGATGGTGACTGTATCATTGTGTGTGTCAGGTTCCTATAAGGTGTCAGGATGTCACTGTCTATTTCTCCATGGAGGAGTGGGAGTATTTAGAAGGACACAAGGATCTCTACAAGGACATCATGATGGAGAATCAGCCGCCCCTCACATCACCGGGTAAGAGGAGACTTTATTGTAAAGGAGAGAGCAGTACGGAGGCTCCACCTAGATCCCCCATCATCTGATAAACACATAGAAACAATGTATTCAGTCAGTGTGTGTGTTTCCTACAGATGGATCCAGTAATGGGAACCCACCAGAGAGATGTCCCCGTCCTCTGTATTCCCGGGATTCCACACAGGAAGGTCACACCATCCCCCACCATCATCAGGTAGATGAGGAACAATTATTGGTAGTTATGATTTGTACACAAACATGTTTGTTATAATGAATGTTTTATTATATATTCAGAGTGGAGACCTCGGGGATGATAATATTGTTGAAGAAGAGTATAAAGAGGAGGATGAGGAGTATGGAGTGATGGAGGAGCTTTCTGAGGATCTCAAAGATCTCTACAAGGACATTGTGATGGAATTACCTAGTAACAGAAACCCACCAGAGAGATTTCCTTCCCGGGACTCCACACAGGAAGGTCACACCATCCCCCACCATCATCAGGTAGGTGGAGTTGAGGGTCGGGAACATAAAGTGATTGAACACTCTGACATGTAGAGACGATGTTTTAAGCTCACATTATTAATACTTATATTTTACAGATGGTTTTCTTTCTCATTCACAGAGGGACGCTGACATTGCCACATATAAGAGGTTAGGACATTGGCAAAAAGATTTTAACCGGGCTCCATATAACCCCTCCTCTACCCAGCATGCCTCAGCTTTTTTCCTGTGTCTTTGGACACCTTTTTTGTAAAACATCTAACAATGTAATTTCTGTCAGTCTTCTTCGCTTAGTGGAACTGTTCCCTCAGTGACTTCAATCAAAATTCTTCACCAATATCACTGGCTCAATGGGGGGGACATCAAGATGGCCAAAGGGGACCCTACTTGACGGGATATCTTCTCTTCGGAGGATCACGCTGTGAGGTGGACTTATGCCGCATACACACGATCGGAAATTCCGACAACAAATGTCCGATGTGAGCTTTTGGTCAGAGATTCCGACCTTAGTGGGGTCCTCGTGGCTTCGGCTGCTTGGACCACTGTTACTCTTTTCCCTGCCAGGAGCCTTACGCCCCGGGGGATCAGAGCTTGGTCCTCCTCGGAGGACTATTTGACGATGGCATCAGTCACAGTTTTTTGTGTTTCACTCTTTATGTGTGTGCACATTTTTCCTGCACCGGGTGAAGTTTTTGGGCTGTGTTTTGCACGCCACAGGCTTTTCAACAGAAAAAAAATCCCCATCGGACATTTGCTGTCAGAATTTCCGCCATCAAAACATTGAGAGCAGGTCCATGTCGGAAATTCCGATCTTCTGTATGCAAATTCCTACGCATACTCGGAAACAATTCGACGCATGCTCGGAAGCATTGAACTTCGTTTTCTCAGCTCGTCGTAGTGCTGTGTGTCACCGCGTTCTTGACATTTGAAAGTTCAGGGAACTTTTGTGTGACCGTGTGTATGCAAGCCAAGCTTGAACGGAATTCCGTCTGAAAAAACATCCAAGGTTTTTCCGCTGGAAATTCCGATCGTGTGTACACGGCATAAGTCTTTTTCGCTTAGTGGAACTCAGTGGTGCCAACCGTCCGTATGTTTATGGACAGTTCGTAAAAACGGCACCCCCCCCCCCCCCCCCCCGTTCATAAATGTCCGTAGTTGCGAGAATGTGGCAGTAAAAGTAGCCAAGATCTGTTTGGCGTGGAACTGTGCATGGAGATTGGAGGCAGGGGGGGATGGTGGCACTGCAGAGGGGGATGGAGGCAGGGGGTGTTGGTGGCATCCTTAGAGGGGCATGGTGGCACCGCAGAGGATGGGGGATGGAGACAGTGGTTGTTGGTGGCACCGCAGAGGGGGATGGAGGCAGGGGGTGATTGGAGGCATCCTTAGAGGGGCATGGTGGCACCACAGAGGGTGGGGGATGGAGACAGTGGTTGTTGGTGGCACCGTAGAGGGGGATGGAGGCAGGGGGTGATTGGAGGCAGGGGGTGTTGGTGGCATCCTTAGAGGGGCATGGGGGATGGAGACAGTGGTTGTTGGTGGCATCGCAGAGGGGGATAGAGGCAGGGAGTGATTGGAGGCAGGGGGTGTTGGTGGCATCCTTAGAGGGGCATGGTGGCACCGCAGAGGATGGGGGATGGAGACAGTGGTTGTTGGTGGCACCGCAGAGGGGGATGGAGGCAGGGGGTGATTGGAGGCAGGGGGTTTTGGTGGCATCCTTAGAGGGGCATGGTAGGTTGGCAACACTGGTGGAACTGTTCCCTCAGTGACTTCAATCAAAATTATTCACTGATATCGCTGGCTCAATGGGGGGGATATCAAGAAGGCCAAAGGGGACCCTACTTGATGGGGTGTCCTCTTCTCTTTGGAGGATCTCGCTGTGAGGTGGACTTAGGACATTCACCTATAGGAAGGTTTGAGAATTTTGGTTCTCAAGTCTGGTCCATATGCTAGTGGACATTATCAATACTGACTGTATTTTCTTCCTTGGCAATGACACCGGTGGTCTCCGCACCGAAGGGAAAGCTTTGAGCACCTTCAGTGCTCCTCATCTCATTCATGGCAGGCGTAAATCAACGGGTAGAACATGGTAAATTCCAGCTGAAGGCACTCCCTGTTAGGAATGGAGTGTCTGGGGGCCTTGGTGGGACCTAAAGAAACAAATGCAAGAGCTTGTCTTGCGGCTGATGGACTTTACTGGCACCCACACAAGACCAAAAACGATTTCATAAAATGATCAAATCTTTATTAGTACATATATTAAAGCGGAGGTCCACACGAAAATAGAACCTCCGCTTTTCGGAACCCTCCCCCCCTCTGGTGTCACATTTGGCACCTTTCAGGGGGGAGGGGGGTGGGGGGTGCAGATGCCTGTATAATACAGGTATTTGCATCCGCTTTCAGGCATAGATAGCTGCAGAATCTGCGGGTATCTACGCCACTTCCCCTCCCTTCCCCACTGTCTTCTGGTGTGTTGTCTCTGTTGACCACGTCATGTTATTGGTATATTTTGTCATGTACCTGGTAGTGGAGCCCGATATGCACTCTTGCTCCTCTGACTCCGGAGTCCCTGGTAGAGTGGACAGGGAACCCGAGAGTGCAGAGTCGCACAAGCGCCTGACAGAAATACTGGTTCTGGGCTCTTGAGGACTCTGGGAAGATGTCAGCGGTGCTGAAGTAGGCTGGACAGCAGATGACTGGGAGCTCGATGCAGGAAGCCGGTATCAGCAACTAAGGGAGGTGTACTGTAGTACAGGCACATGCAGGTTCAGACAGGTCATGCACTGGCGGGCGGATCAGGTACAGGGTTAAAGCAGGAGCAGAGTCGTGGTTCAGGCTGGGTCAGCAACTGGCAGGCAGAAAGCAGATCAGAGGGACAGGCAAGGACAAGGTCAGACAAGCGGAGGTGAAGGCAGGCAGAGGTCAGGGATGATCAGAGGCTAGCCGGGTCACAGAAACTGGTAGTCAATCAGGTAACACGTATCTGATGGGTCTCAGGAAACGCTGTAGACCGAACAGCAAGAGGTCCCAGCATCAGCCCACTTAAATAGTCTAGATCGGCGCCAAAACGTCATCAGCACGTGCCCGGGTGCTGCTGCCGCTCGTGCACGCCCCCGTGCGGCATTACCGCTTGTGCGCGCGCCCGTGCCTGCCGATGTGCCGCTACTGCCATCTAGTGAACTGGCTTGTCCATGACATATTTCTTCTTGTGGGAAGATATGTGCTTCCAACTGGTTTGGTGTTTTTTGTTTTAAAGCCTCTCAATTGTTCATCCTTCGTTTTTCTTCGGGGTGGAGTCGTTCCGCCTTGGTGGTGGTGAGGAGAGACATTACATTTAATGTTTTTTGGCTCTCGTTCTTGGTGCTGCTTTTGCGTAAAACTGAGGCATGCTGGGTAAAAAATGGGATATGCTGGTTCTGAATAACAATTTTTCGGTTTGCCAGTGTCCCGTCCTCCTGTAGGTGGCAGTATAACCCAACGTTTTGTGAACTTTTGTGTTTTTTGGCTCTCGTCCTTGGTGCTGCTTTAGCGTAAAACTGAGGCATGCTGGATAAAAAATTGGATACGCTGGTTCTGAATAACAATTTTTCTGTTTGCCAGTGTCCCGTCCTCCTGTAGATGGCCGTATAACCCAACTGTTTCTGAACTTCTGTGTCCCTCAAAATACATTTAACAGCAAACACAAAGAAAAACTTTAATTTTATGGTAAATACTAAAAACAAAATTCCTTTGGCTTAGGATGAAGATCTGATTAATATAAAATTTGAGGATGAGGAAGAGGAGGAGTATATGTGGGATGATCAGCAATATACGAAGGAGGATGGAATGAGGAGGACATTCATAGAGGAGGACACTCCTACAGAGATCAGCACAGGTGACCCATAATATATTCTTCTCTTATCTCTGCTCTGTTACTGCTCACTGATTGGTTCAGAGTAGGGCGGGAGCTGAGTAATATCAGCCAATAATAGGTTGATGATGGTCCCCTCCCTGTACTGATACCCGTCCTGGGGCTCAGCTGGCAGTATTAGGTTGTGTGTCACTCCTAGTTACAGTAGCACGGATATGATAACACAGATTGAGCCTTTCTTAGGTTGGTCCCTTTTCTTCCAGCAGTAAGCCTATGGTCACTTGTTCTATGGTAAAGGGTCTGAACTTTGACCCTCTTGTCTATCAGAGATCACATGACCCAGTGCCTAGGCTTGTGGTTGTGTAAAGAGCACACCTCTTCCAGTCCTCATTGGTTCCTGCTCTTCTGACAAGGCTGTGTAAATGTAGAAGTGATCTGGGAGGAGGACCAAAGGTTCTTTGATGGGGGGAAGAGTCCCAGCTGGTTGGGACCTCCACAGAGAACATCTCCTCACTCATATCTACCTGATCCAGATGGAATCTTGATGGAAGTGAACTAACCCTCTCATATCTATTGATGATGTTTTTCTATTTTTCCAGGACACGCCATGGAGAAACCCTCAAAGGATCGTCTCACTTTATCTCCAGGTTGTAAAATGGAAGATGAGGACATCACAGGAGATTGTGGAGGAGAAAAGACAATGAGCTCCACTATGGATGGAGGACTTCACAGTGTGGATAGACCATGGAATCCCTCCGACTCCGAGCAACCTCGTACTGTGAGGGATGGTGCCGGTATTCAGGGGGTGGAGCCATTCTCCTGTCCTCAATGTGGGAACATTTTTAGCTCAGAATTAGGTCTTTCCGTACATAAGAGATCTCACAAAGGGGAGAAGCTTCATTCCTGTTTCGAGTGCGGGAAACGTTTCCTTTACAAATCAGAACTCATCATGCATTACAGATCCCACACAGGGAAGAAGCTGAATTCCTGTCCCGAGTGCGGGAAACGTTTTCTTTGTAAATCCAAACTGGCCATACATTACAGGTCCCACACGGGGGAAAGGCCCTATTCCTGTTCTGAGTGCGGGAGATGTTTTTCGGAGAAGTCTGGTCTTTCCAGACATCGGCGATTGCACACGGGCGAGAAGCCGTATTCCTGCCTAGAGTGCGGGAAATGTTATTCACAAAAATCAGACCTTCTTATACATCAAAGAACCCACACAGGGGAGAAGCCATATTTATGTTCTGAGTGCGGGAAATGTTTTTCGCAGAAATCAGAACTGGTTATACATCAAAGATCTCACACAGGGGAAAGCCCATATACCTGCTCTGAGTGCGGGAAAGTTTTTTCAGAACGGGGCAGCCTCTCCCGACATCAGAGGTTGCACACGGGCGATAATTTGTATTCCTGTCCCGAGTGCGGGAAATGTTTTCTAGGTAAATCTGACCTTGTTACGCATCAGAGATCTCACTCGGGGGAGAAGCCGTATTCCTGCTCTGAGTGCGGAAAAGGTTTTTCTCAGAAGTCCCATGTTCTTACGCATAAGAGGTCCCACACGGGGGAGAAGCCCTATTCCTGTGATCTATGCGGGAAATGTTTCTCGCAGAAGTCGAATCTTACCGCGCATCAGATATGCCACACGCAGGAAAAGCTGTTTTGTTGCCCCGAGTGCGGGAAATGTTATCCACGGAAATCATCGCTTCTTACGCATCAGCTCGCTCACTCGGGGGAGAAGCTGTTCTCCTGCGAGTGCGGAAGAAGGTACACGCGGAAATCGGACCTTGCGAAACATCGAAGATCTCACAGGGTAGAGGTGCCGTATTCCCGCCCTTAGTGCAGAAATAGTTTTCTATTTATTTATTGTCGTTTTTCCTTATGGTCAAACTCAGCGGACTTGTGTCTTTTTCAACCTCACTAGCTAAATGCTCACAGATCATCAGTGATTCGGTGCCAACCCAAGAGCCCCACATGGGGACTCTCCAATCATATTCCTAATTCTCAAGGCTTTGTGGGATGGCATTAATGCAGCAGGGTGCACTTTTCCCCACTTGTGTTATTTTAGGCTACTGCATCTTACTAATGTTCTAATCTGTGCTGACCTCTAGTGTTAGATAAGTGCCATAGCAACTTGTTTATTGGTGTGTTCCTTCAGGCTTCCCCTCCTGTTTAGTGCTATATGGTATCGTCTTAGTTGGTCCCTCCCTGTCTTGTTCTACGTTCCCTCAGTAGGCTGGGTAGAATTTTTGAGGAAGGAGGGTGTAACAGAACCCCAAATGGGACAGGGGTTAACGCCGTTTAAGATATTCCATTCTGAACCCAAGACAGCTTATCGACACTCCACAATCCGGCGAACACAACCCATATGGATTCCCCCAGAAATGAGACACAAAGCTCTTTTTTCTGGTTCAAAACTAATAGACCCTTTCATGAGAAAATCAGGCTCTTTATATACAGTCAGTAACCAAGAATGAACAATGACTCAACTCCACCCACAACATTATACAATGATGCCTGACGAGCCTCCAATACACATCTTTTAGTCAGACATTCTGACTCCAACTCTGACATAATCTACATGAGCTAATTAACTAATCATTTTCCCCAGACAAGGTGACTCCGAGACATGACCTTTCAAGATAGACACCTGCTGTACAATACACATTCCTTTAGTAGACATAATTTACATGAGCTAATTAACTACAGCTGACAAGTCGGACAGCTGACCTTTAGACTGTGTTAACTCACAACACGCATCTATCATCAATAGAACTTTCACACAATACAGTGTCAATTAGCATAACACAATGAAAGGTTCTTAGGAGCCATACTAAGATTCATTTACATCACAGTAGCAGACTTAATTGCCACAGCAAGCTTAAAAGTACACACCAGCCAACACACAATATATATACAATGGGCCAGATTCAGGTAGATGGGCGAATCTTTATTTTGGAGTAACGTTTCTCATTTACGTTACTCCGCCGAAACTTTAGGAGCAAGTACTGTATTCACAAAGCACTTGCTCCTAAAGTTGCGGCGGCGTAGGGAAAATGAGCCGGCGGAATTCAAATTGGGCAGATAGGGGGCGTGTATTATTTAAACTAGGCACGATCCCGCGGCGAACGTACAGCGCATGCGTCGACTGTCAGTGCGCATGCTCCAAATTCTGTCAGTGAACGTCAATGACGTCAATCCCCATTCACGGACGTTTTACGCAAACGACGCAAAAATTTTTAAATTCGACGCGATGACGACGGCCATACTTAACATAGGATACTCCACTAGGGGGCTGTTTTTTCTTTACGCCACGTATCTCTTACGGAAACGTCAGAAAGTCACTGCGTCGGGCCCGAATACGATCGTGAATTGCCGATTCTCGCTGATTAACATATTCTCGGCGTTAATCAGCGGAAACGCCCCGAGCGCCATTTTTAAAATTGCAGTTCCGATACGACGGCGAAACACAATTACGCCGCTCGTATAGGAACTCCAACCCGGCGTTTCTTGTTTTCTGCTTACTGAAAACAGAAACGCCGGCTCAAAGTGAGAGTTAGGCTGGAGTATCACTGATACTCCAGACTAACTCTACCTGAATCTGGCCCTATATCTATACCGCATTAAATGTGACTAGCACAGATCATAGTGGGGTTCTCATTCACCCTGTGCCCCTATTAAAGACAGGGTGATCTACACATAAGAGGCATCAGTGAAGCTGAAACAGGAGTATCTCATACTTTCTAAGTTCTTCTGAATTCCACGGGCCCTCCCTTTACAGAAGGGAAGTCCAATGAGTCACACATCACAAAAATAAATAAAACCTCATGTAAAAAGTGGAAGCCTAGACCACACCCCTGACATGTTACGCCCCTCGTCAACAGGGCTTAGTCATGGGAGGCACAGCAGCAGGAGGAAGATTGGGGCTTCCTGGTATCTCAGGGCCCACTTTAACCACTTGCCGACCGTGCTATACCAGAATGAAGGCTACAGTGTAGCCGGCTAGTTTTGGGATGCCATCGTATGATCGCAGTGCGCTCTGTGATTGCAGTGTCCTCCAGACACAGCTGATTACAGATTGGGGTAAAGAGCCAATCGGCGGCTCTTTACCATGTGATCAGCTGTGTCCAATCACAGCTGATCATGGATGTAAACAGAAGCCGGTTATCGGCATTCCTTTCCTCACACTGACAGCACGAGGAGAGGAAAGCCGATAACTGGCTTGTGTAAAAGGGACATCTGCTCTGATAATCAGGGCAGTCCCAATAGTGTCCATCAGTGTTGCAAATCGGTGCAGCTTCATCAAGACCGCCTCATTAGTGCCACCGATCAGTGCATCCTCATCATTGCAGCCTATCAGTGCTGTCTCATCAGTGCCGCCTCTTTAGTGCAACCTATCAGTGCTGCCTTATCTTTGCCCATCAGTGCAGCCTATCAGTGTCAATCAGTGCCGCCTCTTTAGTGAAGACCAGTTAAGATCTATGATATTCTATTCAGAAAATCTGTAGACATTTTATAATGTGTGTCTGATAGTTTTCCATGACTAAGCCTCGTGGGCAGGGCGAAACATGTCGGGGGGGGGGGGGGTGGCCTGAATGGAGTCTAGGCTGACACTGCTACCACTTTTTACCTGAGGGTTTTGTGTGATGTACAACTTCTCTTTTTTTTTGTTGATTTCTAGCTGAGACCTGCCGGCGGCACCCATAATGTCTTTGTTTGGGGTCACAGTGGGTGGATCTTTGTCTTATTATTTATGTCAAGAGACTGGAACCAACGTGTTACGTACTGTACTGTGAAAAGTAAAATTGTGATGGTTTTCGACTCCTGTGTTCTATCGGGGAGTTAAGCCGTCTGTGGATTGTGCTGAATCAATACCGTCAGGACAGACCGAGATTCCTGGAGGTATGTCAATTCACAAAGTGGCATTTGAAAAAGAACAGGGGGATACATGCTTGCCCATTGCCCATATATATATATATATATATCCTTTTTGACCCCCAACAAATCCCAGAGCTCTGCTCAGGGTAAGGATGGGCTCAGGTTGTAAATATATATATATATTCTCTTTTTTATCCCCTGAGAAATCTGGCCTTTACCTCTTCTGTGGCCCCCAAGCTCCACTCAGGGCAAGGATGAGCTATTATTATTTTTTGATTAGATTAGAGAATATGGCCCGGATTCACATACCTGGGTGCATCTTTCTGCCGGCGTAGCGTATATTCTTTACGCTACGCCGGCACAACGTTGAGAGTCAAGCATGCTATTCACAAAGAAAATGCAATCAACGTTGCGCCGGCGTATCGTATAGTTGTCGGCGTAAGCCGTCGTAAGTTAAAGTAGGCGGAAGTGGGCATGATATATTAAAATGTAGTGTCACCCCATGCAAATGATGGGCTGAGCTTCAAAAAACGAACTGCGCATGCGTCGTCTCTTGTGCGCATGCTCACAGTCACGTCGAAATAGCTGCCTAAGATACGTCAAACACTGCCTACGACGTGAACGTAACCTACGCACAGCCCTATTCACGTACTACGTAAACTATGTAAAATACGATGGCCGTTCCCTGATCCATACCTTTGAATGGGTTGCGCCACCTATATGAGGAATAACTTTACGCCGGACTTAACCTTTACGCAAATCTCTTAAAACATGCGCCAGAGGCAAGTACATTCGTGAACCGGCGTATCTTACTCATCTGCATATTTAACATGAGTACGCCGAATGCGTCCAGCGTAACTATGCGCCCACGATACGCTGGTGTAGTCAAGTTACGTCGGGCGGCAGAAGCCATGTTTTTCTACGTATCTAGCTCTTTGAATCGGCGCAGAGATGCGACGGCGCACATTTGTACTTACGATGGCGTATCTTTAGATACGTCGGCGTAAGTCCGACGTGAATCCGGGCCTATATATATATTATATATATAAAAACCGAGCTCATCCTTACCCTGCCTAGAGCCACAATAGTGATAAATAAAATTGCAAGTGGGGGCCATATAAAACCAGGTTGCGGGCCGCACTTTGGACAAGCCTGGTCTAGAGCATGGCTCCCAACTGTCCCTGATTTCGAGGGACGGTCCCTGATTTCTTCCTCATTTGTCCCTTGTATATCAAATGCACTTTTTATCTATCAAAAAGTGTTTTCCAGCCCTAAACCTTTCATCTGATTTCTAAATTGCTGCATTTATATATTCCAAAAGCCAAAATAAAAGAATAGTAGTGGTAAAAAAGCACTTGTGGGTTTAACCAATCTTGTTTTTTTTTGTACGATTCCCCTTTAAGGTAAGGTGACCAGATTCTTTAAATGAAACTCTCTGACTGTCGTTGCCGCCCGCCTTACAGCCTGTCAAGTCTAAAGCCCTATACACGCGATCGGTTTGTCCGATGAAAACATACCGATGGTGTGGAGACCCCATCGTAGGCAAGACTGATGAAAGTCGGCTTCATTGGATATCCGAAGAAAAAATCCATCGAATCAGATTTCCGATCGTGTGTACGAGGCTTTACTCTCCGGGCCCCGGCTACTACTGGGTGGGGAGCGGTGGAAGATCACTCCTCCGGGGAAGGCAAGGAGATAAGCAGGCAGGCGGCTGGCCGGGACTTGAGCCAAGGCAGAAGAACATGCGAGCGGAGCTGAATGGACATGCGCCCGAAACTGAAGAAATATTCCCTCCGCTTCAACCAGCACATGATCATCAGAAAGGGGGACAGATAATGGAAAAACAACCACCCCCCTAAGCTAGTAGGAGCACTGACTGTCTATGAAATTGCCCCAGTCCCTGTACAAATCAAAACCGGGACAGACTTGCCAGGGACAGTGTCCTCAATTGGGGGACTGTCCCCTGAAGTCGGGGATGTCTGGTCACCCTACTTTAAGGGGGTGTGACAAGGGGTGTGTCCTATGCCTGCATACTTTTGCTGATAGGTGTCCCTCATTCCCATCTCAAAAAGTTGGGAGGTATGGTCTAGAGCAGTGGTGGGCAAACTACGGCCCGCAGGCCGTATACGGCCCGCCGGACCTTTTAATCAGGCACTTTTTCCCTGTACGTAAATGTAAGGGAAAGGTGCCAGTAAAAATGGCGGCGATCGGCTCGGGGTGAGAACTGCGCATGCGCAATTCCCGGAAATACCCGAGAAGATCCGATGCTAAGCCGCCGAGTCTACCTCCTGCACAGCCTCTGCCCAGCCCACCCGCCTGTGCAACCAATGCAGTGAGCACATTTTCCCGCCAGCCTATGAACAGGCAGACAGGACGGAGGAGATTCTTAGAGAGATCTGAGGCCTCGTACACACGATCGGACATATCCGATGAAAATGGTCCGCGGACCATTTCCATCGGATATGTCCGATCGGGAGTTTGATCCGATGGCGTGTACACACCATTGGATCAAATTCCCCGCCGCCGGACGGCGCGGTGACGCGGCGGTGACGTTGACGCCGCCACGTCACCGCACCAGGAAGTTAATCACTTCCGCGCATGCGCCGAATCCATTCGGCGGCGGCGGTGGGGGACGACATGTCTGCTGGTAAGTGTACTAACCAGCAGACATGTCGGGCGGACAGATTCCACCGGTTGGATTTCAAAGCATGCTTTGAAATCTGTCGGGTGGAGAAATCTGTCCGCTAGCCCATACACACGAGCGGAGATGTCTGCTGAAACGGTCCATCGGACCGTTTTCAGCGGACATATCCCCTCGTGTGTACGAGGCCTGAGAGTCACGGTCTGTGACCTGAGCAGCTGCGGAGAAGCCTGACCAGTCGGGACCAGTGGACTGGATAACAGAGCGCACACACCCCCACCGGAGCAATGGACGGACCCCTGCCAGTGCCTGCCCGACTGAGTGAGTAAAGTGTGTGGAGCCCGCTGCCCGCCGTTGACTGTGTGTGAGGGTGAGCAGGGAGACAGCCAGGCTGGAATGATTAATTGATGGTGGAGGAAGGAGGGGGCTCAGGTGGACCTACCACAGGTCCACCTGAGCCCCCTCCACCATCAATAAATCATTCCAGTCTGGCTGCCACCCTGCTCACCCTCACGCGGACAGGATACAGGAGATATCGGAGACAACAGACAGAGATTGCATACAATGATTTTGTACAATCTCACCACTGCCATTTTTGTCTGTTAACTGCTGTCTGTGTGACAGCACTGTGCGTGGTTGCTATTAGAAATGCTCTATTTTTTCTCATTATTTAACAGCATGCATGGTGTTTTCAGGTTATCTGAACTTGATGTGCTAATTAAAAGAAAACCCCTTTTTATGCTACTTCTACCTTAAATTAATCTAAACATTTAATGTTGCAAATTTAAATTAATTCACACATACACACCGTCCATCTACTCTTGGTCCGGCCCCCGGGTCCAATATGTGAACCCATTGCGGCCCTCGAGTTAAAAAGTTTGCCCACCCCTGGTCTAGAGGCAGACCCATAAATGTCCATTAACCACTTAAGACCCGGACCAAAATGCAGGTAAAGGACCTTGTCCCTTTTTGCGATTCGGCACTGCGTCGCTTTAACTGACAATTGCGCGGTCGTGCGACGCGGCTCCCAAACAAAATTGGCGTCCTTTTTTCCCCCACAAATAGAGCTTTCTTTTGGTGGTATTTGATCACCTCTGCGGTTTTTATTGTTTGCGCTATAAACAAAAATAGAGCGACAATTTTTAAAAAAATGCAATATTTTTTACTTTTTGCTGTAATAAATATCCCCCAAAAATATATAAAAAAACTTTTTTTTTTTCTCAGTTTAGGCCGATACGTATTCTTCTATCTATTTTTGGTAAAAAAAATCGCAATAAGCGTTTATCGGTTGGTTTTCGCAAAATTTATAGCCTTTACAAAATAAGGGATAGTTTTATTGCATTTTTATTAATTATTTTTTTTTACTACTAATAGCGGCGATCAGCGATTTTTTTCGTGACTGCGGCAATATGGCGGACACTTCGGACAATTTTGACACATTTTTGGGACAATTGTCATTTTCACAGCAAAAAATGCATTTCAATTTGCATTGTTTACTGTGGAAATGGCAGTTGCAGTTTGGGAGTTAACCACAGGTGGCGCTGTAGGGGATGTGTGACCTATGTGTTGTGTTTACAACTGTAGGGGGGTGTGGCTGTAGGTGTGACATCATCGATCGCGTCCCCCTATTACAGGGATGACGCGATCGATGCTACGGCCACAGAGAAGCACGGGGAAGCCGTGTGTACACACGGCTCTCCCCGTTCTTCCGCTCCAGGGACGGATCGCCCCACTGCAGCGGCGATCGGGTCCGCGAATCCCGCGGTCCCGGTCCTGGAGCTTCGGACCGGGTCACGGGAGCGTGCCGCGGGTGCGCGCCCGTGACCCACGGCTGGGTACTAAAATCAACGTATATATACGTTGATGTGCCCAGCCGTGCCATTCTGCCGACGTAAATGTGCAGTAGGAGGTCCTTAAGTGGTTAAGGAGCCTTCTCTGGGCACAAATCATCATCAGAGTGACATGACTAAATAGGGAGGTTGCAATTGAAACATCGTTTTTAATGACAACCTGCAAAGCAAAATATCGGTGCATAATGGGCCACTATTATTTCATGTAGTAAAGACTTATACTGAGCAGGAGGTCATTTTACTTGAGAGTCTCTGGGAGATTGGCCTTAACTGCCAGGATACCCAGGAGAGAATCCTAAAAACTGAGTGTCTCCCTTAGTGTCCTGTATTTCTCTATAAGGCTATACACACATCACACAAGTTCACGCAATTATTTCTCAGGGCTGCAGTTCCTCTGAGCTCCACAAGGTGGTGATCTCACTTCTACCCAGACAGGAAGTCTCTATGGTAGACAGGAAGTGATGTCAGGCACAGACAGGAACTTCCAGGTGAGAGGTGAGTCGGGAGGAAGTAGTGAGGAGACATCTTTGGAATCGGTAGCAGAGGAGGTAATAAGATCTTATTCTCTATTTACACCCAGTAACCCCGTCATGTCCGTCCTCTTCCTCCATAGTCACTGTGACGTCTTTTATCTCCAGCAGATGATGATACACACATATATAGTGTGGAAAACTAGATAAACCCCTTTAGGGGCAGAACATTCTCTTCATTTTGAAGGTGTGTCATCTTTGCCCATCAATGACCTTTATTAGTCTCTTGTCGGTGAGCTTCGGCAAGGTTCTGATTGCATATGAGTTCCACTCAAACCATGCCTGTCTGCAGCTCGGAGAACGGACAAACAAACTGGCTATAATTTGTCTGCTTGTACTCAAACGTCAGCTAGAAGTCTGCAATTGGGGGGCGATAACGCTACTCCACTAAATGATATGACAGATCCCCTCCCCAACTTCTTAGTTCACCTGCTCTCATGGGGTCTCCCTTCAGGGGAGCCCCACCTAGTACTGGAAGGGTTCTGTTTCGGCAGACCCTCCAAGGAAGTTGGGTCCGTGTCGGCTTCGGTTGCTCGGACCGCAGTACCTCAGTTTCCGTCTGCAGCCTAACATAGGGTGACCAGACATCCTCAGTTTCAGGGGACAGTCCCCTGATTGAGGACACTGTCCCTGGACCAAGTCTGTCCCTGGTTTTGTCCCCAGATTGGATTTAATAGGGGGCAGGGGCAATTTCAAAGACAATCAGTGCAGAATAAAAAATAGAATTACACACCCCGCTCCGCCGTGCCTACTAGCATAGGGGGGGTTGTATTTTCCCCATTATCTTTGCCCCTTTCTGATGATCGTGTGCTGGTCGGAGTGGAGGAAATATTTCTTCAGTTTCGGGCGCATGCCCATTTTGCTTCGCTCGCATGTTCTTCTGCCTTGGCACAAATCTTGGCCAGCCACCTGCTTATCTCCGTGCCTTCCTTGGTGGAGTGATCTTCCTCCGCTCCCCACCCAGTAGTAGCCGGGGCACGAAGAGTAAGACTTGAGAGGCTGTGAGGCGGGCGGCGACGGGCAGAGAGTCGCTGATTGTTGCCATTACTAGTAAACAAAAAATATGTCCCCGGATTTCATTTTAAAAATCTGGTCACCTTAGCCTAACACCCCCGGGGATTAGGGTTTGGGTCCCTTCTTCACAGAAGGACCACTTGACGTTGCACCCGTCTGCACGTTTTTGTGACCACTCTTTTTTTGCACCGGGTGGAGTTTTTTTGGGTGTGTTCACAAGACATAGGCGTTTTAAAAAAAAAAAATTAAAAATAAACTTCTGTATATAAACAAACCAGCAAGGATCTTAGGTGATGACATTGGCCAAATATATTCATGATCAGATTTCGTAAATGTCTTCACCCGGGATTCCCACTAGCATGTTTGTATACAGAAGCCAGACGGAGATCTCATAGCTCCTTATTGTCTCGGATTTCGAGGGACTGTCCCGGATTTGGAACAAAATCCCTCTGTCCCTTTCCCCCCCCCCCCTCATCTGTCCCTCATTTAGGTCTGTATAGTTGTATAGAAAATTCATTATTTATCCATCAAAAAGTGTTTCCCGGTGCTAAACCTTTTATCCAATTTCTCAATTGCTGCTTTTGTAAATGTCAAAAACTAGGGTTGTCCCGATACCGATACTAGTATCGGTATCGGGACCGATACAGAGTAATTGCGCTAGTACTTGTACTCGCGCGAATACTCCCGATACCTAAATAGAATACTTTTTTTTTTTTTGAGTGCGGGGTGGAGTGCGGAGCACTCAGAGGGACCATGGCTGAACTCAGAGGGACCATGGCTGAACTCAGAGGGACATGGCTGCATTTGGGGACACGTGGCTGCATTTAAAAAGTATCGGTATTCGGTATCGGCGAGTACATGAAAAAAAGTATCGGTACTTGTACTCGGTCCTAAAAAAGTGGTATCGGGACAACCCTATCAAAAACCAGTATAAAAGAATAGTAGCGGTAAAAAAACAACTGTGAGTTTAGCCAATCATTTGTTTTGTATAATTCTACTTTAAAGCGGTTGTAAATCCCAAAAAAGTAAAAAAAAAACCTGCAAGACGAAGGCATAATGAGCTAGTATGACATTATGCATTTACTTACCTTAGATCAAAGCCGTCTTCGTCTTCCCCTCCAGCCGCAGACATATCTCCCAGAGGTTACTTCCGGGTATCGCCGCTCCGGCACTGTGATTGGCCTGGAGCGGCGTTGACGTCAGTCCGTGCCTATGCGCGGAAGCTGGCATTCTTCATTCAGAAAACTGGCATTCTCAGTGCGCCGGCATCGTCTACGCCACGCATGCGCCGTAGACAACGGTGCATTCTTTTTGGCAAGATAGGTTTAGGAGATATTGAAAACACTTACAGGTAAGCCTTTATCCAGGCTTACCTGTACTGTAGGTGAAAGTTGTAATGGAGGGTTTACTTCCATTTTAAGGGGGCGTGGCAAGGGGTGTGTCCTAAATGCTTTTTCTAATAGGTGTCCCTCGTTTCCATCTGAAAAAAATGTTGGGAGGTATGGGATCTGTCATTTGTAATGGAAGTAATGTAAAGGCAGCACTGTCCCTTGCTGACCAGGTAGGCTGTACACCTGGATAGGCCCATCTTTTGAACCATAACATGCTACCTATGGTAATGGGGACGCAAGCCTCATCGCCACAACCTGGATATAGGGGTCTGTGGGAGGACCGATCTAAATCTGAAGGCCCCCTTTAGAATAAATGGGTCCCCAGATATGGACCCCCCCCCCAGCTGAACGAGTTTCGGTAATATAGTTCCTTTTGTTCATTCACAAAATAGAAAATAAGAACGTCCACACTATAAAAATGATTGCAAAAACAATAAAAAAAATTCCCTCAATATAAATCCAAGGTCAATACACATCGTTCAGCCATGACGATCGATGTCAGTCTACCCTTAGTTCTTGGCTAATGGGAGAGACTTCCAGAATTCCGGTAATCCAGCATGAATTTACCATTACTTCATCGCTAACTATAGAGAAGTCCGTGATGGATTATGGTTGGATTACTAAAGAGACATGAAGTATTTCATATATCTGGCATGAATCTATAAGCAACTAGAAAAATCTTCTAAATGAAAAGAAAACGTTTCCATGACCGGAGAGGTGAGGAGGATTCTGGGAGGTCACATGACATCACTCTTATCTCTCTTAATAATACACAGACCTGACCGGAGAGGTGAGGAGGATTCTGGGAGGTCACATGACATCACTCTTATCTCTCTTAATAATACACAGACCTGACCGGAGAGGTGAGGGGGATTCTGGGAGGTCACATGACATCACTCTTATCTCTATTAATAATACAGACCTGACCGGAGAGGTGAGGAGGATTCTGGGAGGTCACATGACATCACTCTTGTCTTTATTAATAATACACAGACCTGACCGGAGAGGTGAGGAGGATTCTGGGAGGTCACATGACATCACTCTTATCTCTATTATTAAAACACAGACCTGACCGTAGAGGTGAGGAGGATTCTGGGAGGTCACATGACATCACTCTTATCTCTATTAATAAAACACAGACCTGACCGGAGAGGTGAGGAGGATTCTGGGAGGTCACATGACATCACTCTTATCTCTATTAATAATACAGACCTGACTGGAAAGGTGAGGGGGGATTCTGGGAGGTCACATGACATCACTCGACATCACTCTTATCTCTATTAATAAAGCACAGACCTGACCGGAGAGGTGAGGAGGATTCTGGGAGGTCACATGACATCACTCTTATCTCTATTAATAAAACACAGACCTGACCGGAGAGGTGAGGAGGATTCTGGGAATATCACTGTTTTCACTATATTACTGTTTTTTTTTGTTTGTTTTGTTTTACAGAGTATTCTTCCTATGAAGTCAGGTGATCAAATGACCATCATAGTGCCTACACGCAACTCCCAGACTCCTGAGAAAACAGCATCAAGAAGATTCTAGAATTCCCCAGCAAGATCACTGAGCTGCTGACAGGAGAGGTGAGGAGGATTCTGGGAATTCTGGGACATTATCCAGTAACAGACAAGGGGTGTGTCTGGATGGTGACTGTATCATTGTGTGTGTCAGGTTCCTATAAGGTGTCAGGATGTCACTGTCTATTTCTCCATGGAGGAGTGGGAGTATTTAGAGGGACACAAGGATCTCTACAAGGACGTCATGATGGAGAATCAGCCGCCCCTCACATCACCGGGTAAGAGGAGACTTTATTGTAAAGGAGAGAGCAGTACGGAGGCTCCACCCCCATCCCCCATCATCTGATAAACACATAGAAACAATGGATTCAGTCAGTGTGTGTGTTTCCTACAGATGGATCCAGTAATGGGAACCCACCAGAGAGATGTCCCCGTCCTCTGTATTCCCGGGATTCCACACAGGAAGGTCACACCATCCCCCACCATCATCAGGTAGATGAGGAACAATCACTGATAGATTATATTTATACACAAATGCAATTGTTATAATAAATGTCTTTATTATTTATTAAGAATGGAAACCTCGGGGATTATAATATTGTTATTAAAGAAGAGTATAAAAAGGAGAATGAGGAATATGGTGAGGTGGAGATGAAGGAGCCTTCAAAAGAACCCAAGCGTATGATGGTACCTAATACCAGGAACCCCCCAGAGAGATGTCCCCGTCCTCTGTATTCCCGGGATTCCACACAGGAAGGTCACACCATCCCCCACCATCATCAGGTAGGTGGAGTTGAGGGTCGGGAACATAAAGTGATTGAACACTCTGACATGTGGAGACGATGTGTGGACTCTACAAGATGATATTTTCTATGTGATCTCACATCATAAATACTTCTATGTTACAGATGTTATTTTCTGCCATTCTGTTGGTTTAGGGTGAAGATCTGATGATCATGAAAACTGAGTGTGACGCAGAAGAGACGTATGTGAGGAATGATCAGCAATATACGGAGGAGGCTGGAATGACGAGGACATTCATAGAGGAGGACACTCCTACAGAGATCAGCACAGGTGACCCATAATATATTCTTCTCTTATCTCTGCTCTGTTACTGCACACTGAGTAACATATCGCCACTGGTCACTGGTGAAGAATTTTCAAGTCTAAACTTTAACTCCCTTGTCTATCAGAGATCACATGACCCAGTGCCTAGGTTTGTGGTTGTGTAAAGAGCACGCCCCTCCCAGTCCCCATTGGTTCCTGCTCTTCTGACAAGGCTGTGTAAATGTAGAAGTGATCTGGGAGGAGGACCAAAGGTTTTTTGATGGGGGGAAGAGTCCCAGCTGGTTGAGACCTCCGTAGAGAGCATCTCCTCACTCATATCTACCTGATCCAGATCAGGGCTGTCCTAATGCATGGGCGCTGCCCAAGGGCCCTAGGTACTTGGGGGCCCCAAGTATAATATTGCATTACATCATACTTGCCAACTGTCCTAGATTTGCTTGGACAGTCACGGTTTTTACTAAGCTGTCCCGGGATGGCTAGGATTTTATTATATGTTTAATTCTATCAACCAGCACGGGTCCTCAGTGCATTACTTTGCCCAGAAGCACATGATGCCAATAAGACAGTCCTGATCCAGATGAAATCTTGATGGAAGTGAACTAACCCTCTCAGATCTATTGATGATGTTTTTCTATTTTTCCAGGACACGCCATGGAGAAACCCTCAAAGGATCTTCTCACTTTATCTCCAGGTTGTAAAATGGAAGATGAGGACATCACAGGAGATTATGGAGGAGAAAAGACCATGAGCTCCACTATGGATGTAGGACTTCACAGTGTGGATAGACCATGGAATTTCTCCGACTCTGAGCAACCTCGTACTGTGAGGGGTGGGGCCGGAATTCTGATGGAGGAGAAACTTGCCTGTTTAGAATGTGGGGAAAGTTTTAGCTCTAAGTTAAGCCTTCGTAAACATCAAAGATCTCACGTAGGGGAGAAGCCATATTTCTCTCCCGAGTGTGGTAATTTCTTTTCACGAAACTCCGATCTTTCCAGGCACCAGAGATCACACACGCGTGACTATAGCCCTTTGGAGGCTACTAACAGCCCTCAAGAAGATAATATCAGTCGTTCTCCACTGCTGTACATACCACAAGAGACATCTGTGGTAACGGCCTCCCCAAATGCAGTAGTTGAGTCTCCCGTAATGGTATTTAGTGCTTCCACCACCAGTGATGATATGCCACAAATTTCCTCAATCACCGCGGTCCCGGCAATGTTGTGGCCCCCTTTCATATCACAGATAGAGTCCACAGGCCATGATATTAGAATGAAGGCTGAAGGAACCACTTCAGCCATGGAGTCTTCAGTGACCAGTGGCAGAACCACCCGCCGTTCTAAAGTATGGGATTACTTTGTTTCACTTGGCGATGGGCGGATAGCCAAGTGCAAATTATGTAGTAGGAGGGTCAGCCGAGGCAAAGTGATAGGTCATCTGACCAACGCTGGCATGAACCAACACATGCGCAGCCACCACAAGCCAGTGCTGCTAATGGAGGGACATGGTATGGCTCCTCCACTTAGCACTACCAGGGAAATTACTAATGCCACTACGACCACCACCACTAGGCAAGCCAAGAGACAGAGCGATCATGGCACATCTGTCCCAGCTGCCAGTGAAATTATACCTCCCAGCCCTTTCACACAGGCCACCCTGGAACCCTTGAGTGGCTTTCTTGCCAGGGAGATGTCCCGGGATCAGTCCAGAAATATTACCCGCCTTATTGCACAGCTGATAGCAGTTGGAGGGGCTCCTTTTAGTCTGGTGGAAGGGGAGCCCTTTAAGCAACTCCTAGAGGCTCTTGCACCTCATTACCAAATACCTTCCCGCACCACCTTTGCTCGGAGTATAGTGCCTTCACTTTATAGATCATGCGTTGGGGTGTTAAAGGAGGAGCTGGGGAAGGCTGCTGGCCAATCGGTCCACTTTACCACTGAATTATGGAGCGCTCTGAGTGACCAGCGCACCTTTTTGTCCTTGATGGCACATTGGTGGCAGCCCAATGTACCCGGAAATATACCACCAAGTTCAGGGGCAGTGGGCAAGATGGGGCACCGCTGCTTCCTCCTTCATGCCGAGGTTATGGATTTACAGCACACCTCAGAAAACGTCTTGCAAGCGCTGAAGAAGATGGTGGCACAGTGGTTAGGACAGCAGGCAGGCACTAAGGCAGAAATGGGGTTTCTGGTCACCGATGGCAGTGCCAACATGATCAAGGCCATACAGGATGGTAGATATGTGGGTGTGCGCTGCTCGGCTCATATGCTACATCTCGTAGTAAAAGATGCCTTTGAGGAGAAACGTAGAAATGGAAGGTTGGCGACGCTTCTCGACTCGTGCCGGAAGATTGCGGGCCACTTCCATCGAAGCGTTAGAGACAGTCATCTCTTCAGAGAGGAGCAAAGAAAGGCAGGCCTACCTGAGCACCGTCTAAAAGTAGATGTTGGGACCAGGTGGAATTCCACCTTGGACATGCTGGAACGTATCCTTGAACAGAAAAAGGCCATTCTTGCCGCGACGCTCATGCATTTTATCGGCATTAGGAAATCATTAGGTAGGGAGGATTGGACCATGATTGGCCAGCTTGTGGCGGTCCTCCAACCTTTTCGTGATGTGACAGACAATCTCACCCAAGAATCGGCTAGCATATCTCAAGTGATGCCGCTTTTCGAGTATCTCAGTTACAAACTAGATGGCTTCATGTCCGATCAGGAAAATCTGCCCGATGTTGTGGCTCTGCTCAGAAGGTTGAAGGATCAGCTGGATCGGCGTATAAAAGAGCTTACCGACACCTGCCCGGAATTGATGCTTGCCACCATGTGCGATCCTAGAATCAAGGACAAGATGGCCCTTCAAACAAATTCCGTCACCTACTGGAGGAACATATTAATTGAGAAAGTCCGAGACAGGCAAAAAAAAAGTTTACGGCTGATGGAGGAAAGAGAAGAAGAGGAGAAGCCTCAGTCTGACCCTGCGTCACCCAGCTTTCCAACACCTCAGTCCACCGGAGCGGATTCTGTTTGGGCTGAGGCCTTGGAGAGCTTGATGGGACCCACTAGACCGCCCCTCGGGAAAGAAAGTGCTGCTCCCGATATTGTCAGCGCTTACCTTTCGGAGCCTCTCGTGCCCCCCAGTACAAGCCCCTTGGAATTCTGGGATGACAAGAGATATGTGTGGCCCGCTCTGTCCCAGGTAGCCCAGGAGCTCCTATCTTGCCCCCCGACCACTCTACAAAGTAAGCGCGTGTTTTCAACCCCAGGAAACGCACCGTGCCCCCAACGCTCTCAGATGGCCCCCCAGCTCATGGAACAAATGGCGTTTTTGAAAGTTAATTTGCCAAAGCTGGGATATCCTGCGCTCAACTTCGACACAGATTAAAAGAATATACTGTGTATGTAAATATAGTATATATCTATCTCTCTCTTTATATATATATATACACACAGTATATATGTTCACCATTGTTCTTACATTGTTTGGTTGAAAAAAAAGTTCATCCAGTTCAGACCACAGCGAGAAAAAAATGTATTTTTGTATATATTTTGAGTTTGTTCATACTGTATACCACAAGCTTCTTCATGTTGTTATTTAGATTTAATAAAGTTATTTGTGAAGTGACTCACGTTTTTCGTAGGCATTGTGTGTTATGCTATCTGAAAATGGAAGACCAAGAGGACTACTTAAAGCGGGGGTTCCACGGGATATCATTTTATTTTTTTGCATTATTCCTCTAGTCATACCTTTACTACATCACAGCCCGGGTGTCCTACTCCTTTAGCCGACATCATCGTGGTAACGGAGCAAACGATATTTTATAAAACAATCCGACAGACTTTTCCATATTAACTCCGGGCACTGTGAAGCCCACATGGTATTCTTCTGGGATACGGTGAATGCTGGCCTCCCAGCATTCACTGCTCGATCCCGCGCATGTGCAGTGTTGATGGCGAGCGTCGCCGTCAACACTACACTGTTGACATAACAGCCGGCGTAATAAGCTCACACCCCATTGTGCAGGCTTCTACCTTTCCAAGGCCCGCTTGCCTCGTCACGTGACCGGCGAGATCTCGCGCGATTTGAGCAGAGCGCGTCTCCTAGGATTGTCAGGACTGAGTCCCAGGAGACATAGCGACATCGGGGGAGAATAGAGATACACGCCCACTCCCCCGCGGTGGATTTTGATTGACAGGGAAGAAACACAACCAGAAACGGGGTAAGGATAAAGGGAAAAAAAACGTATTTGTTATTTTTAATGCCTTGCTGTTTTATTGCGATAAAGTCGAAAATTAGGGTGAACCTCCGCTTTAACTGTGGTGGAGCTGCCGATATAATATTATTAATATAACCGCTTCAATATCGGGCACTTTCATCCCTTCCAATATCGGCACTTTCACCCCCTCCCTGTCCTTCCCCTCCAATACCGGGCACTTTCACCTCCTCCCTGCCTTCCCCTTCAATACTGGGCACTTTCACCGGCTCCTGGCTCTCCGCTCCAATATCGGGCACTCCCCCCCCCCCCAATACTGGGCACTTTCATCCCCTCCAATATCGGCACTTTCACCCCCTCCCTGCCCTCCCCCCAATACCAGGCACTTTCACCTCCTCCCTGCATTCCCCTTCAATACTGGGCACTTTCACCCCCTCATGGCTCTCCTCTCCAATATCGGGCACTTCCCCGCCCCCCAATATCGGGCACTTTCACCTCCTCCCTGCCCTCCCCTTTAATACTGGGCACTTTCACCCCCTCCAATACCGGGCACTTTCACCCCCTCCAATACCGGCACTTTCACCCCCTCCCTGCCCTCCCCCCAATACCAGGCACTTTCATCTCCTCCCTGCCTTCCCCTTCAATACTGGGCACCTTCACCCCCTCCTGGCTCTCCTCTCCAATATCGGGCACTTTCCCCCCCAAAATCGGGCACTTTCACCTCCTCCCTACCCTCCCCTTCAATACTGGGCACTTTCACCCCCTCCAATACCAGCACTTTCACCCCCTCCAATACCGGTACTTTCACCCCCTTTCTGCCCTCCCCTTTAATACTGGGCACTTTCACCCCCTCCAATACCGGCACTTTCAACCCCATCCCTGCCACCCCCCCCTTAATATTGGGCACTTTCACCTCCTCCCTGCCTTCCCCTTCAATACCGGGCACTTTCACCCCCTCTCTGACCTCCCCTCTAATACTTTGCAAATTCACCCCCCTCCCCTCAATACTGGGCACTTTCACCCCCTCCTTGCCCTCCACTCAATACTGGGCACTTTCACCCCCTCCTTGCCCTCCACTCAATACTGGGCACTTTCACCCCCTCCTTGACCTCCACTCAATACTGGGCACTTTCACCCCCTCCCCCCAATACCAGGCACTTTCATTCCTCCCTGCTCTCCCCTCCAATACCGGGCACCTTTCACCTCACATTTCTGTATCGGATATACACCAATCAGCCATAAGATTATGATAACCCGTGGAGCCATGGACTCCCCACTATGGACTCACCACCATGAATCCCTTCCCCACCATGTACTCACCACTATGGATTACCCACCATGAACTCCCCTCCCCACCATGGACTCACTTCTATGGATTCCCCACCATGGACTCACCACTATGGATTCCCCACCATGAACTCCACCATGGACTCACCACTATGGATTCCCCACCATGAACTTACCACTATGGATTGCCCACCATGGACTCCCCTCCCCACCATAGACTCACCACTTTGGACTCCCCACCATGAGCTCCCCAACATGAGATCCCCACTCTGGATTCCCCACCATGGACTCCCCAAGACCCGTGAAGGTACGCTGTGGTGGCACCAAACCGTCACTAGCAGATCCTATAAGATGTGAGGTCTCCATGGATCGGACTTGTTTTTCCAGCACATCCCACAGATGCTCAATTAGACTGAGATCTGGAGAAGTTGGAGGCCAAGTCAACACCTCAAACTCATTGTTGTGTTCCTCAAACGATTCTTGGTTTGAGGGGAAAAAAAAGGAAATAGCGGCTAATAGGATGCAGGAGATTTGCTATAAGTAAATGAATAAAAATAAAATAGGCACACAGTTAGCAAGCACACCCTGGACCACCAGGTAAGCACCCAACATGTGGGTGGCCAGGTAAGTCCCCTTGGCCATCCACATGTACAATTGTATGCAAAACATATGCCTGTGTCCACAAATGGGCACTGACTGGCACCAGCATGGCACAAACAAATTTGATGCCCAGCAATGCCACCCACCAGTGTCATCAGTGCCACCTATCCATGCCTATCAGTGCCACCCATAAGTATCTATCAGTGCCAGCTATGAGTGCCTGTCAGTGTCGCCTTATCAGTGCCCGTCGTCGAAGAAGAAAAGGTACCAATTTCTAAAATAAATGAACAGAAACAAAGAAAAACTATTTTTTTTTTTCAAAATTTTCCCTCTCTTTTTTTATTTGTTGCGCAAAAAAGAAAAAAAATTGCACGAGGTGATCAAATACCACCAAAAAAAAAACCTCTATTTGTGGGAACAAAATTATAAAAAATGTGTTTGGGTACAGCGTAGCACGACCGCGCAATTTTCATTCAAATTGTGACAGCTGAAAATCGGCCTGGGCAGGAAGGTGTATAAGTGCCCCCTGGTATGGAAGTGGTTAAGGTGTTTGATACAAAATTTTCCGTTATCTGGGAAACTCCCCATCTTCAACGTCGAACTCAGCGCTGCTGCTTTCACCGCCGTCGTCGTCTTCGTAAATCAGCTCGTCTTCTTTATCGTCCAAAGCATTGCTTATGCCGCACTTCTTAAAAGATTTGATAACGATATCTTCTTCGACTGCGTCCCACGAAGTCTTTACCCACTGGCACACTTTGGAAACGCCGGGCCTTTTCACTCGCCCAGGTTGGTTGTGTTTATTCAATTTTTCACGCATGAAGGCTTTGAAGGGCCCGTTGACGGAAACCTCTAACGGATGTAATTGTGACGCAAGTCCTCCCGGGACGACCGCCATTTCCGTTTTGCACATTTGAAATTCTTTCTTTGTTGGTTCTGTGAGATGATATCTAAAGGAGTCCAGTACTAACAAGGACGGCTTCTTTAAGGAAGCCCCCGGGCGATTCTCCCACACCTTTTTAATCCAAACCCTCATGCCTTCTTCGTCCATACAACCTTTAGGATGAACATGAACCTTTATGCCCAACGGAATCTTCTCCTTTGGGAAAGAATTCCTTTTAAAAATGACTAATGGTGGCAGCTTGTTTCCATCCGCGGTGCAGGCAAGGACCACGGTACAGCATTTTTTTCTATGCCTTAAAGTTTTAAACGTTACCGTCTCGGGACCTTCCTCAGTTTTATTTGAAGGAACATCGAAAGTGAGGGTTACTTCATCCATGTTGCCGATTTGACCAATTTCGATATGTTGGCTTCTCCTTTGTTGGATAATAAACCTATGAAAGCTCATCATCTTCTCTTCATAATCGTCCAGGTCCATCCCGGGTCCCCCTCGCTTCCCAAGCTCATGCCTCTTCAAAAATCGATGGCACCATGACGTTGTCCCTTTGAAGTCACGTATTTGCATCTCTTTGCTGATTTCCACTGCTTGAATAAGGATCATTTTTGTTGATAAAGCAATGCCGGCTTTTCGATGGTCTAGTACAAACTCCTTCACCCGTTCTTCCAATGCCGGCCATCTTACAATACCGCTGCGAAAATTGCATTTCGTTTTTGATAAGGTCTTCAGCTTTTCTTCCATTTTTCGCCAATCTCGTATTGTGCATTCTGTCGGCATCTCTCCGAAATGCCTCGCCGCAGCCCTATTTCCATGTTGCTTAGCGTATTCCACAACCGTTAACTTGAAACCAGCCGTGTAGGCCAAGCGCTTTTGTTGTTTCGATTCCATTGGGGATGCCGGTAGTAGTGAAATCCCGGAAGTAGGGCAGGGAATGCCGTTGTTTAACTCAGGGCACTCTTTGTGTAGGATAGTGGGGAGTGCATCGTCAGAACGTCGGGAGGAGTCACACTCCGGTGGTTTTATTTTTGCCTAAAAAAAAAAAAAGTAAGGTAGTATCAGTGGTGTGTAAATTGACCAGTACTCCGTACTATCTGTTAGACATGTGCAATTCGTTTCGTTCCGAGTTTGTATTTTTTTTTAAGGAATTAAGAAATTATTCTGAAATATCAAAATTAACAAAAACCCATTTAATGAACTTTTTAGAATATTCAACAAAAAAAAAAAAATGTAAACTCGAAACAGCTGACAGTTTCAACTAGCCGTATGGTCATGCCTATACGCGTTTCATCATTATGTCTTTATCAATAGGCCCATTAATAAAGACGTAATGACGAAACGTGTCTAGGCGTGACCATATGGCTAATCGAATCTGTCAGCTGTTACGAGCTCCTCACTGATATCACGGCGGACGAGAATCCTATAGTGAAGCTTGTAACAACTGATGCCTAGAATCGTTTCGTCATTATGTCTTTATCAATAGGCCTATTAATTAAGACGTAATGACGAAACACGTCTAAGCGTGACCATACAGCTAATCGAATCTGTCAGCTGTTACAAGCTCCACCCTGGTATCTCACGGACCAGAATCCTATAGTGAAGCTCGTAACAGCTGACAGATTTGACTAGCCGTATGCTCACGCCTTGATGCGTTTCATCATTATGTCTTTATTAATAGGCCCATTGATAAAGACGCAATGACGAAACATGTCTAGGCGTTACCATATGGCTAGCCGAATCTGTCAGCCGTTACGAGCGCCACCCTGGTATCACCGCAGACAAGAATCCTATAGTGAAGCTCCTAACAGCTGACACATATGAATAAGCCGTATGGTCATGCCTATACGCGTTTCATCATTATGTCTTTATCAATAGGCTCATTGATAAAAGACGTAATGACGAAACGTGTCTAGGAGGAGGATTTTTTTTAAGTGTTTTTTTCTGCATGCCAAAGATCTATTCTAATCCAAAAGTGTTAATTTCATAAAGTTCATCCATCTGACAAGACCCCCAATGAATACTTTAGAAACACCACAATTTTTGGGGGTCTACCCTCATCAGGGGGTTGCATCACTATTGGGTGTTTTCTTCAGCCTTATGAATGACATCATGGGTCTTAAAACTACGGCCCTCCAGTGGTTCAGGAACTACAATTCCCATCATGCCCAGTCCTGTCTGTGAATGTCAGTGTGTTACCATGCCTCATGGGATGTGTAGTTCTACAACAGCTGGAGGGCCGTAGTTTGAGGATCCCTGAATTACATGATATGAACGTCTAGGGCCTATTGTTTATTATAATTAATTGCTCCTCCCAGGCAGACCATTTTTTTCACTCTGCTTTTTCAAACAGTTTGCACCTGTCGGGTACAAGCTCTGTCATCCACATGTCAGATTCCGGTCAGCCTCAACTCCCGTGAGCGGTGCCAAGAGTTACCATGGTGTAACGGAATGGCCCGTGGGACCCAAAGGCTCTTGCAGGGTGTGGGGTACTCCCGTTTCAGCTTCACCAATGACCCGTGTCTAAAGTCATCCTATGTCCACTAGGGGCATAGGATGACTGAGAAATGATATCTTGGATTACAGGAGATGGGACAGTAATGATAATTCACAACGTATTCCAGGATATCTTGAAATATTACAGGTTGTTGATTCTGAACCCAACAGGTCAATAGAAAGAGTGATTCATTCAATGTGGGAACACCAACTGTTAAGGTGTTTATTGTCGTCTGCTACTGTCATGTAAATGAACCTTAGTCTGGCTCTCAAGAACCTTTCATTGTGTGATGCTAATTGACACTGTATTGTGTGAATCTATTGATAAATGTGTATTGTATAGCAGGTAAGAAGAGCTTATTTCGGAGTCACCTTGTCTGGGTAAATGATTAGTAATTAGCTCATGTAGATTATCTCGGAGTCAGAATTTCCGTCTCCTAAAAAGATGTGTATTGAGTTCCTTGTGTCATGTTGTGGGTGGAGTTAAGTCATTGTTCCTTGGAGTTTCTAACTGTATAAAAGCCTGAGTTTACCATTAAAGTGTCTGTTTGGAACCAGAGAGCAGAACTGTGTTTCTCGTTTTTGGGGAATCCTATGGGTCATGTTTGTCTGTCGGATTGTGGAGTGTCGAGAAGCTGTCGTGGGTTGGTGGAATGGAATATCATAAACAGCGTTAACCCCTGACCGTTACACATGGTTACGCTCTGACGGGCCGCAAGAGTTGGACGGTGGCTTCTGTGTGCAGTGCAGCAGGAGGGTAGTTGTCGGAGGCATGGGTGTCCCGGGACTCCCAGGTCCCCCCCGAGCTTGTCTCTGATGGTGCTCGCTCGCCTGAGATCGCACCCCCCCCCCCAAAGGTGCTATGCGGTATGTACCATGGTGTTTTTAGTAAAGCAGCGTGTAACATGCTATTTTCACTCTGTTTTCAGGGTGAACAGGTGTGAGTTTAATACGCTGATAAATACGATATTTACGATTTTAGATCTCTCGGAAAATATCATCTTGTAGAGTTCACACATGGTCTCCGCATGTCAGAGTGTTCAATCACTTTATGTTCTCGACCCTCAACTCCACCTACCTGATGATGGTGGTGGATGGTGTGACCTTCCTGTGTGGAATCCCGGGAATACAGAGGACTGGGACCTCTCTCTGGTGGGTTCCCATTACTGGATCCATCTGTAGGAAACACACACACTGACTGAATCCATTGTTTCTATGTGTTTATCAGATGATGGGGGATCTAGGTGGACCCTCCGTACTGCTCTCTGAATATATTATGGCTCACCTGTGCTGATCTCTGTAGGAGTGTCCTCCTCTATGAATTTCCTTTTCTTTCCAGCCTCCTTCATATATTGCTGATCATCCCTCACATACGTCTCTTCTGCTTCATCATCAGCTTTCATGTTCACCAGATCTTCACCCTAAACCAAGAAAATATATTGTAGGGTCCATACACCACCTCCACAAGTCATTTTCAAGTTCTAGATGCTTCATCCCACCAACCTGATCTTCCTGTGTGGAATCCCGGGAATACAGAGGACGGGGACCTCTCTCTGGTGGGTTCCTGGTATTAAGCGATTCCATCAAAATGTCCTTGTAGAGGTCTTTGTGTCCTTCAGAAAGTTCTTTAATCACACCATACTCCTCATTCTCCTCTGTATACTCTTCTTTACCAATAACATTATCACCCCCGAGGTTTGTCTGAATATATAAAACATTTATTGTAACAAACATGCTTGTGTATAAACCATACCTACTAATATTTGTTCATCACCTACCTGATCACGTTGTGCATAGTTGTGATCTTCCCATAGGGAATCCCGGGAATACAGAGGATGGGGACATCTCTCTGGTGGGTTTCTGTAGCTGGGTGACTCCACCATGGTGTCCTGGTACAGATCTTTATGTTCTTCCTCCATCACCCCATCCTCATCATCCTCCTCTTTTATCTCTTCTTTAACCTCAACTTTAGGATCTCTCAGGTCTCCACTCTGAATATAGAATAAAAATGACATCAATGGTAACAATGCAGATAATGTACAGATCCTAATGATACGATCAGTGATTGTTCCTCATCTACCTGATGATGGTGGGGGATGGTGTGACCTTCCTGTGTGGAATCCCAGGAATACAGAGGACGGGGACATCTCTCTGGTGGGTTCCTGGTATTAGGTGGCTCCATCATATCCTTGTGTCCTTCTGAAAACTCCTCCATCACTCCATACTCCTCATCCTCCTCTTTATACTCTTCTTTTACATCAATATTATCATCCCCGAGGTTTCCACTCTGAATATATAATAAAAAATTCATTATAATAAACATGATTGTGTATAAATCAGAACTACCAATATTTGTTCCTCATCTACCTGATGATGGTGGGGGATGGTGTGACCTTCCTGTGTGGAATCCCGGGAATACAGAGGACGGGGACATCTCTCTGGTGGGTTCCCATTACTGGATCCATCTGTAGGAAACACACACACTGACTGAATCCATTGTTTCTATGTGTTTATCAGATGATGGGGGATCTAGGTGGAGCCTCAGTACTGCTCTCTCCTTTACAATAAAGTCTCCTCTTACCCGGTGATGTGAGGGGCGGCTGATTGTCCATCATGACGTCCTTGTAGAGATCCTTGTGTCCTTCTAAATACTCCTACATAGAAGAATAGACAGTGACACTACTTAAGAACCGGATATACATCATGATACAGTCACCATCCAGACACCCCCCCTTGTCTGTTACTGGATAATGTCCCAGAATTCCCGGCACCGCTCACCTTTCCTGTCAGCAGCTCCATCATCTTCTTGGTGACTTCTAGAATCTTCTCCATGTTGTGTCTCTCAGGTTTTAGGGAGTCACATGGAGGCACTGTGATGGTCATATGATCACCTGACTTCACAAGAGGAAATCTCTGTATTGGGGAACCAATAGGAATATCATGTTAGAATCCCAGAATCCTCCTCACCTCTCCGGTCAGGTCTGTGTTTTATTAATAGAGATAAGAGTGATGTCATGTGACCTCCCAGAATCCTCCTCACCTCTCCGGTCAGGTCTGTGTATTATTAATAGAGATAAGAGTGATGTCATGTGACCTCCCAGAATCCTCCTCACCTCTCCGGTCAGGTCTGTATTATTAATAGAGATAAGAGTGATGTCATGTGACCTCCCAGAATCCCCCTCACCTCTCCGGTCAGGTCTGTGTATTATTAATAGAGATAAGAGTGATGTCATGTGACCTCCCAGAATCCTCCTCACCTCTCCGGTCAGCAGGTAGATGATCTCCAGGGTGAGGTTTAGTATCCTCTCGATCATATGACTCGGATCCTCCTCCATCCTGATTTGCACCATTATCTATGAAGGATTCCCTGTAGACAGATAACATTGATAAACAGAATTATCTGAATAGTTATTGGTTATGCAATAATAGGATGAGTATATCAGGAGGAAATGTGTAGGTCAGTATGTTTTTTTTTTTAGAACTATGGCCCCCAGTGTGAATATATTTAATATGGACTGTTTAGTGCTTGCTAAGATTCTTGGGGTCTGGGAATCTTCTGTGATTCGGCATCCTGGATCGCAAATTCCATTATCTATGTTGGGTGTGCTGTGTTTCTGGCCTTGTTTTGGTTTTGTTTTAGAACTTCAGACAAGGAATGATGAATCGGATCTTCTGCTTTCCTGAACGGTTTTGCTCTGAGACACTGTAGCAGGGTCAGGAAAGGATTTGTTGATTCTGGATGGAGGGATATTAGGAGAAGTTGTGAGGTCGGTGTGATGTCAAAGGTTTTGCTGACTCTGTATGGAGAGCCGCAGGGAGGAGCTGTGAGGTCATGGTGATGTTATAGGACTCTCTGGCTCTTGATGGGGGACATTGGGGAGACGGGCTGTGAGGTCAGTGTGACGTCATAGGAAATGATCACTAAATTGGTAGGACATTGGGAGAAGGAGCTTTGAGGTCAGTGTGACATCATAGGATTCTCTGGATGGGGGGATATTAGGGAGAGGAGCTGTGAGGTTAGTGTGATGTTAAAAGATTCTCTGTCTCTGGATAGAGGGACATTGGGAGGAGGAGCTGTGAGGTCAGTGTGATGTCATTGGATTCTCTGTCTCTGGATAGAGGGACATTGGGAGGAGGAGCTGTGAGGTCAATGTGATGTCATTGGATTCTCTGTCTCTGGATAGAGGGACATTGGGAGAAGGAGCTTTGAGGTCAGTGTGACATCATAGGATTCTCTGGATGGGGGGATATTACAGAGAGGAGCTGTGAGGTTAGTGTGATGTTAAAGGATTCTTTGGCTCTGAATGGAGGGACATTGGGAGGAGGAGCTGTGAGGTCAGTGTGATGTCATTGGATTCTCTGTCTCTGGATAGAGGGACATTGGGAGGAGGAGCTGTGAGGTCAGTGTGATGTCATGGGATTCTCTGTCTCTGGATAGAGGGACATTGGGAGAAGGAGCTGTGAGGTCAGTGTGATGTCATTGGATTCTCTGTCTCTGGATAGAGGGACATTGGGAGGAGGAGCTGTGAGGTCAGTGTGGTGTCATAGGATTCTCTGGATGGAGGGACATTCGGAGGAGTGTGATGTCATAGGAAGTGATCGCTAAAGTGGTAGGACAATGGGAGGAAGAGCTGTGAGGTCAGTGTGACATCATAGGATTCTCTGGATGGGGGGATATTAGAGAGAGGAGCTGTGAGGTTAGTGTGATGTTAAAGGATTCTTTGGCTCTGGATGGAGGGACATTGGGAGGAGGAGCTGTGAGGTCAGTGTGATGTCATTGGATTCTCTGTCTCTGGACAGAGGGACATTGGGAGGAGGAGCTGTGAGGTCAGTGTGGTGTCATAGGATTCTCTGGATGGAGGGACATTGGGAGGAGTGTGATGTCATAGGAAGTGATCGCTAAAGTGGTAGGACAATGGGAGGAAGAGCTGTGAGGTCAGTGTGACCTTACAGCCTATCACGGACGAGCCCCCACGTGTAGCACTACCCCCGGAGGAGCTGCTGGTGTTTTTTTTGGGTGGCATGTTACCTCATGACTCCTCGTGGATGGAGGGACACTGGGAGAAGGAGCTGTGAGGTCACTGTATGCAGCTCCTGTTCCAAATCATTGTTCTTAGGTGCGTCCCACCTCTCCCAAGCTGAAGAGTGAACTTTGAGCTTTACCATACAATTTTTTCCCCACAAATCTCTGAAAGGAAGCTCTCATGTGAGCAGGTGACTTCGGGAGAAGCGTAGTGTAAGTACCAGCTGATTTTCTAGAGCCCTTGACAGTGGAGATGGATTTCGCTGTGTGCTGGTGCCAAGTTTGACATTTTAGGTTCACTGTGGTGCAGGTGCGAAGACAATACATGGAAACGCACATGGCAGAAAGATGAGGAGGAAATCCAGGAATCAGGATAAAGGTCTGGGCAGGGATACGATGAGCGCATACAAAAGACGAAGAAGAAAATCGATCAAAGAAAACAACAAGCAGGACAAGGAAAAGCAATAAGGAGCTCAGAGACGAATGAGAATGTTACTAGGGCAATGGGAGCCAATCTATTCTATATATGTGTGTATCATCATCTGCTGGAGATAAAAGAAGTCACAGTGACTATGGAGGAAGAGGACGGACATGACGGGGTTACTGGGTGTAAATAGACAATAAGATCTTATTACCTCCTCTGCTGCCTCTTCCAGCAATAATCTCCTCTCTACTTCCTCCCGACTCACCTCTCACTCGAAACTTCCCATTTATACCTGACGTCACTTCCTATCTTCCATAGAGACTTCCTGTCTCTATGGTAGATGTGAGATCACCATCTCATGGAGCTCAGAGGAACTGCAGCCCTGAGAAACGTCTCGTAGTGTGAACACGGCCTTGTGCTGTGTGTGTATGTATTGTATATCCTTATAGATGGGTCATCTCCACTCATGAAAACCTTCCCACGTGGCTTCGCAAGCCCTTAGGTGCCCCCCCCCCCCCCATTCATCTAATGAAGGCTCAGGAAGTGGAAGAATGGATGACATGGGTTATTCCCTCACATAACTCCCAAAATTTGGAGATGGGAATGAGGGACACCTACCAGCAAACGTATGTAGGCAAAGGACACGCCCCCTTCCACACCCCCTTAAAGGATAATTAACCCAAAAAAAAGGTTAATTAAAGCGGATGTCCCATTAAAAATGTTTTTTAAAAGCCAGCAGCTACAAATACTGCAGCTGCTGACTTTTAAAAATAGGACACTTGTCCTGGAGTCCAGCGGCGCCCGCAGCAGAGGAGGAGCATTCGCTCGTCTCTCTGCTGCTCCCCCCTCCATCCACGGTGAGGGAACCAGGAAGTGAAGCGCTGCGGCTTCACTGCCCGGTTCCCTACGGCGCATGCGCGAGTCGCGCTGCGCCTGCCGATTGGCTCCCGCTGTGTGCTGGGAGCCGAGAGTTCCCGGCACACAACGGGAAAAACCTGACTTTTCTGGCCCCAGGTACTACTGGGTGGGGAGCAGAGGATGATTAAGTGCGTTTCTCTTTAGATGTGATGTGAAAGTGAGGAAGAAAGATGATCTTGTGGTTGGAGGCGGTGCAAAGGAGGAATTACGGGTGGAATGATAGATGGGAATTTGAATGTAGTTGGTGTTCCGGAAACGGCATGACTTCTCACAAAACTGGGCTGTTTGTACTCATGCTGATCTTCTTGTTCAGAGGGACACAGGACATAGAAAAGATGAAGGGGGTTTCTCTATGTTAGATGTGATGTGAAAGTGAGGAAGAAAGATGATCTTGGTGTTGGAGATGTGGTTGGTGTTCCAGAAACACGGCTTGACTCCTCACAAGACTGGGGTGTTTGTATTCATGCTGATCCACTTATTTTAGAGGGACATCGAAAAGATGGAGGAGGGGTTCTCTATGTTAGATGTGATGTAAAAGTGAGGAAGAAAGATGATCTTGTGGTTGGAGTTGTGGTTTTTGTTCCTAAAACACGGCTTGGCTCCTCATAAGACTGGGCTGTTTGTATTAATGCCGATCCTCTTGTGTGATTTCTGCCAGGCCACACCCCCAATGCATTTTTCTCCGCCTCTTGGAGCTTAATCACAGGGAACATAAGACTCTATAACAGAACCTCACTGCTTCAGTAAAACAGTTCAACACTGCCATTTGCAAGTATCCCCATAAGCAGAGTCCCTCACAGTGAAGTCCAGCATAGCTCTGGTAACACAGGTGAATGGTGGGAGGGAACCAGGGACAAAGGGCCATGTCACTGGAAAGGGAGTACCCCAACAGCAATCAGGGATTGGTTCCTCTTTTGAGGAAGCTGCATGCTATTAAGCTGGGGCTCAGCTGCCCTCAGCCAGGTTCTGACAGAAAAGGGGCTCGCACCTGGCTGCAGATCATTTCACCAGCAAACTAATCAAGTCTGTTTCTCTATGTTAGATGTGATGTGAAATTGAGGAAGAAAGATGATCTTGTGGTTGGAGGTGGTGATGGCGCAGAGGAGGAATTATGGGAGAAATGATAGACGGGAATGAGAATGGAGTTGGTGTTCCAGAAACACGGCTTGACTTCTCACAAGACTGGGCTGTTTGTATTAATGCCGATCCTCTTGTTTAGAGGGACACGGGACATAGAAAATATGGAGGGAGGTTTCTCTATGTTAGATGTAATGCGAAAGTGAGGAAGATGATCTTGTGGTTGGTGTTCCAGAAACACGGTTTGCCTCCTCACAAGACTGGGCTGTTTGCATTCATGCTGATCCTCTTGTTTAGAGGGACACAGGACATAGAAACGTTGGAGGGGGTTTCTCTACGTTAGATGTGATGTGAAAGTGAGGAAGAAAGATGATCTTGTGGATGGAGGTGGTGATGGTGATGTGGTTGGAGGTGGTGATGGTGATGTGGTTGGAGGAGGTGGTGGTGATGTGGTTGGAGGTGGTGATGGTGATGTGGTTGGAGGTGGTGATGGTGATGTGGTTGGAGGTGGTGATGGTGATGTGGATGGAGGAGGTGGAGGTGGTGATGTGGATGGAGGTGGTGACGGTGATGTGGATGGAGGTGGTGATGGTGATGTGGATGGAGGAGGTGGAGATGTGGTTGGAGGTGGTGACGGTGATGTGGTTGGAGGTGGTGATGGTGATGTGGATGGAGGAGGTGGAGGTGGTGATGTGGATGGAGGAGGTGATGGTGATGTGGATGGAGGAGGTGGAGGTGGTGATGTGGTTGGAGGCGGTGATGGTGATGTGGATGGAGGAGGTGGAGGTGGTGATGTGGTTGGAGGTGGTGACGGTGATGTGGTTGGAGGTGGTGATGGTGATGTGGATGGAGGAGGTGGAGGTGGTGATGTGGTTGGAGGTGGTGATGGTGATGTGGATGGAGGAGGTGGAGGTGGTGATGGTGATGTGGATGGAGGAGGTGGAGGTGGAGGTGGTGATGTGGTTGGAGGTGGTGACGGTGATGTGGTTGGAGGTGGTGATGGTGATGTGGATGGAGGAGGTGGAGGTGGTGATGTGGATGGAGGAGGTGATGGTGATGTGGATGGAGGAGGTGGTGATGGTGATGTGGTTGGAGGTGGTGATGGTGATGTGGATGGAGGAGGTGGAGGTGGTGATGTGGTTGGAGGTGGTGACGGTGATGTGGATGGAGGTGGTGATGGTGATGTGGATGGAGGAGGTGGAGGTGGTGATGTGGTTGGAGGTGGTGACGGTGATGTGGTTGGAGGTGGTGATGGTGATGTGGATGGAGGAGGTGGAGGTGGTGATGTGGATGGAGGAGGTGATGGTGATGTGGATTGAGGAGGTGGAGGTGGTGATGTGGTTGGAGGCGGTGATGGTGATGTGGATGGTGGTGGTGATGGTGCGGAGGAGGAATTACGGGAGGAATGATAAGACGGGTCTATGAACTGATGGACTTATCATTGGAGTCTCCTACAGACGTCCTGAGATTTATGAGAAGGGGGAGGAGTCAGCTGTTCCAAGAAGTACAAGACGATAAAACCAAAACTACCAAGTATAAGACTAAAACTAAAACCTACAGGACGGGTCTTATTTGTAGTGTTAGAAAAAGGAATAAAGGAAAAGAGAAGAACATTTCATCATACAGATCTGAGGGACGACTTTTATCAATCAACTTACAAAGAATATCATGATTTTAAGAATATAAATATTTAATCTTCATTTGTTTTGTGCTAATAAAACAAGTTAATATATTTACATTTTTATAAGGGTTAATATGAAATGTTACATCTGAAAATGTAATATTTTCGACTTTCATCCAGAAGGTGGCACTCGCCAAGCAAAAAGGGTGATAACTACTGCACTGAGATTATCAGTCTTGGCATGTAGTCTGATCTCCCCTTCTTTTCATCCACAAGCAATATCTAGCTCTTCTCTCACCCTGATGTCTTCTTTTGAAGCTTCTGCTGAAGATCAGGGGAGATCAGACTACACTGCTAGGGGTACCCAACCAGCAGTGACCCCCCTCCTTCTCTCTCCTAGAAGGACCCAACCAGCAGTGACACCCCCTCCTTCTCTCTCCTAGAAGGACCCAACCAGCAGTGACACCCCCTCCTTCTCTCTCCTAGAGGGACCCAACCAGCAGTGACACCCCCTCCTTCTCTCTCCTAGGGGGACACAACCGACAGCGACACCCCCCTCCTTCTCTCTCCTAGAGGGACCCAAATGGCAGTGACACCCCCTCTTTCTTTCTCCTAGAGGAACCCAACCGGCAGTGACACCCCCTCCTCCTCTCTCCTAGAGGGACCCAACCGACAGCGACACCCCCCTCCTTCTCTCTCCTAGAGGGACCCAAATGGCAGTGACACCCCCTCTTTCTTTCTCCTAGAGGGACCCAACCGGCAGTGACACCCCCTCCTCCTCTCTCCTAGAGGGACCCAACCAGCAGTGACACCCCCTCCTTCTCTCTCCTAGAGGGATCCAACCAGCAGTAACACCCCCTCCTCCTCTCTCCTAGAGGGACCCAACCAGCAGTGACACCCCCTCCTTCTCTCTCCTAGAGGGACCCAACCAGCCGTGACACCCCCTCCTTCTCTCTCCTAGAGGGGCCCAACCAGCAGTGACACCCCCTCCTTCTCTCTCCTAGAGGGACCCAACCAGCAGTGACACCCCCTCCTTCTCTCTCCTAGAGGGACCCAACCAGCCGTGACACCCCCTCCTTCTCTCTCCTAGAGGGACCCAACCAGCCGTGACACCCCCTCCTTCTCTCTCCTAGAGGGACCCAACCAGCAGTGACACCCCCTCCTTCTCTCTCCTAGAGGAACCCAACCAGCAGTGACACCCCCTCCTTCTCTCTCCTAGGGGGACACAACCCGCAGTGACACCCCCTCCTTCTCTCTCCTAGGGGGACACAACCCGCAGTGACACCCCCTCCTTCTCTCTCCTAGAGGGACCCAACCAGCAGTGACACCCCCTCCTTCTCTCTCCTAGGGGGACACAACCCGCAGTGACACCCCCTCCTTCTCTCTCATAGAGGGACCCAACCAGCAGTGACACCCCCTCCTTCTAACTCCTAGCAGAAGAAGCCAGACAGAACTTTGAAGTCTTTAGTGATCTCGGAATTGCCTAATAAAGTGTTTCTTCCATGATAAAGATCAGAGGAGCGCTCAGCCACGTGTTTTCTGAGGTGTCTATCAAGGTGAGCTTCTTCCCAGTGTGAGATCTCTGATGTACGCCAAAATAGGATTCATAATGTAGAAGACATTTCCTGCACTAAGGACACTAGTACACCTTTGAGGGTTGTGTGACTTCTCTGATGTTTGGTAAGACAAAAAACATTTCCCATACTCAGAGCAAGAACACGGTTTTCCCACTATGTGAGATTTTTAGATGTTTGACAAGTGCTGATTTCCGTAGATAACATTTCCCGCACACAGGGCAGGAAAACAACTTCTGCCTCGTGTGGCATATCTGATGTACAGTAAGATTGGACTTCTGTGAAAAACATTTCCCACACTCAGGACAGGAATACGGCTTCTCGCCTGAGTGGGATCTCTCATGCGCATTAAGATGGGACCTCTGTGAGAATGTTTTCCTGCACTCGGCGCAGGAATAAGGCCTCTCCCCCGTGTGAGATCTTTGATGTATAACAAGTTCTGTTTTCCGCGTATAACATTTTCCGCACTCTGAGCAGGAATACGGCTTCTCGCCCGTGTGCAGTTTCTGATGTCTGTAAAGATTGGTCCTCTGTGAAAAAAACTGCCCGCACACTGGGCAGGAGAACGGCCTCTCCCCCTTGTGGGATCGTTGATGTATAACAAGTTCTGAATTCTTCGAGAAACATTTCCCGCACTCAGCACAGGAATACGGCTTCTCACCGGCGTGAGATCTCCGATGTACAGAAAGATCTAATTCAGAACTAAAACTTTCCCCACATTCAGGACAGGAATATGTCTCCTCCCCCTGAATCCTGGCCCCGCCCCTCACCGTACGAGGTTGCTCAGAGTCAGCGGGACTCCATGGTCTATCCACACTGTGAAGTCCTCCATCCATAGTGGAGCTCATTGTCTTTTCTCCTCCACAATCTCCTGTGATGTCCTCATCTTCCATTTTACAACCTGGAGATAAAGTGAGACGATCCTTTGAGTGTTTCTCCATGGCGTGTCCTGGAAAAATAGAAAAACATCATCAATAGATATGAGAGGGTTCAGGGCCTTCTTACAGAAAGGGGCACGGACCAGTGGCCCCAATTGCTCATGGGGCCCCATCAGGGCCGACTCCGATCTAAGGGGAATAAGCGAGAGACGCAGACCACTCCCCTTCCCCTCAGGCGTTAGGTGGCACGGGACCGCACAGTTGAATGGACGGGCCATCAGCTCTCCATTTTCTTCTGCAGAACTTCGCATCCCGACTGCCCCCAAACAGCGTGAGTGTTCTCCCTGTCCCTGCTGCTCTGTGAGCTGGCTCCGCCCCCTTCACCCCTTACATCTCTCTCTGAAGCGCGCTTATCTCTCCTCATCTCACATTGCCTCCCCCCTCAGGGTCACCATCAGGTGGGTACAGGCATTAAACCTGTAAAGGGCCTGATGTTTGCAGGGGCCTGGCCACCTTTGCGCTCGCGGCTGAGAGGAGAGGAGAAAACTTTCATTTCTGTAGCTCCCCCCCCCCTCATGTCGTGGCGAGAGGAGAAAAAACACTTTCACTTTCAGTTTGCAGCCGGAGGAAGAGGCGAGTGAGGTGCTAGTGTAATCTTTGGTAACCCAACCCCCTAAATCGCTGTAGCACCCCCGGTTCTCAATTCGCAGCAGCACCCCTCAGTCCTCAATTCACAGCAACATCCCCCCTGGTTCTCAATTGGCGGCAACACCCCCCCTGTTTCTCAATTCAAGGTAACCCCCCCCCTGATTCTCAATTCAAGGCAACACCCCCCCTCCGGTTCTCAATTCGCAGGAGCACCCCCCCCCAGTTCTCAATTTGCGGCAAAACACCCCAACGTTTCTCAATTTGCGGCAGCACCCCCTCCGGTTCTCCAGGGGGCCCATGCCTGAAGCTGTGTAAGGGGCCCAAAAATTTCTGATGGCTGCCCTGCCTCCCACGGCCCCCCCTCTCACCTGTCCTCAGTCATGGTGGAGCCAGGCTTAGGATACAGGGCCTGGCTGGGGATGCATGCTTTTAATCTGGAGCCATTGGAAAACAGAGATACTTCAAAGCAAGTTCATCAAGAGGTAGATGCAGGAGGGAGGAGGGGGGTATGTGGAGGGAAGTTTAAGCATTCTAAAGTCCAGGGCACTGATATGGCTGGGGGGGCTTGTACTGGAAACATCCCATATGTGAGGAAGTGACAGGAACCCGTCATGGGAAGGGGGAGGGGGTGAGTCCTGGACATGCTGGGTCTTGTATTGCAGGGCTTGACAAATTTGCTTGGAATCTAGGAGCCAGCTAAAAGTTAGGAGCCAGGAACGCGCCCCGTCCCGCCGAGCTCGCGTGTCAAGATTCCATCTGGATCAGGTAGATATAAGTGAGGAGATGTTCTCTGTGGAGGTCCCAACCAGCTGGGACTCTTCCCCCCCTCAAAGAACCTTTGGTCCTCCTCCCAGATCACTTCTACATTTACACAGCCTTGTCAGAAGAGCAGGAATCAATGGGGGCTGGGAGGGGCGTGCTCTTTACACAACCACAAGCATGGGCACTGGGTCATGTGATCTCCTATAAACGAGAGGGTCAAAGGCTCAATCTGTGTTATCATATCTGTGTTACTTTGACTAGGAGTGAAACACAGCCTAATACTACCAGCTGAACCCCAGAACTGGCAACTATCAGTACCATCATTAACCCTATTATTGGCTGATATCACTCAGCTCCCGCCCCACTCTGGACCAATCAGTGAGCAGTAACAGAGCAGAGATAAGAGAAGAATATATTATGGGTCACCTGTGCTGATCTCTGTAGGAGTTTCCTCCTCTATGAATGTCCTCGTCATTCCAGCCTCCTCCGTATATTGCTGATCACCCCTCACATACGTCTCTTCTACGTCACACTCAGTTTTCATGATCATCAGATCTTCACCCTAAACCAACAGAATGACAGAAAATAACATCTGTAACATAGAAGTATTTATGATGTGAGATCACATAGAAAATATCATCTTGTAGAGTCCACACATCATCTCCACATGTCAGAGTGTTCAATCACTTTATGTTCCCGACCCTCAACTCCACCTACCTGATGATGGTGGGGGATGGTGTGACCTTCCTGTGTGGAATCCCGGGAATACAGAGGACAGGGAGATCTCTCTGGGGGGTTCCTGGTATTAGGTGGCTCCATCATATCATTGTTTCCTTCTGAATACTCCTCCATCACTCCATACTCCTCGTCCTCCTCTTTATACTCTTCTTTTACAACAATATTATAATCCCCGAAGTTTCCACTCTGAATATATAATAAAACATTCAATATAATAAACATGTTTGTGTATAAATCATAACCACCAATAATTGCTCCTCATCTACCTGATGATGGTGGGGGATGGTGTGACCTTCCTGTGTGGAATCCCGGGAATACAGAGGACGGGGACATCTCTCTGGTGGGTTCCCATTACTGGATCCATCTGTAGGAAACACACACACTGACTGAATCCATTGTTTCTATGGGCCAGATTCAGGTAGATGAGAGCATCTTTGCTCCAGAGTAACGCTTCTCATTTACGTTACTCTGAAGACCCTTTCAGCGCAAGTCCTGTAATTCACATAGCAGTTGCGCGTAAACTTGCGCCAGAGTAACGATAATGCGCTGGCGTAACCCGACGCAAGTGGAAGTGGGTGTGATCATATGTAAATGATGGGCGGAGCCCAGCGCAGAGGCTTACGTTCAGCGCATCAACCACGGAGCATGCGCAGTGAGTGCGGCTCCACTCGCCCCCTTTGTGCGCATGCTCACAACTTCCGTCGGCACCACTTCACGGGAAACGTCAGCGCAATGCCTTCCGTTGGGCGTTTAAATGCGCCCGTAGAAGCGCCATTTCGGCACTAAAGTATATCCTGCTCCCCCTCCCCGCAGTGATGTTACTTTTGTTTTGAGATGGCTGCTCCCGTTCCCCGCAAACACACAGGAGAAAGCTGAACTTTAATGGCCAGGAGCTGTCAGCCGTCATCTCGGCTATGGAGACCTATGATGTCTTCCTCCATGGCTGTAAAATTTGACAGACAAGCATGGACAGAGGTGTTGTCCTGCAAGTGGGGGTGCTCAGCTAGCTCTTATCGTCGGTAACGCTGCTGTAGCTGCTCTCCTGCTGACCTGTGGCCATCTGGAGTAAAGATAAAGCAGCCTTTTGTAGAAATAACTTTGCGCCGGACGGACGAGATACGCGCGGCGCATGTAGCCAGCGTATGGTGCTAATCCGTTCGTGAATTGTGAAAAATCCCTCATTTGCATATTTGCAGGGGAAATCAATAGGCGCGACTGATGCGCCCAACGAAATTAAGCGCTGACGATACTCTGGCGTCGGAACGTTCCGCCAGTCGCAAATGACCCGTTATTGGGCGCATCTAGTTTGGTGGGTACGGGCACATAGAAACGACGGCGCATCATCACAGTTACGCGGCGCATATCGAAATACTCCAGCGCAAGTGTTCCTGAATCTGGCCCAATGTGTTTATCAGATGATGGGGGATCTAGGTGGAGCCTCCGTACTGCTCTCTCCTTTACAATAAAGTCTCCTCTTACCCGGTGATGTGAGGGGCGGCTGATTGTCCATCATGACGTCCTTGTAGAGATCCTTGTGTCCTTCTAAATACTCCCACTCCTCCATGGAGAAATAGACAGTGACATCCTGACACCTTATAGGAACCTGACACACACAATGATACAGTCACCATCCAGACACATCCCTTGTCTGTTACTGGATAATGTCCCAGAATTCCCAGAATCCTCCTCACCTCTCCTGTCAGCAGCTCCATCATCTTCTTGGTGACTTCTAGAATCTTCTCCATGTTGCGTCTCTCAGGTTTTAGGGAGTCACATGGAGGCACTGTGATGGTCATGTGATCACCTGACTTCACAAGAGGAAATTTCTGTATTGGAGAACCAATAGGAATATCATGTTAGAATCCTCCTCACCTCTCCGGTCAGGTCTGTGTATTATTAATAGAGATAAGAGTGATGTCATGTGACCTCCCAGAATCCTCCTCACCTCTCCGGTCAGGTCTGTGTATTATTAATAGAGATAAGAGTGATGTCATGTGACCTCCCAGAATCCTCCTCACCTCTCCGGTCAGGTCTGTGTTTTATTAATAGAGATAAGAGTGATGTCATGTGACCTCCCAGAATCCTCCTCACCTCTCCGGTCAGGTCTGTGTTTTATTAATAGAGATAAGAGTGATGTTGTGTGACCTCCCAGAATCCCCCTCACCTCTCCGGTCAGGTCTGTATTATTAATAGAGATAAGAGTGATGTCATGTGACTTCCCAGAATCCCCCTCACCTCTCCGGTCAGGTCTGTGTATTATTAATAGAGATAAGAGTGATGTCATGTGACCTCCCAGAATCCCCCTCACCTCTCCGGTCAGGTCTGTGTATTATTAATAGAGATAAGAGTGATGTCATGTGACCTCCCAGAATCCTCCTCACCTCTCCGGTCAGGTCTGTGTATTATTATTAGAGATAAGAGTGATGTCATGTGACCTCCCAGAATCCTCCTCACCTCTCCGGTCAGGTCTGTGTATTATTATTAGAGATAAGAGTGATGTCATGTGACCTCCCAGAATCCTCCTCACCTCTCCGGTCAGCAGGTAGATGATGTCCAGGGTGAGTTTTAGTATCCTCTCAGTCATGTGACTCCGGTCCTCCTCCATCCTTATTGGTGCCGTCATCTGTGAAGGTTTACCTGTAGACAGATAACATTGATAACAGAGAATCTTCTGGATTGGTATTTTGTAGAATAATACGATGAGGATATCAGGAGTTAATATGGTCAGTATGAATTATAGAACTATGGCCCCCTGTGGGAATATATTTAATGTTTAGCGTTTGCTATGTTTTTCAGGGCCCAGGATTCTTTTATTCCTCCTTGGTCAAAAATCTAAATTTTTAATGCTGGGTTTGTTTTGTTTCTGGCCTCGTTTAATTTTGATATGATGACGGGGGTTACTGAGTGTTACTAGAAAATAAGATCTTATTACCTCCTTTCCTGCCAGTTCCAGCAATGTCTCCTCTCTACTTCCTCCCAACCCACCTCTCACCCGGAAATTCTTATTTATACCTGACATCACTTCCTGTCTCCAATAGAGACTTCCTGTCTGGGCCGAATTGATATAACCACCCTGTGGAGGTCAGAGGACCTGCAGCCCCGAGAAACATCTCGCAGTGTGAACACGGCCTTGTGCTGTGTGTGTATGTATTGTATATCCCTATAGATGGTTCATCTCCACTCCCTCCAAGAAGGGTGAAGAGAAATATATTACTGATCGGGAGGAATGAAGGGATTTTGGCACCTTTTTACTTTTTATTATTATTACACAGAATTTGTATAGTGCCAACAGTTTACTCAGCGTTTTACAACATTAAAGGGGTTGTAAAGGATTATTTTATTAATTTTTTCCTTAAATAGCTTCCTTTCCCAGGACACTCTCTACTTTGTAGATAGAGAAAAGAGCTGTGTGTTAGTGGGCGTCCTGACACTCCTGCTCGCCCCCTCCCCCCTAAAGAGGCTTTCTCCACACCAGGGATAAAGCCTTGCATTACTGTGTGTAGGAGGACCGCTAAAGCTTGAAGGAAGCTATTTAGGGAAAAACATTTTTTCCTTTACAACCCATTTAAGGGCATACAGTACAATTACAATACAATATAAAAGAGGAAAAATCAAAGGGCCCAGCTCATTAGAGCTTACAATACCAGCGATAGGACAGATTGGGGTAGGGAGTTCCAGATGTGAGAGGCTCGAGAGAAATCTCGGAAATGAGCATGGTAAAAAGTGACAAGGGAGCTAGAGAGCAGGAGATATTTGGAGGAATGAAGAGATAGATTATGCTGGTACTTTGAGACAAGGTTAGTGATGTAGCTGGGGGCCAAGTTATAGATGGCTTTGTAAGATGTCGTTAGTATCTTGAATTTAATTTGTTGGGTGAGCAGAAGCCAGTGGAGGGATTGGCAGAGAGGGGTGGAGGACACTGAATGGAGACCAGTGAAGGGATTGGCAGAGAGTGGTGGAGGACACTGAATGGAGGGATTGGTAGAGAGGGGTGGAGGACACTGAATGGAGGGATTGGTAGAGAGGGGTGGAGGACACTGAATGGAGGCCAGTGGAGGGATTGGCAGAGAGGGGTGGAGGACACTGAATGTAAGCCAGTGAGGGATTGGCAGAGAGGGGTGGAGGACACTGAATGTAAGCCAGTGAGGGATTGGCAGAGAGGGGTGGAGGACACTGAATGTAAGCCAGTGAGGGATTGGCAGAGAGTGGTGGAGGACACTGAATGGAGGGATTGGTAGAGAGGGGTGGAGGGCACTGAATGGAGGCCAGTGGAGGGATTGGCAGAGAGGGGTGGAGGACACTGAATGGAGGCCAGTGGAGGGATTGGCAGAGAGGGGTGGAGGACACTGAATGGAGGGATTGGTAGAGAGGGATGGAGGACACTGAATTGAGGTCAGTGAAGGGATTGGCAGAGAGGGGTGGAGGACACTCAATGGGAGCCAGTGGAGGGATTGTAATAGAGGGATGTAGGACACTAAATTGAGGAAAGTGGAGGGATTGGTGGAGAGGGGTTGACACTGAATGGCAGCCAGAGGAGGGATTGGCAGAGAGGGGTGGAGGACACTGAGTGGAAAGCTAGTGGAGGGATTGGCAGAGAGGGGTGGAGGACACTGAGTGGAGGCCAGTGGAGGGATTGGCAGAGAGGGGTGGAGGACACTGAATAGAAGCCAGTGGAGAGATTGGCAGAGAGGGGTGGAGGACACTGAATGGAGGCCAGTGGAGGGATTGGCAGAGAGGAGTGGAGGCCACTGAATGGAAGCCAGTGGAGGGACTGCCAGAGAGGAGCGGAAGACACTGAGTGGAAAGCCAGTGGAGGGAATTTTTAGAGAGGGGTGGAGGATACTGAATGGAGGGTAGTGGAGGGATTGGCAGAGAGAGGTTGGAGGACACTGAATGGAAGCCAGTGAAGGGATTGGCAGAGAGGGGTGGAGGACACTGAATGGAAGCCAGTGGAGGAATTGGCAGAGATGGGCAACAGACATTAAATGGCTGGTAAGGTGGATGGACTGAAGGGGGGGATATGTTAAGGCTTAATAAAGACAAGCATCTCCTGACGACACTAAGAACGTCCGTCAAAAACCTCAACTGGCTGTTCTTCCATCCTGATTCCCATAACATCCACAGCTCAAGCCCTGAAGAAAGGGGAGGCTTTTCCCCCCGAAATGCGTTGGCTCTATTTGATGCTATTAACCAATAGAATTTTCTAAGAAAATCATTTTTTACGATACGAACATTTGTACTAAGTGCACCTGAACACACATCCAAGAGTTTATCTTCTGCTGAGTGATCCCTTTGCTGTGATGTGCGAGGTAGCTGTCTAGGACTACACTAAGGTCCACATACACTATGCCTTCACCCTCAAACGGGAAACGCACCCCACCGTATGTCCATCAGAAATAGTTCTCACTTTGATCAGTCCAGGGCTTCCACACACATCACAAAAGGAAGAGAATGAATATACTATTACTCCTGGTTACATTGTACAGTATATTGGCCTCAGGATCAGTCCAAGATGTGGGATGAACGATCTCCAGGATCTCACAACTTCAATGAATTTCCATGCCTTCTTTTTGGTAGCCCATCCCCTGAACTCCCACCCAAGATCCACTCCCCCACCAAAAGCAAGTTCTTTCTAAGTCCCGTGATAACTCAAGGCAGACCTTCGCAATGTCTCCTGGGAACAATGACAAAAGCTCCCAGGAGACATTGCGGCATCGAGGAAGTGACGGACACTACCCCGATGAATCCATATACAGGAAGCGGCCAGTAACATAAAGGATTACTAAGGTTCACCTGCCCCTGACAGTGACTCGAGCTGGGCATCGCCGCTTAGTGAAGGATTGGCTCGGCTGCTCTAGTCCTGCAAAGGGAACTGCGTTTCTGCTGTGAAAAAAGTGCAGGGACTCCGTTCTTACAGGACTTGAGCCCTGCCTGTACTCCATGTATTGTATCAGAAGGTGAAATGCTTCAGTTACATCCTCCTTTGTCCAGAGATCACAACGTCATCGATATAGTGGAACTCACATTTTATTAAATCCAGGGTGCTCAAAGAGAGAAACCTGCTGAGCAAAATGGGAGATGTTGATGCTTTCAGTGACAAGAATGAAGTTGGTGTTCCAGAAACACGGCTTGACGCCTCACAAGACTGGGCTGTTTGTATTTATGCTGATCCTCATGTTTAGAGAGACATGGGACATAGAAAAGATAGAGGGGGCTTCTCTATGTTAGATGTGATGTGAAAGTGAGGAAAACAGATGATCTTGTGGTTGGAGATTGTGCGGAGGAGGAATTATGGGTGGAAAGATAGATGGGAATGAAAATGTAGTTGGTGTTCCAGAAACACGGCTTGACACAAGACTGGGCTGATTGTATTCATGCTGATTCTCTTCTTTAGACGGACACGGGACATAGACAAGATGGAGGGGGTCTTCTCTATGTAAGATGTGATGTAATAGTTGGGTAGAAAGATGATGATGTGGTTGGTGTTCCAGAAACACGGCTTGACGCCTCACAAAACTGGGTTGTTTGTATTCATGCAGATCCTTATGTTTAGAGGGACACGGGACATAGAGAAAACCCCCTCCATCTTTTCTATCTCAGATGTGGTGTGAAAGTGAGAAAGAAAGATGATCTTGTGGTTGGAGATGGTGCGGAGGAGGAATTACAGGAGGAATGGTAGATGGGAATGAAAATGTAGTTGGTGTTCCAGAAACACGGCTTGGCTCCTCACAAGACTGGGCTGTTTGTATTCATGCCCATCCTCTTGTTTCGAGGGACACGGGATATAGAAAAGATGGAGAGGGGTTTCTCTATGTTAGATGTGATGTGAAAGTGAGGAAGAAAGATGAACTTGTGGTTGGAGGTGGTGATGGTGCGGAGGAGGAATTACGGGAGGAATGATAGACGGGTCTATGAACTGATGGACTTATCATTGGAGTCTCATACAGACGTCCTGAGATTTATAAAAAGGGGGAGGAGTCGGCTGTTCCAACAAGTACAAGTCGGTAAAACCAAAACTACTAAGACACAAGATTAAGACTAAAACCTACAGGATGGGCCTTACTTGAAGTGTTAGAAAAAGGGAAAAAAGTCAAAGAAAAGAACATTTCAATCTCACAAATCTGAAGGAAGACTTTTATCAATCACGTTACACAGAATATCATGGTTTTAAGAATGTAAACATATAATTATCCCTTGTTCATACTTTATAAAGTACATGTTAACACTTTTTTTTCTTTGAATAGGTACGTATGAAATGTCACATCTGAAAATGGGGTATTTCAAGCAAATGAAGGCTGAAAACGATTGCACTGAGATTATCAGTCCTGGCATGTAGTCTGATCTCCCCTTCTCTTCTTCCACAAGCAATATCTAGCTCTTCTCTCACCAGAATGCCTTCATTTGAAGATCAGACTACACTGCTAGAGGGACTCAACCAGCAGTGACACCCCCTCCTTCTCTCTCCTAGAGGGACCCAATCGGCAGTGACACCCCCTCCTTCTCTTTTCTAGAGGGACCCAACCGGCAGTGACACCCCCTCCTCCTCTCTCCTAGAGGAACCCAACCAGCAGTGACACCCCCTCCTTCTCTCTCTTAGAGGGACCCAATCAACAGTGACACCCCCTCCTTCTCTCTACTAGAGGGACTCAACCAGCAGTGATACCCCCTCCTCCTCTCTCCTAGAGAGACCAAACCAGCAGTGACACCCCCTCCTTCTCTCTCCTAGAGGGACCCAACCAGCAGTGACACCCCCTCCTTCTCTCTCCTAGAGGGGCCCAACCAGCAGTGACACCCCCTCCTTCTCTCTCCTAGAGGAACCCAACCAGCAGTGACACCCCCTCCTTCCCTCTCCTAGAGGGACCCAACCAGCAGTGACACCCCCTCCTTCTCTCTCCTAGAGGGACCCAACCAGCAGTGACACCCATTCCTTCTCTCTCCTAGAGGAACCCAACCAGCAGTGACACCCCCTCCTTCTCTCTCCTAGAGGGACTCAACCAGCAGTGACACCCCCTCCCTCTCTCTCCTAGAGGGACCTGACCGGCAGTGACACCCCCTCCTTCTCTCTCCTAGAGTGACCCAACCGGCAGTGACACCCCCTCCTTTTCTCTACTAGAGGGACCCAACCAGCAGTGACACCCCCTCCTCTTCTCTCCTAGCTGAGAACTTTGAAGTCTTCAGTGATCTCTGAATTCCTTATAAAGTGTTTATATCATGATAAAGATCAGCGTAGCGCTCAGCCACGTGTTTTCTGAGGTGTATATCAAGGTGAGCTCCTTCCCAGTGTGAGAACTCTGATCTACGACAAAGTATGACTCATATAGAAGACTTTTTCCACACTTTGGACACTAATAAACCTTAGGGGTGGTGTGGGTTCTCTGATGTTTGGTAAGACAAGACGTCTGTGAAAAACATTTTCTACACTCAGGACAGGAATACTGCTTCTCACCTGTGGGTGATCTTTGATGTATAACATCTGATTTACATGCACAACATTTTCCGCACTCAGCAAAGGAAAGCAGCTTTACCTGTGTTTGATATATCTAATGTACAGGAAGATTGGACATGAATACGATTTTCCACATTCAGGGCAATAATATGGCTTCTCACCTGTGTGAGAACTTTAATGTTTATCAAGGTCTAATTTCCGCACTCAGGACAATAATAAAACATAGCCCTTGTGTGAGATCTCTGATGTCTGGAAAGATTGGCCTTCTGTAAAATTAACAACAGGAATATGGACTTTACTTTGCGTGAGACCTTTGATGTAAAACAAGATCTGATTTCTGTGAAAATCCTTTCCCACACTCAGCACAGGAAAAAGGCTTCTCCCCCGTATGGGTGGTTCTTTGATGTATAACAAGGTCATAATTTCGTGTATAACTTTTTCCGCATTCAGAGCAGGAATACGGCTTCTCGCCCGTGTGAGATCTTTCATGTCTAAAGAGGTCATACCTCTGTGAAAAACATTTCCCGCACTCAGGACATGGATACGGCTTTTCCCCAGTGTGAGATCTTTGATGTCTAGAAAGGTACGATTTCCGGGAAAAGCATTTGCCGCACTCTGGGCAGGAATACGGCTTCTCGCCCGTGTGCAATCTCTGGTGTATGGAAAGATATGCCTTATCGGAAAAGCATTTCCCACACTCAGGGCAGGAATACGGCTTCTCCTTCGCGTGAGATCTGTAGTGTATGATGAGTTCTGATACAGGAAGAAAACAATTATCACACTCAGAACAGGCATAGAGCTTCTCCCCCGTGTAAGATCTCTGATGTACAGTAACATTTAAGTCAGAGCTAACGTTTTCCCCACTTTCAGGATGGGAAAGTGTCTGCTCCCCCTGAATTCCGGCCCCACCCCTCACAGTACGAGGTTGCTCAAAGTCAGAGGGATTCCATGGTCTATCCACACTGTGAAGTCCTCTATCCATAGTGGAGCTCATTGTCTTTTCTCCTCCACAATCTCCTGTGATGTCCTCATCTTCCATTTTACAACCTGGAGATAAAGTGAGACAATCCTTTGAGGGTTTCTCCATGGCGTGTCCTGGAAAAATAGAAAAACATCATCAATAGATATGAGAGGGTTAGTTCACTTCCATCAAGATTCCATCTGGATCAGGTAGATATGAGTGAGGAGATGTTCTCTGTGGAGATCGCAACGAGCTGGGACTCTTCCCCCCATCAAAGAACCTTTGGTCCTCCTCCCAGATCACTTCTACATTTACACAGCCTTGTCAGAAGAGCAGGAACCAATGGGGACTGGGAGGGGGCGTGCTCTTCACACAACATAACAGAGCAGAGATAAGAGAAGAATATATTATGGGTCACCTGTGCTGATCTCTGTAGGAGTGTCCTCCTCTTTGAATGTCCTCGTCATTCCAGCCTCCTCTGTATATTGCTGATCATCCTCACATACGTCTCTTCTACTTCACCCTCAACTTTTATAATCATCAGATCTTCACCCTAAACCAACAGAATGGCAGAAGATAACATCTGTAACATAGAAGTATTTATGATGTGAGATCACATAGAAAATATCATCTTGTAGAGTCCACACATCGCCTCCACATCTCATACCTCGTACACACGGCCGTTTTTTCAGACGGGAAAACTGCTATGAGAGCTTTTCGACGGGAATCCCGGCCGTGTGTATCCTCCATCACAGGTTTTCAGATGGGAAAACTGCCAGACAAAAAAAAAAAGAGCAGGATTTTTTTTTCCCCCGTCAGGAAAAAACGTTTGTCTGTATGGTTTTCCGATGGGCATAAAAACGTGCATGCTCAGAATCAAGTATGAGACGGGAGCGCTTATTTTGGTAAAACTAGCGTTCATAATGGACAAAGCACAATTATCACACTGTAACGAACTGAAAAGCACGAAGACTGAAAAGCGAGAATCGTCTCTCAAACTTTTACTAACATGAGGAACAGCAAAAGCAGCCCAAACGGTGGTGCTGTTGGAATTGAACTTCCCCTTTATAGTCCCGTCGTACGTGTTGTACATCACCGCACTTTGGACAGGCAGACTTTTATCTGAGTGTGTGTATGCAAGGCAGGCTGGGAAATTCCATCGGGAAAACCGACGGTTTAGTATCCGATGGAAAAAACGTGTGTGTACTAGGCATCAGAGTGTTCAATCACTTTATGTTCCCGACCTCAACTCCACCTACCTGATGATGGTGGGGGATGGTGTGACCTTCCTGTGTGGAATCCCGGGAATACAGAGGACGGGGACATCTCTCTGGTGGGTTCCTGGTATTAGGAGGCTCCATCATATCCTTGTGTGCTTCTGAAAACTCCTCCATCACTCCATACTCCTCATCCTCCTCTTTGATATCTATATTAAAATTCCAGGGGTTTCCACTCTAAAAATATAACAACACATTCATTGTAGCAACAAAGCTTGTCATCAATCATAACTCCCAAAAATTGTTCCTCATCTACCTGATGATGGTGGGGGATGGTGTGACCTTCCTGCGTGGAATCCCGGGAATACAGAGGAGGAGGACATCTCTCTGGTGGGTTTCTGTAGCTGGCTGACTCCACCATGTATTCATGATATCGATTTTTGTGTCCTTTTTGAAACTCTGACTCCTCCATCATCACATCCTCCTCTTTTATCTCTTCTTTAACCTCAACTTTAGACTCTCTCAGGTCTCCACTCTGAATATAGAATAAAAATGACATCAATGGTAACAATGCAGATAATGTACAGATCCTAATGATACGATCAGTGATTGTTCTTCACCTACCTGATGATGGTGGGGGATGGTGTGACCTTCCTGTGTGGAATCCCGGGAATACAGAGGACGGGGACATCTCTCTGGTGGGTTCCTGGTATTAGGTGGCTCCATCATATCCTTGTGTCCTTCTGAAAACTCCTTTATCACTCCATACTCCTCATCCTCCTCTTTATACTCTTCTTTAACATCAATATTATCATCCCCGAGGTTTCCACTCTGAATATATTATAAAACATTCATTATAACAAATACAGTTCTGTATAAAATCATAACAACCAATAATTGTTAATTATCTACCTGATGATGGTGGGGGATGGTGTGACCTTCCTGTGCGGAATTCCGGGAATACAGAGGATGGGGACATCTCTCTGGTGGGTTCCTGTTGCTGGATGACTCCACCATGGTGTCCTTGTACAGATCTTTGTGTCCTCCTGAAATCTCTGACTCTTCCATCACCCCATCCCCATCATCCTCCTCTTTTACATAAACCTGATTCAGGTTTCCACTCTGAATATAGAAAAAAATGACATCAATGGTAACAATGCAGATAATGTACAGATCCTAATGATACGATCAGTGATTGTTCCTCATCTACCTGATGATGGTGGGGGATGGTGTGACCTTCCTGTGTGGAATCCCGGGAATACAGAGGACGGGGACATCTCTCTGGGGGGTTCCCATTACTGGATCCATCTGTAGGAAACACACACACTGACTGAATACATTGTTTCGATGTGTTTATCAGATGATGGGGGATGGGGGTGGAGCCTCCGTACTGCTCTCTCCTTTACAATAAAGTCTCCTCTTACCCGGTGATGTGAGGGGCGGCTGATTCTCCATCATGACGTCCTTGTAGAGATCCTTGTGTCCTTCTAAATACTCCCACTCCTCCATGGAGAAATAGACAGTGACATCCTGACACCTTATAGGAACCTGACACACACAATGATACAGTCACCATCCAGACACACCCCTTGTCTGTTACTGGATAATGTCCCAGAATTCCCAGAATCCTCCTCACCTCTCCTGTCAGCAGCTCCATCATCTTCTTGGTGACTTCTAGAATCTTCTCCATGTTGTGTCTCTCAGGTTTTAGGGAGTCACATGGAGGCACTGTGATGGTCATGTGATCACCTGACTTCACAAGAGGAAATCTCTGTATTGGGGAACCAATAGGAATATCATGTTAGAATCCCAGAATCCTCCTCACCTCTCCGGTCAGGTCTGTGTTTTATTAATAGAGAGAAGAGTGATGTCATGTGACCTCCCAGAATCCTCCTCACCTCTCCGGTCAGGTCTGTGTTTTATTAATAGAGATAAGAGTGATGTCATGTGACCTCCCAGAATCCTCCTCACCTCTCCGGTCAGGTCTGTGTATTATTAATAGAGATAAGAGTGATGTCATGTGACCTCCCAGAATCCCCCTCACCTCTCCGGTCAGGTCTGTGTATTATTAATAGAGATAAGAGTGATGTCATGTGACCTCCCAGAATCCTCCTCACCTCTCCGGTCAGGTCTGTATTATTAATAGAGATAAGAGTGATGACATGTGACCTCCCAGAATCCTCCTCACCTCTCCGGTCAGGTCTGTGTATTATTAATAGAGATAAGAGTGATGTCATGTGACCTCCCAGAATCCCCCTCACCTCTCCGGTCAGCAGATAGATGATCTCCAGGGTGAGGTTTAGTATCCTCTCAGTCATGTGACTCTGGTCCTCCTCCATCTTCCTTCCTTCAGTCATCTATGAAGCTTTACCTGTAGACAGATAACATTAATAACAGAGAATTATCTGGATTGGTATTGGCTGTAGAATACTATGATGAGGATATCAGGAGGTAATATGAAGGTCAGCATTTACAGGACGTAGGGACCTTGGGAGGAGGAGGTATGAGGTCAGTGTGATGTCATATGACTCTCTGACTTTGGTTGGAGGTACATTAGGGGGAGGAGCTGTGAGGGGCCCTCTATGCAGCTCCTGTGCAAACCAAATAATTTCTTCTAAACTGAAGACTAAACTTTAATGTAGAGGAAGCTCTTGTGTGATCTAGGTATGGACTGTGACTGGGCCATTCTAACACATGAATATGTTTTGATCCAAACCAGTGGTTCTCAACCTTCCTGGTGCCGTGACCCCCTGATAAAATTTCCAAAGTTGTGGGGACCCATAACAGTAAAGTTATTTTCATAGCGTGGGTGGTCAGCACCCAAGGCAAGGCAAGTAATTTGAGCCCCTAAACCACGGACATTTACCGCTCCCTGAGTCCCTTTTACTCGTACAGTATTAACACCCCTTATAGTACATTTTAGGATGTACCCCTCTTTCTCTTTTCCTTTCATCTCTATCCTAATTTCCTGTTTTTTTTCTCCCCCATCCCTCTCTCTTTCTTTCTCTCATTTTTTCTCTTTTTCTTTGTCCCTTCCGCCCCTCTTTTCCTCTCCCTTCCATATAGTCTCTATTTATTATTCCTTCTCTTACTCCTTGGTGGGGGGAGTTGGGATGAGTGGCAATGCTTGGGGGAGTTCTGATCAGCCAACTTAGGTGCTCCCGATGAAGGTCATCTACTGATCTGAGAACTGTAGTGGGGACTTTTAATGGCAACTCCAATCACAGGTAGTGTTGCTCTCTCTGTCTTGTAGCAGTGACACCTATGCCGAAATCAGGAGATAGGGTCTCCTCCAGCCCCTCCCACTTCACATTCCTCACCAGTCAGCTGACCTGTAATCTCTGCCCCCCCCCCCAGCCATGCCGCAAACTGAATGGGTGGCTGTGAAGAGGCTGAGTGGGCGACCACAGGCTCTTCACAGCCACCCCTGCTGGGCTGGGAAAACAGTGCGGGATTCAGGAACAGCCCAGGATTTGGTGACCCCTGGCAAATCATCATTCAACCCCCTAGGGCAGTGATGGCGAACCTTGGCACCCCAGATGTTTTGGAACTACATTTCCCATGATGCTCATGCACTCTTCAGTGTAGATGAGCATCATGGGATGTGTAGTTCCAAAACATCTGGGGTGCCAAGGTTCGCCATCATTGCCCTAGGGGGTCCCAACCCCCAGGTTGAGAACCACTGATATAAACCATTCCATTGTAGCTCTGGCTGTATGTTTAGGGTCGTTGTCCTGCTTGAAGGTGAACCTCCGCCCCGGTCTCAAGTCTTTTGCAGACTCTAATGGCGTGCACACGCGACCGTTTTTGATGTCATGGAAAAACAAAGTTTTTCTTCGACGCGATTCTTGTCAAGCCCGCCTAGCATACACACGATCGTGAAAAAAAAAATGCTCGAGCAAAGTGCGGTGACGTACAACACGTATGACGGCACTAAAATTGGCGACACCCTTTGGGCTGATTATTCAAACATAAATAAATAAGGGAGCCCCCAGATCCCGATCCCCCTTCTAATGTGAATGAGTACGGGGTACAACCAAAAACGTGTTTGAATTTATATTTGGAGCAAAACAAATTGCACATGTCTAGATTCAACTCCCCAGGGTTACCGCGGATGTGAAGACAAGCCGAGGAAGAGGATATAGAGGAGAGATGAGGAGGAGATCCAGGAAACAACCTAAAGGTCAGGGCAGGCAACAGACGAGTGCATCTAAGAGGTATACTAACAGATTATATCACTTGTTTTTATAGTCGGGGGATGGGGGGGGGTTCATTTAGGGGGGTATTTATTTCTCTTTGTTTTCATTATAGGAGCTTTAAACAGGAAGTAAAAAACATTCCATTTGATTCCATACATGAGTGTGTATAATCATCTTCTGGAGATAAAAGACATCACAGTGACTATGAAGAGGACGGACATGATGCTGGTTAGTAGAAAAATAATACCTTATTACCTCCTCTGCTGCCTCTTCCAGTAACGTCTCCTCTCTACTTTCTCCCGACTCACCTCTCACCCGGAACTTCACTTTTATACCTGACATCACTTCCTGTCTGTACCTGACATCACTTCCTGTCTTCCATAGAGACTTCCTGTCTGGGAAAAAGAGAGACAATCACCACCTTGTGGAACTGCACCCCAATGAATGTCTATAGACTCTATACCGGGAGTCAAGTCCTGGGGAAAAAAGCGTGGGAACTCCCACCCAAGATCCACTCCCCCACCAAAAAAAAAAAGATACGTTCATATGCATAATCACTAAACCGTATGTTTTCAGGTAGTCTCCGGTATTCCGTCACTTCCTCGATGCCGCAAGTTCTTTCTAAATCCCGCGATAATTAGAGGCAGACCGCCGCAATGTCTCCTGGGAACAATGACAAAAGCACCCAGGAGACTTTGTGGCATCAAGGAAGTGACGGAATACCCGAACACTACGATGAATCCATATACAGGAAGCAGCCAGTAACATAAAGGATTACTAAGGTTCTCCTGCTCCTGACAGTGACTCGAGCTGGGCATCGCCGCTTAGTAAAGGATCGGCTCGGGCGGCTCTAGTCCTGCAAAGGGAACTGAGTTCCTGCTGTGAAAAAAGTGCAGGAACTCCCTTCCCACGCGTTCCTGCAGGACTTGAGCCCTGCTCTATACTATATATTAGTGGTCTCCAAACTGCAGCTCTGGCCCGTTGTTTGCTATTATCCGGCCTTTAAAGGGGTTGTAAACAACATTTTTAAAAAAAAATAACAAACATGTTATACTTACCTCCACTGTGCAGCTCGTTTTGCACAGAGTGGCCCTGATCCACGTCTTCTGGGGTCCCTAGGCGGCAGTCTCTGGTCCTCCCCGCAAGAACTCCACACATTCATGTGAACGAGCTAGCATGGTGTGGAGTCCTTGCAGGCGCACTCCCGTGATACAGCGAGCGGCTATAGTAAGGTGACCATTTTTAAAATGAAATCCGGGGACATATTTTTTCTTTGTAATGGCAACAACCAGCGACTCTCTGCCCGTCGCCGGCCGCCTCATGGCCTCTCAAGTCTTACTCTTTGGGCCCCAGCTACTACTGGATGGGGAGCAGAGGAAGATCACTCTGCCAGAGAAGGCCAGGAGATAAGTAGGTGGCTGGCCAGGATTGAGCCAAGGCAGAAGAACATGTGAGCGAAGATGAATGGGATGCGCCCAAAATGGAAGAAATATTCCCTCCGCTCCGACCAGCACATGATCATCAGAAAGGGGAAAGGATAATGGGAAAAATACAACCCCCCTATGCTAGTAGGCACGATGGAGCGGGGGGGGGGGGGGGGGGGGGGTTTGTAATTCTATTTTTTTATTTTAATTCTGCACTGATTGGATTTAATAGGGGACAGGGGCAATTTCAAAGACAATCTGGGGACAAAACCAGGGACAGACTTGGTCTGGGGACAGTGTCCTGAATCAGGGGACTGTCCCCTGAAACTGGGGATGTCTGGTCACCCTAGGCTATAGCCGCTCACCGTATCACTTGACTCTGCTCCCCAGGCATGCCACGTCATTGGATGTGATTGACAGCAGCGTCAGCCAATGGCTGCGCTGCTTTCAATCCATCCGCTCTAGCCAATCAACGGTCAGGCTGAGCGGCGAAGAGGATGTCGGGGGCCGAGCGCTGGGACTTTCGAGGGGGCCAGGTAAATATAATGGGGGGCCGGACGGGGGGGCGTTATTGCCTGAAGTTTTTTCACCTTAATGCATAGGATGTATTAAGGTGAAAAAACTTTTAACTTTACAACCCCTTTAAGGAAATGTTCCATCCACTCACACCAACAATAAAGCATAATTCTTCCCATTGACATCATCAGAAGGGCGCAATTTCTTTCACTGATACCAATGATGGGGCACAATTCCTTCCATTTACACCAACTACGAGGCATAATTCCTTCTATTGATACAAATAATGAGCCACTATTCCTCCCACAGAAACCAACAGTAGGGCACTATTCCTTCAATTGAAGGACACCACAATAGCAACAGGGCTATTGAGAGATGTAATAAAGGGGCCACTTGTTTGAAAATGGAGCCAGGTCTTAGGAGATGACAATCCTGAGTGGCCTCGACAACGCGTTTTGTGCTTCTAGCGCTTTGTCACAGTCAAGGTGAAGTGACACCCCCATCTAACCTCTAACTAACATGCCTATAGTATTTTAGAAAACATTTGCTGGTTCAAGCTCCACTACCCAAAATCCATGGGCCCGGCCTGAAACAATTCCAACCGTGTGTAGGCTCCATCGGACATTTGTTGTTGGAATTTCGGACAACAAAATTTTGAGAGCTGGTTCTCAATTTTTCTGACAAGAAAAGTTCTTGGTCGGAAACTCTGATCGTCTGTATGCAATTCCAACGCACAAAAAAACACGCATGCTCAGAATCAAGCAGAAGAGCCGAACTGCCTATTGAACTTCATTGATCTCGGCTCGTCCTACGTGTTGTACTTCACCGTGTTCATCACGTTCGAAATTTCTGACAACATTTGTGTGACCGTGTGTTTGCAACACAATTTAGAGCCAACACTTCGTCGGAAAACAAATCCATGGTTTTGTTGTCAGAATTTCCGATCGTGTGTACCGCGGCATTAGTGATCCTTCCCCATTTGGCAGGAAAGAAGAAGAAAGTGCACCCCCTTAGGCTGAGCAACAGTTAAGCTCTTTACTGGAGACAAATCTTCCCTGTTCACTCTGAAAAACTCTTTGCAAAGTGTCTCTTCTGAGGGTTCTGTCGTTCTGAAGGATCAGGACGCCACTGGATGCAAAGCGCCTTGAGGCGATTAAGTTCGCATTTGCTGCGCTATACAAGTTACTCACTCAGTCACTCACTCAGAACAAAGGAATTTCCCCTCCCAGGTTGTAGTCCCGGATAAATTGATTGTCGAAGTCCTGATAACAGAAGTCTTTTCTCCTGGGCTCTAAAGTGGAAAACCCTTAAGCACACTTCCATATTATGCAAGGAAAGGAGAGAAGCTGGAAAAGTCGATGACTACGGCCACCATAATTGCCACCATTTTTTTAAAAGCTTGTAGTAGCAGAAGTCCATCATTCTTGAGGGAAACTTCTTTCGTAGGCACCTAAGGCGGCAACATCTTGAACTTTACAACATTAACAACTGGGAGGACTTCATTGAGTTGACAATTGCAGGTCCAGAAACCCATAAAAGCAATAGAAGTCTGGGTGTGGGATCTGGACCATCTTGACATCAGGACCCCAAATGTTACTGGACCACTCCTGGTCTATGCATCCAGACTTGACAACAACAACTTTGTCAATGTAGATGGATGTCCCCAAGCTCCAGTTTCTCTTAATGGCTTGAAACTGCTGCCAGATTTGGGGGTGGGTCCTAATCCTGAACCTCTTTGGCACATAAAGAAAGTCCCAGATTTCATCCTCACACCAGGAGACTCTTTAAACTCAACTTCTTTGATGACTTTGCATGGGACATATGGGAAATCATAGCTGTATTGTCCTTTGGAACCTGGAGAATCTTGGCAGCTCACCTCCGTCTCCTCTCCCTGGTGGGACAAAAGGGCACTTTGCTTTCTGGGTGAGATTTCTGTAGGCACCTGAGCCCAGGCCACGGTACAAATGGGGGGGGGGGGTTGGTCCGGCCTCCTCTCTGTATAGGCCTCATAGAACCCAAGCACCATGACACAATGCAACATGCGCCCTTTTTTGTCCTCTAGTTCTCACAACCGGGGGTCTTCTTCTGCCTCACAGTCCCACTCTGTGCCAGCCACTGATCCCCAGTCTGCTATCCCCTCTCCTATGGGCCCATAGAGGCACTCGAGAAAAACAAGCAGGTTGGGACTTTAAATGAAGCACCTCGCGACAAGAGGCGCCTCCATCCCTAATTTTAATACAGAGGAGGGGACAGTTTGCCCCCTCCTCTGCATAGAGGCACTCAAACCTGGGTGACCCCACATAAATGGGTGACCCCACATCAATGCTTCTCCTTGCCTGAGAAACGTATAAACTCCAGACCTGGCATCACAGCCATTTGGTTGGTCACAGTAATGACTGCTCTTAGGGTTAGGGTTTCCCATTGAAGAATAAGGCTAGGACTCAGGAATTGGAACAGGGACCTCCCCCAGAGGTCAAAGGTCAGAAGGTGGGTTCACAGAGGTCAAAGGGTCATGGGGCGTGGCTGAATCATCCCCGTCAAAGTGTACCGCCTACCCCTAACTAAGTCGGGGAAAGCTACTGCTGCCCAGCTTTGACCAGCTGGGTGTCTTGAACAGTAGAGATATTGGTCTTCCTGGTCTGGCAGAATGTGGTTTGGGTGTAGACCAATGGTCCCAGCCCCAGGGACATCCTCCTCACACTGCTTTCTTTCATAGGAGCTGTAGTAGAAGTTGGCATCTCTGAAGTGAAACCTGTCTCCTGGGTAACAAGTAATGCCCCATACAAACAATCGGAATTTCCATCGGGATATACTCCGATGGATTTTACGGACGCAATTCCGTTCAAGCTGTCTTGCATAAACACTGTCACAGTACGACGAGCCGAGAAAAATTAAGTTCAATGTTTCCGAGCATGTGCCCACTTGATTCTGAGCATGCATGTTTTTTTTCTCCATCGGAGTTCCATACAGACGAACAGAATTTCCGACGAAAAAACATGTTCTCTTTCTAAGTCCGTATGAATTTCTGATGGAAAATCTCTGATGGGGCACACATACTGTCGGAATATCCATTGAAAAAATTCCGTCTGACTTTGTAAGAAAAAATTCCGATTGTGTGTACAAGGCATAAGACTCTTGGCTGACAGTCACTAGGTATCAGCTTCAGCAGCATGTCCCCACAATGGTCACGTTGGCCCCAGGCACGCAGCTTTACCATGACACTCTGGCGTCTGCCATATACCAACTCGATGTACAACGTGTCTTCTCTGCTGCACAGTGCCAACCATACTCTCGTATCGGTCAGTGTTCTGTCCTAAAGCTCCATCACCCATGCTAGAAATGCACCACCTCCCACAGCAACCTCGGTGCTCACACCTGAACTTGCCATCTTGCTGCTCTCTCCTCTGGTAACACCCAGAAATGGCGCCACAGCTCCGCCCCCCTCTGGCTGGAATTATGAATCTGGGACAAGACCCAGAGCTCTGTGTGCTCCCAGAATAAACACAGTCTCCCAGCCCACCTTCAGAGCCTGCCTCTCTACGATAGGCCGGGGCTGTATCAATTTTAATGCTGCCACCTGCATAGCTCCACACCTATCATCCGGAAACTTCTTAAGTTGCCTAGACACAGAGGGAACTATCAGGCAGACAGCAGAGCACCTAGATCAGGCATGAATAATTAACTGCAGCTCACTGAGTACAAGGAGCCAAACTATGCTTTTACCTTACCCAACATTACAGCCACACTGACTACAGTTTGGCAACTAAATGTACCTATTAAAACCAAACACTAATGCCGCGTACACACGATCGGAAAATCCGACAAGAAAACCGTATTTTATTTCCTGAAGGAATGTTGGCTCAAACTTGTGTTGCATATGCATGGTCAAGAAAGCGGTGACGTATAACAAGCCGAGATCAATCAATTTCAATAGGCAGTGTAACGGAACTATGTATTCTGCCTGGACATCTATAATAATCATGCAGTGGGACATACAAAGAACCGAAGGACGTGTTACAATATCTGGGACTACCTGAGATATGGATTATCCACATTATATCCTGAGATATCTGGAGGGCTGTTTTGGGTTTGTTAGTTCAGAGTTTAGAAGGTTAATTGTACAGTGACTTTTCACTGCTGAATTCTGAATGTCTCTTCTCTCTTTTGTGTATTGTATTACAAATTAACAGTCTCCTGTCCGTGTATTGAATTAGCATGTCAAGTCAATTATGTTCAAAAGAACTGTGAGGTGCCGTACACACGGCAGAGAACCTCGACGGGCAGAACACATCGTTCCGCCCGTCGAGGTTCTCTCCCGGCCGTCGGATTCGGCGACCCGCCCGTCGGGAATGGCAACCAGCCATTCTTCCAGGCGGGCCGTCGAGGAAATAGAGAGCGTGCTCTCTATTTCGGCTCGACGGGAAGCTCGCTGAGACCGTACACACGGCCGAGGTCCTCGCTGGAATGTGCATTCCAGCGAGGTTCTCGCTGATTTTCAGCGAGAACCTCGGCCGTGTGTACGGCGCCTCAGGCTTTGCGGTGCCGAAATGTTTAGCTACGGATGGGATTATCTGTGATTGAAGTCTATTGAGAAAGGAATGTGGCTTCTTAGCCTGGTGCCAGGGAGTCTAACTTGGGGCCCCCCTGTGGAGGGAGGGGGCGGAGAGTTACATTGTTCCTTGATTATTCACAAGTTTGTAACTAAGATATAGACCAAGAGATGGACCATTAAAGCTGTTAGACTTGACCCTTCAAACGTAGCCTGTCTCGTTTATGGAAGGGAATGCGATGGGATATTTATTCTGTGCGTCTTACAACTGGACCTGACTCTCCCTCTGGATCTCGTGGATGGGCTTATACTGGACTTACTTGCATAGCAACTTGCCAGGGAAAAGGACATCTCCAACGGCTGATACCCTCTCCCTACTTGGGTAGCCGTTACAGGCAGTTCGGCTCTTCTGCTTGATTCTGAGCATGCATGTTTTTTTTGCACGTCGGAATTGCACACAGACAATCGGAAATTCCAACAAGAACTTTTTCCGTCGGAAAAATAGAGATCCTGCTCTCAATGTTTCGTTGGCAGAAATTCCAACAGAAAAAAAGTCAGACGGAGCCTACACGAGGTTGGAATTACCGACCAAAAGCTCACATCGGACTTTTCTTGTCAGAAATTCTGATTGTGTGTACGCGGCATAACACTTCCCTAACTATCCTAGCACCTACCTAGGAGGGTGCTACATCCACTCCCCCAAAAATGGACATGTCCTCACTGGCCTGGGCCATTAGCCCCTAAAGAAGGAAATGAAAGAGGAGGAGAAAGAGAAAATGGAGAAGAAAGATAAGGACGAGAAGAAAGAGGACAAGAAGAAAAAGAAGGAGAAGAAAGAAGAGAGTGAGAAGGAGGAGAAGACGAAGGAGAAGAAAGAGAATGAAAAAGTGGAGAACAAAGAGAAGGAGGAGAAGAAAGAGAAGGACAAGAAGAAAATGAAGGAGAACAAAGAGAAGTAGGAGAACAAAGAGGGGGAGAAGAAAAAGAGGGAGAAGAAAAAGAAGGAGGAGAAGAAAAAGAAGGAGAAGAAAGAGAAGGAGGAGAAGAAAGAGAAGGAAAAGTGTTATGCCCCGTACACACGGTCGGATTTTCCACCAGCAAAAGTTCGATGTGAGCTTTTGGTCAGAAATTCCGACCGTGTGTTTGTTCCATCAGACTTTTGCTGTTGGAATGCTCGGAAACAATTTGCGTACATGCTCGGAAGCATTGAACTTAATTTTCTCGGCTCGTCATAGTGTTGTACGTCACCGCGTTCTCGACGGTTGAGAACTTTTGTGTGACTGTGTGTATGCAAGCCAAGCTTGAGCGGAATTCCGTCGGTACGGGGCATAATAAAAAGAAATAAAAAGTAAAAGAAAACAACATTCCAACATACAAATCTGAAGTCAGACATTTATCAATTAAGTTACACAGAATATCATAATTTGCTTTTTGATTTTATCATCGTTTGTTCATACTTAAAATGTGTTGGCATTTTTATTGATCGGGTACTTATGAAATGTTACATCTGAAAATTGCATATTACAAGCAAATGAATGTTTGTGAAGGCTGATAACTACTGCACTGAAATTCTTGGTTCTGTCATGTAGTCTGATCTCCCCTTCTCTTCATCCACAAGCAATATCCAGCTCCTCTCTCAGTATAATGTCTTTCTTTGAAGTTTCTGCTGAAGACGACACGGCTAGGAGGAACACAACCAGCAATAACACCCCTTCTTCTCTCTCCTAGAGGGACCCAACCAGCAGTGACACCCCCTCCTCCTCTCTCCTAGAGGGACCCAACCAGCAGTGACACCCCCTCCTCCTCTCTCCTAGAGGGACCCAACCAGCAGTGACACCCCCTCCTCCTCTCTCCTAGAGGGACCCAACCAGCAGTGACACCCCCTTCTTCTCTCTCCGAAAGGGACCCAACCAGCAGTGACACCCCCTCCTCCTCTCTCCTAGAGGGACCCAACCAGCAGTGACACCTCCTCCTCCTCCTCTCTCCTAGAGGGACCCAACCGGCAGTGACACCTCCTCCTCCTCTCTCCTAGAGGGACCCAACCAGCAGTGACACCCCCTCCTCCTCTCTCCTAGAGGGACCCAACCAGCAGTGACACCCCCTCCTCCTCTCTCCTAGAGGGACCCAACCAGCAGTGACACCCCCTCCTCCTCTCTCCTAGAGGGACCCAACCAGCAGTGACACCCCCTTCTTCTCTCTCCGAAAGGGACCCAACCAGCAGTGACACCCCCTCCTCCTCTCTCCTAGAGGGACCCAACCAGCAGTGACACCTCCTCCTCCTCCTCTCTCCTAGAGGGACCCAACCGGCAGTGACACCTCCTCCTCCTCTCTCCTAGAGGGACCCAACCAGCAGTGACACCTCCTCCTTCTCTCTCATAGAGGGACCCAACCGGCAGTGACACCACCTCCTTCTATCTCCTAGACCTAGAGGGACCCAACCGGCAGTGACACCCCCTCCTTCTCTCTCCTAGAGGGACCCAACCAGCAGTGACACCCCCTCATTTTCTCTCCTAGAGGGACCCAACCAGCAGTGACACCTCCTCCTTCTCTCACCTAGAGGGACCCAACCAGCAGTGACACCCCCTCCTTCTCGCACCTAGAGGGACCCAACCAGCAGTGACACCCCCTCCTTCTCTCTCCTAGAGGGACCCAACCGGCAGTGACACCCCCCCCCTTCTCTCTCCTAGAAGGGGAAGCCAGACCGAACTTTAAAGTCTTTAATGAACTTTAATTTCCTTATAAAGTGTTTCTTCCATTAGAGATCAGAAGAGCGCTCAGCTACGTGTGTTCTGAGGTGTATATCAAGGTGAGCTTCTTGCCAGTGTGAGATCTCTGATGAACGGCAAAATATGATCTAAATTGAAGGCATTTCCCACACATGGAACACTTATATAATTTGAGGGTTGTGTGGATTCTTTGATGCTCGGTAAAAAATAAATAATTCTACGCTCAGGGCAGGAATATGGCTTCTCACCTGTGAGGCTGTACAACAAGGTCCGAGTTCTGTGCATAACATTTTCTGCAGTCGGACCAGGAAAACAGCTTTACCCATGTTCGGCATATATAATATACAATAATATGAATACGATTTTCCACATTCAGGGCAAGAATACGGCTTCTGACCTGTGTGAGATCTTTAACGTGTAACAAGGTCTAATTTCCATAGAAAACATTTCCCCCAATCAGGACCTCTCACTTGTGTGACATCTCTGATGTCGGGAAACTGATTGGCTCTGTCTAAAACAAGTAATTCCCAAACGTCAAAACAGGAATATGGACGTTACTTTGCGTGACACCTTCGATGTAAAACAAGATCCGATATCTGCGAAAATGCAATCCCACACTCAGAACAAGAAAAAGGCTTCTCTCCCGTATGGGTGGTTTTTTGATGTATAACAAGGTCTGAATTCCGTGTATAACTTTTTCCGCACTCACAGCAGGAATACGGCTTCTCGCCTGTGTGAGATCTTTCATGTCTAACGAGGTCATACCTCTGTGAAAAACATTTCCCGCACACATGACAGGGATACGGCTTTTCCCCAGAGTGAGATTTCTGATGTCTAGAAAGGTATGATTTTTGCGAAAAGCTTTTTCCGCACTCGAGGCAGAAAAATGGCTTCTCGCCCGTGTGCAATTTCTGATGTCTGGAAAGATAGGCCTTATCTGAATAAGATTTCCCACACTCACGGCAGGAATACGGCTTCGCCCTCGTGTGAGATCTGTAATGTATGACGAGTTCTGATACAGGAAGAAAACAATTATCACACTCAGAACAGGCATAGAGCTTCTCCCCCGTGTGAGATCTCCGATAGGCAGTAGAATTTAAGACAGGGTTAAAACTTTCCCCACTTTCAGGAAAGGAGGATGTCTGCTCCCCCTGAATCCCGGCCCCGCCCCTCACAGTACGAGGTTGCTCAGAGTCGGAGGGATTCCATGGTCTATCCACACTGTGAAGTCCTCCATCCGTAGTGGAGCTCATTGTCTTTTCTCCTCCACAATTTCCTGTGATGTCCTCATCTTCCATTTTACAACCTGGAGATAAAGTGAGACGATCCTTTGAGGGTTTCTCCATGGCGTGTCCTGGAAAAATAGAAAAACATCATCAATAGATATGAGAGGGTTAGTTCACTTCCATCAAGATTCCATCTGGATCAGGTAGATATGAGTGAGGAGATGTTCTCTGTGGAGGTCCCAACCAGCTGGGACTCTTCCCCCCCATCAAAGAACCTTTGGTCCTCCTCCCAGATCACTTCTACATTTACACAGCCTTGTCAGAAGAGCAGGAACCAATGGGGGCTGGGAGGGGCGTGCTCTTTACAAAACCACAAGCCTAAGCACTGGGTCATGTAATCTCTGATAGACAAGATGGTCATAGTTCAGACCCTTTACCATAGAACAAGTGCCCATAGGCCTAGACTTCTGGTGATATGCAGCACTAGAGGGAGCTTGGAGCAGGATTTCAGCTTTTATGTTATTTCTTGATTTTCATCCCAACTAGACTGTTAATAGAGTTTTATTAATGGCCGATATCACTCAGCTCCCGCCCTACTCTGAACCAATCAGTGAGCAGTAACAGAGCAGAGATAAGAGAAGAATATATTATGGGTCACCTGTGCTGATCTCTGTAGGAGTGTCCTCCTCTATGAATGTCCTCGTCATTCCAGCCTCCTCCGTATATTGCTGATCATCCCTCACATACGTCTCTTCTACGTCACACTCAGTTTTCATGACCATCAGATCTTCACCCTAAACCAACAGAATGGCAGAAAATAACATCTGTAACATAGAAGTATTTATGATGTGAGATCACATAGAAAATATCATCTTGTAGAGTCCACACATCGTCTTCACATGTCAGAGTGTTCAATCACTTTATGTTTCCGACCCTCAACTCCACCTACCTGATAATGGTGGGGGATGGTGTGACCCTCCTGTGTGGAATCCCGGGAATACAGAGGACGGGGACATCTCTCTGGTGGGTTTCTGCTACTAGGTGGCTCCATCTTAATGTGCTTGTACAGATCCTTCTGTCCACCAGTAAAGTGCTCAATCACACCAAATTCCTCATCCTCCTCTTTTATCTCTTCTTTAACCTCAACTTTAGGATCTCTCAGGTCTCCACTCTTAATATAGAATAAAAATGACATCAATGGTAACAATGCAGATAATGTACAGATCCTAATGATACGATCAGTAATTGTTCCTCATCTACCTGATGATGGTGGGGGATGGTGTGACCTTCCTGTGTGGAATCCCGGGAATACAGAGGACGGGGACATCTCTCTGGTGGGTTCCTGGTATTAGGTGGCTCCATCATATCCTTGTGTCCTTCAGAAAGTTCTCCCATCACTCCATACTCCTCATCCTCCTCTTTATACTCTTCTTTAACATCAATATTATCATCCCGAGGTTTCCACTCTGAATATATAATAAAACATTAATCATAACAAATACACTTCTGTATAAACCATAACTACTAATAATTGTTCCTCATCTACCTGATGATGGTGGGGGATGGTGTGACCTTCCTGTGTGGAATCCCGGGAATACAGAGGACGGGGACATCTCTCTGGTGGGTTTCTGTAGCTGGATGACTCCTCCATGGTGTCCTGGTACAGATCTTTGTGTTCTTCCTCCATCACCCCATCCTCATCATCCTCCTCTTTTATCTCTTCTTTAACCTCAACTTTAGGATCTCTCAGGTCTCCACTCTGAATATAGAATAAAAATGACATCAATGGTAACAATGCAGATAATATACAGATCCTAATGATACGATCAGTGATTGTTCCTCATCTACCTGATGATGGTGGGGGATGGTGTGACCTTCCTGTGTGGAATCCCGGGAATACAGAGGACGGGGACATCTCTCTGGTGGGTTCCCATTACTGGATCCATCTGTAGGAAACACACACACTGACTGAATCCATTGTTTCTATGTGTTTATCAGATGATGGGGGATGTAGGTGGAGCCTCCGTACTGCTCTCTCCTTTACAATAAAGTCTCCTCTTACCCGGTGATGTGAGGGGCGGCTGATTGTCCATCATGACGTCCTTGTAGAGATCCTTGTGTCCTTCTAAATACTCCCACTCCTCCATGGAGAAATAGACAGTGACATCCTGACACCTTATAGGAACCTGACACACACAATGATACAGTCACCATCCAGACACACCCCTTGTCTGTTACTGGATAATGTCCCAGAATCCTCCTCACCTCTCCTGTCAGCAGCTCCATCATCTTCTTGGTGACTTCTAGAATCTTCTCCATGTTGTGTCTCTCAGGTTTTAGGGAGTCACATGGAGGCACTGTGATGGTCATATGATCACCTGACTTCACAAGATGAAATCTCTGTATTGGGGAACCAATAGGAATATCATGTTAGACTCCCAGAATCCTCCTCACCTCTCCGGTCAGGTCTGTGTTTTATTAATAGAGATAAGATTGATGTCATGTGACCTCCAAGAATCCCCCTCACCTCTCCAGTCAGCAGGTAGATGATCTCCAGGGTGAGGTTTAGTATCTTCTCAGTCATGTGACTCCGGTCCTCCTCCATCCTCATTGATCATGTGATCTATGTGCGTTTCTCTGTGGACAGATAGCGGAGAATTATCAGAACTGTATTGGTTGTACAATATTAGGATGAGGATGTAAAGGGGTTAATATCAGTGGCGGATGGTGCTCCAAATTTTTGGGGGGCACAAACGGAAAAAAAAACAACAATTGCAGCCTCACTGTACCTATCAAATGCAGCTACTGTGCCATCAAATGCAGCCACTGTGCCATCAATTGTCACCACTGTGCAATGCCATCAAATGTAGTCACTGTGCCATCAAACGCAACCACTGTGCCATGCCATCAAAATGCAGTCACTGTGCCATCAATTGTCACCACTGTGCCCCCAATTGTCGCCACTGTGCCATGCCATCAATTGTCACCACTATGCCATCAAACACATCCACTGTGCCCCTAATTCTCGCCACTGTGCCCCCAATTGTCTCAACCGTGCCCAGTACCCCCCTGGCACCTACCTCTATGGCTTCTACTGTCCCTTGATATCCCTCGATGACGCTTCAGCCAATCAGGTTACTGATTACCAGAATCAGATTACCTGATTGGTTTAGACGCCTGCCAGTCTTATACTCAGAACGCACCGCCGGTACATTCCGAGGATAAGCTTCAGGAAGCCAACTACAGTCTCAGGGCTGTACTCAGAAAGCCTATCAGAGCCAGCGGCTTTGATAGGCACTTCCACACAGCCATTCAGCTGCCGCTATTCAGCTGACTGGCGCTTAATGTCCGGTCAGCTGAATAGTGGGCGGCAGCGGCGAAAATATACAGATTCATACAGTGTACAGGTCACTGGGGGCCATGTGATCAGTAAGCGGGAGGGGAGGAAAGGACACTGGGGGCCATGTGATCAGTAAGCGGGAGGAAAGGACACTGGGGGCCATGTGATCAGTGAGCGGGAGGAAAGGACACTGGGGGCCATGTGATCAGTGAGCGGGAGGAAAGGACACTGGGGGCCATGTGATCAGTAAGCGGGAGGAAAAGACACCGGGGGCCATGTGATCAGTGGGTAGAAGCAGGAGTAGAGGACACTGGGGGCCATATGATCAGTGAGCGGGAGGAGAGGGCACCGGGGGCCATGTGATCAGTGAGCGGGGGCCATGTGATCAGTGGGTAGAAGCAGGAGTAGAGGACACTGGGGGCCATATGATCAGTGAGCGGGAGGAGAGGGCACCGGGGGCCATGTGATCAGTGAGCGGGAGGAGAGGACACCGGGGGCCATGTGATCAGTGAGCGGGAGGAGAGGACACCGGGGGCCATGTGATCAGTGAGTGGGAGGACAGGACACCGGGGGCCATGTGATCAGTGGATGGGAGGAGAGGACACCGGGGGGCCATGTGATCAGTGGATGGGAGGAGAGGACACCGGGGGGCCATGTGATCAGTGGATGGGAGGAGAGCACACTGGGGGCCATGTGATCAGTGGGTGGAAGCAGGGGGAGAGGACACTGGGGGCCATGTGATCAGTGGATAAGAGGAGAGGACACTGGGGGCCGTATGATCAGTGAGTGGGAGGACAGGACACCGGGGGCCATGTGATCAGTGGGTGGAAGCACGGGGAGAGAGGACACTGGGGGCCATATGATCAGTGGGTGGAAGCACGGGGAGAGAGGACACTGGGGGCCATATGATCAGTGGGTGGAAGCACGGGGAGAGAGGACACTGGGGGCCATATGATCAGTGGGTGGAAGCACAGGGAGAGAGGACACTGGGGGCCATATGATCAGTGGGTGGAAGCACAGGGAGAGAGGACACTGGGGGCCATATGATCAGTGGGTGGAAGCAGGGGGAGGGAGGACACTGGGAGCCATGTGATAAGTAGATGGGAGGAGAGGACACTGGGGGCCATATGATCAGTGGGTGGAAGCAGGCAGAGAGAGGACACTGGGGGCCATATGATCAGTGGGTGGAAGCAGGCAGAGAGAGGACACTGGGGGCCATATGATCAGTGGGTGGAAGCAGGGGGAGGGAGGACACTGGGGGCCATGTGATTAGTGGGTGGTGCAGGAGGAGACAATGGGGAGATAGTAGGGAGGAGTAGTTGCTGCACGTAGAGAGGGTAAGAGGGAGGAGTTGCTGTACAGGGAGGTAGTAGGGGGGAGAGCAATTGCTGCACTAGGACTGTACAAAGTAGAGGCAAGGTACATCTGCCGACCAACACAGCCAGACCACACACAGGAGGCCGATAACTGGCTGAATAGGTGACAATCATCTCCAACTCCTTCAATAGCGTCTTGGGTCTAAAGGTTAAAAAATTATGGAGAAAGTGAAATTACAGCGTGTCTAGATAAATGACTACAGACAAAAACCATACAGTGACATACAGAGACGGATCCTTTATTATTGTACACGTATCATCATCACGCCCTAATAATATCCAAACATCCCCCTAAAGGCGCACACACTCCCATTCCCCTCCCCCAGAAATAGCCGTATGTAAGCCTTCGTGACAATAGCCCCCAATGACTCGATATTACTGTATTTTATTCGCTCGTAATAAACGTAACCCTCCCCACACACAATTATGTCAACCCTTAAAATTACGTGTTGCCATAAAACGGCGACTAGCTTTACTATCTAAGGACAACGTTGTAACGCTCCTACAGGACGGACATGACGGGGTTACTGGGTGTAAATAGAAAATAAGATTTTATTACCTCCTCTGCTGTAAAAGCCAGCAATGTCTCCTCTCTACTTCATCCCGACTCACCTCTCACCCGAAACTTCCTATTTATACCTGACATCACTTCCTGTCTTCCATAGAGACTTCCTGTCTCTATGGTAGAAGTGAGATCACCATCTTGTGGATCTCAGAGGACCTGCAGCCCTGAGAAACGTCTCGTAGTGTGAACACGGTGCACCGTCATACTCTGCTCCCCATCACAGACTGCTGCGGAAGTGCTGTGGCGGCAAACTGCGCATGCGCGATGCGTTCCAAACGCATCCGCGATGCGTTCCAATGCATTTACGACAGTGCACACCAGTGAAACCTCGTTCGGCATCCAGGCTCTTTCCTTAACATCCCCGTGGATTGGAGGATGTTTAAAAAAGAGCCAGGAGGCCGAGCGAGCGCAGCGAGCCGTCCGAGCGAAGCGAGAAAGTGAGGCCGACTGGCCACTTACCTCTAGGTCCACGTCGCCAAGTATGACGGCTTCACTGGTGTGCACTGTCGTAAATCCATTGGAACGCATCACAATTGCGTTTGGAACCCATCGTGCATGCGCAGTTGGCCGCTACGTCACTTCCGTAGCATTGTGACTCCACTCCCACCAAGGGGGAGAGAAATATATTACTGCCTAGTCCAGACTTTCTCAGCCAGGGCTCCCCCAAAGGTTTCTAGGGGTTCCTTGAGCAATGGACAATTTCTGTCTCTCGGTAACAACCGACATCAATGATCTGTAAGGGGGACAGGAGTCCTCCAACTGATGACAATATAAAAATGTCCTTCTCCCACTGACCACTGATATAAAGGGGTCTTCTCCAATTGGTTACCATTGTAAGGGACCTCTACACTGACCACTGATATAAGGGGGTCCTTTTCCCATTGGTCACCAATGTAAGGGACCACTACACTGACCACTGATATAAGGTGGTCCTTCTCCCATTGGTCACCAATGTAAGGGACCACTACACTGACCACTGATATAAGGGGGTCCTTTTCCCATTGGTCACCAATGTAAGGGACCTCTACACTGACCACTGATATAAGGTGGTCCTTCTCCCATTGGTCACCAATGTAAGGGACCACTACACTGACCACTGATATAAGGGGGTCCTTTCCCATTGGTCACCAATGTAAGGGACCACTACACTGACCACTGATATAAGGTGGTCCTTCTCCCATTGGTCACCAATGTAAGGGACCACTACACTGACCACTGATATAAGGGGGTCCTTTTCCCATTGGTCACCAATGTAAGGGACCTCTACACTGACCACTGATATAAGGTGGTCCTTCTCCCATTGGTCACCAATGTAAGGGACCACTACACTGACCACTGATATAAGGGGGTCCTTTCCCATTGGTCACCAATGTAAGGGACCTCTACACTGACCACTGATATAAGGTGGTCCTTCTCCCATTGGCCATCAATATAAGGGACTACTATACTGACCACTGAAATAAGGGAGGCCTTTCTTCATTGGCCACCAATATAAGGGACCACCACACTGACCACTGATATAAAGGGTTCCTTCTCCCATTGGTTAACAATGTAAGTGATCTCTGATATAAGAGGGTCCTTCTCCCATTGGTCACCAATAGAAGGGACCACTACACTGACCACTGATATAAGTGTGACTCCGTTCCTCCTCCATCCTCATTGATGTGGTCATGTGATCTATGTAGGTTTCTCTGGGTGATGGGGATTTTAAGGGGTTAATATGTACATTTGTTCTGTGCGATCTGGGCTAACACAAATGTTCTTTATATATTGTATCTCCTGATTGTTTCCTAGACACACATACCTGGGTACTTAAATTTATAGGTAAAGTAACTCCTCCCTCTCGGGGGATCAGGAAGGAATTTTTCCTCTGCTGGAGCAAATTGGATTCTGCTTTATTTTTTGCCTTTCTCTGTATCAACCGTATATTGTGGACTTTTTCCAACCAGACTAACTATGTAACTATGAACAAATGTTCTTTTATTATAGGCAGTAGTAAAATATGTCATCATGATCACTGTGAGGAGCACAGAAAATTCATATCTGAAGAATTCTGAAGAACCCTGAGAACTAAGACGCTGTGAGTGGGAGGAGAGGACACCGGGGGGGCCATGTGATCAGTGAGTGGGAGGAGAGGTCACTGGGGGCCATGTGATCAGTGAGCGGGAGGAGAGGACACCAGGGGCCATGTGATCAGTGAGTGGGAGGAGAGGACACCGGGGGCCCATGTGATCAGTGAGCGGGAGGAGAGGACACCGGGGGCCATGTGATCAGTGAGCGGGAGGAGAGGACACCGGGGGCCATGTGATCAGTGAGCGGGAGGAGAGGACACCAGGGGCCATGTGATCAGTGAGCGTGAGGAGTAGAGGACACCGGGGGCCATGTGATCAGCGAGTGTGAGGAGAGGTCACCGGGGGCCATGTGATCAGTAAGCAGAAGGAGAGGATAACCGGGGGCCATGTGATCAGTGAGCGGGAGGAGAGGACACCGGGGGCCATGTGATCAGTGAGCGGGAGGAGAGGACACCGGGGGCCATGTGATCAGTGAGTGGGAGGAGAGGACACTGGGGGGCCATGTGATCAGTGAGCGGGAGGAGAGGAAAACGGGGGCCATGTGATCAGTGAGTGGGAGGACAGGACACCAGGGGCCATGTGATCAGTGAGCGGGAGGAGTAGAGGACACCGGGGGCCATGTGATTAGTGGGTGGTGCAGGAGGAGAGAATGGGGAGATAGTAGGGAGGAGTAGTTGCTGCATGTACAGAGAGTAGGAGGGAGGAGTTGCTGTACAGGAAGATCGTAGAGGGGGGCAGTTGCTGTACAGGGAGATCGTAGAGGGGGGCAGTTCTTGCACAGGGAGACAGTAGGGGGAGAGCAGTTGCGGCACAGGGAGACAGTAGGGGGAGAGCAGTTGCTGCACAGGGAGACAGTAGGGGAGAGCAGTTGCTGCACGGGAAGATAGTAGGGGGGAGAGCAGTTGCTGCACTGGGAGACAGTAGGGGGAGAGCAGTTGCAGCACAGGGAGACAGTAGGGGAGAGCAGTTGCTGCACGGGGAGATAGTAAGGGGGAGAGCAGTTGCAGCACAGGGAGACTGTAACGGTCACCAACGCTTACGACCTTCCATCCATCCACGACAAGCTTATCTGACACACTCCGACAATATTGCATACACGATCCATATCCTTTCCCATAAACAAGACGAGACTCAAGCTCTGCACTTGCTTCAAAGATATGACAATTTATTGGTATTTTCTCAGCTTCTTATACAGTCTCAAGCATAATGCAGTTAGTCACAGGACAATGTAGTCTCCACCCCCCTTCACACCATGGGGGGCTTCAATCACACTCTAAAAGGCATTCAGGTAATCTAACCATGTAGACTTGTCGGCACCGCATCTTCAATAGTGTTCAATTAACCTTGAATAGTAACACAGACATCTAGTTGAATAAGTTATCTAGACAGCTTTATCACACAATGGCAGAGTCTTGTGAGAGTGGGTGTAATCCACACCTTTAACGGAATGTCTTTACAGTGAATAGCCAACACCTTAAGATATTTCAATAGCCTATTATACAAAGGTATGACTCACTCTGGTCTTGTAGACCTGAATTAACACCTTTCAAAAGCATGTGTGCCCTGATTGCATAGCTAACAGCTTTTGATATTTGAAGACATCCTGCAAACATGAATTATTATTAATGTCTTCTGTAATATATGAATTATGATTCTTTGTCACCCTATGGCCCTAGTGGACATAAGGTGACCCTAGACATAGGAATATCTCAGTCTGTCACGGGCCATTTCGTTACAGAGACAGTAGGGGGAGAGCAGTTGCTGCACAGGGACACAGTAGGGGAGAGCAGTTGCTGCACGTGGTGATAGTAGGGGGGAGAGCAGTTGCTGCATGGGGAGATAGTAGGGGGGAGAGCAGTTGCTGCATGGGGAGATAGTAGGGGGGAGAGCAGTTGCTGCATGGGGAGATAGTGGGGGGGAGAGCAGTTGCTGCATGGGGAGATAGTAGGGAATGGTTCAAAAGAAGTATTTGCAGGTCTCTTTGTGCCCAAAGGGTGATTGTGAAATGGAGAAGTCAAGTAGTATTTTCATTAACACAGCAATTTCCTATGATGTTCAGCTCAATCTTGGGGCAATAATGTGGTATTAACACTGCAGTGCCACATTATTGGTACTAAATGGAGCCAATGACCATAGGAAATCACTGAAATAAAATACGACCAATACTGGTCACGGCTCGGGAATGTCTGTCACATTCATTCTTTTTAATTTTTTTAGAAACAGACCTGTAATGCCCCGTGCACACGACCGGGCTTTCCGACGAGAACACTACGATGAGAGCTTTTGGCCAAAAATCCCAGCCGTGTGTATGCTCCTCACAGTTTTTCCAACGGGAAAACTGCCCAAAAACCACTGGAGAGAACCTGCTCTTTTTTCCTGACGGACTTTTCCCGGGCGGAAAACTGCCATTTTTGACAGTTTTCCTATGAGGAAAAATTCCGATAGAGCATACACACTGTCGGGATTCACAAGGAAAAGCTCTCATCTGAGTTCTCCCGATGGGAAAACCGATCGTCTGTACTGGGGAAAAGTCGAGAGCAGGTTCTCGGTTTTCCCCTCGGGATTTCCGAAGGACCTTTTCCCGACGGGAATCCCGGTTGTGTGTTTACGAGGCATAAGTGTTTGTGAAATCTTCCACCACAAAATGTCCTCAGCCAATGAGAGTGAATGACTCCATTTTTATTTTAAAATGCCTAGAGGGTCGCCTTTTAAGTGGTGGGGTTAACGCGTTTCGTCCTGGAAGACGACTTGAGAAAACAGACCTCTTGCAAGAGAATAACAGACCTCTGAGTCTCCACACCACAAAATGTACTCAGCCAATGAGAGGGAATGACTCCATTTTTGTTTTTCTCCTCCTATCAATGGCCAACACGGTACAACACTTCATCCATGTCTTTGGTGATCTCTGATCTCCTTATGAAGTGTTTCTTACATGATGAAGATCAGCCATGGAGTATATCTGAGGTGTATATCAGGGTGTGCTTCTTCCCCACATGTCCAGCAACATTTCTATACAAGACATTTCCCGCACTCACTAATACACCTCGAGGGTTGTGTGGGACCCCTGATGTACAGGAAGACAGGACTTCAGTGAGGAACATTTCCCTCACTCAGGACATCAATGCGGCTTCTCCCCCGTGTGAGATTTCTGATGTTTGTAAAGACTGGATGTCCTTGAAAAATATTTCCCGCACTCAGGACAGGAATACGGCTTTTCCCCCGTGTGAGCCCTTTGATGTACAGAAAGACTAGACTTCTGTGAAAAACTTTTCCCGCACTCAAGACAGGAATAAGGCTTCTCCCTTGTGTGAGATTTCTGATGTCTGTAAAGAGCGGACTTCTGTGAAAAACATTTACCACACTCAGGACAGGAATACGGTCTCTCTCCCATGTGCAATCTCTGGTGTCTGTAAAGATTGGACTTCTGTGAAAAACATTTCCCGCACTCAGGGCAGGCATATGGCTTTTCCCCCATGTGCAATCTTTGGTGTCTGTAAAGAGCGGACGTCAGTGAAAAACATTTTCCACACTCAGGACAGGAATACGGCTTCTCCCCTGTGTGCAATCTCTGATGTTTGTAAAGACTGTACTTATCTGAAAAACATTTCCCGCACTCAGAACAACAATATGGTTTTTCCCCAGTGTGATACCTTTCATGTGTGACAAGTTCCGATTTTGTTACAAAACTTTTCTTACACGTGGAGCAAGAATACGGTTTTACTCCTGTGTGCAATGTCTGATGTTTGTAAAGACTGGACTTCCCTGAAAAACATTTCCTGCACTCTGGACAGGAAAATGGTTTCTCCCCAGTGTGAGACCTCTGATGTGAGACAAGTTCTGTTTTTTGCACAAAGCATTTCCCACACTCAGAACAGGAATGTGGCTTCTCACCCGTGTGAGACCTCTGATGTCTACAAAGATGGTACTTCTGTGAAAAACTTTTCCCACACTCAGGGCAGGAATACGGCTTCTCACCCGTGTGAGATCTTTTATGCACATTAAGATTGGATTTAAAATGGAAACATTTCCCACACTCAGTACAGGGAAACCTCTTATTCGTTGGAAGAATGACACCGTCCCGCACAGTCTGAGGTTCCTCAGGATAAGAGGAATACGATGGTCCGGCACCGTCCCGCACAGTCTGAGGTTCCTCAGGATAAGAGGAATACGATGGTCCGGCACCGTCCCGCACAGTCTGAGGTTCCTCAGGATAAGAGGAATACGATGGTCCATCTACACTGTGTGGTGCCGGATGGACATTTGAGGTAGTCGGGTTTTCTCCTGGACTATACTGTGTGATGTCCTCATCTTCTACTTTACAGTCTGGAGACAAAGTGAGACAATCCTCTGAGGTTTTCCTCATCTCCCGTCCATCTACTAAAATAGAAATACAAAGATTATTACTAGACATGAGCTGATTGGTTCCCCTAAACCAGGACTCTGCCCACATCAGGCAGCTTTGTCTCTGAGGATCTTACAATTTCCCCCTCAAGGTAACTAGTAAATGGCTCCTCTGATCTCCTACCAGATCATTTCTTTATTCATGGACCTTAGTCAGAGAGTGAGGAAACAACGAGAACTGTCTTTTATAGGAGTGACAGTGATGAGGGGATTATAGGACGAGTGTCCCCTCCCCCTCTATCACTCATTGCCATCTTCCAAACACAAGAGGTCCTGCACTTCCTTATTTAGTCCATGATTTAGTCATAAATAACAGCGGGGCGGAGCCCCACCAGAGGTCAGAGAGTGAGGATGGGGGAGAACAACCAAGATGAAGACTGGACAGATCCTGAAGATCCCCATCATTGGGTTATTGACTCCTCCCCCTCATTATCACTTTATGTTTAAGGTTCCAAAGTTAGAGGATGTTATCACATTATTATCAACATGTAAAAGTCTGAGCTCCAATCACATCATCAGATATAAAATGTCCAGCTGGTAGGAAATAGGTGTAACAAAAGAGAATACATATTATGTGTATATATAGCAGAAAGTGGAGGGGAGAGAGCAGAAGTCAGGACTACGTAATGTACGACATATTGTATAAGATACAACAGATAGGACTATAAAATGCAGAGGATACTGTTAATGACCCACCTGTGCTGATCTCTGTAGGAGTGTCCTCCTCTATAAATGTCCCCGTTATTCCATCCTCCTCCATAGACTGCTGATCATCCCTCACATACGTCTCTTCTTCTTCTGATTTCACCTCAAATTCTATATCAATTGGATCTCCACTCTAAACCAAGAGAATGAGAGAGAATATCATCTGTAAGATATAAGATTTATTATTGTGACATCATATAATAAATCCACACATCGTCTCCATGAGTCTGTGTTTTACAATCTCCGTCCCACCAACCTTGCAATAGGGAGGGACGGTGTGACCTTCCTGTGTGGAATCCCGGGAATACAGAGGACGGGGACATCTCTCTGGTGGGTTCCTGGTATTAGGTGGCTCCATCATATCCTTGTGTCCTTCTGAAAACTCCTCCATCACTCCATACTCCTCATCCTCCTCTTTATACTCTTCTTTTACATCAATATTATCATCCCCGAGGTTTCCACTCTGAAAATAGAATAAAACATTCATTGTAACAAATACACTTCTGTATAAACCATAACTACCAATAATTATTCCTCATCTACCTGATGATGGTGGGGGATGGTGTGACCTTCCTGTGTGGAATCCCGGGAATACAGAGGACAGGGACATCTCTCTGGTGGGTTTCTGTAGCTGGATGACTCCCCCATGGTGTCCTGGTACAGATCTTTGTGTTCTTCCTCCATCTCCCCATCCTCCTCTTTTATCTCTTCTTTAACCTCAACTTTAGGATCTCTCAGGTCTCCACTCTGAATATAGAATAAAAATGACATCAATGGTAACAATGCAGATAATGTACAGATCCTAATGATACGATCAGTGATTGTTCCTCATCTACCTGATGATGGTGGGGGATGGTGCGACCTTCCTGTGTGGAATCCCGGGAATACAGAGGACGGGGACATCTCTCTGGTGGGTTCCCATTACTGGATCCATCTGTAGGAAACACACACACTGACTGAATACATTGTTTCTATGTGTTTATCAGATGATGGGGGATGGGGGTGGAGCCTCCGTACTGCTCTCTCCTTTACAATAAAGTCCCCTCTTACCCGGTGATGTGAGGGGCGGCTGATTGTCCATCATGACGTCCTTGTAGAGATCCTTGTGTCCTTCTAAATACTCCCACTCCTCCATGGAGAAATAGACAGTGACATCCTGACACCTTATAGGAACCTGACACACACAATGATACAGTCACCATCCAGACACACCCCTTGTCTGTTACTGGATAATGTCCCAGAATTCCCGGCACCGCTCACCTCTCCTCCATCATCTCTCTGATGACTTCTAGAATCTTCTTTTTATTTCTTTATTCTATCAGAAATGTCTACACTCTAGTTCCATCAAACTCACCTCTCACCCAGAACTTCCTGTCTGTACCTGACATCACTTCCTGTCTTCCATAGAGCATTCCTGTCTCTATGGTAGAAGTGAGATCACCAACTTGTGGATCTCAGAGGAACTGCAGAAACATCTCGTAGTGTGAACACGGTCTTGTGCTGTGTGTGTATGTATTGTATATCCTTATAGATGGGGTCGTCTCAAGTACCACCAAATATATTACTGCCTAGTCCAGCATTTCTCAGCCAGAGTTGCTCTAAGGTTTCACTGGGTTCCATGAGCAATGAACAATTTCTATTTCTCAGTAACAACTGATATCAATGATCTATAAGTGCGACAATCTTCTTCCTAATGATGATGTAAGAACGTCCTTCTCCCACCGACCTCTGCTAATAAGGGGGTCCTTCTCTGATTGGTCAGCAATGCAAAGGGCCACCACACTGACCACTGATATAGGGGGTCTTACTCCAATTGGTCACCAATGTAGGGGACCACTACATTGACCACTGATAAAAGGGGGTCCTTCACCCATTATTCACCAGTGTAAGGGTCCACCACACTGACCACTGATATAAGGGGGTCTTTCTTCCATTGGTCACCAGTGTAAGAGGCCACTACACTGACCACTGAGATAAGGGGGTCCTTCTCCCATTGAACACTTATGTAAGAAACATAGGTGTGCGCAGCCTATTGCATTGGGTACGTGCCAATAATCCCATGGTGTATGAATATGTTGCCTGTGCCCTGCACTGTATGATTGTCTCTGCCCCATGTAGACAGGGTGCACGCCCCCTCCTGGACACCAGAAACCTCTGAAGTCTTGCTTTTTTTTAACAACTTATGCCGTGTACACACGTCCGTTTTTTCCGCTGGAATGAACTCCGATGTGTTTTTCTTTTTTTTCAAAGTGTATTTTTGTGCGTGAACTCGAGAGATGAGCTGGACTGCAGGAGTTGGGAGTAGGCAGTCCTCCCCCAGAGGCAATCTGCCATCCTTCTCCATGCCCCCGGGTGGCAATGGCGGGTGTGAGGGGGGGCCTCCCACTCACCCCGCCCTACCTCCTCCACTTGGGAGCCCAACTGGGGCCCCAACGGGGCAGAGGGACTCCCCCTATGAGAGAGTGAGGAGGTCTAGCGCACCCAGCCAGCCCCGTTGGTCCTTCGCCTCTTTTTTTAGGAGACCGCATGGCCAAAGTGCGTGCGTGTTAAACCAATTTCGTGTGCGTGCAAGTGTGGTGACGGTTTTTGTGGGGGGGGGGGGGGGTGGGCCTAATAAGCACAGGCGTCCCTTGCATAGCACACCCACCGGGAGCCGGGCTGAGACCACCAAACTCAATTCACATGTAGCCGAGGCCGGGATCCGAACCCTTGGCTGCAGAGGTGAATGGCTTGTCAGCGCAGTGCCAATCGCGTTGAGCCACCCTGATGTGTTTTTCCAATGGAATTCCTCTCAAGCCGCCTCGCATACACACGGACACACCAAATTCAAAACCGGCAAAAACGTGGTGACATACAACACTACGACGAGCCTAGAAAAATGACGTTTCTGAGCATGCGTGTTTTTTTTCTCCATCGGAATTCCAGACAGACAAACTTAATTTCCCATAGAATATTTTTTCGTCGGAAAAAAAGAGAACATGTTCTCTTTCTAAGTCCGTCAGAATTTCCGACGGAAAAAGTCCGATGGGGCACACACACGGTCAGGAATTTTCAATGAAAAAATTCCCTCGGACTTTGTTCATCGGAAATTCTGACCCTGTGTACGCAGCATTTTTCCTAATAACAGCAACATAAACACACTGGTGCGTTTTCGCGGTAAAAATAGCGCTATTAAAACGCTCCCCATGCCCCTCTCCATTGAAATGAATTAAAAACTCGGTAAAATCGTGGAAAAAACGCGGTAAAATCGCAGTGTTTTACTGTAATTTTAACGCTACGTTTTTACAGCGTTTTTAATTGATTTCAAAGGAGAGGGGCATGGGGAGCTTTTTTTTTTTGAGTGTTTTAACAGCGCTATTTTTACCGCGAAAATGTGGCAAAACGCACCAGTGTGAAAGGGCCCTAAAACATTACAGAAAAGCAAGTTTGCTTCATTTGAAGTTGAGCTCAAATCCCGGACGAGCCCCCAATTGTTTTACTTTCGGTCTAGTAAGGTTATTTCAGGGGTGTATTATGAAACCAGGGGGCCCAATCAAAAGTGGGCCCTAGACATTGAGCAGAACAAGCGCACCCTGGCAATATGTGGGCGTGGGTTAAATTGTGCTAAATAATGAGCATGGCTTAAAAGGGGCGTGACTAAATAGTCACAGATGAGTTACAGTGCAGAATGTGGTAATGTTAAATAGTGGATGTACAGTGCAGTGAATGGCGATGGGTGGTATGTGCAGGAGAGAAGTGCAGAGTATATGGCAGTGAGAAGTACTGTATGTGCAGGAGAAGGGTGTTATGTGCAGGAGAGGGGTGCAGAGTGTATGGCGATGGGTGGTATGTGCAGGAGAGAAGTGCAGAGTATATGGCAGTGAGAAGTACTGTATGTGCAGGAGAAGGGTGTTATGTGCAGGAGAGGGGTGCAGAGTGTATGGCGATGGGTGGTATGTGCAGGGAGAGGAGTGCAGAGTATATGGCAGTGAGAAGTACTGTATATGCAGGAGAGGGGTTCAGAGTGTATGGCGATGGGTGGTATGTGCAGGAGAGAAGTGCAGAGTATATGGCAGTGAGAAGTACTGTATGTGCAGGAGAAGGGTGTTATGTGCAGGAGAGGGGTGCAGAGTGTATGGCGATGGGTGGTATGTGCAGGGAGAGGAGTGCAGAGTATATGGCAGTGAGAAGTACTGTATGTGCAGGAGAGGGGTGCAGAGTGTATGGCGATGGGTGGTATGTGCAGGAGAGAAGTGCAGAGTATATGGCAGTGAGAAGTACTGTATGTGCAGGAGAAGGGTGTTATGTGCAGGAGAGGGGTGCAGAGTGTATGGCGATGGGTGGTATGTGCAGGGAGAGGAGTGCGAAGTGTATGACCATGGGTGGTATTAGGGCAATCTTTAATATTGATTAGAACCTGGTCAAACATTTTCAGCACACCTCCGTCAAAAACAGGTACCCGTTCCCCCCTTCCCCACTGAAAGGTGCCAAATGTGGCAACGGAGGTGGGGGGGGGGGGGCATGCTCGGAATCAAGCGGACGCATGCTCAGAAGCATTGAACTTCATTTTTTTCAGCTTGTCGTAGTGTTGTACGTCACCGCATTCTTGACGGTCGGAATTTGGTGTGACCGTGTGTATGCAAGACAAGTTTGAGCCGCAATTTCGTCGGAATCAAAAAATCCACGGTTTTCTTGACGGATTTTCCGATCCCGTGTACGCGGCATTACTATGGTCGGTATACAATAAGAATATGCTAAAAGTTACTTAACTCAAATTAGTCTCTTCACGATCTCTCCGTGGGCAAGCAGGATCCCAGACTTTCTCTACAGAGATTACAGGAGATTGGGCGAAAAGAGTAATCGGGAAAAATTTGTTCTGTCACAGACCTTCCTTGGTGTTACGTCATTATAAAGTCCTCTTGTCGGCTTATGTTGTCGCCTTTCTATTGGAAAGTTTTACCATCCACACGTGGGTGTGGCCCCTTTCTCAACACTGTGTTTCAATGGGGGAAACACTTACCAATCTAACCTCTAGATGGCACTGTTGTATCAGTCGTTGTCAAACAGGTCAAGCTACGGTTGAGGTCTATTTCTAAAATATTTGTTGGATGATTGTGACTAGGCATGAGCTCCGGCGCATTCGCACAGTCCACGTAAAGAGCCCGCCAGGAAGTCTGCACGGCGCTGCGCTAACCACAGGCAGGGAGACATTTCCCGATCTCTGCAGCCGAGCATCGGGAATGTCTCCCTGCCTGTGATTGGCGCAGAGCCATGCAGACTTCCTGGCGGGCTCTGCACGTGGACTGTGCGAACACGCCGGAGCTCATCCCTAATTAATACCAGCATTTCCCCAGCTGTTACCAATTCTGGCAGTATTTTAATTTACACCGCGATTTCCTATGAGCATCAGCTCCATCTAGTGGCCATAATGCAGCAGAAATGCTAAAATACCACATTATGGCCTTTAGATGGCGCTGACGATCATAGGAATTCACTATTCACATTTCATGAACAATTTTTTCAAAAACAGACATGTAAGCGTTTGTGAAATCTTTCACCACAAAAGGTATTCAGCCAGTGAGAGGTAATGACATTTTTATTTTAAAAGGGCCTAGAGGTCCACCTTTTTAATTGGTGGGGTTAACGTGTTACGTCCTGGAAGACGACTTGAGAGAACAGACCTCTTGTAAGAGAATAATAGACCTCTAAGTCTCCATACCACAAAATGTACTCAGCCAATGAGAGGTAATGACTCTATTATTATTTTAAAAGCCATAGAGGGCCACCATTTAAGTGGTGGGGTTGACGTGTTTCGTCCTGGAAGACGACTTGAGGAAACAGACCTCTTGCAAGAGTTTACACCACAAAATGTACTCAGCCAATGAGAGGTAAGGACTCCATTTTTATTTTAAAAGGGCCTAGAGGACCACCTTTTTAATTGGTGGGGTTAACGCGTTACGTCCTGGAAGACGACTTGAGAGAATAGACCTCTTGTAAGAGAATAATAGACCTCTAAGGCCGCGTACACACGTCCGAGAACCTCGTCAGGCTAAACTCATCGTTCCACCCGTCGAGGTTCCCGATGAGCGGTCGAAAAGGTCGTCGAGCCAAATTTCCTCATTGAACAACGAGGAAATAGAGAACATGCTCCCGACGGTTTGCTCATCGAAAGTGTACACACGACCGATTTTCTCGGCAGAATTCGTCTCCCAGTGAGCTTCTCGCTGGATTCTGCCGAGAAACTCGGTCGTGTGTACGGGGCCTAATTCTCTATACCACAAAATGGCCAATGAGATGTAAGGAGTCAATTTTTATTTTTATCCTGCTATCAATGGCCAACACGGTACAACACTTTATCCATGTCTTTGGTGATCTCTGATCTCCTTATGAAGTGTTTCTTACATGATGAAGATCAGCCATGGAGTATATCTGAGGTGTATATCAGGGTGTGCTTCTTCCCCACATGTCCAGCAACATTCATATACAAGACATTTCCCGCACTCACTAATACTCCTCGAGGGTTGTGTGGGACCCCTGATGTACAGGAAGACAGGACTTCAGTGAGGAACATTTCCCTCACTCAGACCAGGAAAGTTCATTCTCCTCCGTGTCCAATCTCAGATGACTGTAAACAGAGGACTTCTGGGGGTTACACCTCCTCCAATCAGAATAAGACACTGGATCTACCTCCATTTGCAATCTCACATGTGTGTTAAGATCCGACTTAGTTTGAAAACATTTATCGCACTTAGGACAGAAATAAGGTGTTTTCACCGCGTGCGATCTCTGATGATCGGAAAGATAAACCTTCTGTGAAAAACATTTCCCGCACTCAGGACAGGAATACGGCTTCTCCCCCGTGTGAATCCTCTGATGTAAAATAAAATTTGCTTTCTTTAAAAACTTTTTCCCACACTCAGCACAGGAATGCGGCTTCTCCCCTGTGTGCAGTCTCTTATGCAAGGCAAAATTGGACTTCAGTGAAAAACTTTTCCCGCACCCAGGACAGAAATAAGGCTTCTCGCCTGTGTGAGTTCTTTTATGTCCATCAAGAGAGGATTTCAAACTGAAACATTTTCCACACTCAGTGCAGGAATACGGCTTCTCACCTGTGTGAGATCTTTTATGAATGTTAAGATTGTATTTAAAACGAAAACATTGCCCACACTCAGGGCAGGAAAATGGCTTCTCGCCTGTGTGATATCTTATATGAACATTAAGATTGGATTTCAAACTGAAACACTTCCCGCACTCAGGACAGTGAAACCTCTTCTGTGTTGGAAGGACGGCACCGTCCGGCACAGTCTGAGGTTCCTCGGGATAAGAGGAATACGATGGTCCGGCACCGTCCCGCACAGTCTGAGGTTCCTCAGGATAAGAGGAATACGATGGTCCGGCACCGTCCCGCACAGTCTGAGGTTCCTCAGGATAAGAGGAATACGATGGTCCGGCACCGTCCCGCACAGTCTGAGGTTCCTCAGGATAGGAGGAATACGATGGTCCGGCACCGTCCCGCACAGTCTGAGGTTCCTCAGGATAAGAGGAATACAATGGTCCGGCACCGTCCCGCACAGTCTGAGGTTCCTCAGGGATAAGAGGAATACGATGGTCCGGCACCGTCCCGCACAGTCTGAGGTTCCTCAGGATAAGAGGAATACGATGGTCCGGCACCGTCCTGCACAGTCTGAGGTTCCTCAGGATAAGAGGAATACGATGGTCCGGCACCGTGCACAGTCTGAGGTTCCTCAGGATAAGAGGAATACGATGGTCCGGCACCGTCCCGCACAGTCTGAGGTTCCTCAGGATAAGAGGAATACGATGGTCCATCTACACTGTGTGGTGCCGGATGGACATTTGAGGTAGTCGGGTTTTCTCCTGGACTATACTGTGTGATGTCCTCATCTTCTACTTTACAGTCTGGAGACAAAGTGAGACAATCCTCTGAGGTTTTCCTCATCTCCTGTCCATCTACTAAAATAGAAATACAAAGATTATTACTAGACATGAGCTGATTGGTTCCCCTAAACCAGGACTCCGCCCACATCGGGCAGCTTTGTCTCTGAGGATCTTACAATTCCCCCCTCAAGGTAACTAGTAAATGGGTCCTCTGATCTCCTACCAGATCATTTCTTTATTCATGGACCTTAGTCAGAGAGTGAGGAAACAACCAGAACTGTCTTTTATAGGAGTGACAGTGATGAGGGGATTATAGGACGAGTGTCCCCACCCTACTCTGGACCAATCAGTGAGCAGTATGGGTGGAGGAATGGATTTAGTGTTAATGACCCACCTGTGCTGATCTCTGTAGGAGTGTCCTCCTCTATAAATGTCCCCGTTATTCCATCCTCCTCCATAGACTGCTGATCATCCCTCACATACGTCTCTTCTTCTTCTGATTTCACCTCAAATTCTATATCGATTGGATCTCCACTCTAAACCAAGAGAATGAGAGAGAATATCATCTGTAAGATATAAGCTTTATTATCGAGACATCACATAAAATATCTGCACATCGTCTCCATGAGTCTGTGTTTTATAATCTCCGTCCCACCAACCTTGCAATATTGAGGGATGGTGTGACCTTCATTGATTGTAACAATGCAGATAATGTACAGATCCTAATGATACGATCAGTGATTGTTCCTCATCTACCTGATGATGGTGGGGGATGGTGTGACCTTCCTGTGTGGAATCCCGGGAATACAGAGGACGGGGACATCTCTCTGGGGGGTTCCTGGTATTAGGTGGCTCCATCATATCCTTGTGTCCTTCTGAAACCTCCTCCATCACTCCATACTCCTCATCCTCCTCTTTATACTCTTCTTTAACATCAATATTATCATCCCCGAGGTTTCCACTCTGAATATATAATAAAACATTCATTGTAACAAAACATTCTTGTGTATAAATCAGAACTACCAATAATTGTTCCTCATCTACCTGATGATGGTGGGGGATGGTGTGACCTTCCTGTGTGGAATCCCGGGAATACAGAGGACGGGGACATTTCTCTGGGGGGTTCCCATTACTGGATCCATCTGTAGGAAACACACACACTGACTGAATCCATTGTTTCTATGTGTTTATCAGATGATGGGGGATGGGGGTGGAGCCTCCGTACTGCTCTCTCCTTTACAATAAAGTCTCCTCTTACCCGGTGATGTGAGGGGCGGCTGATTCTCCATCATGACGTCCTTCCCGGCACCGCTCACCTCTCCTGTCAGCAGCTTGATGATCTCTCTGATGGTCATATGATCTCCAGACGTCACAGGAGGAAAACTCTAGATTTGAACACAAATAGTTAAAATAAAATGACATTCCCAAAATCCTCCTCACCTCACTGGTCAGGTCAGGTTTTATGAAAACCCCACTGGGATATAATTTACCCACAAAGGGCCCCGAAGTTTGTAGGGTAAAAGCTTGTCACAAGAAATTCTGGTGTCGTTACACACAATGCAGGAGCAACAGTCTTTTCTTGTGAGAGGGATATTGAGAGGAGCAGCTACGAGGTCAATGTGATGTCATAGGATTCTCTGACTCTGATTGAAGTGACATTAGGAGGAGCTGTGGGGTCAGTGTGATGTCATAGGTATCTCTGGCTCCAGATAGATGGACATTGAGAGGAGTAGCTGTGAGGTCAGTGTGATGTCATAGGAATCTCTGACTTTTGTTGGGGGGACGTTGGGAGGAGGAGCTAAGGTCAGTGTGATGTCATAGAATTCTCTGACTCCAGATGAAGGGACATTGGGAGGAATAGCTTTAGGGTTAGTGTGACGTTATAGGATTCTCTGACTCTGGTTGGGGGGACATTGGGAGGAGGAGCTATGGTCACTATGATGGCATAGGAATCTTTAGCTCCAGATGAAGAGACATTGAGAGGATTAGCTGTGAGGTCAGTGTGATGTCATAAGATTCTCTGACTCTGGTTGTGGGGATGTTGCGAGGAGGAGCTAAGGTCAGTGTGATGTCATAGTATTCTCTGACTTCAAATGAAGGAACATTGGGAAGAGGAGCTGTTGGGTTAGTGAGATGTCATAGGATTCTCTGACTCTGATTGGAGGGACATTGGAAGGAGGAGCTGTGGGGTCAGTGTGATGTCATAGATTTCTGTGACTCCGGATAAAGGGACATTGGAAGCAAGAGCTGTGAGGTCAATGTGATGTCATAGGATTGGAGGGACATTGGACAGGAGGAGCTGTGGGGTCAATGTGATGTCATAGGATTCTCTGACTCTGATTGGAGAGACATGTGAGGAGCGCTCTCTGGCTTTTCTGTACACTGTGAGATTCAGCTTTTTGTCGTTTTTTACAGAAGATGAAAAACGATGTGAAGCCCGCACACCATCATTTTAAATGAAGTTTTTAAAAACGTTTATTTTTCATGCCGAAAAACGATCGTGTGTACAGGGCATTATACTCCAGGTGGAGCGGAACATGTGGCCAGTCCTCACCTTGATGAAGAGAATAATTTGGCCCTGTAAGTCAGGAAATGTTCTGACCCTGAAGAGAATAATCAAACTCACATCTTCAATATCTCCCGCTCTTCTGACATCTTCCCCAACTCTCTAACACATGCACCTAGGCACCCCCATATTCAAAAGCAGTCACTGGACTCAGCCAACCTTAACAAACTGCGCCTCATCTCTTTATTCCCCGTTTTATCCAAACTCCTTGAAAGTCTGGTCTACAACCAACTGAGCGTCCACCTCGCCAACAAGAACCTTCTTGATCCCCTTCAGTCTGGATTTGGCCCTCAACACTCCACAGAAACTGCCCTCCTGAAGCAAAAAAACGGTCTACTAATGGCTAATGGACACTATTCTGTACTCCTTACTTATGGACCTCTCTGCTGCTTATAATACGTTTGACCGCTCCCCTCTCCTCCTCAATGAACTCCACGCCTTTGGTTCCCATGACTGTAGTCTTTGCTGGCTCTCTTCCTACTTATCTAACCGCACCTTTAACATTTCCTACGATTCTACGTCCTCCTCTTCCTTTCTCTGATGGGGTCCCCCAAGGTTCTGTCCTTGGACCTACTCCCTGGGTCAGCTGATAGCCTCCCGTGGCTTCCAATACCATTTCTACGCCGACGACACTCATATTTATCTCTCAGCTCACTCCTTCAGTCTCCTCACGCATCACTAATTTACTAACAGATATATCAGCGTGGATGTCGCACCATTTCCACAAACTCAAGCTATCCAAATACAGTGGAACCTCGGTTTGCGAGTAACAAGGTTAATGAGCATTTCGCAATACGAGCGCTGTATTTTATAAAATTCGAACTCGGTTTGCGAAATGAATCAGTATCGCGTTTGGCCTGAGGTGGGGGGTGGGCGCCGATCAGAAATCCCCGGAAAGACACTGTTCCTGAGGTCAGCCAAGCTGTCCTCGGGCCTTTCCGAGACTCTCTGCCCCCCCCCCATCTCTGTCCGCTTGTGGTATTGAATGCCATTGAAGTCAATGCGGAACAAAATATTTTCGCCTCCATTGACTTCAATGGGGAAACTCGCTTTGATATGCGAGTACTTTGGATTACGAGCATTCTCCTGGAATGGATTATACTCGCAATCCCAGGTTCCACGGTAGAGCCGATAATATTTCCTCCATGTGCTTCTGCCCCTGATTTTTCATCTCAGGATCAATGGCATAGCAATTAACCCATTCCCGCATGTCTAAGTGTAACCCTGGACTCTGATCTATCCTTTGGGTCACACATACAATGACTGTACAAGTCTTGCCGTCGGAGTTACTGGGTGTAAATAGAAAATAAGATCTTATTACCTCCTCTGCTGCCACTTCCAGCAACGTCTCCCCTCTACTTCCTCCCGACTCACCTCTCACCCGGAACTTCCTGTCTGTACCTGACATCACTTCCTGTCTTCCATAGAGACTTCCTGTCTGGGTAGTAATGAGATCACCATCTTGTGGAGCGCAGAGAAACTGCAGCCACAACATACATCTTGTAACGTGAACATTGCCTTTTGTTGTGTGTGCGTATGTGTTGTATAATCTTATAGATGTGGGTCATCTCCTTAATCACCGGAAATGGCACAAGTGGGCTAACGTAATGGGGCATAGGGGCTGACTTTTGACACTCAGGGCAAGACTCAAAATCGTTTTTCACTTCGGCAAATATCCCAGGCCAAAAGAAACTGTAAAGTATGTTCCTTGGTCTTTCCATATGGCAGGTGACGCTCCCAGGGGATGTGCATTGGCCAGGTTCAACACTGTCCTCCTATAAGGGCCTGGCACCACAAGTTGTACAACATGTCATTGTTAACTTCCATATGAGGGAACACATTCCGCAGCCCCGGAGCTTCACATTTTTCAAGACTTGTCCAAGAATAGGGTCCTGTAACTGTGCGGTCACAAATTTGTCCCGGGAGATCTCTAGCTCCGTCACACGGGGCAATTCTAGGGTTTCAGGGGTCACCTCCGGTTCACCCACACAGACTGCTAGGGGAAAAAGACATATTTTCATCAGGGGTCGCCCCTACAGCAACTTCCTCAACCTTTGGTTCAGAGGGGCATGGGGGTTACGAAAATACGAACGGGTCCGAATAGGAAAACTTGCATCTTACAAAATACGAACGGGTCCGAAAAAAAAAACTTGCGTCTTACGAAAATACGAATGGGTCCGAATAGGAAACATTGCGTCTTACGAAAATACGAACGGGTCCGAATAGGAAACATTGAGTCTTACGAAATACGAAAGGGTCCGAATAGGGAAACTTGTGTCTTACGAAATACGAACGGGTCCGAATAGGGAAACTTGTGTCTTACGAAATACGAACGGGTCCGAATAGGGAAACTTGTGTCTTACGAAATACGAACGGGTCCGAATAGGAAAACTTGCGTCTTACGAAATACGAATGGGTCCGAATAGGAAAACTTGCGTCTTACGAAAACTTGCGTCTTACATGGGTAAATACGAACGGGTCCGAATAGGAAAACTTGCGTCTTACGAAATACGAACGGGTCCGAATAGGAAAACTTGTGTCTTACGAAATACGAATAGGGAAACTCCGAATAGGAAAACTTGCGTCTTACGAAATACGAACGGGTCCGAATAGGAAACATTGCGTCTTACGAAAACGAATGGGTCCGAACGGGTCCGAATAGGAAACATTGAGTCTTACGAAATACGAACGGGTCCGAATAGGAAACATTGAGTCTTACGAAATACGAACGGGTCCGAATAGGAAACATTGAGTCTTACGAAATACGAACGGGTCCGAATAGGAAAACTTGCGTCTTACGAAATACGAACGGGTCCGAATAGGAAAACTTGCGTCTTACGAAAACGAACGGGTCTGAATAGGAAAACTTGCTTCTTAAATACGAACGGGTCCGAATAGGAAAACTTGCGTCTTACGAAACACCGGGTCTGAATAGGAAAACTTGCGTCTTACGAAATACGAACGGGTCCGAATAGGAAAACTTGCGTCTTATACGAATGGGTCCGAATAGGAAACTTACGAAATACGAACGGGTCCGAATAGGAAAACTTGCGTCTTACAAAATACGAACGGGTCCGAATAGGAAAACTTGCGTCTTACAAAACACGAACGGGTCCGAATAGGGAAACTTGCGTCGAATACAAAAAAAGGAAAACTTGGGTCCGAATAGGAAAACTTGCGTCTTACAAAACACGAACGGGTCCGAATAGGAAAACTTGCGTCTTACAAAACACGAACGGGTCCGAATAGGAAAACTTGCGTCTTACAAAAATACGAATCTTTACGAACCTACGTAACGAGTCGAAACGAAACAAAAAAAAAAAAAAATTTCTTTGTTTTGCACATGTCTGAAACCCAACCCTGTGCTGGTTTCAAAGGTCACCAGTTCCCTGGGGAACATTTTACAGTCGCCATGCAAACATACCACTCCTTCCCAACACTGGGTCAACTGTTCAGGGTCCACAGGTCGGGTATGAACCAGAGTAACCAGGCTTCCAGAATCCAGAAAGGAACGCACGCTTTTCCTCTTATTTATACAATAGAGTTTTGGCATGATCTGCTTTTCAACCTGGCCGGGCAAACAAGGACATGCGCTGGACGACGTTACACTCCATGGGCCCCCTTGGAGTAGGGTTAGGGTTCTTGCCAGTACAGACACTGATGAGTAACCCCCCCACACTCTAAAGCACACTTGGCAGAAATGTGACCCCCACTGCCAACATTGTGGATGCCCACAGGTATTAATCGGGGCTTTCCAGACAGAATGCCCACAGGTATTAAACTGGAGCTCCGCCCAAAAGGAGAAATTCCGCTTTAAGCACTCCTCCACCCCTTCTATGACACATTTTCTTTTTGAGAGGTACCCGCTCCCACTTCCGCTCTGACTGCATACAGAAGTTCTCCTCTCCCTGTAATCTTCTGGGACAGGTCATTCAGGGATCTCCCTTACATCATTTTTTGAGTCGGAATTGTCTACACACGAGAACGGACTGCGTTGTCGGAAAACTTGAGAACCAGCTCTCAAATTTTTGTTGTCGGAAATTCCGACAGCAAATGTCCGATGGAGCCTACACGCGGTCGGAAATTTCCGACAACACGCTCTCATCGAACATTTGTTGTCGGAAATTCTGAGCGTGTGTACGTGGCATAAGGGGGAACTCTGTGGACAGTGTAAGGCAGGGTTTGACAAATTTGCTTGGAATCTAGGAGCCAGCTAAAAAAAGTTAACAGCCAAAAAACGCGCCCCGTCCCGCCGAGCTCACACGCAGAAGCAAACTCATACGTGAGTAGCGCCCACATATGTAAATGGTATTCAAACCACACATGTGAGATATTGCCGCGATCCTTAGAGAGAGAGCAATAATTCTAGCCCTAGACCTCCTCTGTAACTAAAAACATGCAACCTGAAGAATTTTTTAACCGTCGCCTATGGAGATTTTAAAGGGTAAGGCCGCGAAACACATCGTTTTCCCCGTCGAGTTCCTTGTTCGGCTGTCAAAAAACTCGTCGAGCCAAATTTTCCCATTGCCCGTGGAGGAAATAGAGAACATGCTCTCTTTTTGGCTCGACGAGTTCCTCGACAGTGTTCTCGGGGGAAAAGTGTACACACGACCGGTTTTCTCGGCAGAATACGTCTCCCATCGAGTTTCTTGCTGAATTCTGCCGTGTGAACGCGGCCTTAAAGTTTGTCGCCATTCCACGAGCGGACGCAATTTTGAAGCATGACATGTTGGGTATCAATTTACTCGGCGTAACATTATCTTTCACAATATAATAAAAAATTGGGCTAACTTTACGGTTGTCTTATTTTTTTTTCAAAAAAAGTGCGCTTGCAAGACCGCTGCGCAAATACGGTGTGACAGAAAGTATTGCAATGACCGCAATTTTATTCTCTAGGGTGTTAGAATAAAAAATATATATAATGTTTGGGGGTTCTAATTAGAGGGAAGGAGATGGCAGTGAAAAAAAACCCACATTAGAACTGCTGTTTTTTGCGACTTGTAATGTAATGTAACCTGTAATGTCAACGGCCACCACAAGATGGCCACTCCTAGATTCCTTCTGCAGGCCTCAGCTTCCTTCTGTGAAGGCCGCAAAGCCGCGGCCTCAATTACTGGCGGGCGCAGGCCGCGCCGACCGGTAATTGAGGCCGCGGCTTTGCAGCCTTCTACAGCCCTAAGCTTCCCCAGGTGCCAGGTCACAAGTGCGACCTGGCGCCCGGATTTTGTCGAGGCCTGGTGTAAGGCAGTGATGGCGTAACCTTGGGACTCCAGATGTTTTAGAAGTACATTTTCCAGGATGCTCTAGTACACCGCAGGGTGCATGAGCATTACGGGAAATATAGTTCTAAAACATCTAGGGTGCCAAGGTTCGCCATCACTGGTGTAAGGTAACTCTGCAGATTCAGATCTAAAGGGGAACTCTTGCTCCAAGGGCTTTGCTTTCAGAAAATATATGACGCTTACCCCGACTTGTTCATTCCTCGACTTGTTCATTCCCCGTCTTAGTTGGGGTAGGCGGTACACTTAGGTGGGGGTGGGTCAGCCACGCCATGTGACCTTTGAACTCTGGGAGCCCGCCTTCTGACCTTTGGTCCCTGTTCCAATTCCTGAGTCCGAGCCTTATTCTTCAAATGTTTAACAATCAGACCTCTAAGTGTTTGTGAAATCTAACACCATAAAATGTACTCAGCCAATGAGAGGCAATGACTCCATTTTTATTTTAACCACTTAAGGACAGCCTAACGCCGATATATACGTCAGAAGAATGTCATGGCTGGGCACAAGCACGTACCTGTACGGGGTGTTCCAGCCAAAATGTATGTTTATTAAAAGTCAGCAGCTACAAAAAGTGTAGCTGCTGGCTTTCAATAAACAATCACTTACCTACTCCAGCGTTCCAGCGACGCGCCGACCGGGGCTCCGCTCCTCTCCCCCCCTCCCCGGCCGGCATCCTCATTAAGACTGTGGGGGCACGCGGCCGTGACAGCCTTCGGCTTCACGGCCGGGCACCCACTGCGCATGCGCAAGCGGAACTGCGCATGCGCGAGCGGCGCGGCCCGTCGCTGATTGGACAGGCGATTGCATGGGACCTGTCATGTGTCCCATGCGATCGCCTACAGGGAGGGGCTGCAGTAAGGCGATTAAGCTTAAAGGGGTTGTAAAGTTACAAGTTTTTTTACCTTCATGCATCCTATGCATGAAGGTAAAAAAACATCTAGCAGCACCGCCCCCCCCGAGCCCCCGTTGTACTTACCTGACCGTTCGAATCTCCCGGGCGCGTCCACGTCGTCCTCTTCAGTTCCCAGCCTGGCCATTGATTGGCTAGGCTGGGCGGATTGATAGCAGCGCAGCCATTGGCTAGCGCTGCTGTCAATCAGAGCGGATGACGTGGCGCGCTGGGGGGCGGAGCCGAGTGATACAGTCGGCGGCTATGGCCGCCGCTGTATCACGGGAGCGCGCTCGCAAAAGCTTTCCTCCGTGCGAGCGCCCTCGCATGAAGAGGGAAAGCTTTTGCGAGGAGGAGCCCAGACAGCCGCCGAGGGACCCCAGAAGACAGCTTTCCGGGCCACTCTGTGCAAAACGAACTGCACAGTGGAGGTAAGTATCACATGTTTGTTATTTTTATTTTTTTTAATCCCTGACTTTAGTGTCCCTTTAATCACCTAACCAGCCCCTCGGCGGAAGCAGGAAGTGGGACAGGAAGTCCCACTCCTCCTGAAGCCCCTACCCCCCCCCCCCCCAAAAAAAATTACATGCCAAATGTGGCATGTAAGGGGGAGGGGAGTGGAACAAACGGAAGTTCCAATTTTGGGTGGAACTCCTCTTTAAGTGCCCAGCCGTTGGTCGCGCGCCTGCGACCCGGTCCGAGGCTTCGTGACCGCGGGACCCACAGACCCGATCGCTGCCGGAGTCCCGCAAATGGTCACCGGAGCTAAAGAACGGGGAGAAGCGAGTGTAAACACAGCTTCCCCATTCTTCGCAATGTCAGTGATCGTCTTTTCCCTGATACATTTATAACACAATCAATGACGTCACACGTCCAGCCCCGCTCCCCTACAGTTAGAAACACATATGAGGTCACACATAACCCCTACAGCGCCCCCTAGTGGTTAACTCCCAAACTGCAATTGTCATTTTCACAGTAATCAGAGCATTTTTATAGCACTTTTTGCTGTGAAAATGGTCCCAAAAATGGGTCAAAATTGTCCGATGTGGCCGCTGTAATGTCGCAGTCACGAAAAAAAAACGGTGATCGCCGCCATTAGTAGTAAAAAAATGTTTTTTTTTATAAAAATGCAATAAAACTACCCCCTATTTTGTAAACGCTATAAATTTTGCGCAAACCGATCAATAAACGCTTATTGAGATTTTTTTACCAAAAATAGGTAGAAGAATACGTATCGGCCTAAACTGAGGGAAATAAATCTTTTTTAAATCTTTTTGGGGATATTTATTACAGCAAAAAGTAAAAAATATTGCATTTTTTTCAAAATTGTCGCTCTATTTCTGTTTACAGCGCAAAAAATAAAAACCGCAGAGGTGATCAAATACCACCAAAAGAAAGCTCTATTTGTGGGGGAAAAAAGGGATGCCAATTTTGTTTGGGAGCCGCGTCGCACGACCGCGCAATTGTCAGATAGAGCGACGCAGTGCCGAATCGCAAAAAGGGGCCTGGTCCCTTACCTGCATATTGGTCCGGGTCTTAACCACTTAAAGACCGCCTACTGCACATTTACGTCGGCAGAATGGCACGGCTGGGCACATCAACATATATATACGTTGGTTTCTAGTACCCAGCCGTGGGTCACAGGCGCGCGCCCGCAGTGCGCGCCCGCGACCCGGTCCGAAGCTCTGGGACCGAGTCCGCGGGACTCGCGGACCCGATCGCCGCTGGAGTGCGGCGATCGGTCCCCGGAGCTGAAGAACGGGGAGAGCCGTGCGTAAACACGGCTTCCCCGTGCCCGCAGCATCGATCGCGTCATCCCTGTTATAGGGGGACGTGATCGATGACGTCACACCTACAGCCACACCCCCCTACAGTTGTAAACACACACAGGGAACACGCAAATCCTACAGCGCCCCCTTGTGGTTAACTCCCAAACTGCAACTGTCATTTTCACAGTAAACAATGCAATTTAAATGCATTTTTTGCTGTGAAAATGACAATTGTCCCAAAAATGTGTCAAAATTGTCCGAAGTGTCCGCCATAATGTCGCAGTCACGAAAAAAAATCGCTGATCACCGCTATTAGTAGTAAAAAAAAAAAAAAATTAATAAAAATGGAATAAAACTATCCCTTATTTTGTAAACGCTATAAATTTTGCAAAAACCAACCGATAAACGCTTTTTGCGATTTTTTTTACCAAAAATAGGTAGAAGAATACGTATCGGCCTAAACTGAGAAAAAAAAAATGTTATATATATTTTTGGGGGATATTTATTATAGCAAAAAGTAAAAAATATTGCATTTTTTTCAAAATTGTCGCTCTATTTTTGTTTATAGCGCAAAAAATAAAAATTGCAGAGGTGATCAAATACCACCGAAAGAAAGCTCTATTTGTGGGAAAAAAAGGACGCCAATTTTGTTTGGGAGCCGCGTCGCACGACCGCGCAATTGTCAGTTAAAGCGACGCAGTGCCGAATCGCAAAAAGGGGCCTGGTCCCTTACCTGCATATTGGTCTGGGTCTTAAGTGGTTAAAAGGCCTAGAGGACCGCCTTTTAAGTGGTGGGGTTAACGTCTTTCGCCCTGGAAGACGACTTGAGAAAACAGACCTCTTGCAAGAGAATATTAGACCTCTAAGTCTCCACACCACAAAATGTACTCAGCCAATGAGAGGTGATGACTCCATTTTTATTTTTCTCCTGCTATCAATGGCCAACACGGTACAACACTTCATCCATGTCTTTGGTGATCTCTGATCTCCTTATGAAGTGTTTCTTACATGATGAAGATCAGCCATGGAGTATATCTGAGGTGTATATCAGGGTGTGCTTCTTCCCCACATGTCCAGCAACATTCATATACAAGACATTTCCCGCACTCACTAATACACCTCGAGGGTTGTGTGGGACCCCTGATGTACAGGAAGACAGGACTTCACTGAGGAACATTTCCCTCAGTCAGACCAGGAAAGTTCGTTCTTCTCCGTGTCCAATCTCAGATGACTGTAAACAGAGGACTTCTGTGGGTTACACCTCCTCCAATCAGAAGAGGACAGTGGACCGATCTCTGTCTGAAATCTCACATGTGAGGCAAGATCAGACTTAGTTTTAAAACATTTCTCGCACTTAGGACAGGAATACGGCTTCTCAGCCTTGTGCAATCTCTGATGATCGGAAAGAGAGCCCTTCTGTGAAAAACATTTCCCGCACTCAGGACAGGAATACGGCTTCTCCCCCGTGTGAATCCTCTGATGTAAAACAAATTGTGATTTTAGTGTAAAACATTTCCCGCACTCAGGACAGGAATACGGCTTCTCCCCCGTGTGCAATCTCTGATGCAAGGTAAGATTGGACTTCTGTGAAAAACATTTCCCGCACTCGGGACAAGAATACGGCTTCTCACCCGTGTGAGTTCTTTTATGTGCATCAAAATTGTTTTTCAAACTAAAACATTTCCCGCACTCAGGACAGCAATACGGTTTCTCACCTGTGTGAGACCTTTTATGTTCAATCATCCTGTATTTAGTGTGGAAAGACTTCCCGCACTCAGGGCAGGAATACGGCTTTTCTCTTGTGTGAGTATTTCTATGAACAGTAAGACTGCGATTAAAACTGAAACACTTCCCGCACTCAGGGCAGGAATATCGTTTCTCTCCTGTGTGCGATCTCTGATGTGTGCAAAGGTTGGACTTATATGAAAAACACTTCCCGCACTCAGCACAGGAATATGGCTTCTCACCCGTGTGAGATCTCTGGTGTTGGGAAAGATTGGACTTTACTGAAAAACATTTCCCGCACTCAGAGCAGGAATACGTCTTCTTATCTGTGTGATATCTTTTATGAACACAAAAACTGAACCTAGTACGGAAACACATCCCACACACAGCACAGAAAAACCTCTTATTTGTTGGAAGGACGGCACCGTCCCGCACAGTCTGAGGTTCCTCAGGATAAGAGGAATACGATGGTCCGGCACCGTCCCGCACAGTCTGAGGTTCCTTGGGATAAGAGGAATACGATGGTCCGGCACCGTCCCGCACAGTCTGAGGTTCCTTGGGATAAGAGGAATACGATGGTCCGGCACCGTCCCGCACAGTCTGAGGTTCCTCAGGATAAGAGGAATACGATGGTCCGGCACCGTCCCGCACAGTCTGAGGTTCCTCAGGATAAGAGGAATACGATGGTCCGGCACCGTCCCGCACAGTCTGAGGTTCCTCAGGATAAGAGGAATACGATGGTCCGGCACCGTCCCGCACAGTCTGAGGGAATACGATCCGGCACCGTCAGGATTCCTCAATAAGAGGAATACGATGGTCCGGCACCGTCCCGCACAGTCTGAGGTTCCTCAGGATAAGAGGAATACGATGGTCCATCTACACTGTGTGGTGCCGGATGGACATTTGAGGTAGTCGGGTTTTCTCCTGGACTATACTGTGTGATGTCCTCATCTTCTACTTTACAGTCTGGAGACAAAGTGAGACAATCCTCTGAGGTTTTCCTCATCTCCCGTCCATCTACTAAAATAGAAATACAAAGATTATTACTAGACATGAGCTGATTGGTTCCCCTAAACCAGGACTCCGCCCACATCAGGCAGCTTTGTCTCTGAGGATCTTACAATTGCCCCCTCAAGGTAACTAGTAAATGGGTCCTCTGATCTCCTACCAGATCATTTCTTTATTCATGGACCTTAGTCAGAGAGTGAGGAAACAACGAGAACTGTCTTTTATAGGAGTGACAGTGATTAGGGGATTATAGGACGAGTGTCCCCTCCCCCTCTATCACTCATTGCCATCTTCCCAACACAAGAAGTCCTGCACTTCCTTATTCCTCCTGTATTGCTCCCCCCCAGGCCATCCCAGGAAGCCTATATTAACCACTGCCAGCAAATAACAGAGCAAGTAACCCAGAGAATTGTTCTGTCAGAGATCTCACTAGACCCGGGCATGGGGCAGAAGACCCAAGGTACATACCCCAGGTGTCTAGGCTGAGCAAACCCTATGGGGAAAATCCAACATTTTGCTGCCAGCTGAACCCCAGAATCTCCATAAATCCAGTCTAGAGACATAAATTGTGTCTGCAGCACAGAGAAGGAAGATTATCCGAGAGGAATACAGGACGGGGAACACAGCTCAGGAAAGTGACCAGGGGATTACAGGCTGATATCACCCAGTCCCCGCCCTACTCTGGGCCAATCAGTGAGCAGTATGGGTGGAGGAATGGATTTAGTGTTAATGACCCACCTGTGCTGATCTCTGTAGGAGTGTCCTCCTCTATAAATGTCCCCGTTATTCCATCCTCCTCCATAGACTGCTGATCATCCCTCACATACGTCTCTTCTTCTTCTGATTTCACCTCAAATTCTATATCGATTGGATCTCCACTCTAAACCAAGAGAATGAGAGAGAATATCATCTGTAAGATATAAGCTTTATTATTGTGACATGAATAAATCCCCTTGTCTACTCAAGTTCATGTTCTAGATGCTCCGATCCACCAACCTTTAAATAAGGAGGGGTGGTGTGACCTTCCTGTGTGGAATCCCGGGAATACAGAGGACGGGGACATTCCTGGTGTTTCTGTAGATGATCCCCATGGGTGTCCTGGTAAGATCTTTGTGTTCTTCCTCCACACCCCATCCTCATCATCCTCCTCTTTTATCTCTTCTTTCACCTCAACTTTAGATCTCTCAGGTCTCCACTCTGAATATAGAATAAAAATGACATCAATGGACATCAGATAATGTACAGATCTGGATCAGGGGTTGGTGGGGGATGTGTGACCTTCCTGTGTGGAATCCCAGGAATACAGAGGACGGGGACATCTCTCTGGGGGGCTCCTGTTACTAGGTGGCTCCATCATATCCTTGTGTCCTTCTGAAAGTACCTCCATCACACCATACTCCTCATCCTTCTTATACTCTTCATTCAAATCAATATTATTATCCATTACGTTTCCATTCTGAATTTCATTCCATTTCCATTCTGGTGGGTTTCTGGTATTACGTGGCCCCATTATGAAAACCTTATACAGATCTGCGTTTCCTTCAAAAAACTCCTTCATCGCCTTATACTGCTCATCCACCATTTTAGACTCTTCTTGAGCATCAACTTTAGGATCTCTCAGGTCTCCACTCTGAATATAGAATAAAAATGACATCAATGGTAACAATGCAGATAATGTACAGATCCTAATGATACTATCAGTGATTGTTCCTCATCTACCTGATGATGGTGGGGGATGGTGTGACCTTCCTGTGTGGAATCCCGGGAATACAGAGGACGGGGACATCTCTCTGGTGGGTTCCCATTACTGGATCCATCTGTAGGAAACACACACACTGACTGAATCCATTGTTTCTATGTGTTTATCAGATGATGGGGGATCTAGGTGGAGCCTCCGTACTGCTCTCTCCTTTACAATAAAGTCTCCTCTTACCCGGTGATGTGAGGGGCGGCTGATTCTCCATCATGACGTCCTTCCCGGCACCGCTCACCTCTCCTGTCAGCAGCTCGATGATCTCTCTGGTGACTTCTAGAATCTTCTTTGTATTTCTCTATTCTATCAGGGAGGGAGGGAGAGGCAATGCGATGGTCATATGATCTCCAGACGTCACAGGAGGGAAACTCTAGATCTGAACACAAATAATAAAATCAAATGACATTCCCAGAATCCTCCTCACCTCACTGGTCAGGTTTCCATTTTATTAAACCCCCACTGGGATATAAATTACCCACACCAGGCCAAGATATGTTCTATGACACACCCCGGTAGGGTAGGGTCTCAGTCTCCCAGGTCTTTTTGGCAATATCTAGCAATTCTCTGGGATGCCGCCAATGCAAAAGTTCAAAGAGTGAGAACCCAGATAAAGACGGTGGGACCTCTTTAATTGCAAACAACATATATGGCAGTAGACCATCCTAGATTCTCCCATCTATAGCCTACTCTTGAGGATTTTGTTAAACCGTTCTACTAAACCACATGTCTGTTATCGCTTCTCTGCCTTTTGGCTAAGATCAAGTGTAGTATCTGTTCTTATCAATTGCCAGTAGGTGGTGCTATGCTAACCGTCCTGAGTACAGGGCGAGGTGGAAAGGGATGGCGGTTGGCAGATGTTAAACCTGCTGGTGTGGAGGTGGAAGCCTTCTGATTTGGACAGAGAAACGTGTGGTCGAAGCTGAAGGGCCGGGCCCCTGGCCTGGATTTTGTGGTACCTGCCCCGGTCAGTTGTTCGGGAGAGAACACTAGCTTCTCCTTCCCCTTGGGGGGAGCGGTTAGTATTTCCCAAACGTGATAAGGTGGGAGTGATGGGAGTAGCCTAGTGGCGTGGGCTCTCCCCAATCTCTCAGAGCTCCTACCTTCCTGGCTGGGATGGGTGCTGCTGGTCCAGGCCGGTCAGGGTCCGTTGAAAAGCCTGTGGAGATAGTGCCCCTGGAGTGGCAGTCCAGGGGTGCGATACATTTTACGAGTGTTTGAGAGGGCACTTACTCGTATGGCACCAGGGCCACGTCTCCACAAACACCCTTTTCACACCTGCCTCTAGGGCCGAGCCTTTTGGCTAGGATCAGAGGAATATTTGTTTCCTGGCCGGAGGGCCGGCCATCGTATTGCACGATGGTCACTTTCTACTCACATCTCCCACCTTCCTTCTTCCCCACTTTCTTTTTTATTTTCCCCTTGTGTTGTCACTTTTATGTCTTTTTTTGTTGGTGCACGTTTGTACACCTTGTGTGTGATTAGTAGGGTGCCGGTCCTCGGGCCAGCCCTGAACGTCTTGGGAGTAGGTGGACATGGCCTTTTGGCTTAGTTTGCCTGCTCTCATGGGGTCTCCCTTCAGGGGAGCCCCACCTGGGAGGGTTCTGTTTCGGCAGACCCTCCAAGGAATTTTGGTCCGTGTCGGCTTCACGGACCACTGCTTACTCTAGTCCCTGTCTGGAGCCTAACGCCCCGTGGGATCAGGGTCAGGTCCTTCGTCAGGAGGACCGTTTGACGCAGCACCCATGACACGTTTTTGTGATTACACTCTTTATGTGTGTGTGCACATTTTTTCTGCACCGGGTCGAGTTTTTGGGTTGTGTTTTGCACGACAGAGGCTTTTCAACAGAAAAAAAACCTGTCTGAGGGTGGAAAACCGAAGTATGCAAGTGCCTAATATTGAACAATTTACACAACTTTCGACAAAAAAGGAGTCCACTGGTTGGTTAGAATCTCTTTTGGGATGCCAGTAGGGGTAAATATATAGAACAACGCTTTGGCAATTGACTTAGAAGTGCTTCTTAAGGGAACAGCCTTAGTATACCTGGTGACATAGTGCATGACTCCCCTAAGTAATCCTTCATCCCCCCCAACACTAATAAAAGTGGTATAATCCGTATAGACTGAGAAGCTGATTGGTGGCAAAGGTGACACATCTCCAAAATAAAGAGAATGTTCCGGCCCTGTAAGTGGGGAATGTTCTGCCCCTGAAGGGGTTAATCTAGGTCTCCACACTATATATGTGTGTATTATCATCTGCTGGAGATAAAAGACGTCACAGTGACTATGGAGGAAGAGGACGGACATGACGGGGTTACTGGGTGTAAATAGAAAATAAGGTCTTATTACCTCATCTGCTGCCAATTTTGTCGCCCCTGTACTTCTTTCCAACTCACCTCTCACCAGGAACGTCCTGTTGGTACCTGACATCACTTCCTGTCTTCCATAAAGACTTCCTGTCTGTGGAACTCAGAGGAACAGCAGCGCCGTCTCGTAGTATGACCACGGCCTTGTGTTGTGTGTATATGTACTGTATACAGAGGTGGCTATTTAAAGGAACACTAAAGGTTTGTTTTTTATTAGATCACTTGATTGCTGTAAGCTAGAGCATTTAAATATCACTTACCTCGTTTTTCCTTTTGACTTCCAAAATACAGTAATACAGGTTTGAAAATGCCATTTCCTGTCTCTCCTCTTTTTGCTTTCCACCAGCATCTGCATGGTGGAAAGTAGAATGTGCTCACCCCCTCCCTATGACTACAGCCCTGCGTGAAGATGCTCTCTTAAAGGAACATTAAAGGTCAGTTTTTTATTAGATCGATTGATTGCTGTAAGCTATAGCATTTAAATATCACTTGTCTCATTTTTCCTTTTGACCTATAAATGATAGTAATCCAGGTTTAAAAATTCAATTTCCTGTCTCTCCTCTTCTTCCTTTCCACCAGCATCTGAGCCGTTTTGCATGGTGGAAAGCAGAATGTGCTCACGCCCTTCCTATGACTACAGCCCTGCGTGAAGATGCTCTCTTATCCCTCACAGGCATGGAGGCTAAGCCTAATGGGAACTGTAGTTCCCATTAGGCCGTGATGTAGCAAGAATGAATGCGCACCGCAAACCAGGTAGTCAGTGAGAATAACGATTCAGGAGTGAAGGAGGTGATAAAAACAGCTCGATTTCAACAGGTATCAAACTAGTTATAATGCAAAACATTACTTTTTACCTTATCAGCTACTGTCAGACTTTAATTTAAGAGGAAAATATTTTTGTCTTTACAACCCCTTTAAGCAAATTAGGTGGTCGCATAAGGCATAGGGGCCTCACGGCCGCCTAATGTGCCCGTGATCGGGGACGTGGTCTTGGCATGGTGGCGTGAGGGCGCTTAGTTACAAAGCTCCTGGCCAGCGGTTCTCTTGCAGCTTACCACACATTGCTGGTATCTACCTACCAGTTTCCCAGGAAACAGGACCGCTTATCTGCCCACACCGGTTTTAGCACGGATTGCTTCCTGAAGCTGCAACAACCTGCGGCATCTACTAAGACGGCGCTGGGAGAGGGAGAGGTGGACGCCTGCTGCGTAGACTCATCCCTTTCATCCTGGAAAAGGATACATCAGTAGTGGTAGTAATAATCATCAATTCTTGACTCGACTACGCAAACTCCCTCTACCCTCGGACTTCCCAAATACCAGATTTTGCATCTACAAGTCGTCCTGAACATGGCAGCCAGACTGGTAACGGGGAAAAAACCTGGAAATCCATCACCCCGTCACTGAGGACCCTCCATTGGCTAGCATAAAAGATCGGGTCACTTTCAAGACCCTCTGCCTCATTCACAAATGCTCACAAGGAAACGCTCCTCAATACTTCGGCTCTGAAACGCTCTACCCACGATCATCCGCATGGAAGAAAACCATTGGGCTTTTAGGAAAAAAAACAAAAGACCCACCTCTTCTGAAGGATCAGGACGACACTGGACGCAAGAAGCGCCTTGAGGTGATTTAGTTCGCATTTGTAGCGCTATACAAGTTACTCACTCACTGCTGCTGTAGCTTCCCAGCAGCCTGGGGATGACTACACCATGCGGGCCCTCTCCCTTCATTAATATTTCCCCCTGCCTTCCGAGATCTCTGGCAGTGTCCACTGACACGGAGAACATACTCACCGTGTGGCATGTTTCTCGCCCAGCCTCAGCCCCTATATGGCTGAGTGAACAGGGATCGAAAACACTGCTACAGGGCCACAATGACTGGAGCTTCTATTTAGTTCAGACTGCATGTAAATTATGAGGACTGGGACATGAGGGGCTGCAGACTGGGCCAAGGCAAGGGATCTCTTTCTCACTCCCTCTCTCTCTTCCTTACATCCTCCTCTCTTTCTCACGTCCCAATCTCTCTCCCTCACATCCCTCTCTCTAAGTCCCATCTCTCTCCATCCCCCTCCTCTCTAATTGCACCCACCTCTCTCCCTCACCTCTTTATCTCCCTCCTCACCCCTCTGTCTCTCTCCCCCACCTTTCCCTTACTCGCCAGCCTCCTCTCTCCCCCATCCCTCCCTTCTCGCTCTTACCTACGTCTCTATCACCACCCCTTCTCTCTCTCTCTCGCCCCTTCCGTTGTCACTTCCTCCAGCCTCCTCTACTCTCTCACCAGCCCTCTGTCTCTCTCACCACCCCTTCTCCCTCTACTTTTTCCTCTCTCCCTCACCACCCCTTATCTCTTTCCCCCATCTCCCTCCCCCTATCACTCCCCAGATCCCCCCTCTCTCACACCCCCATCCCTATCACCGCTCCTCTGTCTCTCGCTCACCACCCCTTCCCCTCTATCTCCCACTCCCTCCATTCTCCTCTCCCCCATCTTTCTCTCTCTCCCCCTCCTCCACCCCCTATCTTTCTATCACCACCCCCTTTTCTCTAACCCCCTTCTTCCCCCCTCTCTCTCTCCTCCTCACTCCCATGATTCTGCTCTCTCCCTCGCCCTCCTTCCTCTCTCTCTGTGCTAGGATCCCCCCACTCATCTATAATCTCCGAATATATTATTAGTCAAGAGCCACCCCACCATCAGAAGTTGAGTCCCCCACACCCCCTTTCCTTATGCTGCTGCTGGGAAGAAGCTGGATACATTGCCTTGAAAGCAGAAAGTAAGAGTCTGGAGCTCTCCTGCAGCTGCAGGAGAGGTGAAAGGGCCACATGAAATGTCCCGGAGGGCCAGATTCTGCCCGTGGGCCTTATGTTTTACACCTGCGCTCTAAAGGATGTCTGCCTTCCTTTTTAACCCTTAATACCCCTTTCTTTTCCAACCACCAAACGTATGAATACATCACATCTGAGTCTGCAGAGTTCCCCATTACATCTGAGTCCGAAAAGTTCCCCATTACATCTGATTCCACAGGGTTCCTTCTTAAATCTGACTTCACAGAGTTCCCTCTTAGATATGAGTCCGCAGGGTTCCCTCTTACATCGGAGTCCGCAGGGTTCCCTCTTACATCGGAGTCCGCAGGGTTCCCTCTTACATCGGAGTCCGCAGGGTTCCCCCTCACATCTGAGTCCGCAGGGTTCCCCCTCACATCTGAGTCCGCAGGGTTCCCCCTCACATCTGAGTCCGCAGGGTTCCCCCTCACATCTGAGTCCGTAGGGTTCTCCCTCACATCTGAGTCCGCAGGGTTCCCCCTTACATCTGAGTTTAGAAAGGGAGTCAGATGGTAGCTGTATACTGGGAAGGATGCTCTCAGACTGCCAGTGTATTCCCGAGCCAGGATCTATCATAGACCCCGCAGAGTCCCCACTTTGAGTGGAATGAAGAGGCTTGTTTATAAAACAAAAAAAATAGTTGGATGAATGTAACAACCATTCCCCCAGCTCTTACAAATTCTGACAGTATTTTAATATACACAGCGATTTCCTATGATGGTCAGCTCCATTTGGGGCCATAATGCAGCAGAAACACTATACCACATTATTGCCTTTAGATGGTGCTGATGATCACAGGAATTCACTCTTCATGAACAATTATTTTCAAAAATAGACCTGAAAGTGTTTTCTGAAATCTTCCACCACAAAATGTACTCAGCCAATAAGAGGTAATGACTCGATTTTTATTTTAGAGGACCAACTTTTATGTGGTGGGGTTAACACGTTTCGTCCTGGAAGACGACTTGAGAGAACAGACCTCTTGCAAGAGAATAATAAACCTCTAATGCCATGTACACATGATAGGATTTTCCGTAAAAAAACTTTGGATGTGAGCTTTTGGTCGGAAATTCCGACTGTGTGCAGGCCCCATCAAACATTTTCTATTAATTTTCACCAGCAAAAGATTGAGAGCAGGTTCTCAATTTTTCGGAGAGCGGAAAAATCTTGTTGGATATTCCACTCGTCTGTATGCAATTCGGACATGCACAAAAACCTGTATGCTCAGAATCAAGCACAAGAGCCGAACTGCCTAATTAATCTCGGCTCGGCGTACGTCTTATACATCACCACGTTCTTGACGGTCGGAGTTTCAGACAAGATTTGTGTGACCGTGTGTATGCAACACAAGTTAGAGCCAACATTGCGTCTGGAAAAAAATCCAGGGTTTTCTTGTCAGAATTTCCGATCGTGTGTACGGGGCATAAGTCTCCATACCACAAAATGTACTCAGCCAATGAGAGGGAATGACTCCATTTTTATTTGTATCCTGCTATCAATGGCCAACACTTCATCCATGTCTTTGGTGATCTCTGAACTCCTTTTGAACTGTTTCTTATGTTGTTGCCTTTTTATTTGGAAGTTTTATTATCCCCACCAGCGTGTGGCCCCCCTTTCTCGATACTATGTTTCAATGGGAGAAACATTTACCAATATAACCTCTAGATGGCACTGTTGTATCATTAATTCCATAGGACATCTTTGTCAAGAGGTCAATGAACTGTATCTTCCATGATGAAGATCAGCCATGGAATATATCTGAGGTGTATATCAGGGTGTGCTTCTTCCCCACATGTCCAGCAACATTCATATACAAGACACTTCCTGCACCCACTAATACACCTCGAGGGTTGTGTGGGACCCCCGATGTACAGGAAGACAAGACTTCAGTGAGGAACATTTCCCTCAGTCAGACCAGGAAAGTTCATTCACCTCCGTGTCCAGTCTCAGATGACTATAAACAGAGGACTTCTGTGGGTTACATCTCCTCCAATCAGAAGAGGAAAGTGGATCTACCTCCATTTGTAATCTCACATGTGAGTCAAGATCCAACTTGGTTTTAAAACATTTCTCGCACTTAGTACAGGAATACGGCTCGTTCACCACGTGCAATGTCTGATGATTGGAAAGTGTGCCCTTCTGTGAAAAACATTTCCCGCACTCAGCACAGGAATACGGCTTCTCCCTCGTGTGATATTTTTGATGCAAGGTAAGATTGGACTTATGTGAAAAACGTTTCCCGCACTCAAGACAAGAAAAAAGCTTCTCACCTGTGTGAGATCTCTGATGTGTGGTAAGATTGGACTTGTGTGAATAACTTTTCCCGCACTCAGGACAAGAATACGTCTTTTCACCTGTGTGAGTTCTTTGATGCAAAGTAAGATTGGACTTGTGTGAATAACTTTTCCCGCACTCAAGACAAAAATATGGCTTTTCACCTGTGTGAGTTCTTTTATGTACATCAAGAGTGTTTCTCCAACTGAAACATTTCCCGCACTCAGGACAGGAATATGGTTTCTCACCAGTGTGAGATCTTTTATGAAGATTTAGTCTGGATTTAGTACGGAAACACATCCTACACTCAGGACAGGAATATGGTTTCTCTCCTGTGTGAGACTTTCTATGAACAGTAAGACTGTGATTAAAACAGAAACATTTCCCACACTCAGGCAGGAATATCGTTTTTCCCCTGTATGTGATCTCTGATGTATGTTAAGATTGGACTTACATGAAAAACACTTCCCGCACTCAGGGCAGGGATACGGCTTCTCGCCTGTGTGAGATCTCTGATGTTGAGAAACATGGGACTTTATTGAAAAACATTTCCCGCACTCAGGGCAGGAATACGGCTTCTCACCTGTATGAAATCTCTGATGTATAGAAAGGCGGGATTTCTTTAAAAAACTTTTTCCGCATTCAACACAGGAAAACCTCTTATCTGTTGGAAGGATGGCACCATCCCGCACAGTCTGAGGTTCCTCAGGATAAGAGCAATACGATGGTCCCGCACCGTCCCACACAGTCTGAGGTTCCTCAGGATAAGAGGAATGCGATGGTCCGGCACCGTCCTGCACAGTCTGAGGTTCCTCAGGATAAGAGGAATACGATGGTCCGGCACCGTCCCGCACAGTCTGAGGTTCCTCAGGATAAGAGGAATACGATGGTCCGGCACCGTCCCGCACAGTCTGAGGTTCCTCAGGATAAGAGGAATACGATGGTCCGGCACCGTCCCGCACAGTCTGAGGTTCCTCAGGATAAGAGGAATACGATGGTCCATCTACACTGTGTGGTGCCGGATGGACATTTGAGGTAGTTGGGTTTTCTCCTGGACTATACTGTGTGATGTCCTCATCTTCTACTTTACAGTCTGGAGACAAAGTGAGACAATCCTCTGAGGTTTTCCTCATCTCCCGTCCATCTACTAAAATAGAAATACAAAGATTATTACTAGACATGAGCTGATTGGATCCCCTAAACCAGGACTCCGCCCACATTAGACAGCTTTGTCTCTGAGGATCTTACAATTCCCTCCTCCATAAATCCAGTCTAGAGACATAAATTGTGTCTGCAGCACAGAGAAGGAAGATTATCCCAGAGAAATACAGGAATACAGGATGGGGAACACAGCTCAGGAAAGTGACCAGGGGATTACAGGCTGATATCACCCAGTCCCCGCCCTACTCTGGGCCAATCAGTGAGCAGTATGGGTGGAGGAATGGATTTAGTGTTAATGACCCACCTGTGCTGATCTCTGTAGGAGTGTCCTCCTCTATAAATGTCCCCGTTATTCCATCCTCCTCCATAGACTGCTGATCATCCCTCACATACGTCTCTTCTTCTTCTGATTTCACCTCAAATTCTATATCGATTGGATCTCCACTCTAAACCAAGAGAATGAGAGAGAAGATTGTCTGTAAGATATAAACTTTATTATTGTGATATAATATAAGAAACACACACATCTTCTCCCTAAGTCTATTTTATAAGCTCCATCCCACCAACCTTGCAATATTGAGGGATGGTGTGACCTTCCTGTGTGGAATCCCGGGAATACAGAGGACGGGGACATCTCTCTGGTGGGTTCCTGGCATTAGGTGGCTCCATCATATCCTTGTGTCCTTCTGATAACTCCTCCATCACTCCATACTCCTCATCCTCCTCTTTATACTCTTCTTTTACATCAATATTATCATCCCCGAGGTTTCCACTCTGAATATATAATAAAACATTCATTGTAACAAACATGTTTGTGTATAAATCAGAACCACCAATAATTGTTCCTCATCTACCTGATGATGGTGGGGGATGGTGTGACCTTCCTGTGTGGAATCCCGGGAATACAGAGGACGGGGACATCTCTCTGGTGGGTTCCCATTACTGGATTCATCTGTAGGAAACACACACACTGACTGAATACATTGTTTCTATGTGTTTATCAGATGATGGGGGATCTAGGTGGAGCCTCCGTACTGCTCTCTCCTTTACAATAAAGTCTCCTCTTACCCGGTGATGTGAGGGGCGGCTGATTCTCCATCATGACGTCCTTGTAGAGATCCTTGTGTCCTTCTAAATACTCCCACTCCTCCATGGAGAAATAGACGGTGACATCCTGACACCTTATAGGAACCTGACACACACAATGATACCGTCACCATCCAGACACATCCTATGTGGTTAAACATTCACAGACATCAGGAATAGTTATTTTCCATCTTTTACAAAGAGGTTATAAAATACAAACATGTGCATTATAAATCCAATCCTGGGTGTAAATAGAAAATAAGATCTTATTACCTCCTCAGCTGCCACTTCCAGCAGCAATGTCTCCTCTCTACTTCCTTCCGACTCACCTCTCACCCAGAACCTCCTGACATCACGTCCTGTCTTCCATAGAGACTTCCTGTCTGGGCAGAAGTAAGAACATCACCACCTCAGAAGCTCAGAGGACCTGCAGCCCTGAGAATCTTGTACTCGTAGTGTGAACACGGCCTTGTGCTGTGTGTGTATGTACTGTATATCCTTATAGATGGGTTGTCTCCACTCCCACCAAGGGGGATAGAAATATATTACTGCCTAGTCCAGACTTTCTTCGCCAGAAATTTCTGTCTCTCAGTAACAGCTGGCATCAATGATCTGTAAGGAAGGCAGTCGTCTCTCTAATGGTGATGTAAGAATATCCTTCTGCCACTGTCGACCACGTCGAAACAACTGCCTAATATACGCCGGATCACTGTGTACGCCGTGAACGTATTTAAGCCCAGTCAGACCCACTTCGGCCCATATTCACAGACGTCCAATGTACAATACGTAGGCTTGTGTTCCCTGGTCCATACCTTTGCATGAGTTGCGCCTCATCTATGGGGAATAACTTTCCCTCTGAACGTAAACCTTACGCAAATCGCTTAAATCATGCACCAGGCGCAAGTACGTTTGTGAATCGGCGTATCTCACTCATTTGCAAATTTTAATAGAAAATCCATGGGAAAGCCACATGCGTCCAGCCTAAATATGCGCCCACTCTACACTGGCGTAGGAAAGTTACGTCGGTGGGATGAAGTCAGTTTTTAGGCATATCTATGTTTGTGGGTTCGGCGCACAGATACGGCGGCGCATATTTGTACTTACGCGGCGTATCTGGAGATACATCGGCGTAAGTGCTTTGTGAATCCGGGCCATAGTGTGACTGTGAACACGGCCTTGTGCTGTGTGTGTATGTACTGTATATCCTTATAGATGGGTCGTCTCCACTCCCACCAAGGGGGAGAGAAATATATTACTGACTAGTCCAGCCTTTCTCAGCCAGAAATTTCTCTCTCAATAACAGCTGGCATCAATGATCTGTAAGGGGGGCAGTCGTCTCTCTAATGGTGATGTAAGAATATCCTTCTGCCACTGACCACTGTTATAAGGGGTCCTTCTCCTATTGGTCAGCGAGATCCCTGTCCTATGACTCTCCAGAGTAAAGTGACCAGATTTTTTAAATTAGAGCTAGGGGCATATTTTTTCTATTAGTAATGGCAGCAATCAGCGACTCTCTGCCCGCCTCACAATCTGTCAAGTCTCACTCTCCGTGTCCCGACTACTACTGGATGGGGAGCGGAGGAAGATCACTCTGCCAGGGAAGGCAAGGTGACAGGCAGGCGGCTGGCCGGGACTTGAGCTAAGGCAGAAGAACATGCGAGTGGAGCTGAATGGGCACCCGAAACTGAAGAAATATTCCCTCCACTCCGACCAGCACATAATCATCCGAAAGGAGCACAGATAATACAACCCTCCTATGCTATTAGGAGCGGCAGAGCGGGGGTGTAATTCAGATTTTTTTTTTTATTCTGCACTGCCATTGACTGTCTTTTGTCCAATCCGGGGACTAAACCGGGGACAGACTTGGTCTGGGGAAACCGGGGATGTCTGGTCACCCTACCGCAGAGGTGACCCCAGTCCTCTGACGCTCAAGCAGTAATCCCTGTTTTCGGCCTCTCCAGGGTGATCCCAGTCCTCTAACTCTCCAGCGGTGACTCCTGTTATCTGACTCTCTGGCGGTGACCCCAGTCCTTTGACTCTCCAGCAGTAATCCCTGTCCTCTGCCTCTCCAAGGGTGATCCCTGTCCTCTGACTCTCCAGTGGTGATCCCTGTCCTCTGCTTCTCCAGCAGTGATCCCTGTCCTCTGCTTCTCCAGCGGTGATCCCTGTCCTCTGCTTCTCCAGCATTGATCCCTGTCCTCTGCTTCTCCAGCATTGATCCCTGTCCTCGGCTTCTCCAGCATTTATCCCTGTCCTCGGCTTCTCCAGCGGTGATTCCTGTCCTCTTCCTCTCCAGCGGTGATCCCTGCCCTCTGCTTCTCCAGCGGTGATTCCTGTCCTCTCCCTCTCCAGGGGTGATCCCTGCCCTCTCCCTCTCCAAGGGTGATCCCTGTCCTCTCCCTCTCCAAGGGTGATCCCTTTCCTCACCCTCTCCAGAGGTAATTCCTGTTCTCAGCCTGATCTGTGCCCATATGCATCCTCACCATTGCAGCCTGATCTGTGCAGCATGAGCCAGGATCTCCTGTGTAACCAGCGCTCTCAGCCACAGACAGTCCCGTCTCCGTGGCCGCCTCTAATGATAGACAAATCACCGGTCCAATGCAGGGAGATGTGACATCTATCCTAAGAGCCGGCCAAGAAGAAGGGACTGTTTGTGGCTGAGAGCGCCGATTACACAGGAGATCCCGGCTCTGATGCGGCAGCGCTCATCCCCTCCGTGCAGACAGGTAGAAAATCGATGTATAACACGCACATACGATTTGCCCCTATTTACAGGGGAAAAAAGTGTGTGTTATGTTCCGATAAATACGGTATATATATATATATACTAGGGCTGTGCAAATTAACTTTTAATTGATCGATTAATCTTTAATTTTTTTTGATCAATCAAAATCTTTTTGATCAATTAAACTTCTTTTGATTGGTACTCACCTTTCCGCCGGCTTCTGGGCCTTCAGGGAGTAACATTCGGAGATCCAGTAACGTTACGCACACCGGCGGAGATTGCCGTGTTCATCTGGCTCCTTTGCTGTGCCTTCATATCTGCATGCCGGCGGGACCTTACTATCTGCCACACGCAAGGGCTGTTACACTTCCCTCTATCACTTCCCTATATCAACCTGAGATTCTACAGCCATCCACTGGGAGTTGTGATAGTTCCCTTCACGGGACATTTACATGCCGACGGACTGATGTTAACCCCTCCTCATCTGGATTCAGCAGTGGTATCGTTGTACACATTTTTATACCAGTATCATACTTAGCTACATGTTTTTATGACTGCTTTTGCTACCAATTGGTATTACTCGCATAATTTTTACACTTTATGTAGCCCCATCGATTTTATCTCCAGTGCAATATTTATTTGGTTACCTACTTAAAGACTATAAAAGTTTTAATGCTATTCCCATCAAGCGCGGCCTTTGTGTGCTTTTTGTATCCTGCTATTCAATTTTCCAGTTGTTGGAGCTGCACTGGGAATCAGCCTGCAAGGAGATCAGCTAAAAGTAGTTGGATCTGTAAAATTAATCGAAATTAGTCAATTAATCGATTAAAAAAACAAACGATTAATCAAACACAAAATTTTTGATCAGTAACAGCCATTATATATATATATATATATATATATATATATATATATATATATATACACACACATTTATTTTTAGCAGAGACTAGGGATTAGCCCAATGTTCAAGTCGAAACATCTGGTGTAAGCCTTTTTTTGCCGAATAGCAAACATTATGCAGTGTTCGCGGCAAATTCGAACGCCGTGGAACACCGTTTAAAAGTCTATGAGAGATTAACATGAAAAATCAAAAGTGCTCATTTTAAAGGCTTATATGCAAGTTATTGTCAGAAAAAGTGTTTGGAGACCCAGGTCCTGCCCCAGGGGAGTGTTTGGGGACCCGGGTCCTGCCCCAGGGGAGTGTTTGGGGACCTGGGTCCTGCCCCAGGGGAGTGTTTGGGGACCCGGGTCCTGCCCCAGGGGAGTGTTTGGGGACCCGGGTCCTGCCCCAAGGGGGGTGTTTGGGGACCCGGGTCCTGCCCCAGGGGAGTGTTTGGAGACCCGGGTCCTGCCCCAGGGGACATGTATCAATGCAAAAAAGTTTTAAAAACTGAAGTTTTTTCGGGAGCAGTGATTTTAATAATTCCTTTAAGTGAAACAATAAAAGTAAAATAATTCTTTAAATATCGTGCCTGGGGTTTGTCTATAGTATGCCTGTAAAGTGGCACATGTTTCTCGTGTTTAGAACAGTCGCGCAAAAAATCGAGAAGCTCGATCGCGTGTACGTTTTCGCCGAGAAAACTGTCGAGCAAGGCGTCGAGCCAAAATAGAGAGCAGGTTCTCTATTTCCTCGATGGGCCATCGGGACTAATGGCTCGACGCCTTTTTCGACAGCCTGGTCGACGAACTCGACGGCCAGCCGAGAACCTCGTCGACCAGGCTGTCGAAAAAAAACGATGAGTTTAGCCCGATGAGGTTCTCGTACGTGTGTACGCGGCCTCACATTGCATTTGATCACAGTAGTAATGTTACATTGATATTACCTGAGTATTTATTCTTTATTTATTTCCAATAAATTTATGTTCCTCCAATAACACACACAGTCTTTGATTTCAGCAATACGTTAACAGTTATGCCGCGTACACACGATAATTTTTCGGCTTTAAAAAAACGTAGTTTTAAAAAAATGTCATTTAAAATTATGGTGTGTGGGCTTCGCATCATTTTTCAGGTTCTGAAAAATGACAAAATTTTTTTTTCGAACATGCTGCATTTTTTAACGATGTTTTAAACAATGTCGCTTTTCAGGTTGTAAAAAATTATCGTGTGTGGGCCAAAACGGCGTTAAAAACCCGCGCATGCTCAGAAGCAAGTTATGAGACGGGAGCGCTCGTTCTGGTAAAACTACCGCTCGTAATGGAGTAAGCACATTCATCACGCTGTAACAGACAGAAAATCGCGAATCGTCTTTTACTAACACGGAATCAGCTAAAGCAGCCCCAAGGGTGGCGCCATCCGGAGGGAACTTCCCCTTTATAGTGCCGTCGTACATGTTGTATGTCACCGCGCTTTGCTAGAGCATTTTTTTAAAACAATGGTATGTGGGCAACGTCGTTTTATTGATGAAGTTGGAAAAACTGGAGTTCCATGTAAAATTCGATTCGAATTTCAGTTCCAAATTATCGTTTTGTTACTCAGAGTATTTCGGTAAAATTTGCTTATATTGTACTTTGGATATATCCGAATCACGAACACTTGTACCGAACATTAACTCGGAATGAAACGAAATGCACATGTCTACTTGGAATAACAGCCGATTAACGGCATCTGTTGTTGTTACAAGAAAGCTGACCGGCCGCTCTAAATAAAAAGCCATACTGGATGCGTGCAGCTGCAGATCATTCCGCTACAACCACTTGAAGCCGAGGCCGTATATATGCGTTACATCAGTGTGAAGTGGTTTCTATACACAGTGATTTCCTATGATCGTCAGCTCCATCTAGTTGCCATAATGCACCAGAAATACTACAATACCACAACGTAATGGACAGTAGATGTCGAACCAATTTTTTCAAAAACCTGTTTGTGAAATCTTCCACCACAAAATGTACTCAGCCGATGAGAGGTAATGACTTTTTTTTTAAAAGGCCTAGATGGTCGCCTTTTAAGTGGTGGGGTTTACGTGTTTTATCCTGGAAGACGACTTGAGAAAACAGACCTCTTGCGAGGGAATAATAGACCTCTAAGTCTCCACACCACAAAATGTACTCGGCCAATGAGAGATAATGACTCCATTTTTATTTTTCTCCTGCTATCAATGGCCAACACGGTACAACACTTCATCCACGTCTTTGGTGATCTCTGATCTCCTTATGAACCATTTTTATTTGGAAAGTTTTATTATCCCCACAAGCGTGTGGCCCCTTTCTCAATACTATGTTTCAATGGGAGAAACATTTACCAATCTAGCCGCTAGATAGCACTGTTGTATCATTCATTCCATAGGACATCTAAGTCAAAAGGTCAAGCTACGGTTGAGGTCTATGAACTGTTTCTTACATGATGAAGATCAGCCATGGAGTATATCTGAGGTGTATATCAGGGTGTGCTTCTTCCCCACATGTCCATCAACATTCATATACAAGACATTTCCCGCACTCACTAATACACCTCGAGGGTTGTGTGGGACCCCTGATGTACAGGAAGACAGGACTTCAGTGAGGAACATTTCCCTCAGTCAGACCAGGAAAGTTCATTCACCTCCGTGTCCAATCTCAGATGACTGTAAACAGAGGACTTCTGTGGGTTACACCTCCTCCAATCAGAAGAAGAAAGTAGACCTACCTCAGTTTCAAATCTTACATGTGAGTCAAGACCGGACTTAGTTCTAAAACATTTCTCGCATTTAGGACAGGAATAAGGCTTCTCCGCTGTGTGAGATCTCTGATGTATCTGAAGATATGACTTCCCTTTAAAACATTCCCCGCACTCAGGACAGGAATACGGCTTCTCTCCCGTGTGGGATCTCTGATGCATCCGAAGATATGACTTTCCTTTAAAACATTTTCCACACTCAGGGCAGGCATATCGTTTCTCCCCTGTGTGTGATATCTGATGTATGGAAAGATTAGACTTATATGAAAACCGCTTCCCGCACTTAAGGCAGGAATACGGCTTCTCACCTGTGTGAAATCTCTGATGTGTGGAAAGAGTGGCTTTCCATAAAAAACATTTCCCACACTTATCGCAGGAATACGGCTTATCTCCTGTGTGAGATCTTCTATGCACATTAAGACGTGATTTAAATTGGAAACACTTTCCACACTCAGGACAGGAAAACCTCTTATCTGTTGGAAGGACAGCGCCGTCCCTCACATTCCAAGGTTCCTCAGGATAAGAGGAATACGATGGTCCGTCACCATCCCGCACAGTCTGAGGTTCCTCAGGATAAGAGGAATACGATGGTCCGGCACCGTCCCGCACAGTCTGAGGTTCCTCAGGATAAGAGGAATACGATGGTCCGGCACCATCCCGCACAGTCTGAGGTTCCTCAGGATAAGAGAAATACGATGGTCCGGCACCGTCCCGCACAGTCTGAGGTTCCTCAGGATAAGAGGAATACGATGGTCCATCTACACTGTGTGGTGCCGGATGGACATTGGAGGTAGTCGGGTTTTCTCCTGGACTATACTGTGTGATGTCCTCATCTTCTACTTTACAGTCTGGAGACAAAGTGAGACAATCCTCTGAGGTTTTCCTCATCTCCCGTCCATCTACTAAAATAGAAATACAAAGATTATTACTAGACATGAGCTGATTGGTTCCCCTAAACCAGGACTCCGCCCACATCAGGCAGCTTTGTCTCTGAGGATCTTACAATTGCCCCCTCAAGGTAACTAGTAAATGGCTCCTCTGATCTCCTACCAGATCATTTCTTTATTCATGGACCTTAGTCAGAGAGTGAGGAAACAACGAGAACTGTCTTTTATAGGAGTGACAGTGATGGGGGGATTATAGGACGAGAGATCTCACTAGACCCGGGCATGGGGCAGAAGACCCAAGGTACATACCCCAGGTGTCTAGGGCAAGCAAACCCTATGGTGAAAATCTACATTTTGCTGCCAGCTGAACCCCAGAATCTCCATAAATCCAGTCTAGAGACATAAATTGTGTCTGCAGCACAGAGAAGGAAGATTATCCAAGAGAAATACAGGAATACAGGACGGGGAACACAGCTCAGGAAAGTGATCAGGGGATTACAGGCTGATATCACCCAGTCCCCGCCCTACTCTGGACCAATCAGTGAGCAGTATGGGTGGAGGAATGGATTTAGTGTTAATGACCCACCTGTGCTGATCTCTGTAGGAGTGTCCTCCTCTATAAATGTCCCCGTTATTCCATCCTCCTCCATAGACTGCTGATCATCCCTCACATACGTCTCTTCTTCTTCTGATTTCACCTCAAATTCTATATCGAATTGGATCTCCACTCTAAACCAAGAGAATGAGAGAGAAGATCATCTGTAAGATATAAACTTTATTATTGTGATATCAGATAAGAAGTCTGTGTTTTATAATCTCTGTCCCACCAACCTTGCAATATTGAGGGATGGTGTGACCTTCCTGTGTGGAATCCCGGGAATACAGAGGACGGGGACATCTCTCTGGTGGGTTTCTGTAGCTGGATGACTCACCATCCTCTTCTTTTATCTCTTCTTTAACCTCAACTTTAGGATCTCTCAGGTCTCCACTCTGAATATAGAATAAAAATGACATCAATGGTAACAATGCAGATAATGTACAGATCCTAATGATACGATCAGTGATTGTTCCTCATCTACCTGATGATGGTGGGGGATGGTGTGACCTTCCTGTGTGGAATCCCGGGAATACAGAGGACGGGGACATCTCTCTGGTGGGTTCCTGGTATTAGGTGGCTCCATCATATCCTTGTGTCTTTCAGAAAGTTCTCCCATCACTCCATACTCCTCACCCTCCTCGTTATACTCTTCTTTAATATAAATATTATCATCCCCGAGGTTTCCACTCTGAATATATATTAAAACATGAATTGTAACAAACATGTTTGTGTATAAATCATAACTACCAATAATTGTTCCTCATCTACCTGATGGTGGTGGGGGATGGTGTGACCTTCCTGTGTGGAATCCCGGGAATACAGAGGACGGGGACATCTCTCTGGTGGGTTTCTGTAGCTGGATGACTCCCCCATGGTGTCCTGGTGCAGATCTTTGTGTTCTTCCTCCATCCCCCCATCCTCATCATCCTCCTCTTTTATCTCTTCTTTAACCTCAACTTTAGGATCTCTCAGGTCTCCACTCTGAATATAGAATAAAAATGACACCAATGGTAACAATGCAGATAATGTACAGATCCTAATGATACTATCAGTGATTGTTCCTCATCTACCTGATGATGGTGGGGGATGGTGTGACCTTCCTGTGTGGAATCCCGGGAATACAGAGGACGGGGACATCTCTCTGGTGGGTTCCCATTACTGGATCCATCTGTAGGAAACACACACACTGACTGAATACATTGTTTCTATGTGTTTATCAGATGATGGGGGATCTAGGTGGAGCCTCCGTACTGCTCTCTCCTTACAATAAAGTCTCCTCTTACCCGGTGATGTGAGGGGCGGCTGATTCTCCATCATGACGTCCTTGTAGAGATCCTTGTGTCCTTCTAAATACTCCCACTCCTCCATGGAGAAATAGACAGTGACATCCTGACACCTTATAGGAACCTGACACACACAATGATACAGTCACCATCCAGACACATCCCTTGTGTTGAACCTTCACAGACATTCGGTCTTTTCCATCTTCTACATAAAGCCTATAAAATACAAATATGTGCATTATAAATCCACCCCTCCTTCCCATGTTACCTAATCTAGGTTTCCACAATATATAGGTGTGTATTATCATCTGCTGGAGATAAAAGTGACCATGGAGGAAGAGGACGGACATGACGGGGTTACTGGGTGTAAATAGAAAATAAGATCTTATTACCTCATCTACTGCCACGTCCAGCAATGTCTCCTCTCTACTTCCTCTCGACTCACCTCTCACTTGGAACTTCCTGTCTGTACCTGACATCACTTCCTGTCATCCATAGAGACTTCCTGTCTGGGTAGAAGTGAGATCACCATCTTGTGGAGATCAGAGGAACCGCAACCCCGAGAAATGTCTCGTAGTGCGAACACGGCCTTGTGGTGTGTGTGTATGTACTGTATATCCTTATAGATTGGGAGATCTTCACTCCCACCAAGGGGGAGAGAACTATATTACTGCCTAGTCCAGCCTTTCTCAGCCAGGATTCCTCCAAAGGTTTCTAGGGGTTCCTTGAGCAATGAACAATTTCTGTCTCTCAGTAACAACCTACATCAATGATCTGTAGGCAGAGGCAGAAGACAGATCATCAATGGAGAGGCAGAAGACAGAGATCACCTCTGGAGAGGCAGAGGACAGGAATTACCCCTGGGGAGGGGGGGATGTGGATAACTGGAGAGGGAAAGGACAGAGATCACCGCCGGAGAGGAAAAGGACAGGGATCACTGCTGGAGAGTTAGGCCGCGTACACACGTCTGAGAACCTCGTCGGGCTAAACTCATCGTTCCGCCGGACGAGGTTCCCGATGAGCGGTCGGAAAGCTCGTCGAGCCAAATTTCCTCATTGAACAACGAGGAAAAAGAGAGCATGCTCTCTATTTTGGCTCGACGAGCTTCCCGACGGGACGCTCGTCGGAAGTGTACACACGACCGAGAACCTCGGCAGAATATGTCTCCCAGCGAACTTCTCGCTGGATTTTGCTGAGAGGCTTGGTCGTGTGTACGGGGCCTAAGAGGACAGGGATCACTGCTGGAGAGTAAGAGGACAGGAATCACTGCTGGAGGGTCAGAGGACAGGAATCACTGCTGGAGGGTCAGAGGACAGGAATCACTGCTGGAGGGTCAGAGGACAGGAATCACTGCTGGAGGGTCAGAGGACAGGGATCACTGCTGGAGGGTCAGAGGACAGGGATCACCGCTGGAGAGTAAGAGGACAGGAATCACTGCTGGAGGGTCAAAGGACAGGGATTACCGCTGGAGAGTAAGAGGACAGGGATCACTGCTGGAGGGTCAGAGAACAGGGATCACTGCTAGAGGGTCAGAGGACAGGGATCACCGCTGGAGAGTAAGAGGACAGGAATCACTGCTGGAGGGTCAGAGGACAGGGATTACCGCTGGAGAGTCAGAGGACAGGGATTACCGCTGGAGAGTCAGAGGACAGGGATTACCGCTGGAGAGTCAGAGGACAGGGATTACCGCTGGAGAGTCAGAGGACAGGGATTACCGCTGGAGAGTCAGAGGACAGGGATTATCGCTGGAGAGTCAGAGGACAGGGATCACTGCTGGAGGGTCAAAGGGCAGGGATTACCGCTGGAGAGTCAGAGGGCAGGGATCACTGCTGGAGGGTCAGAGGACAGGGATTATCGCTGGAGAGTCAAAGGACAGGGATCACCTTTGGAACGGGACTTGGCAGAGCTCCTTACCCATCCCAGCACTGAACAGAGCTCCTCCTCCCCATACCACACACAGCTCCACCCCCACACAGTTCTGCCTCCCCACACTACACAGGGCTGAGATTACAATCGTTTACACACAGCCACGATCTGCACAGGGTGTATTTGGCTTCTATGTTGCTGTTTGGAACTGTGAAATTCCAGGGCAGAACGGCAGTGTAGATGCAGTGTGTAAATGAAAACAATCTCAGCTCTGTGTAGTGCGTGGGGTGACCACATTTCCAAACTACCATTCAGGGACACCCTCCCTTCCCAAAAATCAGCTTGTGCTGTAACGAATCACAGCACAGTGATTGGACACAAGAGGCGGGATTTATGATTTCTCCAATCACAAGCAGGGGGCGTGGACTGTGCTCCTCCAGACATTCCCCGGCCAGGACAAGTACTGTCAGTGAATAAAGCGGTAATGTGGCGGCCTTTTTTGGGGGCATTAGATTGGCCTGGGGGGGCGGCTGTGTCAGTTTCATTCCAGGACACTGTATTGTCCTGGAATGAAGGTGCCCGGGACAGACCTGCAAAATGCGGGACTGTCCCGGGCAATACGGGACACGTGGTCACCCTAGTAGTGCGGGAGGAGAGGAGCTCTGTGTAGTGCGGGGAGGGGGGGATCACTGTGTAGTACGGGGGGGATTACTGTGTAGTGCAGGGAGGAGGAGCTCTGTGTAGTGCAGGAGGAGCTGTGTGCAGTGTTGGGTCCAAAATCTGTATTTTTTACATGTGCAAACGTAATACAACAACAGCTCTAGCAGTGAAAAGGGTTAAAGAGAGCGAGATGGGATCACTCTCCTGCAGTCACACATTAGAGCTCCCCCTAGCTGCAGCCTGGTAATAACATTGCTAGGAGGTCTATTCATAAAACAAAATAAAACGTCATAGCCCGGTGAAAATGTGTGATATTTATTTTCTGTGAATTGAGGGTTAAAAAAAAAAGAATGTCCTTCTTTGTCTACTAAGTTCCTAAATGTGTAATTATGATCTCTGAGTTATTCGTATGAAACCATGCCTGACGGAGCACAAGGGGTCCATTTATAATTCCTGTATTGTTTATTATGTGGAATGATTATGCTATTATCAATCAGTGATCAGATTTATTAATGTTGCAAACTGGATCCCGAAGAAGCCCTCCTCCTGCTTCCGCCGAAACGCGTTGATCCATAAATTCTTCTTTATGCATTGTTTGCACAGAATGGTTGTATATTCTTTATGCTGATGTAATCTGTACCCTATGAGATCATATATGTGTTTACATTTCGTATAAATAAAATTTAGACAAATCTTTTATACATTTATATCGGAGTAGTTTATATTGTGTGTGGCACTTTAACCACTTAGATATACAGTACATCGCCACTTTGACGTTATATACTGTGGTTATGGAAGCAGCTAGCTGCCATAACCCCCACTATATTTTTGCACAGTGGGTGATTGTTACGCTGGTTCCTGGCTCATACTTTCTAAGAGCTTCTGGGTTCCACGGGCCTTCCCATCACAGTGATCCTCGTTCACATAATAGTGGTCCCAGCGGCAGATTCGCCACATGATCACTTTTATGGGTGGTGAGAAAGTTACTCCGCTGATCCTCCCCTTCTCCAATCCATCCTCCAGTTAACCGTAAGTGATGTCATGACATCACTTCTGGGGTACTAGATCCGACACCCAATCAAAGCCGATTCCGGCTTTGTTCGGGTCTCCGGCCTGCTGGCGAACGTCCCGGCTTGTCATTTGGGCCTCCTGGTGGGACGGGACATCTCTTCCCGCAGCTTGTAATAACAGACGAGCGGCTGATTGGTCGCATTGGCTGTTATTACAAGAAAGCCCAACAAGGTGATAACTGCAGCTGCATATCATCCCGCTGCAACCACTTTGTCATGGATATGTAGTAGGGTTGTCCCGATACCACTTTTTTAGGACCGAGTACAAGTACCGATACTTTTTTTCATGTACTCGCCGATACCGATACTTTTTTTTAAATGTGTCCCCAAATGCAGCCATGTCCCCCCACATATTGCAGCCATGTCCCCCCACATATTGCAGCCATGTCCCCCCACATATATTGCAGCCATGTCCCCCCCACATATATCCAGCCCCACATATATCCAGCCATGTCCCCCCACATATTGCAGCCATGTCCCCCCACAGATGCAGCCATGTCCCCCCCAAATATATCCAGCCATGTCCCCCCACATATTGCAGCCATGTCCCCCCCACATATGCAGCCATGTCCCCCCCAAATATATCCAGCCCCACATATATCCAGCCATGTCCCCCCACATATTGCAGCCATGTCCCCCCACATATGCAGCCATGTCCCCCACATATGCAGCCATGTCCTGTCCCCCATATTGTAGCCATGTCCTGTCCCCCATATTGCAGCCATGTCCCCCATACCTTGTAGTAGTAGATGATGCTGCTGCCGCGTCTTTCATTTGAATTCTTCTAATGCCCGCCGCGCCATGTATAGACACTCCCCTTTTCGGGGTTGGATGGATCCATCCAATCCCGAGCAAGGGGGAGTGCCTATACACGGCTCCGTCAATAGACACTTCCCTTTGCTCGGGATTGGACAGATCTGTCCAATCCCGAGAAGGGGAGTGTCTATACATGGCGAGGCGGGCATTAGAAGAATTCAAAACGAAAGGTGCCTGTAATGCGTGCTGTGATGCACAAGGATTAACGCGGCAGCTTTGCGGTATGCGGTGGCGGCTTTGCGGTATTCACCGGCGGGGGGGAAGTATTCTATTTAGGTATCGGGGGTATTTGCGGGAGTACAAGTACTCCCGCAAATACTCGGTATCGGTCCCGGTATCGGGACAACCCTAATATGTAGTATGTCTGGCAGCTTACCTTTCTCTCCATGTGTTCATTAGAGGCCAGACTCTCTTATCTGGCTGCTTTTATCATCTTTCCTCCCTGTATGGCTGTATCCACCCCAGGAACTATATATTTACCACTGCACTGCAGGTCTGCTTTGCTGATCAATGTTGTTTGTTAGTATTGTGTTCCTGCTGGCTGTGTGCTACGTTTTCTCTGTGTACCAGCTTTGGCTTGTCTTCTACTACTTCTGTTTGCCTGTGACCCTGTCCCTTGGTTATCCTCGTCTGCTTGTTGCCCCAACCTCGGCTTACCCTCCACTATCGCTTGTGTCCTGTGTGGCTGCTTCCCCTCTCTCTGTACGGAGCGTGACCTAGGGGACTCCGGGGGCCGTGACCTGGATCCAGCTGCAGCAAAGGCCATCCTCACCATTATAGGCTCCGGTGAACACCAGCTGGGTCTTAGACTCCGCTCCCTGGGGAATCTTGGGCTCAAGCTTCCTATAGGAGCCCTGTTTGTGCCCCAGTGAACCTTTCATCCATATCCACTCTGTGGTCCATCCGCAGCAGTCTGCTATAGGGTTCACTACCTTGTGGTGCACCCCTGACTTCTACGCGTTTTGTCCTGGAAGACAACTTGAGAAAACAGACCATTTGCAAGAGGTAATGACTCCATTTTTATTTTTATCCTGCTATCAATGGCCAACACGGTACAACACTTCATCCATGTCTTTGGTGATCTCTGATCTCCTTTTGAAGTGTTTCTTACATGATGACGATCAGCCATGGAGTATATCTGAGGTGTATATCAGGGTGTGCTTCTTCCCCACATGTCCAGCAACATATACAAGACATTTCCCACACTCACTAATACACCTCGAGGGTTGTGTGGGACCCCCGATGTACAGGAAGACAGGACTTCAGTGAGGAACGTTTCCCTCAGTCAGACCAGGAAAGTTCATTCTCCTCCGTTCCTAATCTCAGATGACTGTAAACAGAGGACTTCTGTGGGTTAGACTTCTCCCAATTAAAAAAGTAAAGTGGATCTACCGCCGTGTGCGATTCCTGATGTTTGTTGAGGTTGTACTTAGTTTTAAAACATTTATCGCATTTAGGACAGGGAAACTCCCTCTTCACTGTGTGCGATCTCTGATGGTTGAGAAGATGCGACTTCTCAGAAAAGAGGGAAGCAGAGGGACAGGAATAGAAAAAGAGTAGGGTTTGCAATGAGAGATGGCTTCAAAGCAGACCCGGACTCCCGCAGGAAGAGGGTTTGGGGCTCAGGACAGGAAAACAGGCCCAGCAGGCAGATACGGCTTGAGAGGACTGGGGAGAGGTTTGAAGGAGGGCTCCCCCAAGTGAATTCTCTGAGGGGAGGGAGGGCAGGTGTATCTGAAGATGTGAGAAGGGAGGGAGGGGGGGGGGACATTTAGGGGAGGGGGGGAGAAAACTGAGGGAGGTGGCTGTAAAACATTTCCCGCACTTAGGACAGGAATACGGTTTCACCCTCGCGTGAAACCTCAGATGGTTGGTAAAACAGAACTTCCGAGAAAAACATTTCCCGCACTCAGGACAGGAATAGGGGGTTTCTCCCGTGTGCAATCTCTGATGCAAGGTAAGATTGGACTTCTGTGTAAAACTTTTCCCGCACTCAGGACAAGTATACAAGTTCTGACCCGTGTGAGTTTTTTTATGTACCTTAAGAGTGGTTTTCAAACTGAAGCATTTTCCACACTCAGGACATGGATACGGCTTCTCACCTGTGTGAATTCTTTTATGCTCATCAAGACGGGTTTTACTGGGGAAACACTTCCCACACTCAGGACAGGGATACGGCTTCTCACCTGTGTGAGTCCTTTTGTGAAGTTTAAGTGTGGCTTGAGTGAAAAAACACTTCCTGCACTCGGGACAGGAATATGATCTCTCTCCTGTGTGATGTTTTATATGAACAGTAAGACCATACTTAAAACGGAAACACTTCCCGCACTCAGGACAGGAATGACGTTTTTCTCCTGTGTGCAAACTCTGATGTATAGAAAGTTTGAACCTATGTGAAAAACATTTTCCGCACTCAGAACAGGAAAATGGCTTCTCCCCCGTGTGAGACATCTGATGTGCGTCAAGTTCTGATTTTTTAACAAAACATTTCCCGCACTCAGTACAGGCATACGGCCTCTTAATTGTGTGCAATCTCATATGTCTATTAAGGTGGGATTTCCGAGAAAAACATTTCCCGCAATCAGTACAGGAATACGGCTTTTCGCCTGTGTGAGATCTCATATGTCTAATAAGATGGTATTTCTGTGAAAAACATTTTCCGCACTCTAGACAGGAACACAACTTCTCTCCCATGTGCAATCTCTGGTGTTTAGAAAAACTGGACTTATCTGAAAAACATTTCCCACACTTAGGGCAGGAATACGGCTTCTCCTTCGTGTGTGCTCTCTGGTGCCTGTAGAGATTGGACATGTCTGAAAAACTTTTCCCACACACACGGCAGGAATATGGCTTCTCTCCTGTGTGAGATCTTTTATGCCTATTAAGTATGGATTTATAACGGAAATACTTCCCGCACTCAGTACAGGAAAACCTCCTATGTGTTGGAAGGACGGCACCATCCCGCACAGTCTGAGGTTCCTCAGGATAAGAGGAATACGATGGTCCGGCACCGTCCCGCACAGTCTGAGGTTCCTCAGGATAAGAGGAATACGATGGTCCGGCACCGTCCCGCACAGTCTGAGGTTCCTCAGGATAAGAGGAATACGATGGTCCGGCACCGTCCTGCACAGTCTGAGGTTCCTCAGGATAAGAGGAATACGATGGTCCGGCACCGTCCCGCACAGTCTGAGGTTCCTCAGGATAAGAGGAATACGATGGTCCGGCACCGTCCTGCACAGTCTGAGGTTCCTCAGGATAAGAGGAATACGATGGTCCGGCACCGTCCCGCACAGTCTGAGGTTCCTCAGGATAAGAGGAATACGATGGTCCATCTACACTGTGTGGTGCCGGATGGACATTTGAGGTAGTCGGGTTTTCTCCTGGACTATACTGTGTGATGTCCTCATCTTCTACTTTACAGTCTGGAGACAAAGTGAGACAATCCTCTGAGGTTTTCCTCATCTCCCGTCCATCTACTAAAATAGAAATACAAAGATTATTACTAGACATGAGCTGATTGGTTCCCCTAAACCAGGACTCCGCCCACATCAGGCAGCTTTGTCTCTGAGGATCTTACAATTCCCCCCTCAAGGTAACTAGTAAATGGGTCCTCTGATCTCCTACCAGATCATTTCTTTATTCATGGACCTTAGTCAGAGAGTGAGGAAACAACAAGAACTGTCTTTTATAGGAGTGACAGTGATGAGGGGATTATAGGACGAGGGTCCCCACCCAAACATGGGGCAGAAGACCCAAGGTACATACCCCAGGTGTCTAGGTCAAGCAAACCCTATGGTGAAAATCAAAATGTTGCCTTGTGCTGATCCCCAGAATCTCCATAAATCCATTCTAGAGACATGAACTGTGTCTGCAGCACAGAGAAGGAAGATTATCCGAGAGAAATACAGGAATACAGGACGGGGAACACAGCTAGGGTTACCACCTCATCCCTTTAAAACTAAACACCTATTAATTACACAGGTCCTGTGGCAGATTAAGGGCCAGATTCTCATAGAATTTCGCTTGCGTATCGTAAGCCATTTGCACTACGCCGCCGCATCGTACTAGAGCAGGTGCCGTATTCTCTAACCATTTGCTCCGTCGTTTGCGTTGGCGTAGCGAAAATGGTCCAGCGTAAGCCCGCGTAATTCAAATGAGGCGGCTTGTATTTAAATTAAGCGCGCCCCCGCGTCGAACGAATTGCACATGCGCCGGCCGGGGAAAAAGCCCAGTGCGCATGCTCCAGCTCACGTCGGAAAGCGTCATTGAAACGGACGTCAAAACGACGTGATCGTCACTACGCAATGCTGGGGCAACCTTACGCGGACGAAAACGACTTACGCGACGACCGGGCGGCGTAAAAGCGATCGGGAATCGGCGTACTAGCCTCATTTGCATATGCAAATAAGAAAACAACGTAAAGGTCACCTAGTGGCCGGAGTTATCATTACAACTACGATCCGCAAGTGTAATGGTTTTACACTTGTCGGATGTAGAAGCGTATCTATGCCAAAGTGATGCTAAGCATCACGCGCATAGATACGAGGCAAAAAAACGGCGATACGACGGGGTATCTGAGATACTCCGTCGTAGCGCCGCTGGGAATCTGGCCCTTAGGCTGTAATTAAACTAAAGTAGTGCCTTATTTGCATTAAATTAGCCACAGAACCTGTGTGATTATTAGGTGTTCAGTTTTAAAGGGATGAGGTGGTAACCCTAAACACAGCTCAGGAAAGTGACCAGGAGATTACAGGCTGATATCACCCAGTCCCCGCCCTACTCTGGACCAATCAGTGAGCAGTATGGGTGTAGGAATGGATTTAGTGTTAATGACCCACCTGTGCTGATCTCTGTAGGAGTGTCCTCCTCTATAAATGTCCCCGTTATTCCATCCTCCTCCATAGACTGCTGATCATCCCTCACATACCTCTCTTCTTCTTCTGATTTCACCTCAAATTCTATATCGATTGGATCTCCACTCTAAACCATGAGAATGAGAGAGAATATCATCTGTAAGATATAAACTTACATACAAAACCCACACATCATCTCCACCAGTCCATGTTCTAGATGCTCCGCCCCACCGACCTTTAAATAAGGAGGGGTGGTGTGACCTTCCTGTGTGGAATCCCGGGAATACAGAGGACGGGGACATCTCTCTGGGGGGTTCCTGGTATTAGGTGGCTCCATCATATCCTTGTGTCCTTCTGAAAATTCCTCCATCCCTCCATACTCCTCATCCTCCTCTTTATACTCTTCTTTAATATCAATATTATCATCCCCGAGGTTTCCACTCTGAATATATAATAAAACATTCATTGTAGCAAACATGTTTGTGTATAAATCAGAACCACCAATAATTGTTCCTCATCTACCTGATGATGGTGGGGGATGGTGTGACCTTCCTGTGTGGAATCCCGGGAATACAGAGGACGGGGACATCTCTCTGGTGGGTTCCTGTAGCTGGATGACTCCCCCATGGTGTCCTGGTGCAGATCTTTGTGTTCTTCCTCCATCACCCCATCCTCATCATCCTCCTCTTTTATCTCTTCTTTAACCTCAACTTTAGGATCTCTCAGGTCTCCACTCTGAATATAGAATAAAAATGACATCAATGGTAACAATGCAGATAATGTACAGATCCTAATGATACTCTCAGTGATTGTTCCTCATCTACCTGATGATGGTGGGGGATGGTGTGACCCTCCTGTGTGGAATAATCCCGGGAATACAGAGGACGGGGACATCTCTCTGGTGGGTTCCCATTACTGGATCCATCTGTAGGAAACACACACACTGACTGAATCCATTGTTTCTATGTGTTTATCAGATGATGGGGGATCTAGGTGGAGCCTCCGTACTGCTCTCTCCTTTACAATAAAGTCTCCTCTTACCCGGTGATGTGAGGGGCGGCTGATTCTCCATCATGACGTCCTTCCCGGCACCGCTCACCTCTCCTCGATGATCTCTCTGGTCACTTCTAGAATCTTCTTTGTATTTCTCTATTCTATCAGGGAGGGAGGGGGAGGCAATGTGATGGTCATGTGATCTCCAGACGTCACAGGAGGAAGACTCTAGATTTGAACACAAATAGTAAAATTAAATGACATTCCCAGAATCCTCCTCACCTCACTGGTCAGGTCCCCATTTGATCAAAACCCCATTGGGATACAATTTACCCACACAGCCCCCCCCCCCCCTCCCCCCTCACACACTCTGTAAGTTAAAAGCTTGTCACAAGGAATTCTGGTTTCATTACACACAATGCAGGAGCAACATTCTTGTTTGCTTGTGAGAGGGACATTGGTAGGAGGAGCTGTGAGGTCAGTGTGATGTCATAGGATTCTCTGACTCTTCTTGAAGGGATATTAGTAGGAGGAGCAGTGGGGGGGGGGGGGCACTCTGTGAGGTTTCTGTACACAGAATAATTTCTCCTGGGTGCGTCCCTCCTCTCCTATACTGAGAGATGAACGTTGTCTTTGGGCTTTGCCAGGACACATCATATTCCTGTGATCTCCGTGTACTCCGGAGACTTTACTGATCACATTTTAGGATGAATAGCTGAGACTCGGATCATTATTGAGAAATCTGTTTTCTGAATGTAGCACTACCCCCAGGGGAGCTGCTGGTTAGTTTTGGGCGGCATGTAACCTCTATTTCCTCGCCGTCTAGGGTATCAGATTAGAGTTGAGAAAAAGTTCAATGTCCAGACTTTAGACTTCTTTTTCTGTGATTTATTTGCTGAACTTGGTAAAAGAATAAAACAGGTAGTTGAAGAGGTGGAAGGGAACAGGTAAACAGGTTCAGGTGCACAACTTCTGTCCGGAAACACTCCTGCTTCCAGCAACACAGCTTTTGTCGCCACTCTAGCCGGAGCGGGTATTGCGCACCCGGATAGGCCTCTCTTACTAGCCTAGCAGCCAGGATAGCACACGGAAATTGGTAAAGTCTTTTCCACAGACCTTCCAGATGGAGATATGTTTGGTCCAGAATCCTCTCAGCACAGGATTAAGCACCCGAATCTCTCCAGATTAAATTCTTGCAAACTTAGAACTGACAGGCGACCATCACTCAGCCTTTCAGTAATGGTGCGTCCTTCGATGAAGTTCAAGGCCTCTCCTGAGATACCAGCCCCGTGCTCGTTGCTCTCCAAGACAGGTTCTCCATCGAGTGGCTTCCTCCCTCAGGACAGACAGCACAGGACCACTCTGCAAACGTAGACCCAGTCTGACTACCGGGCCTACTTGGTAGATCACAACCCCAGACCAACGTGGTCCCGGAGCCAGGAACACTTGAACACGCCCCCCGGCCAGGAGGACCACTCATGGGGGGTGGTGGAACGACAGTCCAGCGATCGACGACCCTGGGCCAATGGCATCTGTCCCAAAGTACTCCTCCCCAGCATGCACAGCGGGACGATCAACCCCCACTGATTGGCTACCGAAGGGGAACACCCAAAACACCTTGACCTGATTGCTGCCACCCTTGGCCTGGGGTGGTAACGGCCCCCCAGACAACAATAGTGGTCACTAACGGTACTCACACAGTACAGTCACTCACACAGTACAGTAATAGCGGTCACTCCTCTGTTCCAGCCATGAACACAGTACATGGCTGGAACAGAGCCCCAAAATTTGGAAAGTCAACTAACTCTCAAGCCCTGTACACACGATCGGTTTGTCTTATGAAAACGGACTGATTTCATCGGACAAACCGATCGTGTCTGGGCCCCGTCGGTTTGCTTTCCATCGGTGAAAAAAATAGAACATGTTTTAAAATTTTCCTATAGATAAAAAACTGATAGAAAAAAAAACTGATCGTCTGTGTGGAACTCCATCGGAGAAAAATCCATGCATGCTCAGAATAAAGTTGACGCATGCTCGGAATCATTGAACTTCATTTTTCTCAGCACGTCGTAGTATTTTTTGTCGCCGCGTTGGACGCGGTCGGATTTTTGACTGATGGTGTGTAGGCAAGACTGATGAAGTCAGCTTCATCGGATATCCGACGGAAAAATCCATCGGATTAGATTCCATCCGATGTCCAATCGTGTGTACAGGGCATTCGACTACCCTCTAAATTCAAAGCAGCCCTGGCTAAAAAGTAGCAGGCCGCTATATGAACATTTACTACAAATGACGTTTTTTCCTCTGTCGTCCTATTTGAATCTTAAAAAATAAGGACATACATAGTCCAATCCCCCCTAAATGAACCCCCACCACTAAGAAAAGTGGTATAATCCGTTAGTATAGACCGGGGTCGGCAACCCATCGATTGCGGCCAGTACGGTGCCCACGTGTCCCAGATTGCCCAGGACTGTCCCGCAATTGACATGTCTGTTTCGGGCACCTTCATTCCGGGACAATACAATGTCCCGGAATGAAATAGAGGACACAGCCACCCCCTACTAATGAATAACTACATTTCTGAAACTGGTTGCTAGAGCCGGCGCTGCCTGGCATCTTGCAACCAGTGACGATTTCCTCTCAGACAGCGAGACCGGGAGCGAGGAATGCGTCTAGTGCAGCACTGCTGTCCCCGCCCACCTCGGTACCTCCTCCTTCTCCGGCAAGCAGCAGGGACTGGTGTGATCGTTACTCTCCTGATAGTGACTCCACCACTTTCCTTCTACGCACGTTGCTCATGCAGAGGGAGTGACAGCGGCACTAAATCTGATGGCAAGTGGCACATTCACCTGGCAAATGAACCGCAACCATCAACCCCGAGATTACATTACCCCCACCCCCCCTCATCTTTTTTTGGGGAAGGTGAGAGAGGGGGTGTGTCCCTGAATGGCAGTTTGGAAATGTGGTCACCCTAGCGGGCAGGTGACTGGTAGATCGACGATCCACAACTCCCATATTACCGGTTGTGTCAAGGGAGGGTTTTGAGCCACTTTCAGGGGTTGATCACAGAGCCTAGACCCAAAATAAACCAGCAGCTCTTTCGGGTGTAGTGCTACAGTTTACATAGAGCTTTACGATGTAAAGGGGGGACAGTACAATTACAATACCGAAGGAATAGGAGGGCCCGGCTCCAGGAGCTCACAGCTCCCACACTATATATGTGTGTATTATCATCTGCTGGAGATAAAAGACGTCACAGTGACTATGGAGGAAGAGGACGGACATGACGGGGTTACTGGGTGTAAATATAAAATAAGATCTTATTACCTCATCTGTTGCCAGTTCTAGAAAGGTAGCGGCTAGTTCCCATCCTCCAGATTGACCTTATGATGTCACAGGAAACACGTGACCAGGAAGCAGGAAATAGAGGGCGGGAACATGAAGTGAATAGAAGTGAATAGGAGGTGCAGAGAAGAGCGGAGCGCATGTTATTATCCTGAAGGTTTTTCCCTCCCCCTCTGTCCATCTTTTATATTATATCCTCCCTGTATATCTCTCTCTCTCTCTCCCTGTATATCCCTCTCTCTCCCTGTATATCTATCTGTATACCCCCCTCTCTCCCTGTATACCTCTCTGTATACCTCTCTCCCTGTATATCTATCTGTATACCCCCCTCTCTCCCTGTATACCTCTCTGTATACCCCCCTCTCTCCCTGTATACCTCTCTGTATACCCCCCTCTCTCTCCCTGTATACCCCCTCTCTCCCTGTATACCCCCTCTCTCTCTGTATACCCCCTCTCTCCCTGTATACCCCCCTCTCTCTCTCTGTATACCCCCTCTCTCTCTGTATACCCCCCTGTATACCCCTCTCTCCCTGTATACCCCTCCCTGTATACCTCCCTGTATACCCCCTCTCTCCCTGTATACCTCTCTGTATACCCCCTCTCTCCCTGTATACCTCTCTGTATACCCCCTCTCCCTGTATACCCCTCTCTCCCTGTATACCTCCCTGTATACCCACTCTCTCCCTGTATACCCCTCTCTCCCTGTATACCTCCCTGTATACCCACTCTCTCCCTGTATACCCCCTCTCTCCCTGTATACCCCCTCTCTCTCTGTATACCTCTCCTCCTCCCCTGTATACCTCTCTGTATACCCCCTCTCTCTGTATACCCCCTCTCCCTGTATACCTCTCTGTATACCCCCTCTCTCCCTGTATACCCCTCTCTCTCTCTGTAAACCCCCTCTCTCTCTGTATACCTCTCTGTATACCTCTCTGTATACCCCCCTCTCCCTGTATACCTCTCTGTATACCTCTCTGTATACCTCTCTGTATACCCCTCTCTCCCTGTATACCTCCCTGTATACCTCCTCTCTCTCTGTATACCTCTCTGTATACCCCTCTCTCTCTGTATACCTCTCTGTATACCCCCCTCCCTCTCTGTATACCCCCTCTCTCCTTGTATACCTCTCTGTATACCCCCTCTCTCTCTCTGTATACCCCCTCTCTCTCTCTGTATACCTCTCTGTATACCCCCTCTCTCTCCCTGTATACCTCCCTGTATACCTCCCTGTATACCCCCTCTCTCTCCCTGTATACCCCCTCTCTCTCCCTGTATACCTCTCTGTATACCCCCTCTCTCCCTGTATACCTCTCTGTATACCCCCTCTCTCTCTCTGTATACCCCCTCTCTCTCTGTATACCTCTGTATACCTCTCTGTATACCCCCTCTCTCCCTGTATACCCCTCTCTCCTCTCTCTGTATCTCTCCCTGTATACCTCTCTGTATACCTCTCTGTATACCCCCCTCTCCCTGTATACCTCTCTGTATACCCCCCTCTCCCTGTATACCTCTCTATATACCCCCTCTCTCCCTGTATACCTCTCTGTATACCTCTCTGTATACCCCTCTCTCCCTGTATACCTCCTCTCTCTCTGTATACCTCTCTGTATACCCCTCTCTCTCTGTATACCTCTCTGTATACCCCCCTCTCTCCCTGTATACCCCCTCTCTCTCCCTGTATACCTCTCTGTATACCCCCTCTCTCCTTGTATACCTCTCTGTATACCCCCTCTCTCTCTCTGTATACCCCCCTCTCTCTCCCTGTATACCTCTCTGTATACCCCCTCTCTCCCTGTATACCCCCCCCTCTCTCTCTCTGTAAACCCCCTCTCTCCCTGTATACCTCTCTGTATACCTCTCTGTATACCCCCCTCTCCCTGTATACCTCTCTGTATACCCCCTCTCTCCCTGTATACCTCTCTGTATACCCCTCTCTCCCTGTATACCTCCTCTCTCTCTGTATACCCCTCCTCTCTCTCTGTATACCTCTCTGTATACCCCTCTCTCTCCCCCTGTATACCTCTCTGTATACCCCCCTCTCTCCCTGTATACCCCCTCTCTCTCTGTATACCCCCTCTCTCCTTGTATACCTCTCTGTATACCCCCTCTCTCTCTGTATACCTCTCTGTATACCCCCTCTCTCTCCCTGTATACCTCTCTGTATACCCCCTCTCTCCCTGTATACCCCCCCCTCTCTCTCTCTCTGTAAACCCCCTCTCTCCCTGTATACCTCTCTGTATACCCCCTCTCTCTCTGTATACCCCCTCTCTCTCTGTATACCCCCTCTCTCTCTTGTATACCTCTCTGTATACCCCCCTCTCTCCTGTATACCTCTCTGTATATACCCCCTCTCTCTCCCTGTATACCTCTCTGTATACCCCCTCTCTCCCTGTATACCTCTCTGTATACCCCCTCTCTCTCCTGTATACCCCCTCTCTCCCTGTATACCCCCCTCTGTATACCTCTCTCTCTGTATACCCCCTCTCTCTCTGTATACCCCCTCTCTCTCTGTATACCTCTCTGTATACCCCCTCTCTCCCTGTATACCTCTCTGTATACCCCCTCTCTCACCTGTATACCTCTCCTGTATACCCCCTCTCTCTCCCTGTATACCCTCTCTGTATAACCCCCCTCTCCCTGTATACCTCTCTGTATACCCCCTCTCTCCCTGTATACCCCCTCTCCCCTGTATACCCCCTCTCTCCCTGTATACCTCTCTGTATACCCCCTCTCTCCCTGTATACCTCTCTGTATACCCCCTCTCTCACTGTATACCTCCCTGTATACCCCCTCTCTCACTGTATACCTCTCTGTATACCCCCCCTCTCCCTGTATACCTCTCTGTATACCCCCTCTCTCCTGTATACCCCCTCTCTCTACACCCCCTCTCTCTCTGTATACCTCCTCTGTATACCCCCTCTCTCCCCTCTCTCTACACCCTCTCTCTGTATACCCCTCTCTCTACACCCTCTTCCCTGTCCCCCCCCTCTCTCCCTGTGTCCCCCCCCTCTCTCCCTGTGTCCCCCCCCTCTCTCCCTGTGTCCCCCCCCCCTCTCTCTCCTGTGTCCCCCCCCCTCTCTCCCTGTGTCCCCCCCCCTCTCTCCCTGTGTCCCCCCCTCTCTCCCTGTGTCCCCCCCCTCTCCCTGTGTCCCCCCCCCTCTCCCTCCCCCCCCCCTCCCTGTGTCCCCCCCCCTCTCTGTGTTCCCCCCCCCTCTCTCCCTGTGTTCCCCCCCCTCTCTCCCTGTGTCCCCCCCCCCCTCTCTCCCCTGTGTCCCCCCCCCTCTCTCCCTGTGTCCCCCCCCTCTCTCCCTGTGTCCCCCCCCTCTCTCCCTGTGTCCCCCCCCTCTCTCCCTGTGTTCCCCCCCCCTCTCTCCCTGTGTTCCCCCCCCTCTCTCCCTGTGTTCCCCCCCCCTCTCTCCCTGTGTCCCCCCCCCTCTCTGTGTTCCCCCCCCCTCTCTCCCTGTGTTCCCCCCCCCTCTCTCCCTGTGTTCCCCCCCCCTCTCTCCCTGTGTTCCCCCCCCCTCTCTCCCTGTGTTCCCCCCCCCTCTCTCCCTGTGTTCCCCCCCCCCTCTCCCTGTGTTCCCCCCCCCCCTCTCTCCCTGTGTTTCCCCCCCCTCTCTCTCCCTGTGTTCCCCCCCCCCTCTCCCCTGTGTCCCCCCCCCTCCCTCTCTCCCTGTGTCCCCCCCCCTCCCTCTCTCCCTGTGTCCCCCCCCCCCTCCCTCTCTCCCTGTGTCCCCCCCCCTCCCTCTCTCCCTGTGTCCCCCCCCCCTCCCTCTCTCCCTGTGTCCCCCCCCCCTCCCTCTCTCCCTGTGTTCCCCCCCCCCCTCTCTCTCCCTGTGTTCCTCCCCTCCCCCCCTCTCTCCCTGTGTTCTCCCCCCCCCTCTCTCCCTGTGTTCTCCCCCCCCCCCCCTCTCCCTGTGTTCTCCCCCCCCCCCTCTCCCTCTCTCCCTGTGTTCTCCCCCCCCCCCCCCCCTCTCTCCCTGTGTTCTCCCCCCCCCCTCTCTCCCTGTGTTCTCCCCCCCCCT